>CM056052.1:218645875-219845875 GCA_029574335.1 Rana kukunoris
CTAATGTTAGATAAAATACAGTATAATGATAGGGAGTGATAGGGATCTCCGGAGATAAGGGCACATTAACACTTGCACTGCTGTCAGCTATGCTGATAGGATTACAGGGAATAGAGGAGGCAGCGCTGACAGCCCAGGTAACGTGTAAAGTAGTCTTGTATAACAAAGCCTCTGGACGTGACTGTGGCTCTGATAGTCAGTGATCTCCATTACGTCTCCAGTGAGCGATGTGCTTGTGAATGTCACCTGTACCTGTATAAGATCCCAGGCCCTCGGCTTCCCTCCCCAGCCCCATACATACAGGATTATCATCAGACCCAAGGAATGTCCCACTAATCTCTGCTCAGGACTTCTAAAGCCGCCAATACCATTACAGAGCACAAAACGGCTGTCCTTTCACTTTTCACAAGAGGCTTAGGTCCTCTGAAAAGGTGGCATGCTGGCATTTGTAGTTCCACAGCAGCATCTGTCTGCTAAAGGAAAAATACTGCAACTAGCTGCTAGTGATTTGGCTTAAGCCTTAGGGAACGTGTGCTAAAATGTTAAACTGAGATAGCAAACAATCATTTTACCTAAGTATAGAAAATGAAAGCTGATTAACAATGCTGGGTAGTTCTGATGTGCAGGGGTTGGTTTACTAAAGGTGATAGGCTGCTCACTTTGCAGGGAAATTCTGCCTTAATAGTGAATGTGGTGAAATTCATTTTGCAAAGCATACCCTAATCATGTGCATGGATAAATATGTGTGCATATACAGTAAAACCTTGGATTGAGAGTAACTTTTGCGTTTTGCAAGACACGCAAAATGTTTTAAATACATTTTGCCTTGATATACAAGCGATGTCTTGATATACAAGTAGCGTCATGTCACTACTGAGTATAAAAAAGAAGAGAGGCGCCTCTAAGTGTAGCAATAAGGATACATTTAATGAATGTACAACATTTAGCAACTTATTGCTACACTTAGAGGTGCCTCTCTTCTCTTTTATACCATGTGCTTTGATATACAAGTGCTTTGGATTACAAGCATGTTTCTGGAACGAATTATGCTCTCAAACCAAGGTTTTACTGTATATGTATAATTTACCTGCACATGACTGGATGATGGAAGCAGAGTTTCACTTCCTTCACTGAGCAATCTCCCTTGCCAAATGGGCATCCCTTAATAAATCAACCCCATAGCTGGAGATTTACTAAAACTGGAGAGTGCAAATTCTGGTGCAGCTGTGCATGGTAGCCAATTCACTTCTTACTTCAGCTTAAAGCGGTTTAGTTGAACCACCGATGTTAAAGAAAAAAAAAACTAAAGGCAATGGCATAATGTGCTAGTATGCATTGCATACTAGCACATTATGAAATACTCATCTTGGAACAAGCCCTCTCACCGATTAGAGGGCTGACATGTTCCCCCTGTCTGTTTCCCGGGTTCACAAGCTCCGGCTATGTGATTGACTGGAGTAGCGATGACGTCACTCCCGCACATTGCGCGAGGGAGCCACCATTTCTGGGACAGACTCTGAAGGTCCGGCACCGGACCTTCAGAGTGCATGTGCCGATGATGTCATTGGGTGCAAGCACTCTGAATATCTCCTAAACTGAGTCATTTACAGAACCTACAGGTAAGCCATATTATAGGCTTACCTAGGTACAAGTGGTAGTACAAAGTTTACTACCACTTTAAGCTTTGACACAAAAAACAAAAACGTGGAAGCCGATTGGTGTCAATGCAGAGCTGCCCAGATTTTGCAAACTCCAGTTTTAGTAAATCAACTCCATAGTGTCCTGGAATTTATATACAGAGTGGAGATCTTGCCTAAATCAGAAGCTGCAATATGGCCTACCAGCAAGTCTGTAGGACTGGATGGGTGCCTGTTGCTCATTCCTTTTCCGCTGATCTCTGCTATAATGTATGTGGCACTTTAGTACTCGGTCTTGTTGTAAATATTTTCTTATTGTTTTCCTCTACAGAAGCTGTTGTCCCAGCATGGCATCAGTGCTCCCCTAAAGAGAAAAGCCAGGGTAAGCAGCCTTGCCTCGCCTGAAACCTCAGCCAAAAAGGCCAAAAGGAATCTTTATAACGATTTCACTGCCTGTGAAGGACAATCCGGTTCTACTGTAGCATCCTGGGTCCTGCAGACTTTAGGACTAAAAGATGTCAACACCATTGATGATTCTGCATCAGCTAACTACAGTGCCATCTCTAAAGAGCTCTCCACCAGCATAGGGGGAGCAGAGTATGGGGATATCCAAGACTCCCCCTCTTCTGGATACAGTACAATCCATATGACTCCTGTTCACAGCCAGGCTGGGAGCAACCTAGACTCTCCCTATGTGTCAAACTATTCCCCTTCATCCTGCAGTTCTACACCCCTGCCAAGAAGTGAGACAGTCAGCCCATTTGGCTCTCCTATTTGCTATACTCCAGAGGTGTCTCCAAACAAAACAGAAGTTGCCTTCTCCACATCCCTGAACCCTCATTGCAATGTGAAGACTCACAGCTTCTCCAATGGACAAGCATTTGTTCGCAGAGATGGAGAAGGGGGCTGGAAATTCACCTGGGTCCCCAAACAATCTGAATAATGAACTATACGGATATGGGGCCATCACATGGGAGTTTACAGAACCATTTGCACTTGGTCATGAGGACCTATGAAGACCCCTTCAGTCCTGATACTGCCTATGTATTCCAGTGTGATCTCTTTAAACCCACTGATTGGGTTTTGTCTGCTGCCAGTACACACCAAGGGGGCCTTCATTTGTTTACATGTGAATGTATATATGTATCATATTTTTTCCATGAAAAAAATAGCTTATTCTAACAGTATTTATTTCTGTTGGGTTCTAAGTGCAATTAATGGCAGTGCAACTTTTGATTGTAGTCCTTTTTGTTTGCACCTCTTTAATTTGCTGCCTAAACAATGATCACTGCCTTAATATATATATATATATATATATATATATATATATATATATATATATATATATATATATATATATATATATATATATATATATATATATAGTGACCACAGAGCGACTTACTGCCTGTAAGAGACTTTCTTCTACACTGACTTGAATAAAAGACTTTTACTTCCTCCTCCTGCAAAGCCACTGTTACTACATATCTGCCAAACAAAGTAGCAGGCGTGCGTGGACAGGTGTACTACATGTACTACAGTCCTTTGTTGTCCCAGTTTGTGAAGTTCCCCAATAACCCCAACATGCCATTCCTGACTGCCTTTTACTAAGCCTATTTATTGACTGCCTATTGCATTAATGAGGACAATCACAATGTGGAGTCTCTGTGTTATTTTGTATATAAATAAACTGTTAAACAATTTTTTAAAGTTTCCTGGTGTGTAAGATTTGTTTTTCTCCCACTGAGACCCCATGCCGTCTTCTTAATAAGTACTTGTGTGCAAAATTACATTTGCACTGTAATGTTCTGGCTTGTATCCTTCAACACAGATCAATGATTGTAGCTTTTTTTTTTATTATTAATTGATGAACATTTTGTTTATCAAGTCAGTCATTCCACATACATGTTTCCATTTTTGGAAGCTCTGTGCTTGAGTTAATGAGGCTACACACCTCTGATATGGCCATTGGGACCTACTTCAATATATACTGTACATATACAGGCATACCCCACTTTTAAGTACACAATGGGGTTTATTTATTATCGCTGGAAAGTGCAAAATCAGGCTCACTTCTGCAACTAATGAGCTTCCAGGTTTTATTACCAAAACTTAATTGAACAAGCTGGGGTTAGAAGCTCATTTGTTTCTATGCAGAAGTGAGCCTGAATTTGCGCTTGCCAGCTTTAGTAAATAAACCCCATTGTGTACTTAAAAGAGGGGTATGCCTGTAATACACACTATAGTAGGTGGTGAAGATGAATAGCAACTGATTTGGGGATATGGGGTTGATTTACTAAAGGCAAATATACTGTGAACTCTACAAGTGCAGTTTTTCAAGAGATTAGTAAATAAGCAGAAGCTCTGCTGACTTCCATCATCCAATCATGTGCAAGCAAAAATGCTGTTTCCTTTGTTTTCCGTGAACGTGATTGGGTATTCTTTTCAAAGTGAAGCTTTACCTCATTTACTAAGTCCTGAAGCAACTTTGCAAAGTACAGGCATACCCCACTTTTAAATACTTAATAGGGTTTATTTACTATCGCTGGAAAGTGCAAAATCAGGCTCACTTCTGCACAGAAACCTGAGCTTCCAGGTTTTATTACCAGGCTTAATTGAACAAGCTGGGGTTAGAAGCTCATTGGTTTCTATGCAGAAGTGAGCCCGATTTTGTGCTTTCCAGCGATATTAAATAAACCCCATTGTGTACTTAAAAGTGGAGTATGCCTGTATTTGCCTTTAGTAAATTACCCCTACAGGGTGGGGGTAGTACTATAGTATCCAAGACATATAAGAAAACTATAGGGCTGTCTCAACCTATCAGGCTTAATCTCTTTACCCAAAGGCATCATGTTTGGGTGGAGTGATCCTTTTTAACAGTCAATGACATTATATATAGATATATTTATATACACACACACACAGGTACACTACTTGCTAGATTTCATACTGTTTTTTTTGTTAACTATAACATGAAGTACTAGAAATCATTACATTTTTTTGTTGAACTACCTTTTTAAACAATGACATTATATATATATATATATATATATATATATATACAGTATATACATAATTGCAGGTATTTATAATTACACAGCTATCTATCTATCTATCTATCTATCTATCTATCTATCTATCTATCTATCTATATATATGTGCATATATATATATATATATATATATATATATATATATATACAGTATATACATAATTGCAGGTATTTATAATTACACAGCTATCTATCTATCTATCTATCTATCTATCTATCTATCTATCTATGTGTATATATATATATATATATATATATATATATATGTGTGTGTGTGTATATATATATATATATATATATATATATATATGACAAATATGTATGTACAGTAGATGCAGCACCTGATCAACAGGAGCAGGGTCGCTATATATATATATATATATATATATATATATATATAATATATATATATACATGTGTATATATACACACAGGCACACTACTTGCTATATTTAGATTGCGTACTGTATATTGTTTACTATAACATAAAGGACTATAAATCATTTTAAATATAGCCCCTCTTCAAATTGCAAATTCCTTTATTCCTTTGTTGCAAGCCTCCTTGGCTCACAACACTAGTGTAAAGTGTATAACACCTTGGTCGATTGCTCTTGTCACTCTTGTGCCGTTTACAGCTAATTAACTGGAGGGTCATTTCATTAACCAAACAGTAGCCATGTTAATAAGGAGGGGGCGAGTTAATTGTCTTTCAGGGAAGGTCTAGGTTATAAATCACTGTACTGATCAGATCTTCCACTAGCTGTGTGCACATTATGCAGGGATCAGGCACAATCCACTTTTACATCGTACTAATCAACAAGGGGTTAATGCAATAAAAGTAGGCTCTAGGAACAAATAATGTTGCTCATATATAACCAGAATCATTGGATCCACTTCCAAACTCTGATTGGTTGCCATGGGCAATAAGTCATTTTTGGGATATCATAAATGAGTGTATAGCTCTGTTTTGCAGCATTTGTGTGTCCCTCCCTCCCAGCCAGGTAAGAGGCAGATCTGTTGTCACCTTATCCCCCAGGCAGCAGCAATTGGACAAGGTGTGATTCCTGTGATAGAGCCCTCCAGTCTGTAGTCAGAGGTCCTTGTCTCCCTGGGGGCCACACTGGGTCGTTTAAGTACAAGATAAGCTGCTTCCTAAAGCTAGATGTCGCACACTTCCAACAGATGTTCTAACAGATTGGAAATGTGAACTAGGTCTGCTCTGTGCCTCATTTGCCAGCAGCAGCCCACATAACTGGCATTGCCTCTGGGCACCCATTATATTCCGTATGGGAGCAGTGTGTGTGTTTTGTGCAGATTACTAGCATGCATTGCATACATCTACAATGATGACAAATAACTGAAGGCTCCATCGATCTCTCAGGCACGAAATTCATAGGTAAAGTTTGCTTTAGAAGTCTTGTGGATAATGCACAACTTATTTGACACAGGTTATTCCACACCCGTTTATTAAATTATATTCAATTAGCCAATGGGAATCCTGCAGCAACCAATTACAATTCACCCTTCACTAATCTAACTCTCTAGTTATTTAATAATAATAATAATAATAATAATAACAATAATAATAGTATTTCTATACATTTTGCTGCTGCAAAGTCACCCTGAAGTGGGAGCGGGTACCTATCAAAAATAGGTACCCGTGCCCCCTCCCTAAAGGTGCCAAATGTGACAGTGGAGCCACATTTGGGTGAAGGTCCGACTTAAAGAGGAACTGCAGTCTGCTCACATGATTTGTAATAAAAACATCGTTGCCATTCTGAAGCTTCCCTCCAACCACTTTGCATATTATATTATATATACTGTGATTCTTTGTTTGCCAAATATGCTGAAATCTCACTCCACTGAGTCTGGCTGTAGCCATTTTAAATGTGGGCATCTGAAGCTGCTGCCTGTTTACTCCCTGGATTTACACAGACACACACCTCCAGCTCTGCAGCTCTCATTGGCCCTTTTATGACTCATCCCCCCTCCCTTCCTGGCAAACTCTCACAAGAGTGTGAGAGAGAGCTGTGCATGATGTCATAATCCTAGGCTAATGACCAGACAAGAAACAGGAAGTGGTCTGTAAAAGGTATTTACGATCAAAAGTTAAAACAAGGGCAGAATATTTAATAGATGGACAGTTAAAAAAAATGATTAAAGTTCCGCTTTAACCACTTGCCGACCACCACTAGTCGGCAGAATAGCATGGCTGCGCAAAGCAACGTACCTGTACGTTGCTTTAAATTTGCCGCCGTGCGAGCGCGCCCATGCCACGTGCTCTGTGACTGTGCCCGCGGGACCCAATCGTGTCACGGAGCTGCAGAACGGGGAGATGCCTGTGTAAACCCATTAACGCCTGTGTAAACAAGGCATTTCCCTGTTCTGCCTAGTGACAGGACAGTGATCTACTGCTCCCTGTCATTGGGAGCAGTGATCAGTGTCCTGTCACTTGTAGCCCAGCCCCCCACAGTTAGAATCACTCCCTAGGACACACTTAACCCCTCATCGCCCCCTAGTGTTTAACCACTTTCCTGCCAGTGTCATTTACGCAGTAATTAGTGGATTTTTATAGCACTGATCGCTGTATAAATGAGAATGGTCCCAGAATACTGTCAAAAGTGTCCGATGTGTCCGCCATAATGTCGCAGTCATGATAAAAATTACTGCTCGGCGCCATTACTAATAATAAAAAAATTATAATAAAAATGCCATAAAACTATCCAATATTTTGTATACGTTATAACTTTTGCGCAAACCAATCAATGGGAATTTTTACCAAAAATATGTAGAAGAATACGTATCAGCCTAAACTGATAAAGAAATGTTCTTTTTTATATATTTTTGGGGCATTTTTATTATAGCAAAAAGTAAAAAATATAGCTTTTTTTTTTGTTTTTTAAATTGTCGCTCTTTTTTTGTTTATAGTGCAAAAAATAAAAACCGCAGAGGTGATCGAATACCACCAAAAGAAAGCTCTATATGTGGATGAAAAAAGAACGTCAATTATGTTTGTGTACCACATTGCATGACCACGCAATTGTCAGTTAAAGCGATGCAGTGCCGAATCGCAAAAAGTGCTCTGGTCAGGAAGGGGGGTAAATTCTCCTGGGGCTGAAGTGGTTAAAGTGTTTCTAAATTAAAAAAACAAAACAGTAATATATTGCAGCTTTCCAGTCCTCAGATGTGATGTTTGCATTAGTTAAATCTTTTTTCGACTTTCCGTCCTTTATTTTTACCTGCTGATCCCGCCAGTTAACCTAGTACACACAGGCTGAATGTCGGGCGACATAACCGAAAAAGGACTTCCGACCGGCTCCCGATCGGCGTGCTAAGTCAATGGCTGAGAGCGCTGACCGGAGTGATCTGGGGAGGCTCCACCCCCCTGTCAGAACACAAAAGAACAGCAGGGGAGATCACTGTACTAACATTGCATAGTTAGTACAGTGTCTCCGTCCTGAGCTGTCTTAATTTTTGTTCACTCGCTTCTAAAGGAACAGGGATGCTGGAAACGCAGCATTCGACCAGCAGCTAATCAGCAGTGGCAGCAGATCAGTGTGTTCTGGCCGGAACACAATAGCACAATGGGGTGATTGCTGCACTAACATCGCTTAGTTAGTACAGAGACCTCTCGCCCGCTAGGTTGAATGGAAAAACAAACAAACACCCCACGTGTGTACCCAGACAATTCCTATCATAGGGTGACAACACTCATTCACAGTAATATACTGTATCTGTGTAGGACCAGCATTGTCACCCCTAGGTGCTCTCCTGTTTTGGACAACAAACACCTCCCTTCTCCTCATCTCCATTACATATAGATGTTTTGTAGTTCACAGAAGATAGTGGAGAAGGGGATAGCATTGTTTGAGTTGTCATTTCAGTGTGCAGTAAGGTACAAGGCCAATAGATTTCTGATTAAAAAACATTTTTTTTTTAAATGTTCTTAAGCTGGGTACACACTACAGTTTTTTGGGTTACACGAAAAATTTGACAGCTCCAATTGGAGCCGCTGTACTAACCATGCAAGGTTAGTTCAGTGATCTCCCCCACTGTTGTGTGTTCTGCTAGGGGGACGCCCCCCTCCAGAACACTCAGATCAGCGCTCTCTGCCATTGGCTGAGAACACTGTTCGTTCGGGAGTTGGTCAGCTGCTGGTTTTCCAGCATGCACGTCTGACAGACCGACATACACACGGGCTGAATGTCGGCCATATTTTTTTTATAACCGTCCGTTGTCTCCAGACATTTGGCCCATGTGCACGGGGCTTTAGTCTTGGAAAAATAATTAATGCAGCCACCACATTTAAGCACTGGTAAGTTGCAATATATTACATTGTTGTTCTTGGGTTCACATATCAAATCTGAACAGGTATGGATTTTTTTAGAGTTACATTGGTCCAGCTTGGACCAATGTAAGTATACATATGTCTTACCTCTTAATAGACTCCTGTGGAAGCAGAGAATCACTGTAGTAATCACTACATGAACAGTGATTGCTGTTTTTTTTACTAGGTAGATGCCAAGCTTCATAGTAACCACAGGGGGTCACTCACTCAACTCCTACAGTAATGTTCTGCTTTCACAGCAGTCCAACAGATATGGCATATATATATCTATCTGAAAAAGGTTACTGCACTACTTGTCTGCAATTTCATTTCGACTTGCATTGATTTCTGTTAAATTAAGTCACAATGAAATCACAGATCCAAATCGTACTCATCTGCGGCTTTGAAATAGCACTGAAGTAGTGCAATTTCAAAGCAGCACTGGTGTGAACCAGGGCTCAATGTGTGTGTATTTGTAATAAATAAATAAATAAGGTGTGCTGCGCTGCTAGAATTAATACATCAAAAATATATGTGATATAGATGATAAAATATGCATTGAATACAAAAAGAGATATCTAAAAAACCAACACCAAGTGCTCCAATGTATAACAAAATAACATAAAAAAATAAATAAAAAAAAAAGCAAACAGTGTTGACAAAGTTCATAAAGTGTTGGTATTCAGCTCCAGGGAAAATTCAAAATTCAGTGAGTTCAGAGAAATATCCCAAGTAGGAGATTGTGATTCTACAGGACAGAAGAGAGCCTCCACCTCCACCTCTTAATGCAGATCTGCTTACCAGATAGATATTAATCGTAAGCATCAACAGCACATCTGGCTGGGTTGCCTTAGCGAATATCCACGTGGATTCCTGTGTGAATCTCCAAACTCAGTCTCAATGCGGCTGGGTCCCAATAAGCAATCACTCCCAAAGTGTAGCCCAGAAAAGAAAAGGGATGCCAACATAGAGTAGTACCGTTTAAAAAATTTAATAAAAGAAATTCGTTTGCACTTACAAATATCGAATCCTTAGGGGAGCATATAAATAGTAAGCCGGCCGGCTCTCACAATCCGCCCGTCCTTCCGGATGGTCGTGAGGATAAAAACAATGGTGTCGTCAGCACGCCGTTCCTCCCTGGGAGGAACGGCGTGCTGACGACACCATTGTTTTTATCCTCACGACCATCCGGAAGGACGGGCGGATTGTGAGAGCCGGCCGGCTTACTATTTATATGCTCCCCTAAGGAATCGATATTTGTAAGTGCAAACGAATTTCTTTTATTAAATTTTTTAAACGGTACTACTCTATGTTGGCATCCCTTTTCTTTTCTGGGCTACACTTTGGGAGTGATTGCTTTTTGGGACCCAGCCGCATTGAGACTGAGTTTGGAGATTCACACAGGAATCCACGTGGATATTCGCTAAGGCAACCCAGCCAGATGTGCTGTTGATGCTTACGATTAATATCTATCTGGTAAGCAGATCTGCATTAAGAGGTGGAGGTGGAGGCTCTCTTCTGTCCTGTAGAATCACAATCTCCTACTTGGGATATTTCTCTGAACTCACTGAATTTTGAATTTTCCCTGGAGCTGAATACCAACACTTTATGAACTTTGTCAACACTGTTTGCTTTTTTATTTTTTTTATTTTTTTATGTTATTTTGTTATACATTGGAGCACTTGGTGTTGGTTTTTTAGATATCTCTTTTTATATTCAATGCATATTTTATCATCTATATCACATATATTATTGATGTATTAATTCTAGCAGCGCAGCACACCTTATTTATTGCTTACATTTTGTTTATCTGACATTTGTGCTGCAGCAGCACCCACGTTTACTTTCATTTAAGATTGCTTGGTTTTGTCACCAATTTAATTTTTTTTGTTTTACATTAGACCTGCGCAGTATTTCCCACTGTTTTTGTGTGTATTTGTGTTTTGCCATTTTTATTGCTATTTACGTTATTTTGTTGCTATCTGCATCCCATTGGGGAGATTTGACATAACTTCCTGTTCCAGCTATAATGGCACATTTTTGGATTTTCCCTGACACTTTCTGTCTTGGTGACATTGATCACCAGGATAAATACAGAGGGGAATCAGGGCTGGATTTGCTCTCCCTGCCGCCCCAAGACTAGGTTCCGCAATGCATCCCCTCCCCGCCAACGAACCCCCCCCCCCAAATAAATGGAGAATGGCAACTGAATGGCAGGGGCGGCACGGTTAGTTCAAATATTTTTTGTTTCTTTTTTTTTTCTTGTTTTTAGCTTGTCGTTTACTTTTTTAAATCTTTGTATAATTTTCTTATTATTTTTAATAATATTTTTCTTATTCTTTACTTTTGAATTACTTTTTTCATTTATTAATTTAATTATTGTTTCTTTTTTTTTTTATCTAACTTTTTTTCACTTAACTTTTATTGCTGTCACACAGGAGAAAACAATTCCCTGTGTGATAGCAATTGGAGGTGAGAGGTTCTCTTTATTGACCCTGTTACCTCCAAAAAAGGAGTCCTAGCACTGTGCTAGAACTCCTGTCACAGCTGAGATGGGAAGAGCACAGCTCAACCCTCTCACTGTGTACATTGGCGGCGGGTACAGGAGACAGACTTGGCGGCCGGGGGGGAGGACGGTGTCCCGAACACAGAGCCAGCAGAGAGAGATATGTGGGGGGGGGGGGATGACGAACGCAGGGCTGCTGTTAGAAATTACAGGGCCCCATAGAGCCTACCTGGCAAGGCCCCCCTAAAATATATCAAAACAACATTTTCACTGGAAATATACTAAAATCATTCTTAGCAGATACAAAGATAACAGAGAAGCTGTGTGAAGTAGCCCTTTTTAAAAAAAAAAATTTTTTTTGAACAAAAACATTTTAAAAATGAAAAAAAAAAATGTTTTTTTTTTTTACAGTTTTTACTAATTATTTTTTTACAATTATTTTTTTCAAGGATTTTATTAAATTTTACAATGGATTAAAACAATACAGGATTACAATTTGTTATTTTTTAATGGGACTGGGAAGCAGCAGGGAGTCTGCGTCACTCCCTGCAGCAGGTGAAAGTCAGCAGGAGGGAGAGAAACCGGTTTCCAGCTGCTACACAGAATCACATAGGGCATCCTGTAATTGCCCCTCCATCCGACTGCACTGATTCCCTCTGCTGTTTGGTCCCCCCTGTGAGCCGGGCCCCCTACAAGAGGATTGGTGGTCCCACCCCTATCAGCAGCCCTGGACAGACAGCAGCACACATTTTAAAAGTGATTTCAGAGCGACATTGCCGCAATCACTTGTTAACGAGCGAGCGCATTGCCCCACACTACATTTAGTCCTGCTAGAAAGCAACTTACCGCCCTTAACTGTATGTTCCGGGCGTCAGGGGACTCCATGGCACTTCCGCCCTGAGGCGCCCTGCCTCCCTGAGGCCTGGCCTTGGTGGCCTTGTGGGAAATCGGGGCCTGGGGTGAATCCCCCCAGCGGGCAAACAGCCAGGAATAAAAACCTAGCAGGGGTTCTAATCTTTCCCTACTCTATCCAAAACAAAACTTTATTTTATAACTTAAATTCTTAACCAAACAAATTCAGTAACCATATTCAGCCCAGCCACTGAGACTCGAGCTGATCCATCAATAATCATCACATCTTATCTTAAATCTCCCCTCTGGCAACCTCTACCAGAGTGAGCCACCACATGAATCGGCCGCGACGGTAGGGGGGGTAGGGCGGGGAGCTCTTCCTGCTGCGTCCGTTGATTGGCTGGCACTGACCCAAGCTGACCCATTCCTTAAATAGGCTATGACCAGCTTTCCAGAACTTTCTTAAAGGTCACCTGACTATTCATGTCCAATACCTATTTGACCTCTCAATCCTCCTAGCATTACCTAAACCACCTGACTTCCCCGACTAATCCCTACTTCAGCTGTTAACCTTCCAGAACCTTCACCTGAAATTGACCTTAATTAACCCACTGACCTCTCCAACCCCTCTGACACCTGACCTTGCTTACCCAATCACTAATATATACTATAAACCCCCCTTATAAACTATACTCTTGCTGCTGCAGTGATCCCATGCAGCAACGAGGGCCTAAACGCAGAGGCGTATCTAGTGAAAATGGCGCCTATGGCAAGCACTAAAACTACGCCCTTGTCAAAACATTTGAAACCCATCTTTCAGATAACCAGGGACACGGCGGGGACAGAGAGGGACACTGGGGACCACTGGTGGCTGGTGCTGAATTTTTTTTAGGGGGGGGGGGGGCCTCAAACAAACTGAAAAAAAACACCATCAATTGCAGCCACTGTCCCCATCAAGTGAGCCACTGTGCCCATCAAATGCAGCCATCTGGTCTGTGGATCTGGTCTGGCCAGTCATCGGCCGTCTTGGGTGCACCTGTCACTACCCTCCCCAGGCAGAAGGAGAAATATTAGCAATTGCTGTGCCAGCGCCTCACTTCAGCAGGGTGGGCACGGCGCCGGGAGCTACCCCCTCCCCATGGCGCCCATGGCACTTGCCATGGCTGCCATACCCTAGATACGCCTCTGCCTAAACGGTTCCCTCCTTTCCTTTCCCATTACATTGTATTTAATCTATGGGGCTTATGTAAGAATAGTTTGCTAACAAGAACATGTATTGTTGCCCATAGAAAAAGGGACTGTAGAAATGACAGTTGAAATCTCAATGGGTGCTAAAAAAAAGTCCTTTGTGATGAAATTCTTAGAAAGAAAAAAAAGTCAGATTGTTTTATGAAACAAAACACTCAAGCAGACTTGGGGGCGTAATAAAAAAAAATTGCATGCCTGCTTGTCACCTTGATTGTTAGTGACAGTTTTATTTAAAGCAAAAAGAACAGAATCTTACACATCTTCAAAGGTCGCCGTCATTACATTTTTTAAATCATTGCTTTCTTCTGCTGTCATATCAGCACATTTAAGTTATTGTAAACAAAAATAAGTGCTGGAAAAACCGTGTTGCTATTTGTTTATAAAGTGCAAACTAGCTGCAGCACTAGGGGAACTGTTAATAGGGAAAAATCGAATCCCCCACAGACACCTTTCACCTTATCCAGCAGGTCATGGTGGGATAGGGAAACAATTGCATGTCTGAATACGCTCACTAACCCTGCCAAGTACCCCCAGTTGAGGCTTTTACAAGGGAGAAGTGACTAGCTGGCTTTTAGTTTCCTAGCCATTTGTTAATGCCTATCCTTGACCCCCCAATAGAGAAAAGTGCATCTCCTTCTTTCTTAAAAGGTCCTAACATGTCAATGTACATGTTTTTTTAAAGGTCTTTCAATGACTGGCTCATACATATGCAAAGCAGCATCTTTATACGTATCAGTCTAATTAATGCGGAAATGGACAGCAGGACTTGTGCCCAAAACAGACAGAGAGCAAACGACTAGTCACCAGCATTGCCTTGTCTGCCTTCAGCTCATCAGTTCACCATTACTGGCTCTCCATGCCTTGTTCCACCCTATGGGGGGGATTAACAAAAACATGAGTGGTCAAAATCTGGTGAAGCTCTGCAAAGAAACCAATCAGCTTCCAGGTTTCATTTTCGATGCTTAATTTAACAAGTTGAATTTAAAAGTTGATTGGCAGCCTTTAAAGATATGTGTTTTGAATTGTTGTCTTTTATTGATTAATCTCTTTTGTATCCAAACAAGCCTTGGCTATGTTGTTTGTCCAATATTGTATTCTTGAATATTTTCAATAAATAATAAAAAATAAAAATGCTGATTGGCTACCATGCACAGTTGCACCAGATTCTGAGTGTTCCAGTTTTAGGATCCCCCCCCCCTTGTCTCTGTGTGAGGCAGGGCTTTCTCATATCAGAGCTGCACCCTTTAGCCTCATACACACAATCAGATTTCCATTGGATAAATCTGTGTAATTTTGTGCGATGGGTGTTGAATGTGAACTTGGTATGTATACAGACGAGAAAACGTTTTCAGCCATCGTACACGAAACTATGTGATTATTCAGCTCTTTAGCACCACACTTTGGGCAACTTCTGCTAATGTTGTCTTATGGTTAGCATTGGTTCGGAGCATGTGTGTTTGTACTTTGTTTTTTTTGTTTCGATGGACTTGTCTACACTCGATCGGATAATCCGATAATACACATTTGTTGTCAGAAAATTTGAAAGCATGCTATAAAACATTTCTAGACGGAAATTCATACAACAATTGTCCGATGGAGCATACAAACAGTCGGATTTTCCAACAAAACCCTGCCATCACATATTTGTTGTTGGAAAATCCGATCATGTGTATGAGGCTTTAATGACTAGTGAAAAATTGGTATATATTGCGCTAACACCACAAAAAGGTAATTAATAGCAGCCAGCACGACACCTAACAAGTGCAAACCAAAGATACATACAGTATATAAAAATTATGTGCAGCTCTCAAAAATAAATATGCAAAAACAGTGAAGTAGAATGTAAATGACCGCCAAAAAATGTAATCATGTACTTTTACACATTCTGTGTGATATAAATGACCACAAATTATGTATTGAAAGGTGACATTAAAGGTCAATAAGTGAAATAAAAATGACTATAAACAATAAATGTAATGATATAAAACAGTGACTTGAATATCACAGGACATCCAATTTTCAGTGAGTCCATATATTGTCATAAAAAAAAAATATAATGTGAAAAAAGTCCATAAAAAAGTAGTGGTAGTGAACAGATGATGACTTCAAAACAAAGATATTATATTATAATATTGGGTGAAAAAACAGCTGTAGAACCACCACTGGTTGTGAAAAGGCTTACCGGAGTAAGAGGACTCAAATGGGCATATGCTCAATGAGTCAGTATGGCTTGTGGTGTAAGACACCAATGTATGGAACATCTACACCAGTAGTCAGGATTAGAGTGGAAGGTGGTCCATCCCTCCAAGGATCAACACAAAACAGTAATCCTGTAAAATGGCCAGCGTGATGTACTGAATCCTTTCATGCAATTAAACAATATAGCAAATAAGGGTGAAAAAAACTCCACATAGTGTGAACCAGTAAAAAATGTAATACATTTTATTTAAAATAGAGAACACTCAGTAGGTGTATAAAGCGCTTAAAATGTACAATATGACCAACGCAATGGGATCCGCAGAGCTTTTCCAACGCGGTTCGTCCAGGTTGGGCTGTGTGTATGGGGGAGGGGTAATCTTGCAGGGTGGGGGGTGACTAGTGATCTGATGCAGTGGTGGCCCATCCATTAGGGGCACACAGGTGCCGGCCCTTTATCTATACGTACGGCCCCCTAATCTACATGCAGGGTGACGGACGCATGGATTCCAATGTTTTTTTTTTTTTTTGTTCAATGATTTTTATTAAGAAATTGTAAAAAAAAAAAACAGTAGACAAAAATAGAAAGTTTCATAGTATAGGGTACATTTGTAGATGGCACATTTCTAATGTACAGTAGATACCAACCGACCTTACAGAGATAATTGCACTTATACAACCAAGAAGATCATCCTCCTGTCAATGATCCCCCACAAGATAGGCATAGTGGTAAAATATACACCTCCGCTGCCTAGGTTCCAGAATCCCAGTGCTAGACAACCCCTCCGATTCCTCTCTTTTGGTCAGAGTGGCCATCCCGCCCAGGACCTATCAAAACGTCCCCCAGTACATATAGAGGGGGAATAGACCTACAGAAATTTGGTCGCCTTGGAGGTATGAAATTGCAAGATACGCGATATCCAAAGAGATTCAAGCATCAATAAAATAACTATGTTTTGAGTGTACAGTGTAGAAAAGGCCAAAAGTAATAAGGAGAAATTATAAAGAGAAAATAAAAGAAATAGGAATATATACCCATGCAACAAATAATACATAACAACCATCTAAATGTGGCAGATCAGTTCAGACCTCATGAATCTCGTATACCACTGTGTCCAAGGAGACCATTGCTTAATCATTGCATCAGCGAACCCATTAGCATAGGAGTGCATGACCTCGTATTTGCCCTGCATATGCATCGTATTGATGATCTCTGTTAGGGAAGGTGCTTCTACATTCTTCCAATGGCACAGTATCACCAATCTTGAGGCCAGTAGTAAATTTGACACCACAGTTCTACAATATGTTGAAATAATGAGAGAATCGCCATTCCCGGAGTCAACGGATCGACTGCAGGTAAAATATCCCTGGTGATACCCCCAGACATCAGACCATAATTTATCCAATTTCGGACATGCCCACATAATGTGGACTAGCGTTCCCACCCCTCCACACTGTCTCCAGCATAAAGGAGCTACACTACTATAAATCTTAGACAGCCTGTAAGGTGTCAAATACCACCTCAATAATAGTTT
This sequence comes from Rana kukunoris, assembly GCA_029574335.1. NCBI lineage: Eukaryota > Metazoa > Chordata > Amphibia > Anura > Ranidae > Rana > Rana kukunoris. The sequence goes on from CM056052.1 coordinate 218,663,230, forward strand.
CTGGTGGGTTTCCATCAAGCTAGTGCGCTTAGTACAGAAGTACACAATTCTCAGAGATTTTTCCCATTTGAGGTTAGGATACTCCCTTTCAACATCTTTTTCCGGATTTCAATGTTTTTTGACTGATTAGAGCCAGAGGCTCTAATTGACTTAAAAAAAGGGTGGGCTTGGGGGTGCAGAGCACTCCTTTTGATTTGAATATAAAAAATTATTACATAGTGTTTTTGGTTTGTGGGGTTCAGATGCAGTGAAGATCCACTTTAAGTACTGCATTCTCTCCATCAAGAAGAACAGTAAGCAGTCCAGTTGTGATATTACCAAATCTTATGAGAATAGCATTCAGAGGTACAGAGACTATAAAAGCGCAAAGCACAGCCAGTGCAGTACAATGTTTTTAAGGAGGAATTCAAGACAAAAGCTAAAACCTGCAGGGTAGTGATTATGCACAATAACCATTATATGGCTACTACAGTATGTGGAACCCCCACCCTCAAACTTTCTTAATAGTAATTAGACAGTAGACCTAGAACATGTATGCAGATCAAGAAGATCAGAGTTTATTTTTCATACCACTGAAGCAGGCTGTGTAAGATTTACTGTATGTAGTGGAATTTCCACTTTGGAAACAATGAAATACCACAACTGAATCAAATGAAAATGTGGGGGAGGTTTACTAAAACTGGTGCACACAAAATCTAGTGCAGCCATGCATAGTAACCAATCAGCTTCCGCTTGTTCAATTAAGCGTTGACAATAAAACCTAGAAGCTGACTGGTTACTATTCTCAACTGCACTAGATTCTGTGTGCATCTGTTTTAGTAAATCACCCCTTTGTGCTACAGTTAGCTTTAAGTTTTATTTCTAAGCACTCTTATCAAATTTTTGATGTAGATCAAATAATCTTTTGAAATGCCCACCTACATGCACAAGAGTCTAAGATTCATGATTTGTGTAAACAGGAAGAAAAATCACCCGTTGAATACGTTAGTTATAAGGAGAATCGTTCATTAAAACTGCTTTTTCTAGAAACCATAAGCCTCCAGGCTTTCCAGAGACAGAGATATGTCTGAAATGTGTGTAACCGTTTGTGACTGAAAGAGTGATTTATCATCTATGTGACGCTTTAAAATAAAATGAGCTGATATTTTAAAGCTGGGGATTTTTTTTTTTGTTGCCTTGCGCTCTATATTAAACAAGTTACCTCCAATGCCAGTGGACCTAGATCTGGATCCATGCTGGCTAGTTGCTAGATTCGTGGGGATTATTTACTAAAGGCAAATCCACTTTGCACTACAAGTGCAAACTACAAGTGCAAACTACAAGTGCAAAGTGCACTTGGAAGTGCAGTCGCTGTAGATCCAAGGGGGACATGCACGGACAATAAAAAACAGCATTTTAGCTTGCACATGATTGGATGATATAATCAGCAGAGCTTCCCCTCATTTCAGATCTACCCCTCAGATTTACAGCGAATGCACTTCCAAGTGCACTTTTAGTGCAATTTCAAGTGTATTTGCCTTTCATAAATAACCCCCCATGTCTCACTCATGCAGGAATGTTCAATCATAAGGGATCCTGTCTTTTGCCTTTTCTTCTCCCTGCTGTCTTCCCTGTACAAAAAGTATATGTACAGTACATTTATTCTCGGTTCACACTGCCATGACCTGGGATTCAACTTGTAAAACCTCAAGTCACGTTACATGTGAAATCCCATGTTAGGCAATGGGAGCTATCTTAAAGATCACTAAAGGAAAACATTTTTTTTATTTAAAATAACAAACATTTTATACTTACCTCCACTGTGCAGTTCGTTTTGCACAGAGTGGCCCCGATCCACACCTTCTGGGGTCCCTCGGCGGCTGTTTCTAGTCATCCCCGCAAGAACTCATCACCTTCATGCGAGAGAGCTAACATGGTAAAGAGTCCTTGCGGGCACGCTCCCGTGATACAGCGAGCGGTCATAGCCGCTTACTGTATCACTCAGCCCCGCCCCCTCGGCACGCCACGTCACTGGATGTGATTCACAGCAGCGCCAGCCAATGGCTGCGCTGCTCTCAATCCCTCCGCTCTAGTCAATCAGCGGCCAGGCTGAGCGGCGAAGAGGGTCTCGGGACCGAGCGCGGGACTTTCGAGGCGTTAGGTAAGTAAAACGGGGGCTCGGGGGGGGGGGGCGCATCATCAGATGTTTTTTTACCTTAACGCATAGATTTCATTAAGGTGAAAATTTGTTTTCCTTTACTACTTCAAGGCGACATCTATCTGACTTTTGCCCATAGACATTAATGGAAGTTGCCTCAAAGTCGGATCCTCATCTTAATTGATGTGATTTGGATCTGTCATTGTAGGAAGATTACCAAGGCATTCCCTAAAGTTGCTTCAAAGTCATGCTGAAGTAGTGCCAAAGTCGCCTGGCAAAGTCAGTAGCACGACTTTCATGTTGTGGCAGTGTGAACCGAGCCTATAGCCCCGTACACACGATCGGAATTTCAGAAATTCCGACCATGTGTATGCCCCATCTGACTTTTTTCTGAGGAATTATATCAGAGTTTAGATAGAGAACATGTTCTTTTTTACTCTGATGGAATTCTGTCAGAATTCCGATGTGAGTTTGGCCGGGCAAAAGCCTGATCGTGTGTACGGGGCATAAAGATTTTAAAATTTCCATAAATCAGATGTGGGTGATATTTGGGGATAGGCTGCCACAGAAGTACATATCCAAGTTAAAGCCCATCTTCGGGAAAAGGAAAAAATGCTCTGATGCAGTGGGGCTGCCCAGCACTGCAAGGATTAAATGCTTTTTTAGGCCTAGGGGGCATAAAAACAAAGATTTACTTCCCTGATCCTCCATTCCCCTGGCAGACAAAGCTCTCTTTTATTCCCCTATGCTCTGGTGGTGGACTGTCCCTTGATGTCTTCATATCCAGTGCAGAGCTATGGGCTCTGCATTTGATTTGATTATATAAAAAAACTGGAGACCTCTGGAGCATAGGGGAAAAGAAGCTGTGGGGTCCAGTGTTTCATCCTGGATGGAGCCTGTATCGGGTAAGTAAAAATGCTTTCTGTGGTCCCCTAGACCTAAAGAAGGATTAAACCAGGGGTGCCCAACCTTTTCAAGAGCGACTTAAGCCACTTGGTAATCGGTCACAGGCCAAAATATGGGCCCTCCGATCTGCCCATACAGAAGGGGTCAGATGCCCTTCTGTTTTTTTTAAGCGGATAGGATTGGAGGTAAGCAGGTGTAAACGGATACAAGTCTGTTTACATCTGCTGCTCCAAAGAGGTGAATGGAGGGTCAAATTGGGTCGAAATGATCTTGTGAAAGGGGCCTAAGGCAGCTTTCACACTGATGCGCTGTGGTTTACCCACAGCGCGGATGCAGCAGGTTGCAGTGTCTTTCCAGCTGGTTAGCTGCACTTTGCCATAGACCTGCAGGTTAAATCAGAGTGCATTTGTTATCACTCTGCTTGTGACAGGAGCCGGCGTTATACAGGAAGCATCAGATTTCGTGGCCAATTGCTTTCTCTATTGCCGTCTTCATTCACAACACTGATGCTCTGGGATGGTGGGTTGGCAAACTGCGAACTGGGCTTGCAAACCCACCATCCCAGAGAAGGAGGTCACGGTCCACCAAAAAGCTCTACGGGCCACTGGTTTGGCACCCCTGGATTAAGCCCTTGCAATGTGGAGGTAGCCCCACAGCAAGAGAGCATTTTTCCTTTCCCCAGAGTTGAGTTTTAAGTCTGCGTTTGGGTCACCAGAAACAAATACCCATCCTGGAGACCCAACCAGAAAAATACAGAATACACTGGCATTGATTTACTAAAATTGGACAGTGCAAAATCTGGTGCAGCTCTGCAATCAACTTCTAACTTTACAAAAAAAAAACGAAAATGGAATGGTTTCAGATTTTGCACTCTCCAGTTTAGTAAATCAATCCCACTGTGAGAGCCCTGCTTGACAGAGATGCCACTCGGTAACTAGACTAGAAAAATGTACACATAACCGAGGAACTCGTCGGAAAAGACACACAGTTTTCCTCGACGAGTTCCTTGTTAGACTTGTCGAGAAACTTGACAAGCTGTCTTTGCGTACACATAGTCAAGACCAAATCTCCTTGTTCTTAAACTCGGTGACTTCAACACATACAACGGCATGGGCTGCTTTTGCTAATCTCATGTTACTGCGTGTTAGATAAAAGTTTGGTAAGAGACATTTGCACTTTTCAGTCTGTTACAGCGTAATCTCCATTACAAATACTACTTTTACCGAAGGTGCGCGGGTTTCTAAGCATACACACCAACGTGTTTGTCATTGGAAAACCAGCCCGACGAGGAACACGATGACTCCCGTTGAGAAAAAAGAGAACTTGCTCTCTTTTTTTCTCGTTGAGTTCCTCGACAGTTTACTCGATGAAAAGCATACACACGACTGTTTTCCTCTGCAAAAAAGCTCTCCCACCAAGTTTCTTGATGGATTTTGTCGAGGAAAAGGGTCGTGTGTACGCAGCCTCCGAGTCAGCCATTTAAATTTGCATGTGCATAATTTTTTTTTAATTTCACCTTACTCCCATTTATACAGCCATAGAAACAACACACTCTTTAAGCGTCAATGAGGGTGCATGCTTCCACAGGAGTTTTGTCTTTTGCCTGTAGAAGCATCTCAGTGTTATCCTATGTGTCCATGCACATTAGGATGTTTTTAGAGGCATATTCTGAGCTCAGCATTTAGAGGCAGGAAAAAAAACTCTCCTGTTTTGCATTTTTAATTAAAGCTTTGCAGCAGAAAAAAAAACTTTACATGCACCGTAAACTGCAAATGTTAAAACTTTTTGAATGAAAACTTTTTTCCAGTGACTTTACTTCAATATGAAGTCCAAACACCTCTTTGGCCTTGGCCAACGTTCTCTGCATATTCGCCAAAGATCTGTCCAGTTCCTTAATTTGCATTTACTCTCTGTACCACATCACCAGCCATGCAAATGTTTGGATTGGACCAACTTTTACACACAGACCCCTAAATTATTCTGGACAGTATAAATCTTTTCATAGTAATATTCAGCTGCCATAAACTCACAGTCTTGCTAGAAATTTCTGTAAACATATCTTAGGGCTGCAATGTTTCGTACTGCACCAACAGTGCAATCCTTCTGTTATAGTTAGCATTCGGCACTGTTCTTATGATAATTTCTTTTTAAAAATCAAACCCTCAGGGTGGTGTTTTCAGCAAACCAATAGACTCACTGTGAATCATATTGACATGCAAATTAGGTATCTGTGTGGTTTAAAGCAATCGGAGACACTTTACTTTTAAGTCTTTCAGTGCATGCTTTGATGATTATATAAGATAATTTTCATATTTCCAAGCTTTTTAAATGACCTATGCTGGATTTGAGGGAAATTATATATATTATTTCCACTATGCATTTTACAGAAACCCAGCTAAGCAGAAAACTAGAAGGACCAAACAGTGTGACGGATAGAGGTTAAATGTATCCCCATGAATAATAAAAAAAAATGGTTCTACATTATAAGGACAGAACAAAATGTGAACATTTTTAATTACAAGCTCTACCCCAAAAAAAAAAAAAAAAAAAACATAAAAAAAAGTAGATCCTTGCATTAACCTCCCTGGCGGTATGATTATGTCAGATTCTTGATCCTGAAAAAGGTACAATTATTTTGCATGGAAATTTGTCATTTTATATTGTAGGCCTGTAATTCTTGGGAATAACTCACTTAAATCTGTCCATACAAGAGCATAGTAGACATCCCGGGAATGATAAAGTTTGAAACACAAAATCATTAATTATAATATAATAAATAACTACAAATAATAATATAATAATAATAAAATAATGTCATCAAATCAAAAACACTGAAATTTGCTCAGTTGCAGAATTATAGCTGTCATTACTTTTAGTGTTTGATGACGAATTTCCCCACAAATCGCTATCGCTCAATTCTGCAAGTGATTCTAATTTATTATCGCTGTTTTCTACCTGGTCTAAAAGCACTTTTTGGTTGCTATGGACAATCTCCAGTTTTCAAGCATAAAGAAAAGTATTTATTATATAAAACTACATGCAGGGCACTGGACAGACCACTAAGGACAAAGGGGGTGTGTATTTATTTAATACAGTAATGTAATCTGTAAAATGACAGTATACCGTCTCTATACTGTTTTTGAATTTGGTGCCGAACTCTGTCCCCGTGCGGAGCTCGGCACTGTGAATCGAGTGAGACTTGGTGGCTCACAGATCACAGCGGGGAGACATTGCAGGATCCAGGGGACAAGGTAAGTAACCTGTACATGGATTCTGCGATGTGATCCCGAGTGTGGATTGGGATTACCACTTTTGGTATGAAAAATTCACCCTGAGCCACACTTGGAAATTAATATAAAAAGTAGTGCTGAGCTGTTGATACATTTATATGCAAAAGTATAAAAACACATAACCATAAAAGCAATTTTAATAAGTATATTATTGGTATAAAAGATCCCTCTGGTGCCAGCCAAAAGGCCCAGCCCAGGAGGCAGGTCTGTGTATTGAGTGATGTGGCCAAGGTGCCATACTAAAACTGCAGCAGGTTTCCCAATTCACAGTGAATTTTTCTGGCGCCCATGGACTGCCACTCCAGAGGTACAAGTATCGTAGGCTTTTCTGTAATCAACAGCACTGCTCGGGGTAGGAGGGTGCTGTTGATAAGAGTGGTAATTGGGCAGAGGGGGGCTTGTCAGAGACTGCTTCTATGTGAGAGAGCTGTGGTCTGACACTACCAACCGCGCTTTAAAGCCTAACTTTTTTTTTGTACAGAATAATGCACCCTTTAAAAAAATTTGATTTCCAGAAAGAGTTTTGGAAGACATAACTTATGGTAACAACATTGTTTAAAAATATCTCTTTAATTGATAAATTTCATCTTAATGTTACAAATAGTATTAAACATAAAGACAACATAAAAAAAAAAAAAACACTCAGCTGAGCCAGCATATTACATTTTTTGATAGCATGTGCAAAATGTAAAATTTCTCAATAATTGTCCCAAATTCGAGAGGCTCTGGAACCCGTGGGTAACCCACTTCTTTTTTTTATTCTTTATTTTTTTTATTGTAAGTGTATTTTGTGCAAGAATTAGAGAGAGAGGAGCCGGACTGCAGGAGTTGGGAGTAGGCAGAGGTGAGCTTCTCCATGCCACCGGGTGGCAATGGCGGGTGTGAGGGAGGGACTCCCACTCACCCCGCCCTACCTGCTCTGCTTGGGAGCCCAACGGGGCCCAACGGGGCAGAGGGACTCCCCCTATGAGGAAGTGAGGGGGCCTAGCCCACTCAGCCAGCCCCACAGGTCCTTCGCCTCTCTTTTTTAGAATACCGCATGGCCAAAGTGCGTGCGTGTTAAACCAATTTCGTGTGCGTGCAAGTGTGGTGGTTTTTGTGTGGGGGGGGGTGGGCGTACTAAGCACAGGCGTACCTTGCATAGCACACCCACCGGGAGTCGGGCTGAGACCACCAAACTCAATTCACATGTAGCCGAGACCGGGATCCGAACCCTTGGCTGCAGAGGTGAATGGCTTGTCAGCGCAGTGCCAATCACGCTGAGCCACCACAGCTCCCCTTGACCCACTTCTTACCCCCAGGTTTTCATGAGACCCTACTGCACCCATAATATTTATAACCTGCTTGTTTTACCCTACTATTGAGTCTGCCACTACCACTTACGTGTTTACCCTTCCTTCCTATACCCTCCTCTCTCTCTCCCCTACCCACTACCCCGTTCTCCCCCTTCCCTTTGTCCCCTCCCCTTCCCTCTAAGTCTTAACCCCTTCCTATTTTATCCCGCAGCTTTCCGGTTCCAGGTTCGGATTCCTAGCCAGGCTTACCCCAATCTTGGCTGTATCCCTCACCATGTTCTACAGTCTCCCAAATCTCTTGTGTTCTTTGACACTCTCCTCCATCAGGGTGCCTAACTGCTACCCCCACCACTATCGATTGGGCATGTGATGGAGGATCTTATTCCTCCCCTTCCTCTCTTCCCCAGTTATTTACCCTTGCTGTTAATAGGTTGTAAGCCCATAACATTTCAACTTACTTTTCTGCAACATTTGACCATTTATCCTCCCCTATTGTATTTTAAATGGCCACCTGGCCTTACTTAATCCTGACTGAACTCTATTAATAGCTATACTGTACCTGCTTTATACTTACAACCCTTATGTTGTTTCTTGTAATTTTATACTTGTACCTATTGTTCCTCTTTTTTAAAGGTTTATTATACCAGAAAATGAACGGGTGACTTCTCTCCATTCATTTTAGCTGAGGCTGCTGAGAAAGGGACTGGGGAATCTGTGTCCTTAGTCCCTTTCTATGTCTTAAAGGGGAGATGTCAGAGGTATGTTAAGACCCCTGGTATCTCTCCAAGTTTTGGCTGAAGTTGGACTTTAACTGAAACTCAAGCTGAATTCTTGCCCTCAGTGACTTTTGATTTTGTTTCATTCTATACTGTATTCCAATGAGGAATGAAACAAGAATCTGATTGGTCGCTACTGGTCAATATTGCTGCCATATTCTTTTTACCAGCTCTTTTTTAATAAATAGACTATGTATAATTGCTACCATAGCTTTTTTATTTTCAGGGAATACTGTTTTACCACACTGACATAAAACCATACATTTTAAATGTAGCGACCTGCTACTTTCTAGCCGACGCTGCTTTAAATTTAGAGGGTAGTCTGAGAGTTAGTTGAGTCAGACTATATTATTTTTCATTAAATTTGGGCCTCTGTTCCAGCCATGGCTGTACTGTGAGTGACCACTATTGTTGTCTGGGGTGCTGTTACCATCCCAGGCCAAGGGTGGCAGCAGTCAGGTCAAGGTGTTTTGGGTGTTCCCCTTCAGCAGCCATTCCGAGGGAGTTGATCGTCCTGCTGTGCATGCTGGGGAGGAGTACTTAAGGGACAGATGTCATTAGTCTGTCATCCCACCACCGCCCGTGTGTGGCCCTCCTGGCTGGGGGTGCGTGTTCAAGTGTTCCTGACTCCGGAACCACGTTGGTACGCGGTTGTGATCTACTAAGTAGGCCCGGTAGTCAGACTGGGTCTACGCTTGCAGAGTGGTCCTGTGCTGTCCGTCCTGAGGAAGGAAGCCACTCGATGAAGAAACTGTCTTGGGGAGCACCGAGCAAGAGGCTGGGATCTTAGAAGAGACCTTGAACTTCATCGAAGGATGCACCATTACTGAAAGGCTGAGTGATGGTCACCTGTCAGTTCTAAGTTCACAAGAAGTCAATTGGGAGAGTCCTGGGTGCTTAATCCTGTGCTGAGAGGATTTAGTATCCGAATATACCTCCATCTTTGGGAAGGTCTGTGGCAGAGACTTTACCAAGTTTCCGTGTGACATCCTGGCTGCTAGGTTAATGAGAGAGGCCTATCCAGGTGCACAATACCCACGCTAGAGTGGCGAAGAGAGCTGTGTTGCTGGAAGCAGGAGTGTTTCCGAACAGTTATACACCTGAACCTATTACCAATTACCCTTCCACCTCTTCAACTACTTATTTTATTCTTTTACCGCGTTCAGCAAATAAAGCAAAGAAAAAGAAGTCTAAAGTGTGGACATTGAACTTTTTCTCAACTCTCATCTGATACCCTAGACGGTGAGGAAATAGAGGTAACATGCTGCCCAAAACCAACCAGCAGCTCCTTCGGGGTGTAGTGCTACATAAATAAAACACATTTTGTTAAAAAGTGCTCTTTGGATGAACAAACCATACAAACAGTTATAAAATAGCACTTAACTCAATGTCTGGCTTTCAGCTTGCACTACTTTATATACATGTTTGTTTCCGTTCTTTGTGTTTTGCCATAAAGTAGTGCTGCTGTTGACCCTTTGCTTAGTAGAAGTTACAGTTTATCCCTCAGGCCATAAAAGGACTGCTGGTTGTAGTGCAGGTTGGAACACCTTTCGGCAACAATCGGTCAGTTAAGATCATGGAGGCAGAGTGGGATGAATTATCAAGGAATGCTGTGCTACCAGACATGGTAATTCTTCTCCATCTCCTTAAAAATATAATTTACGTACAAAGGGATTCTTCTCAGAACATAAGCTGCCTTCTACATAATTGTGATTATGTGTTTAACGTTCTCAAATTTGACATCTTCAGGACAATGCCATTTGAAGTTGAGTATTTCCAGGAAGGATGTACCTGCAAAACCACATCAGAGATACAACAAGCCATGAACTTTTTTGACACTACTTACAGTATAAGACAGCATGGACAATAGAAAGTACAACACTGTACACTGTGTGTACATACACTACATGCATGGTCATTAACTTATATCAATGAGTGTTAATACACATTTCTTTATTTGCTTACGTATATGCAAGCAGATTTCTTCTTGAATTGCAGGATTTTCTGTGGAGGACATCTACATGCAAATGAGTGATTCCCCTAATTTACTCAGAAGTCAGCCCCATTAGGAGATACCTGTCCATGCTTTCTAAGATGCACTACAATACCTGTCTATGCTGTGTGTGTATTACAGCCTGTGTTTTACCAAATACACAGGGCTTTTATATACTATTACTCACACATGGGGGGTTATTTACGAAAGGCAAACACACGGTCATAAGAGCAAACAATATTGCCTTCATTTAATGACCGATTTTTGAACAGTAAAAAAAAATAAAGTGTTTATTATTACATTAGTTTGGTCTCTTTTTTTCTTTATTTAATTATTTTTCAGGGATAGTTGCATGTGTTTTGTGTGTACTCTTGCTATGTTCTATGTTGTTGACAAAGACGTTTAACGAGTTAAAAAAAATTCACACATGCACAGTCACAACAGTTCATGTTTTTAACGGATGAGAGACACATTAAAGGGATTGTAAAGGTTTGTTTTTTTATTTTCTAAATGTTTTTTTTCTTTTTTTCTTTGTCTGAATTTCTCACTTCCTGTTCCTCCTCAGTAAGGTGTTTAGTAAGCTGTTCTAAATGACTTTCCACCGCTCGGATGATCGTGGAAAGCTTACTGAGGACAAACAGGAAGTGAGAAATTCAGACAAAGAAAAAAAAACATTTAGAAGGAAAATCGAAAGAAAAGGTAAGCAACCATGCAACAATGCACTAGCTTAAAGGAACCTATTTAGAAAATGACAAACCCTTACAACCCCTTTACCCTTTCAATTTATCTTTCATTCTGCAGATGTTTTCTTGAACTTTTTCTTTGATTGTTTTTGCAAACGTCACAACCAATTATCGATTTGTGCCCAGTAAAGCCCCCTACACACGATCAGGCTTTTGCCTGGCCAAACTGAGATCGGAATTCCGACGGAATATATTCGGAGTAATAGAGAACATGTTTTCTATCTAAACTCTTAAGCCCCGTACACACGGCCGAGGTTCTCGGCAGAAACCAGCGAGAACCTCACTGGGAGCCGCATTCTGCCGAGAACCTCGGCCGTGTGTACGCTCTCGGCGAGCCCCGCCCGTCGGGAAACCCGTCAAAAAAATAGAGAACAGGTTTTCTATTTGCTCGACGGCCCGTCGGGATGAATGGCTGGTTGTCTTTCCTGACGGGCGGGTCGCCGATTCTGACAGCCGGCAGAGAACCTCGACGGGCGGAACGATGTGTTCCGCCCATCGAGGTTCTCTGCCGTGTGTACGGGGCCTGATGGAATTCCTCGGAAAATCAGATGAAAAAATGCTGATGCGGCATACACATAGTCGGAATTTCCGATGGAAAAGTCTGTCTGACTTTTTCCATCAGAAATTCCGATCATGTGTATGGGGCAAAACTGGACAAAAAAGAACGACCTATCCAAATTACAGATTTTTGACACATTTTTTTATCTAGTGTATGGCCACCATTACTTTGGCTCTAACTGTTGGGCTTTAAAAAATACAGGGCCAGATTCAGGTACATCTGCGCATTATTGGACCGGCGTAGCGCACCGCCTTTACGTTAGACGTGCGCAATGTAGCCGCATAATCACCCTATTCTCGTAGCTTTAGGCGTAAGGCGGAGTAATACAAATTGGGAAGGACGTGGGCGTGTTACATTGAAATGAGCCGTGACCCCATGCAAATGAAGGGCCGGCCGGCTCGCGCATGCGCGCTTGAAGCAGACCATGGTCAGCACCTCTGTGCGCATGCTCACAACTCGGGAACGGCGCAATCAGTGAAATTGGAAGTGGACTAGGGCAACTTAGTGAACTACGCAAACAGCATAAATAGACAGACACAAATGCACTTCCTTTGCAAAAGTACATCCCTTTGTATCCCTTCCTATACAGCAAGGTGCTTTTGTTTATTAGCGTTTGTTTGTTTGTTTGTGACGTGTCTTTGAGATATTTGGGGACTGTTTTGCAGAGTGATTTTTGTCTTTTATGTGTTTTCTTTGTTGTTATTTTGTTTAAATTATATTTTTGCTGGGCATTTTTTATTTTTGCTCGTCATTTTTTTTATTTTTTTGGTTCTGTTTGTGTATGATTTTGGAATGTGGGGGTGATATTCCTGCGGGAAAAGGGGTGTCACCCTCATTTGTGGTGGAGAAGTGATCCCCAGGTCTGTGTGAATGGTGTATGAATGTACAGTGACATAATTGGAGCCGTGGCATGGCGTTGCTGCTCACAAGTCCTGCATGGTGGGCTTGTGCCAATCCAATGTGATGAGGATGTGGGGTGTGTATGCTAGGGACCACAGTGGTGTGCATGCATGCATTCTCATTGTGCCATGATTAACCACTTTAGCCCCGGACCATATTGCTGTCCAAAGACCAGAGCACTTTTTGTGATTCGGCACTACGTCGCTTTAACTGACAATTGCGCGGTCATGCGACGTGGCTCCCAAACAAAATTGGCGTCCTTTTTTTCCCACAAATAGAGCTTTCTTTTGGTGGTATTTGATCATCTCTGCGGTTTTTATTTTTTGCGCTATAAACAAAAATAGAGCGACTATTTTGAAAAAAATGCAATATTTTTTACATTTTGCTATAATAAATATCCCCAAAAAAGATTTAAAAAAACATTATTTTTCCTCAGTTTAGGCCGATACGTATTCTTCTACATATTTTTCGTAAAAAAAAATCGCAATTAGCGTTTATTGATTGGTTTGCGCAAAATTTATAGCGTTTACAAAAAAGGGGGTAGTTTTAAGGCATTTTTATTAATATTTTTTTTTTACTAGTAATGGCGGCGATCAGCGTTTTTTTTCGGTACTGCGATATTATGGCGGACACATCGGACACTTTTGACACATTTTTGGGACCATTGGCATTTTTATAGTGATCAGTGCTATAAAAATGCATTGGATTACTATAAAAATGCCATTGGCAGTGAAGGGGTTAACACTAGGGGGCGGGGAAGGGGTTAAGTGTGTTCCTATTTGTGTTCTTACTGTATGGGGGGGTGGACTCACTAGGGGGAATCATTGATCTTCCGTTCATACATTGTATGAACGGAAGATCAGCGTTTCCCCCGCTGACAGGAACGAGAGCTGTGTGTTTACACGCACAGCTCCCGTTCCCCGCTCTGTAACGAACGAGCGCGCGTGCCCGGCGGGTACGCACGCGGGACTCGGGGGCGAGCGGGGGGCGCGCGCGGGCCGCCGGCGGCGCGCACGCGCCCCCTAGTGGCCGCGAAAGTCCCGACGTAGAGCTACGGGCTCTCGCGTAGGAGTGCCGACCTGCCGCCGTATAACTGCGGCGGCTGGTCGGCAAGTGGTTAATGTGTGTGTTTAACGTGCAAAGATGCATATGTGAGCTGGCATGAGATGGGGTCATGAGATGGGGTCCCAGTGCATATGCAGAGTCACCTTGAAGGGAAAAGACAGGAGGATATTAGTAGTGCATGTGCCCCTTGTGATGTGTGCATCATGGGGGGGGCCAGTCATGCCTGCCACCCATGTCACTCACCAACCAGCCAGCTGTCCCCATACATGTTCTGTTTGAAATCTATGGGGATGGGGCTATGATTGTATATGTAGCTGTCATGGGTGTCATGGGTAGTGCCATGTGTTGGGCTGCTGATGTCCTCCTGCAAGGTTGTGGTTAATTCCATGATGGCATGAGGGGTGAATCTGAAGATGCGAGACACCTCAGAATCACTCATGCCATAGATGTCTATGCATGTGTGATATATCAAGTGAAGAGTGAGGGGCTTGTATCAGATAAGAATATTGTATTAGATTAGATTAAATTGTAAAGTTTATATAAGCAAAATAAAAAAAAAAAAAAAAAAAACATCTCCCGTGCCCTCCTTAGTGCCCTCCTCAGTGCCCTCAGTGCCCTCATCCTTCTTTGTTCATCTAAAGTCAGTAGTATAGCTATGCGCGACGATGCCCCTGGCATGTTGGCATACAGATTGTTGTGCAACACGTGTGACTGCTGAGCTCCTCACTAACAGTGTTGCTTTATCTAATGTAGACTTTTTTTCTCTTTTTAGACCAGCTTTTATATGGTCTAATTTTAGACAGGACATTTTGCTGTTGCGCACACTGCGTAGCCTGCGCTGCCCCAACGTTCTTTTGTGGATCCCCGTAAGTCCCTCATTAGCATATTTGACTAGCAAATCAATGGTCTGTCTAGCGCAGTTTTGCGCGGACGGATGCGCCTGTCTAACGAAATTACGCTGGACCAAAGAAAGTAGATTTCTTGAGTATCTCGTTTTTGGGATGCCGTGCATCGAAAACGCACGCGCACATTTAGACTTACGCACACGCATCTCCTGTTGCGCCAGCGTAATCGCTCTGTGAATCTGGGCCACAGTCTTGAGTAAAAAAAATCTTATCAGGGTAACTGTGCTGCCCTTCCAGATATTTATAGCATATCTCATATTCATAATATAATACTCTACTATTTAGTCACCTTGATTATTTAAACCTTCTATTTCAGATCTGTTGATTAAAAATCATGTTACAGCTTCCCATTAGAAATTATTAAAAATAAAAATACAGTAAAACCTTGGAGAGTAACTTGTTCTGAGTGTTTTGCAAGACAAGCAATTTTTTAAAGTACATTTTGACTTGATAAACGAGCGATGTCTTGATATACAAGTAGCATCACGTCACAACTGAGTATAAAAGAGAAGAGAGGCTCCTCTAAGTGTAGCAATATGGTTACATTTAATGAAGGTACAACATTTAGCAACTCACATGCTTGATGATTAAAAATGACACATCTAAGTATGCAGGCATCCGGGGTCATCGATCCCACGCTGCGTTCCACAAGCAATTCAAACCTCGCTTTCTGATCGCTCTACTGCAGGATAGTCTTCCCAGTCATGATTCCAGACTGACAACAGTGAGAGCTGATGGTGCAGAGGATGGTCTATGTCATAGGTGGCAAACACAAGGCCCGCTGGCCGAATCCGGCCCTCCAGACCATTTCATGTGGCCCTTGCACCTCTCCTACCCTCCTCTGGTACTACTACAGACCCTTACTTTTTGCTTTCAAGTAATGCATCCAGCTTCTTCCCAGCAGCAGCATAAGGAAAGTGGGTGCACTGTGATGTAAGGGAGAGTGGGGGACTCAACTTCTGATGGTGGGGTGGCTCTTGACATCTAATGTAAACAGGAGGGGGTGCACTGGACATCTAATCTTACAGATACACCTGGCCCTTTTGAGGGCAATCTTAATGCTGATGCGGCCCACGATGAAATTGAGATTAACACCCCTGGTCTATGTTGATAGCTTTACCCTTGATGTCTGCATACTGCATACTTAGATGCACCTGTTTTAATCATCAACCATGTGAGTTGCTAAATGTTGTACCTTCATTAAATGTAACCATATTGCTACACTTAGAGGAGCCTCTCTTCTCTTTTATACTTCGTAGCTCCTAATGGATTTTGCTTCTGTAGCACCCTGGTGTTTAGGCAGGGTTGCTCCTAAATTTACCTGCCAGGTATAGCTACCTTGGCTAATTGTTGAGGATAGGTTGATTTCACTCTCAGACGGTGTACACACGGCCGAGGTTCTCGGCAGAAACCAGCGAGAAGCTCGCTGGGATCCTCATTCTGCCGAGAACCTCGGCCGTGTGTACACTCTCGGCGAGCATCCCGTCGGGAAAGCCGCCGAGAGAAAATAGAGAGCAGGTTCTCTATTTTCTCGGCGGCCCGTCGGGATTAACAGCTGGTCGCCTTTCCCGACAGGATGGTCGCCGATTCTGATGGCCGGCTGAGAACCTCGACGGGCGGAACAATGTGTTTGGCCCGTCGAGGTTCTCTGCCGTGTGTACGCGGCCTAAGTCTTTAATTGCTGCACTTCTCTCTTTTTTCACTAGGTGTCTGGGTACCTGGTGGCATTAGATATGAGAAGGGAAATGCAAGGTCAGATTATGGGTTTATTGGGGTAAGAGCATTGTTACTCCTCAGGAAGTTGAAAGAGAATGGATCCCCAGGTCTATTCCTGTCGATTAATGCGGAAAAAGCATTCAACAAGGTAGACTGGGGACTCATGATACAAACCCTGGAAACCATAGGTATTGGACCTAGGATGATCCAGTGGATTAAAACATTGTACCACCACCCATCGGCAAGGATAAGAATAAATGGTAGGTTATCCCCAGCATTCGAGATGTAAAACGGTATGAGACAGGGGTGTCCCCTCTCACCGCTCTTGTTTGTGTTGTCTCTAGAGCCCCTTTTGGCCATGTGTCTGTAATAGCCCCCCCGATGTGAAAGATATCAAAGTAGATGAAGATGAACATAAACTATCTGCCTTTGCGGATGATGTATTGTTTTACATTGTCAACCCTAGGACTACAATTCCAAATTTATTAAAAATCCTTAAAGGGACACTAAAGTCAGGGATTTTGTTAAAAAAAAATAACAAACATGTGATACTTACCTCCACTGTGCAGGTTGTTTTGCACAGAGTGGCCCGGAAACCTGTCTTCTGGGGTCCCTCGGCGGCTGTCTGGGCTCCTCCTCGCAAAAGCTTTCCCTCTTCATGCGAGGGCGCTCGCATGGAGGAAAGCTTTTGCGAGCGCGCTTCCCTGATACAGCGGCGGCCATAGCCGCTGACTGTATCACTCGGCTCCGCACCCCAGCGCGCCGCGTCATCCGCCCTGATTGACAGCAGCGCTAGCCAATGGCTGTGCTGCTATCAATCCGCCCAGCCTAGCCAATCAACTGCCAGGCTGGGAACCGAAGAGGACGACGTGGACGCGCCCGGGAGATTCAAACGGTCAGGTAAGTACAACGGGGGCTCGGGGGGGGCCGGTGCTGCTAGATGTTTTTTTACCTTCATGCATAGGATGCATGAAGGTAAAAAAACTTGTACCTTTACAACCCCTTTGAACAGTATGGGGAGATCTCACATTTTAAAATCAATGTAAATAAGACCGAGATCCTAAATGTAAATATTAGCAAATCAGAAGAACGGCTCTTAAGGGTGGAGTTTAGGTTTCCTTGGCAGAAGGAACTTAAATACTTAGGAATTAAACTCGCCAATTCAATTAAGAAAGTATATAAAATAAATGATATTCCCCTACTAGACGAAATTAAAACGAAAATCAAAAGGGTAATAAACAGACCAATTTCATGGCTAGGATGAATTAATGTCTTGAAGATGGTCCTCCTTCCAAAAATTCTGTATACATTTCAGATGATACCAGTAGTATTGCCACAACCTTATCTTAGAGTACTTAAAACTTTGTTAATGAAACATAAACATAGAACCTCCTTCCTTGTAGTTTAATTACACTTCCTCCAGCTCCTTAGCTGCAGGTCTGTACCTCACTACAGAGTGGGGGGGGCTGGAGGAAGTCTGCGGGAACCAGACCGTTGCTCCTGTGATCCACTGATCATGGTTGCAATGCTTTGCAGGCTCAAAAACCAAAGAATATTAAATGCATATTTTTGTTCAAATCCTCCTTTAACCACTTTCTTACTGGGCACTTATACCCCATTCCCGCCCAGGCCAATTTTCAGCGCTTTCACAATTTAAATGGCAATTGCGTAGTCATTTTTGCTAAAGAAACAAAAAAAAAAAAAAACACTTTCCATAGCTTGTTATAAAATTTTGCAAATTGGTAATTTTTCTCCTTCATTGATGTGCACTGATAGGCTGCACTGATAGGTGGCACTGTGCGTTGTGTCACTGATAGGCAGCACTGATGGGCGCTAATAGGCACTGGTAGGCCTGGCACTGATGGTGAGGCACTGATGGGTGGAACTGAGGGGTACCGATTGGCAGTACTGGTGGGCACTAATAAGGGGCACTGTCTTGCATGGATTAGCAGCACTGATGGACACTGTGAGGGACTGATGTCCTTGTAACAGAAGCCAGTTAACGGCTTTCCTCCTTTCTTCTCATGCTGTCAGCATGAAGAGAAAAAAAGCCAAAAACCGGCTCCTGTTTACTTTCGCGATCAGCTGTCATTGGCTGACAGCTGATTACTGGTTAAAGGGCCACATTGTGATTGGTCCTTTACCCTGTTCTGTGATCAGCTGAGTCCAAAGGACTCGGCAATCACAGAGCACTTCGCCCATGTGCCACAGGGGCCATGCGAGTAGCGCGATCACAGGAGGATGTTTAATGATGCCCTCCTGGCACTGGAAGCCCATGCTGTAGCTGTCTTTCAGCTATAACGCAGACAGAAAGTGGTTAAAAGGTAATCTCTGCAAATACTGTAATCAGCCTGTGCTACAACACATTAGTATTGATCCACATGCAACAATTTAATTTCAAATGTAGAATCCTAAAGTGGGTACTGGGTTTTATAAGGGTAGACCTTTGTATTTTTAACAGTGTTTTGCTTTGGGAGATGTTACCAGTCTTTAAAGGGGAGGTTCACCCTCCAAACAAATTTCAGGCATGCCATGGAGCCCACCCACCCGACCGGCAGTATGCCGGTGTTTTTTTTTTTCTATACATACCTTTTTACGGACTCTCTTCCCCTCCGGTCCATCAGTGCCTGCGCACCGACGTTCGGGTTCCTTCGGCATCTCGTGACGCGCTGTATGCGCCGGGCTGAGGGACGTCAGTCACAGCCTGTGATTGTAAACGCCCAGTTCCGCGGGATCGCCGGAGGGGAAGAGAGCCCGTAAAAAGGTATGTATAAAAAAAAAAAAAAAAAAAACACCAGCATACTGCCGGTCGGGTGGGTGGGCTCCATGGCATGCCTGAAATTTGTTTGGAGGGTGAACCTCCCCTTTAAGTATTTTTTGCTGCTAAAATGCCTGGCGAATGTCACAATTTCACCTCTAGGTGGCATGCATCTTCATAGTTATAGGTTTGCAAGAGACTTGGGAAGGTGTATGATTTGATGAGCATAACGTACAACACACAAAGTTATTAGGTAAGTACAATACAATGCAAACGTTTTAGGAGGTGTGAAAAAGTTCAGTAAATTTGGAATGCTTTCAGAAATAGATGTGTTAATAGTTTATTTTTTTAGCAATTAACAAAATGGGAAGTAATAGAACAGAAGAGAAATCCAAATCAAATCAATAATTGGTGTGACCACCCTTTGCCTTCAAAACAGCATCAATTCTTCTAGGTACACTTGCACACAGTTTTTGAAAGACTTTGGCAGGTATGTTGTTCCAAACATCTTGGAGATCTAACCACAGATCTTCTGTGGATGTAGGCTGCCTCAAATCCTTCTGTCTTCATGTTATTCTAGATCAGGGATCTTCAAACTACGGCCCTCCAGCTGTTGTGGAACTACACATCCCATGAGGCATTGCAAAACTCTGACATTCACAGACATGACTAAGCATGATGGGAATTGTAGTTCCTGAACAGCTGGAGGGCCGTAGTTTGAGGACCCCTGTTCTAGATAGACTCGATGATGTTGAGATCAGGGCTCTGTGGGGGCCAAACCATCACTTCCAAGATTCCTTATTCTTTTTTTTACAATAAAGATAGTTCTTAATAACATTAGCTTGGGGTTGTTGTCCTGCTGCAGAATAAATTTGGGGCCAATCACACACCTCCCTGATGATATGGCATGATGCATAAATATCTGGCAAGATTTTTTAGCATTGAGGACACCATTGAGCCTGGCCAAATCTCTAACTCCATTTGCAGAAATGCTGCCCCAAATTTGCAAACAACCACCACCATACTTCAGTGTTGCCTATTGTACCATTCTTTAGCCCTTCAGCGAACAAGCTGCCTCCTGCTACAGCCAAATTTTGACTCATCATTGCAGAGCACCTGCTTCCATTTTTTCACCACAGTTCCTATGTTTTCATGCATATGATCAGGGCTGCCATCAGGGGGGTACAGGCAGTACACTTGTAAGGGGCCCGGAGGCCCCCAGGGCCTCAGTAGGCAAACCCCCCCTTTTTATTTATTTTTTTATAAAAAAATCAATATTTTTAATATATTTCAATTTATTTTTATTAAAGGGCCAATTTTTTATATATTTTTTTATTTAATTTATTCTTTATATATATTATTATTATTTTTTATATTATTTTTTTATTTTTATTTTTATATATATATATTATATATATATATATATATATATATATATATATATATATATACAGTATATATGTTTTTAATAAAGGGCTCAGATGTCCCCAGGGCCCCATGTGGCAAACCCCTGTTTATTTTTTTATTTTTGTTTATTTATATTTTTTTGTCATTTTTTTTCCAAAAAAAAAAATTATTAAAGGGCCCAGAGGTCCCCAGGGCCAAATACGGCAACCCCCCTTTTTAAAAAAAATATATATATTTTTATATATATTTTTTCATTTCTTTTTATTAAAGGGCCCAGAGGTCCACCAGGGCCCCAGGTGGCTACCCCCCTTTTTTTATATATATTTTTCTTTTTTTTTTTTTTTGCAAAGGCCCCCCCCCCCGCTTCTCAATTTTCAGGAGGCGGCAACACCCCCCAGGGGGCCCATGCCTGAAGTTGTGTAAGGGGCCCCATAATTCTTGATGGCGGCCCTGCATATGATATGGAAATAACAGGAACAAGACAAGATGGCGCAAGGACCAACTAGGTAATGTCTGTAAAAAAGTCCCAAACATTATATAAACAATGTATATGGGGGGGGGGGGGGACAGGTATACACTGGCGGCAGCAGCCTTGGGAGTGGAATCACAACTCTAGGAGACAAAATGCTGGGACACAGCTCCTCACATCGTGGACTACAATGACCCCAGACCCTCTATTTCCTATAGGAAAGAGGAAAGAACAGCAATTTCACCCTCCACATTTCTCTAATGACAGACTTCCTTTAATGGTCTGATCGGAGTTTAGTGATGTGAAGTTTTGCCGTTGCTTAGCAGCAGCCTACATTCAAATTAAAACACAAATCTGTATTCATTACTCACATCAGCAGAGTACAAAATTAAAATAATTCTAACTCTTAAAATAATCTATTTTATCATATTTTAAACTGAAACTTTTCTATTAAATTAAGTCAAATTTCATTCCTAAGAGTGATATATTCTTCTTCAGAAGCAGGGACAAATACTTTTACAGGTGCTACAAATTGCATAGTCATAAATTTCCTTGCACATGAAATGAATAATTCTCATAGTTGTCTCTTAGGTACATTTCCATCTGGCAGGTGTCAGGCATGTTGCTCCGAAGGAAGCTTGAAGCAATTATGCATCCCACATGCTTTCCAGGGCAGAAAACAGCATAAAAGTTGAAATTTCTCTAGACGGCACGTGCCTTAAAATTCCATCACCTCTTCACCTTTATTGAAATTTCACTGCAGTTCATTTGCAATTTTGCAGTACTGGCAACCGGTCTCTTGGACAACCACCCAGTCCACCTCCCGTATCTTGTTAGATATAAGCGGCCACTCACTCACAAGGTGATTTATTATGGCCTTGCATACACTCCTGTTTGGCACATGCTTTTGCTATTCTCTCATTGTATTCCGAGCATTTAGAAGTGAATAAGTAGAAAAGTTTTTTTCTTGCTCCGGGTGACTAAAACTTGTCCAACCAACCAAAGCATTCTGCTTAGAAAAGGTCACTGTAAACAACAAGCGTGTGCCTTCTTTGTTTCTGCACGTCCACATTTCACAGATAAGCATCATGACTATGGTATCCCAGATATAACCTTTACTGCTAGGACACACTGTTTATACTCCCCCTTAAACATTTAATAATAATGAGACCACCACTGTAACTTGGAGTAAAACTGGCCGTAGAAGCCTCCTTTATTTTAGATAACATCCAATACTAAATAACATATATAAGCCATATAATTCCTGAGAAAAACAGTTCTTCTCATACTAGTGCTGGACTTTGCAGGCACCACTAACACTGACTTGTAAAACCTTTTAACATTATAACATTTTACTTGGCACTGCGGTACCTCACCTCTGGTCATAGGCCTCAAGCCGACAAGCTGGCTCAGAGACGACCACTGACCGCAGTTCCCCCATTAACCAACATTCCAGCTACACCTTGGTAGACTGGAAACCACACCCCTTCAGAACCCATACCACCTCTGGGTAATGGCATCCATATTTGGGGTAATTTCTTCTCCTGCAAAGTCCAAACACCCGCCACCAGCACCCAAAGGTAACCCCTTGCCTTTGGGCGCACCTCCACACCCTCAATGCTTGCTGTACCCCATTCTACGGGCCCAACCCCCACCATATTGATACCAACATCTGTGCAGTAAACTCCATCACTCCTAAGGTATCTTCACGTAGACACCTCCAACTCCCAGATGCCTGACCGCCAGGCCCCCGTTTCTACTTACTAACCACATTTGGTTGGCACTGCGTTATCTAACCCCTGGTCATAGGCCTCAAGCCGACAGGCTGGCTCAGAGACGACCACTGACTGCAGTGCCCCCACCACCTCTCTGTCCATCTTCCACCAAGCTCTTTTTCACCCCCTCCACTGTCTGGCCATCCTCCATGATGTCCCAGCCACCATGACCGATCATACCACTATCGTAAACGGGAACCTCACGACCCCAGCATTGACCTCACCCCCTAAATCATTTCTCCTACATGGAGAACCAGTACCTCCAGTGGTCGGTCCCAACGTGCAAACCTGTGCACTTCCGATACCACTCTACTTCCACATCATTCCTGGGAAACGCAACCAATGTACACAAGCCTGCCGTCTCGGGACCCCCAGCTGTCGACCCACCGGTCGCACATACACTCTCCAAGCCCCCCCAATCTCCGAAGGAGTGGCCCATAATCCAGACCAATCCTTGCACTGTACCTGAAAGACAGTAAGCAACCTATACAACCATTGATGCAACCACCAAATTACCCCTACGCCAGGCCCACCAACCATTGTGGCCTGCATCTAGTCGAAACCTCTTCGACTCCCACCTGCCTATCCCCTTGACTGTTTCCTCATCAAGGCGATCACGTGCAGCCTCTGTCGCTGCCCCAATCCTAAGGGAACGCCAGAGAATTCCTTCTCCACTAGGCCCAAAGCCACCAAACCTTTCTTAAACCCTGCCACAAACTGATACCGCGACCCTGGAGCCCCCTACTTATGTAACCAAATGAACCGCCTACCTTCGGGCGTACCTGCCGGAATTCCCCACCAGCCCGACTGGGCAATGGTCTGAACCAACAACAGTGACCACCTGCACTGACTTACCTCACCCCCTCTGATCCGTTTTGGATCTGCTTAGAAGCAGTGTGGCCCCTTCATGAGCCCCCCACACGTCAGCAGCCAACATGCCGCCTTGAACTGTTTCTTGGAGGGGCTAACTAACTCGCCCACCCCGAATGCTCCAAAGAATTTGCCAGACCAAAACACTGTGCAGAAACGACACAACCCCATACCGGGATAAACACAATGTCCCCACATTCCCCATAACACCTCTTAAGATGTAATGATACTGGGCGCCGTGCCTCCCTCCGCCATTCCTGCTGGCTATATACCTTGAGCGCTTGTTGCACCCAAAAACCATAGTAAAATTCCAGGCACCTTAGCCACTCAAACGAGAATACCAGACTCAACAACTTTTCTTATCGAGTACCAACTGTGACATCCCAGCCTCTATGTTCCTGGACAAACAATACCGAATCAGGACCCATACCTCTGGACCCGTCAGCTGCACCTCCGCCCTCCGAACCAGCATCTGCCACACCAACCAGACCTTCTCTTAGGCCGCCCATGTTTCCTCACCTTACCGACCTTCTGTGAGATGATTCAAACTGAATCCTCCACACACACGCTGGACAGGGGGCCCTTGCTACTCTGCCTAACGCACCAAACCCAGAACCTGTCCCCACTGCAAACCGGGACAAGGCGTCCGCCACAACCTTGTCCACTCCCGGTATACCTCTGGAAACAGCGCAGCTCCAGGTGCCGCAAGAGACGAATGACCGGGGGAGAGGAGCCGTCACCCTGTTGAACACCTGTACCACCCCCAGATTATCACCATGTAAACAGACCTTCCGGTCCCGGATGGCAGGGCCCCCATAGTTCCACCGCCAGCACTACCGGAAAACAGTTCCAGCCGAACCAAGTTCTTAGTGAACCCTGCTGGCACCAGGACTGGGGCCAAGGGCCCACCCTACACTGTCCCTGCAAGAATGCACCAAAGCCCGAACCCCCGGCCGCATCTGTGAACAGTTCCATGTCAACATTGCTGACCGGACTGAACATCCACAGAGCCGTACTGTTAACTGACTCCAAAACGAAGTGACAAACCGACAGGTCTTCCTTGTGTTCCTTCACAAACCCACAAAGTGTATGGGTGACTTAACCCCCCCACCGTGCTTTCCGAGCGGCGCGTGCAAACGACTTGCCCCATAGGAAGAATAAGACACACGAAAATAAGTTTTCCCAGGAGCGACTGCCACGCTCAGATTTGTACTTTCTGTGAACCCAATATCTCGCCACTTTTTTGCCGTGAGGCTTTCCAGTGTGTCCCATGGTAATCTGCACTCCATTGCCTCCAAGCCAATTACTATGCCAAAAAATTGTATGACTGACTTCAGCCCCTACCTTTTCTCGGATGCCAGCGGCGCCCCAAATCGCTTTGCACTGCGTTCCAGAGTGGCCAAAACACTGCGCAGATACGCGACCCAGCCGGGCAAACGCTGAGGAAGTCGACCCGATAGTGGACCGGAGGATAGGAGTTCACTCCAGCCACGTACCGACCCACCTATTCTAGAAACAAACTAAACTGTACCCACAAGGTACATGAACCGAGCAACCCACCGGTACCCACTTGTCCCTCTTGAACTCCCCCTCCCAGTGACACACCAGTACCGGAAGAAGCCGAAAGGCAGCCTCGATGTCAGGCTCGGCCATCACCGCCCCTCGACCATGCCGCTGACCCAATCAACTGCCCCATCAACTGAGGCGTAACATACCGTACAATACCCCGCGCTAATAGCCTCGTTGACCCCCCCCCGTAAAGACAGGTGATGAATGAGCCTAAACTTGTTCGGCTCCTTGTTTGGCCCCACCCCAAAGGGGAAAAACAACCAACTCATATGAAGGGGGGGGGCGGAGAGAATGGGCACCCCATTCCTCCCAGAGCTACTTCCTACAGCAGTGTATCCGAAACCACTGCAGGGTGACGTAGCGCGGAGCGCCAATTGTTAGGCATGGGGGGGGGGCCACCCCCAGCTTGCAAGGAATGCTAAAACCCTCTGAAAACCCCCCCTCCAACGACCGGGCAGCCACCCTGTCGGGGTGCTACCGAGAAACGGTCGCATCCTCTACACCATCACTGTAGTCCTCCCTCTTACTCGTAAAATCTCCAAGACGTACCTTGCCTTGCTCACAAAACCCAGGAAAAGGGATGGTTACACCGCAGCCGGAGCCCTCGTGCTTGAACCGGCAGGACCCCCCAAACTTGCAGTTACCCTCATTACACCGCCAGCAGACCCCCTTTCCATTTCCGGCCGACTGTCCCGGGGAAAAGGTTACACAGCCCCCCCCCCCCCGAAAACGTTGTGGACGTCCGTGGGACCGACCTGAGCTGCATCCCAAGGCCAAAGCCCTCGGTTTCTCCACCTACATGTCCGGTCCCACCGCCCTGCGTTGCCTGAAATGTTCGTCGCAACGGAGCCATCCCGTGCCTCCGTAACACCGATAGGCCTTGCTAATCGCCTCCTGTTAACTGAAAAGCGGCGAACAGTGTTCAGAGTTTTTTTCTTTTCTCACCGATCACGCCGACCCCGATCTAGTATGACTGCGACCACTTCGCAAAAGTCCTGGGTATAAACCTATACCTCCCTTTGCTTCATCTTCCTTTTAGGACTCAGGCTTAACCCTGACAGGTTAAACTTCCCCAGAGGCAAATGCGCAAATATCTCTACATATTCGCTCTTACAGCCCTTCTCTCTCACCTCCTGCTTAAAATGTGAACCCAAGGGTGCCTCATAACAAGTATACCCTTCCCCCTTTTGCGCCCGACAAACGGACCAGATCCCTCTTTGCGGAGTCTCCCACCGCCTACAGCTTAACCCTGGATTGCCCACCGTCACTACCCCCAGCCATACCCCCCTGCCGGCACCCAAGCTGCCGCAGGGCTAACATCGGGATTGTCCCCCCAGCCTGGCTCACCAAAGCTACCAACCCTACCAAACAACCGATGCAAACCTGCATCCCCTCCAACCTTTTTCCCGCAGGCACTAGGCCTTACCTCACTACCCCCGCCACTGCGGGCACTACCAAACGACTACGGGGACCCTCCCCCCGCCCCCCTACCAACACACCAGCATTTTGCAACACAGTAGAAATTGATGAAAACGACTTACCAGGCTGCCTGGAAGCAATCCCAACAGCCGAAACACTCGTCTCCAGCGATGTAAACTGCGTCCCGGGCACGAACTCCTCCTCCTCGGAACCCGACAGCTCCCACTCCGAACGATCTCAGGCTCCTCAGATGATGGCCCACCAGGCGACTCGGGCCTGGCAGCCGAGGGCCCAGAGCTGGCATCACTCACTCTGCGTACTCCGGACCCGTGCACGGATTTCCCCGTCGCTTTTCTGGGTGCTGTACCTCTGCTGCTGTCTCCCGCTTCCCCACGCCCCCTCTCCCCAGGGCTGGATAGGAGGTGGCTAGCCGTGGAAGGCAAGGGGCTAGCCACCGCTGCGATCGATCTCCCTCACCGAGGCACATAAACCACCGGTGCACAACCGGGGTGAGAGCCCGCAGCAGCCTGTTCCACGCGTAGGGCAGGCCTAGTCGCCGCTTTGGAGCCCCCTGGCCGCCCCCCCGCGCCTCGCGGGGCCTACAGGGCCCGCCGCTGTCCATTTTTGCTGGGGGGCCCGGGCTGGGCTCCCTTCCCTCCTGAGCTGCCTGGTGGATGGCCCCGGGGAGTACCGCTACGGGGGGCGCGGGTGCCCCCCCGGGCGCCCCGCCCCCCCGCGGGTGCCCCCCCCGGTGTTCCCCCCCCCCGCGGGTGCCCCGGCCTGGTTGCTGGCCTGGCTCAGGAGAGGCTCCAGGGAGCCCCCCCAGCAGGTGCCCCCCCCACCGGATAACCCGGCCTGGTTGCTGGCCTGGCTCAGCAGAGGCCAGCAGCAATCCTACCTTACAACTTTTCTCCCCAGACTGTGTTACCCGGGAAAGGAGGGGGGAGAATTTATAGCCTCTCCTTCTCTACACACTGCACCTCTCATGACCACTCCCCCCTGGCTTGTAAGGGTTTCTGTTAACCCCGTCATGCCCGGCCCTAGGCCTATGGCTTGTTCTTTTGCTCCGGGACTCTCTAAATATTCCTTCATAATTTAAAGAGTCAAAAACCTAAACTATCTTAAATTCAGATACATTTTTGGTCTACCTGACTAATACCTATTTCTTCATTTTACCAGCATATTTTGGCTAGGAGAGGTTAGAATGAATGAAATGTAATTTAATGTAATACTGGATGCAAAAAATAAAGCAATATTAAACCCAAAAGCAAAAATGTATTCATTTGAAGCTTACCATTCCTTAACCTCTTGCTAACTATATGTAAAGCATATATGCGGCCACAAGAAAAGTAGGTTTTACCTCACAACCACCGCACATATGTGTCCACGGCAACCTGAGGTGGTGTGCTGAGAGTGTGCTTACTGTACACTCCCAGAATACTGACCAAGCTGTCATCAACAACTCTCAGTCACAGCTTCTAATTGTGAACCAGTGGGCCAAGTTCCCAATCAAGTGACCACCATAAGAGCCAATCATAGTGGTTGAATGATAGGGAAGCCTCCACATTTAAACAGTGATAAATTGTAATATATTAAATGTTTATATTTGGTGTTAGCACCAATTTAATATTTACCCTCACACCAGTCAACTTACCTACGGTAAAGCCGCGTACACACGGCAGAGAACCTCGACGGGCAGAACACATCGTTCCGCCCGTCGAGGTTCTCTGCCGGCCGTCAGATTCGGCGACCCGCCCGTCGGGAATGGCAACCAGCCATTCATCCAGGCGGGCCGTCGAGCAAATAGAGAACATGCTCTCTATTTCTGCTCAACGGCATTCCCGACGGGATGCTCGCCGAGAGCGTACACACGGCCGAGGTTCTTGCTGGAATGCAGCTTCCAGCGAGGTTCTCGCTGGTTTCTAGCGAGAACCTCGGTCGTGTGTACGCCGCCTAAGCGTTTCTGATTTCTAAACTTTAAAAACCTGTAAATTATACCTTTCAATAAAAGCCACATGTCAGTGTAGCACCCTCTTTACTTTCAGTGCGGGCACTAGTCTAAATTTAGCAAGAATGGGAGAGTTACCTTTCTCCCATTCACACAATTGTTCAGATGGTGACCGCTGTTATTTCAGAAGTGTCCTCTGGGCAGTGGCGTATCTAGGGTATGGCAGCCATGGCAAGTGCCATGGGCGCCATATGAAGGGGCCCATGGGCTGGGCAGCAAGGCACTTCCCAGGGTCTGAGGGTCTCTTCTTCCCTCCTCCTGAGCATAGGCAGGATCTCCTTTTCAGCACCTTTGCTAATGGAAAATGGCAGAGCTATCACTGCTGCGTTCAGCCACAACCCTCCCCAGTTCTCCCAGGCTCTCCCATTACATTTGGTCTGATTGGCAGCGCAAAAAGGAGGAGGAACATCAGTATATCTCCCTCTCCTCTGTGAAAACTGAAGCCTTAAGTGATAAAGATTTCATCACTTCCAGTATTGGTTCTACATTTACCTGGCCTTGGAGGGCAGAGGAGGGATCAGGGGTCTAATAAACCCCAGATTTCTCCATAAAGAGGATATGTCACTACCCAAGGTATCGCAAGGGATGATAAATATCACTAGTTTTGTTAGCTATTTTTTTTGTTAAGGTTATCTGAAGGATGGGTTTCAAATGTTTCGACAGGGGCACAGTTTCAGTGCTTGGCATAGGCGCTATTTTCACTAGATACGCCTCTGCCTCTGGACCAGTCTGCAATCTAGGGATGTGGTATCATCTCGGGTCAGCAGTTGACGACAGAGGGGGTTCTGACAGAGCAAGCTTTCCCCAGCAGCCAATTGGAGGAGTTTTCCCTAGCAAGTTTTCCCTATGCTGGCTAGGGATATAACTGTGACAGGTGTCATGTGCTCAAGGCAGTTCTGCGGGGTCCCGGTTCCAGGTGTGGCATCCACCTTCAGGGTGCGCGCATCCATGGACCCCGCCAGCGAGGCCCACCTGGCCAAACTCACAGGCTACGCTGGACCTCAACACACTGAAGGCCTATCACATGGCTTGAAACATCTACTGCAGGTTTTTAGCCTCTTGCCCGAAGCAGCGACAGGTGACGTTAGACACGTCCTAGCCTTCATATCATCTTACCACACACCACACGCAGCTGCCTCTTTCCCACAATACCATCAGGCTATATCTAGCCAGCGTCCAGCATTTTTTGTCCTTGCAGGACCCAGGAAAGCCATTGGTGTTAACGGCCCATTCAGTCAGCTCCCTTTCTTTGTGGCGTGCAGAAGCACCAGCCCGTAGCCAGCGGCAAACACCTTCCCATCACAAGTGCAATATTTAGGGACATGTCTAAGATCCTCACACATTCACCATTTTTAATCATCCAAGCAGCCATCTACTTGGCCTTCTATGGGCCAGATTCAGGTAGGAGAGCGGATCTTTATTTTGGAGTAACGTTTGTCATTTACGTTACTCCGCCAAAACTTTAGGAGCAAGTATTGTTATTCACATAGCACTTGCTCCTAAAGTTACGGCGGCGTAGCGAAAATGAGCCGGCGGAATTCAAATTGGGCGGGTAGGGGGCGTGTATTATTTAAACTAGGCGCGATCCCGCGGCGAACGTACTGCGCATGCGCCGACTGTCAGTGCGCATGCTCCAAATTCTGTCAGTGAACGTCAATGACGTCAATCCCCATTAACGGACGTTTTACGCAAACGACGCAACACTTTTTTCATTCGACGCAATGACGACGATAACATAGGATACTCCACCTAGGGGGCATGTTTTTCTTTACGCCGCGTATCGCTTACGGAAACGTCGGAAAGTCACTGCGTCGGGCCCGCGTACGATTGTGAATTTCCCCCCCGAGAGCCCATTTTAAAATTGCAGTTCCTATACGACGGCGAAATACAATTACGCCACTCGTATCTGAACTCAATCCCGGCGTATCTTGTTTTCTGACTACAGAAAACAGATAAGCCGGCTCAAAGTGTGAGTTATGCTGGCGAATCACTGATACTCCGGCGTAACTCTACCTGAATCTGGCCCTATGTTTTTTGCGGCTTAGCAAATTCATCTTTAACGGCACCGTCAGTCAGATACTATATAGAAGTCACCTGACCCGCTTTCAAACTATTATGTCCTTCATTTTGCAGTCTCCAAAACTCAACAAACTGGTCCCAGGGTTGACATCAGCCTCATTCAAACTAACAACGCCTGGTGCCCAGTAATGGTACTCGACTGACTACTGTCCCCATCTACCCAGCCAGGCAGATTGTAGCCCGTTGTTGCCTTTTCCGACCAACCTCCGAGTGGCAGCTTGTTTATCAGGCATGTCAGGATCCTTCTAATCACCTTGGCCAAATGGCCAGATTCGGTTGGAACGAATGGTTCTCTTGGCATTCCTTCTGGATAGGAGCAGCCTCAGCTGCATCCCAGCATGGAGTACCAGACAATGTGATCAAGAAATTAGGCAGATGGAAGTCCACTTCCTTCTCTACACACATCACAAATCTGCAGGTGGAAATGGCACAGGCCTTCATCAAACTTGCTCTATAATGACAGAACCAATAAAGAGTTCCCCCCCCCTTTTCTTGGCATACCTACCAGATGACCAAGACACACTTCAGGTCTATGTATGTTGTAAGTCTTGTCACGTGTTTATGTGATCCACATCTGTCTAGTCATATGCCGCGTACACACGGTCGTTTTTTGCGATGAAAAAAAACGACGTTTTTTAAAACGTCATTTAAATTGATCGTGTGTGGGCAAAACGTCGTTTTTTGTCTTAAAAAAAACGACCAAAAAAAAATTACAACATGCTTGAATTTTTTGTGTCGTTTTTCAAAACATCGTTTTTTGTTTCACAAAAAGTCACCGTGTGTAGCAAAAACGTCTTTCGAAACGACGTTTTTCAACCCGCGCATGCCCAGAAGCTAGTTATGAAGCGAGCTTCAATGGAAAAGAGTGGTGAACGTAACCTCGCTTTTTGTGAAAAAACGATGGTGTGTATGCAAAATTGTCTTTGAAAAGTGACGTTTCAAAAACGTCGTTTTTTACTTCACAGAAAACGTCGTTTTTTTTCATCGCAAAAAACGACCGTGTGTACGCGGCAATAGAACCATGACCATAAATAAGAATGACAGTATTTTTTTTTATCTTAATGCATTCTATGAGACAGAGCAGCGGCGTAATTGGCTCGTGCGGCTGTCAATTACAGTCAGCCAGCCAATCAGGGGAGAGAGGGGGTGGGGCCAGGTTGGGGCTCTGTGTCTGAATGGATACACGGAGCTCTGATTCTGCTTGGGTGACCCCTGTAGCAAGCTGCTGGCTGAGGGGCATTTAAAGGAGGGAGGGACTAAGAGCTGCAAAGAGGGGTCAAAGAAGAGGAGGATCCAGGCCGCTCTGTATAAAACCAACTGCACAGGGGAGGTAAGTATAACATGTTTGTTATTTAAAAAACAAAACAAGGCTTTACAATCACTTTAAGCAGCCCACTTGTCCATGCTCCTTGTCGGTTCTAGTGTGCGATACCCTCCCTCCCTTTTTCTTTTTCAGGGCACTTCTCAGCACGCCCTTCTCCATAATCACACAATACTTATCTTGGGTATGCCCCCTTTTCTTAGAATACCGACCAGACGGCCAAGGTACACTTCCGGTCTATTTATGTTGTAAGTCTTGGGTTTTTGTGATCCACATCACTCTCGGTCATAGGGTCACGACCAAAAATATATATTTATAAGATTTTAGTTTGAGAACAGAAAATACATAATGGCAAAAACTAGACTCCTCGTGCCCCAAGGGGAATCAAATCTGCACCAGCCTATGTATACAAGTTACTCATTTGAGGCTCATTTTAAATGCTTGACCATTCCTTTTCTCTCATTCTCTTATTCAGTACTCCCATAACACTGTAATCAGCCAAAAGCATATTTTGATACAGCGAGCCTGAATCCAGCTATATTTTCTATGTCAACACATAGATCTGCTTTGCAGATCTTTCTGGATATTTTCTGAGCATTTGAACAGTTTTTTGTATCTGATTCATATATTTCAGTAAAATCTAAGTAGTAATAGGCTTTGTTGTCCAAACATAAAGCTCATGTAGTTATTGGGTCCAAAAAGCCTTGCTTGTCTAGTGTACTGTATCTTTGTAAAACACAGATGAACATTTAATAGTTGGACTAAGTACATGGTATTCTATACAATGTAAACTGTAATGCCCTGTACACATGATCGGTTCAGATGAAGGGCTCATTTGGTGGTGCTTCAATGATACTTTGGTGGTGCTTTGATGATGCTTCAGTGGTGCTTTGATAATGCTTTGGTGGTGCTTTGATGATGTTTAAAGCGGATTTCCTGCCAGAAAAAAAAAATATTAAAAGCCAGCAGCTATAAATACTGCAGCTGCTGACTTTTTTTTTTTTTCTAAAGTGTATTTTTGTGCGTGAACTCGAGAGAGAGGAGCCGGACTGCAGGAGTTGGGAGTAGGCAGACCCTCCCCCCGGAGGCAATCGCCATCCTTCTCCATGCCCCTGGTGGCAATGGCGGGTGTGAAGGGGGGCCTCCCACTCACCCCGCCCTACCTGCTCCTCTTGGGAGCCCAACTGGAGCCCAACAGGACCCCAATGGGGCAGAGGGACTCCCCCTATGAGGGAGTGAGGGGGCCTAGCCCACCCAGCCAGCCCCGTAGGTCTTTCGCCTCTCTTTATTTTAGGAGACCGCATGGCCAAAGTGCATGTGTTTTAAACCAATTTCGTGTGCGTGCAAGTGTGGTGGTTTTTGTGGGGGGGGGGGGGTGGGCGTACTAAGCACAGGCGTACCTTGCATAGCACACCCACCGGGAGCCGGGCTGAGACCACCAAACTCAATTCACATGTAGCCAAGACCGGGATCCGAACCCTTGGCTGCAGAGGTGAATGGCTTGTCAGCGCAGTGCCAATCACGTTGAGCCAC
Source organism: Rana kukunoris (assembly GCA_029574335.1). Classification (NCBI taxonomy): domain Eukaryota; kingdom Metazoa; phylum Chordata; class Amphibia; order Anura; family Ranidae; genus Rana; species Rana kukunoris. The sequence continues at coordinate 218,696,723 of CM056052.1, forward strand.
CACAGCTCCCTGTAGCAGCTGCTGACTTTTAATATTAGGACACTTACCTGTCCTGGAGTCCATCCTTGGTGAGGGAATCAGGAAGTGAAGTGAAGCCCGATTCCCTACGGCCATGCGCGACCCGCATGCGGACTCTCGGAAGTGGGTGCAAATACCTGTCTTTGACAGGTATCTGGACCCCCCATTCCCCTGAAAGGTGTCAAATGTGACACCGGAGGGGGGAGGGTTCGGATAACTGGAAGTTCCACTTTAGGGTGGAGCTCCGCTTTAAGTGATGCTTGAAAGGGGTTATAAAGGCAGAAGGTTTTAATCTTAACACATTCTATGTGTCTGAATGGACACAAGGAGCTGTGACTCATCTTGGGTGCCCCCATAGCAAGTTTTTTGCTGTGGGGGCACTGAACAGGAGGGAGGGGCCAGGAGCACAGAAGAGGGACCTGAGAAGGGGAGGATCCAGGCCACTCTGTGTAAATCCACTGCAACAGAGCAAGTAAGTATAACATGTTTATTATTTTTATAGGGAAAAAAATTAGCCTTTAAAATCACTTTATTGAAGCTTAGCAGATGCCGTGTGTGTGTGTTGATATCTCATACCTGCAATTTCTCCAAAACAAAGTGAAGTTAAAGCTGAATTGAAGGCTTTTAAAAAGTTGCAGCTGCTTCACACAAGCTTTGCCTTAGACTTCTATGGAGACTTTAAAGACTCTTTAAAGCACTACTAAAGCGACACAGGGTATCATTTCTGAAGCAAAGCAAAGCAAACACAAGGTGTAAACAGGACTGTAAGCTAACCATTTTATTTAGTGACAGGGGCTTTGACTGGCTTTCAGAGAGCTTTAACAAAGCATGTCCCAAGCCCCAACAGTCATAATGAAGGTGCAGACCCAGCAAAAAATCCAACAGCTTGTTATTTAATTCTGCAGTCAACATCCAAGTTATCCAAGTCTGTAAGAACTGGATAAACATGCAAATTATTCACACTTGCTGTGGTTTAAGCCTGGTACACACTATGAGGTTTTTTTCTGGGTTGAACAAAACAAAACTGTCATCTCCGGTCAGAGCCTGTGTACTAACTATCCAACGTTAGTACAGCGATGTCCCCTCTGAGCTATTGTGTTCTGACAGGGGGACGACCCCCCTGCCAGAACACTATGATCATCACTCTCAGCCATTGGCTGAGAGCATTGACCGGGAGCCGGTCGGCTGCTGGTTTTCCAGCATGATTGTCTGACAGGAGCTGGCCAAACGGCCAGATTCTGTTGGACCGGCTGCCATACACACGTGCCACATGTCGGCTGGATTTTATTGAACTGGCCGATGTAATCCGGTATTCAGCCCGTGTATACAGGGCTTTAGTCTGTGCATTGTTTAAAAAAAAAAAAAAAAAAAAAACAATCACACTAGGGGGTTGATTTACTAAAACAGGAGAGTGCAAAATCTGGTGCAGCTGTGCATGGTAGCCAATCAGCTTCTAACTTCAGCTTGTTCAATTAAGCTTTGACAAAAATAACCTGGAGCCCAGGTTCACACTAGGTACGATTTAGTTCGATTTGAGATGCGATTTCACATGTGAAATTGCATCTCAAATCGGCAGCATTTGCCGGCAATTGCCGGCAATGACACCGTCCTAATCGGTGCGACGCCGCATCTGCGGCGCTGGACCGATTTCAAAAAATAGTTCCTGTACTACTTTTTGCAATTTCAGGACGCGATTTACATTGACATCTGTGCAGAAACCTGCACAGATGTCTCTTAAATTGCGGCTGAAATCGGGACTGCCAGCGGGAGTGAAATTGTGCGTGTTCAGCTGAATTCGCACGGCTTCACTCCCGCAGCCCAGTGTGAACCAGGGCGGAAGCTGATTCTATTCAGAGCTGCACCAGATTTTATACTTGTAGCACCTATGTACTTCCAAGTACTGGTGCTAGTGAAATTTGAGGGATAATCAGAGTGTAAGTGACTCTGATTTCAATTATAATTGTTTAAAAGGGTCTCTGTTTCAGCTTGGCTGTGCTGTGGGCTCATTCTGTGGTGCCTGGGGTGTTGTTCCACCCCAGGACAATAGGTGGCAGCAGTGGAAGCTGAGATTTGGGTGTTCTCTCCAAGCGACCAATCAGGAGGCGTGGGCCTCGCTGGGCATGCTTGGAGATTGTACTTATGAAACAGACACCATTTGGTCTGGGTTCTTCTTCGAGTGTGGCACCCACCTTTAGGGTGACCACATCACCGCTCCCCTAGCGTTATGGCCTACCTGGCCGGGGCGTGTGTGCTACGCGGTGTTACTGGTTTCTGGGCCATGTTGGTCTGGAACATTCAAGCAGGACGGGGACTCAGTGATCGACTGAGTTCCCACTTTTGAAGATCCCAAGCAAGTGTGGCTGTTCGGTGGGGAGTCCATCTAAGGAGCGCCATTGAGAGTCTGGCTGTCCAACAGGATTCAGACAAACCACCGGGGATCAAGGTACTGGACACTGATGGATTGACTCCTCTTTCAGACGGTACCTGGGCGACGTTAAGAAGAGGATTCAAGCGAAACTTTACTTAGGAGGGGCTCCTCCGTAACCGCAATCAGAGAGGGCCTGTGGCAGAGGTGTCTCCCTGAGTTCATTCTAGTCTGTAGCAGGGACAGCAGGGACATCTTCCTAAAGTTCCGAGTGATACTCTGGCTGCCAGGTCGGTGAGAGAGACCTGTCCAGGTACACTATACCAACTCCGACTGGAGTGGCGAAGAGATCTAAGTGTTGTCGGAAGCAGGACTGTTTCCATATTGAACGCCTGAATCTGTTGTTCTCCTTTCAACCTCCACCTGTCCTTTCCATCACCTGTTAACTGTTTTTACCCAGCTGGGTAATAAAGAGCATCTGTAAAAGAGACATTCTCCTTGCGGACATTCCTTACTGCTGCTGTATGCATCATCCACCCTAGACATTTCACCAGAGCCATGAGACTGGTCCGCCTGCAACGCATCCTCATGAAGAAGGTGGCCATGGACTACGGGTGGGAATATCCCTACGTGCCTTCATCTCTTATCCCTGTGATTGAAAAGATGACGGAGGGATGGTACAGGGATGCTGTTTGAGAGTATTTGGGTGTACCCAAGGCTCACCGCGACACAGAATATGCCTTTATCTGTGTGGGTCAGCGGTTTGAGAGCTGTCTGAAAGATTGGAGCCCTGGCCGGTGCACCTTCAGTGATAAAGTGGTTCTCAAATGTCCGGGGAAAGTGAATCAAGTCTTTTCTGTCACCACTACCAATTCCCAAGGGGACATTGTTGTTTTTCCCAGGGCCGTTTGAAGGAATTTGGGGGCCCCAAGCAAAATGGACATGGAGGCCCCCAAACCCCAGAAAACGATCAGTATACCCTGACACTTTGGCGACCCCCCCGCGCGCTCTGCGGTGCCGCAGCCAGAGTGGATGGACGTGCAGGCTCCAGAACAGGGAGGAGGCGGAGCAGTGACACAGACTTGGCAGAACAGGGAAGAGGTGGGGCAGTGACACAGGCTCAGCAGAACAGGAAGAGGTGGGGAATTGTCACAGACCTGCACAACCAGGCTGTACTTGAAATATTGGCAACTTGCTTGTGCCATGCACCCATGTATCATTGGGTTGAATCACCACCAGCTTCAGAAATCTATTGGCAAATAAATAAAGAGTTCCTGTAAATGTGTATTTATCTTTTTGGCCCATATTTAGTGACTTTGGCAGTGTGTCCATGCTGAGCTGTATTCCGCAAAAGCGTGTCAGATTTTGCTGTCAGTTCGCCGAGAACACCAATATTTCAAATTTCCTGAGCCGTGTTTAATCCGGCCGTATTGTGACCGCTGCATTTCCTGGTTTCATCACCGCGCGGGTCCAACCTGAAAGTATCGGTTAACCCTATGAGGAGCTGTGGATCCTGGTATCCTGCCTGTGGAGAGACGCCGATTCGTTCCTACCATCTAAAGGGATCACAACTTTCTGCTATGCCTGTTTAGACTACTCCTGAAAGGGAAAAGTCACAGGCTTTCCGGTAAGCTTTAAATCTTAATGGTGTTGGGTCACTGATACCTGAACTTCCCTCCTTTTCACTCATGGATTTCTGAACTGGATTTCTACCACCTTCACTCTTCACCACTTGAACTGGAAGGGGCTAAACACCCCCTGCTTTGTGTGGACTTTTTTTGTAATATTTTGCATCCTTTGTGTTAAACCAGTTACCTAATGATTCACACTTTCTATGGTTCAATATTGTTTATGTTATATTTATTCACATATGCAAAAATGTATGTTGCTTTATATATTAATATATAAGGTTTATCTTGTCCAGCGCTACACTGTTTTGAACATATCCTTTCACACTTTATATCTAAATTGTAGTGTCTAGCAGCAGGACGTCCCTCCTGGGACCTTTTCTCTTAATTGATTTTTTTCTTAATTGTTTTTTTTTTTTTTTTCACCAAGCGCAGATTTTCCCTTACCCCTTTCCCTTCTTTTACACATTTTCAAACTGCAATTCAGGGACCCATGCCCACCAGGTCTCAATAAAACTTGCGCTGTTCTCTCTCTTCATGGCCACTATTTCTTCCATTTTGTATATGTGGTGTACTCTATCTAACCATTCTGTGAGTTTGGGGACATATCTGGACTTCCAATGGGGAGGAATGAGTGTTTTAGCTGCTAATAAGAGATGTCTAGTGAGAGACTTCTTGTATCTGCTTATGGGGAGGGTGTTGACGTTGATCAGGCAGGCCGCTGCGTTGAGCTCTAATTTGGTTTCTGTGATGACTACTATCCATTTCCTGACCTCGTCCCAGTATTTAAGTATTTGTGGACACTCCCACCATATATGAAGGAATGTGCCAATGTCATTGCCGCAACGCCAGCATAGGTCTGAGGATGTGGGGGACCATCTCCTGGCCCTCTGGGGTGTGATGTACCACTGTGTGAGAATTTTGTAGGAAATCTCCTGATATCTTGCACTCAAGGAGCATTTGTGAGTCATAATACATGCCTTTTCCCATTGTTTAATCGAGAACGTAGCATTTAAATCACTTTCCCATTTACCTTTATGTTTTAAATCATCCGGGTGCTGAGTCTGGTTTAACCAGGAATAGGCCAGGGAAGTGGTATTTGCTACCGGCGCCCCCTTGAAGCAGAGAATCTCAATGGGAGACATTGGGAGGCAGTATGATGACCTATATTTGCTATTAATCAAGAAATCCTTCAATTGTAAGTAAAACCAGAAGCCAGGAAACGCTCCCCCCCAGTCCGCTTGCAGATCATCAAAAGGTTTGACCTTCGAATTAATCAGACATTGAGAGGCCGTGTAGGGTCGGGCAAACTTCAGGTGTAGTCCTGGGACAAAGTCCGGGTTATTGGTAATTGGAGTTAAGGGGCCAGGTATTGAGGAGAGGTCATGTTTGCCCGTGATCTTATGCCAAGTGTTAAGGGTATTGGCCACTAAAGGATGTGTCAGCTTTTTATCTACTTTGGAGTGTGTTGACCAAGGATAAAAAAGTAGGTTAGTTGGTGTTAAATCTTGTTCAAGTTGGATCCAGTCCTTACTCTGGCCATGACAGTGCCAATCGATTATTCTTGTAATGTGGGAGGCTTGGTAATATTTCTTGAAATCAGGCAATCCAATTCCTCCTCTGCTCTTGGGTAAAGTCATTAAATTAAATTTAATTCTGGGTTTTTATCTGCCCACAGAAACCGTCTTTGTGCTTTAAGCAGACTGTTAAAAAAGGCCTCAGGGATTTTAATGGGAAGGGCGTTGAAGAGGTAAAGCAGTCTTGGTAGGACTGTCATCTTCAAGATTGATGCTCTGCCGAACCAAGAGAAGGTCTTGGAGGACCACTTTCGTAGATCATCCATCAGGGTCGCAAGTAGAGCTTTATAGTTATGGTGGTAGAGCGAATCTAGATTATCAGTCAGGTATATTCCTAGATATTTCAACTTGTTTTGTTCCCATCTGTAACTATAATTGTCCTTCATTAGTTTTAATTGGTTTGGTGGGAGGTTAATGCTTAGAGCTTCAGATTTCGATTGGTTGATTTTAAAATTGGAGATAAAGCCAAAAGTTTCAAAAAGTTTTTTAAGGTTAGGAATTGACAGGTAAGGTTGTGAAAGAAAGAACAAAAGGTCGTCTGCGTATGCCGCTACTTTGTATTCTCTCCTTCCAACCGAGAATCCTCTGATGTCGGGGCAAAGATTTATTTTCCTAATCAGTGGTTCCAGAGAGATAATGAAAAGCAGGGGGGAGAGAGGGCAACCTTGGCGCGTACCATTCTGGATTTTAATAGGGTCAGAAAAAGTGTTGTTAACCTTGATTTTAGCCTGGGGGTTTCGATAGAGAGCTGAGATCCAGGATAGCATATTCCCATTTAATCCAACATGGGAACAAGTGGCCATCATGTATTCCCAGGAGACCCTATCGAAGGCCTTCTCGGCATCAGTAGAGAGCAGGATGCCTGATGCTTTGGAGGTACGGGAGAAATGTATTAAATTTAATGCTTTAGTTATATTATCACGAGCTTCCCTACCTGGCATAAAACCTACTTGTTCTGGGCCGATAATTTTCGATAACAGGGGTTTTAGTCTATTGGCTAATATTTTGGCTAAGAGTTTTAGGTCGGTATTTAATAGGGAAATGGGCCTATAGTTTGAGCAATCTGTGTTGTCTTTTTCCGGTTTGGGTATTACTGCAATATGTGCCATGAGAAACGAATCAGAGTTGTGTGTGTTTTTGGCTAAGAAATTAAATGCGGATAGGAGTGGTTTTACAAGAAGAGGTGTGTATGTTTTGTAGTATTGAGAGGTGAAGCCATCCGGCCCAGGACTTTTCCCAGTCTTGAGATCCCTGATAGCATCTAGAACTTCGGTGGTGGATATGGGTTCTTCTAGTTTAATCGCATCTGCCTGAGGGAGTGTAGGAATTTTGCTCTCATGTAGAAATTCAAAGATCGCTTCTCGCTTTGTAGATGACAGGTGTGTAGGTTTATGCTGTTCAGGTAGGTTGTATAATTTGGCGTAGAACTCATGAAAGAGATCTGCTATGTCTGTGGGGTTGTGTCTGGGAATACCATCTTTTCCCCGTAAAGCATGGATGTGTCCTGCTGTAGATGTGTCTTTGAGCACTCTGGCTAGCAGTTTCCCGCTCTTATCCCCGTGTTCAAAATAGATGCCTTTTTTGAGGAAGAGTGCCTTTCTAGCTTTAAGGTCGAGTGTAAAATTAAGGGAATTCCTGTAACGTGTTAGTTCTTCTTCTACCTGTAATGAGAGGGATTGTTTGTGCAGTGACTCCAGTTTGGCTATTTGTGAGGTCAGACGAACGATTTCTTAATCTCTCTCTCTTTTTTCTTCCTAGCTCCCCATTTCATAAATTCACCCCTTATCACACTTTTGTGGGCCTCCCAATTGTTTAAGGGGTTGGTATCTGCGTCGACATTGGTTTTAAAGTAATTGTTAATTGTGTCATAAATTTCGTCTTTTACCGTTTGGTCAGTCAGGAGTGCTGCATTAAGTCTCCAATTAAAAGATGATTGCTTGGGAGGATCAAATTTCAAGGAAATAGCTGTGGGAGCATGATCTGATAGGGAGATAATGCCGATCTCGGCCGTTTGTAAATTGCATAAATCCCTTTGCGTGATAAAAATAAGGTCAATCCGTGAGTAGCGTTTGTGTGGGGGGGAGAAGAAGGTGTAGTCCCTCTCGGTGGTGTGGATGGCCCTCCAAGTGTCTATTAGGGAGAAGGAACTCAGGAGTGTTTTGATGCGTTTAAGGATCCTGTATGATACGGCAGTGTGGCCAGTAGATGTGTCCTTGAGTGGGGAGAGGGGTATGTTAAAGTCTCCTCCCAGAACTACACAGCCTTCTGCAAACCATTTCAGTTCGTCTACTAGCCTGCGGCAAAATGTGATGTGAGCGCTATTCGGGAAATACACATTGGCCAGAGTTATAGGGGAGCCTGCCCACTCGCCTTTGAGGAAAAGGTAACGACCTTCAGGGTCAGCAAGTTGCTGTTTGACTACAAAGGGGGAATCTTTATTGATTAAAACCGAGACACCCTTTGTTTTGGCTAAGGGGTTAGTGGCATGGTACATTTTAGTAAATATGTTGTCTGAGAATTTGGGGACATGTTTGCTTTTGAAGTGTGTCTCTTGCAGGAACACTATTGACGGCCGGGCTTTTTTAAGTTCTCTTAGTAGTTTAGACCTCTTTTCAGGAGTGTTGAGGCCATTAATGTTATGGGAAATCAGGGTAGGGGATTTCCCTAAAAAGGCGTATGCCATGTTGCGGCCTAATTAAATTTTTTGTGAAAAAATAGAATCCTAGCAAGTTTTATTCAAAAGAGTACCGAAGTATAGTTTGTTCCGAAGCTTTGTAATGAGTGAAATAGGGAGGGGGAAAGGGGGGAGAAGGGGAGGATGAAAATGTAGGAAGTACGGGAGGGGGGGTAGTGGTTGAGTGGTTGCTCAAATCTCACCTAAAAGGTGGTGAGCAGATAATTAGCCTGTAAAACAAGGCCCTAACTTCAACTCTTGGGGGTAGGCGGGAGGCGCTACAGCGCAGCTCCTGCAGCCAAGTGGTCGCTGCCCAAATTGAGGTGTAACAAGTGTAGCACGTGTAGAGATCTGTCTCAGATAAAACTGAGATGTAACTGAGAAACCCAGGGAATTCGCAAGCAAGAACAGTATAGAATAATCTTAAACCATCAAACTTGAAATAACAGTAATCGTAGATGGAGAAAAAATAATAATTTTACCATATAAGTCACAGAAAAGTAGAGACGAGATTCTCTATTGAGAATATTAAAACATCCAGTCGTAATCAGCCATCTATAGTGATAGGGTAGCTTTAGGATGTGAATGTCAAATAATGTCGGTTGATGCTTGTTTGGTAACAGGGGTTCCTCTGATTTGGGTGCGTAAAGCTGTGGTCTAGATTGTTACTTGGCGCCCAAGGTAATTATTGTTACATTTCCAGGGTCCAACCATTTAACTATTATCTGACCTTCACAGGCCCAAAATGTGTGTTTAAAGCTGTCTGCCATAATATACTACAGGTACCATGAGGTCATGGCGTCCGGAGCGTTAGAAGATCAGATGCGGAAAGGACCGTCTATCTCGGTTATTCTCCATCTCCGACTAGAGTGGACCCCTGTAATGAGCGGGAAAAGAAAAAGAAAAAAAAAAAACCCAATATCTCGGGGTGGAGCAAGTGAGGGAGACATTAAGCAGTATAATTTCTTACAGGATGAGATTCGATCAGGATTTTAAGGAGTCATATTTAATTGTTTGTTGACCTTGTGAAAACGTAGAACAGAGTTCGTAATTTAGGTCGATTAACTGTAAAGGAAAGTGTTAGTACATCACGACAAATTTCAGAAAAGTCAACCTTACAATTGTCTCAATTGTTCCCACCTTGTCTGGAGAGTGTAAAAAAAAAACACCATTTCTCCTGAGGTATGCTGACTGGGGAAGACTCAACTCTAGTGGTTGTAAACAAGTCTCTTCCCCCTTGTCCCCTTTCCAGAGGGCAGGGTAATACAAATCGACCAGGATGTGATATAAAGTTTACAAGCTGGAGACCTCAGTCAGAAACTCCCGGATGGGAATCCGTGCCATTTAAGTCAGCAAGAGTCTATTGTCGAGACCATAAACCGGTGTCGGCGAGAGCCAAAAAAAAAAAAAAAAAAAAGGGGGGGGCAGTGAATGGATGAGGGGGGAAGAAGGTGAGGTAATTTATGGTGCATACGACACAATTGATCATTTAAGCCTTGGGCTCCTGGCGCCCCTGGAGGATGAGGGCGAATCAAAATTGCTCCTGGCGGGATTTCTGTGGTTTGTCCCTTGATGGTAGGGCGAGCGGTTGAGTGAAGGACCCTGACCAAATTGAGGATTGTTGATTTCAGGAGGGAGCAAGAATTCTGCATACCAGTCTGGGAGTTCCACTGGCGCTATTTGTAGATTTTCACAAAATTTGTTCAAATCCTCCGGGATTCTAAGCAAGTGTTGCTTACCCATGAAGGAGGCCTGTAGTGCGAAGGGGAACTTCCATCTGTAATTGATGCCTTTCTCTCTCAGAACTGCCAGAAGGGGTTTCAGTGCCCGTCTGTTCTTTAGTGTAATGGGGGACAAATCTTGGAATAATTGAATAGAGGCATCGTTGAACCGTATTTGATCATTAACTCTCGCTTTTTGTAGAACCTCCTCCTTCAAGCCGTAGTTAGGCAGGCAGCAGATGATGTCTCTGGGAGGGCCGTCTTCAGGAGCCCTTGGTCTGAGGGCCCTATGAGCTCTATCAAATTCTATGGGAGATTGATCGGGTCGTTCAAGCAAGTTGTTAAAGATGGAGGTTAGTGTTGGTCTGATTTGGTCAGTGAGAACGGACTCTGGTACACCTCTAACTCTTATATTGTGTCTCCTTCCTCGATTATCCAAATCTTCCAAGTGTCTATTTATGTCAATCAGATGCTGGGAGTGTGAGGCGGTAATGTCGTCTAATCTGATCAAAGCTCTATCCCTCCTTTTGCCTGCACGTTCCGTCACGGCCATTTGTTCAGAGAGCTTTAACAGTTCTGTTTTGATGTCAGTAATGGCAGATGCGAACGATTGCTTGATGTCAGCTGCAATGTCCGTCATAGTAGCATAGGTCAAAGGTCTGTCCTTATCAGTGTTACCCGCCATTGAGCCCTCTGATGGGGGTAGCGATACCTCATCATCTTCAATATCATCTTCCATATTGAGTCTGTGTGTTGTCGCCATCTTGGTATTTCTCCCCCCACCATTATATCTGTATTTACTGAGGTTTGCTGGTGAGGTTTTTCTTTTAGGAGTTACCAAAGAACGTAGGATGTGACTGTGTGTCCCCCTCCTTAATTGTGTGGACATATTCAGTTAACATGCGGTTTCTTTTCAGGTCCCAGGTCTCTCAGCACCCCAGTATGCACTCACACCATTGCCAGCTGCACTGTGCACCAAGCCACTCTCCCAAAGTCACAAAATTGCAGCGCCAAAAATGAAGCGAGTGTGCTTCTCAGTCCTGATCCAGTATAACAATAAATAATTGTCTGTGTGGGGGCAGAGAGGGCCTCACTGCTTGCTGCTTCACTTAGCAGCTGGGGTAATATAGGACACCAGCTAGAGGGGTAAGTCTGCGAGGATGTACTGCCCCAGGAGGCCCAAACACTTTCCTTTAGGCCTGAGGGGGGTACTAACTCTCTGCCTGGTGGTTATAGGGTGAGGGGAGAGCAGTTAGGCCTGATGTGTAGCAAGAAGGCACCGCTCACCTTTTTGTCTTGTCGCCGTCCGGCCTAGGATGTCTCCTCTGGTGAGTGTGCCTCCTCCCTGCCGGTCAGTCGGCTCCGGAGGGCCGTCCGCAGGTGTCGCACTGCTCCCCGGTCTCACAAGCATGTCCGGATCCGAGGGTATGCAGGCCTCAGGGTGTCAGGCAGTGCGGTCACAGCTCCCGGATCCCCATCCTGCCTGGGGCCCTTGCTCCGGACTGCGTGTCACCTCCGATCCGTCTGGGTGTTCCGATGTCGGACTGACCCGGACCTCCGCCCGCCGCCGCGAGACTCAAGCGCGGTGCATCCGGAGGCTCCGTAGGCCCCAAGATGGCGGCGATGCGCTCGTTGGTGAAGCCGGCCGCGAGACACACCGCGGGGTGTGCGGGTGGACAACCACCAACCCACTGGTATGAATCCCTTCAGGGGGTCCCCCGCAGTCCGGCAAGTATTGTAGCTGCGTTTGGGGACAAAGTGTAGCCGCAGATGGCAGAGGATAAGGCCCGTGAGAGCGCAGCTTCTTCAAACTGCGTCCTTCCCCGCTCGTTGCTAGGACACCAGGTCCAATTATTTCTATTACTACATTGTAATATAAAAAAAAATAGTTCAACTCACCATAATGCCGAATCAGTGGGAATCCTAAGCTTGTCACTTGCCACCAGATACAGTTTGTAGCTTGCCGCCCAAAGCCTTCCACCAGATGCTGTGTGCCACTTGCCACCCAAAGCCTGCCACTAGATGCAGTGTCACTTGCCAGCCAATAGTGAGGATGTATATTGAGGGGTGCAGGATTCTGTAAAGGGGTGCAGGGTACTATGGGTTGGGGGTAAGGTTCTGTGGAGGGGTGCAGGGTACTATGGGTTGGGGTGCAGGGTTCTGTGGAGGGGAGCAGGGTTCTATGGAGGGGTGCAGGATACTATGGGCTGGGGTGCAGGGTTCTGTGGAGGGGAGCAAGTTTCTATGGAGGGGTGTAGGATACTATGAGCTGGGGTGCAGGGTACTATGGGTTGGGGCAGGGTTCTGTGGAGGGGTGCAGGGTACTATGGGCTGGGGCAGGGCTCTGTGAAGGGTACTATGGGTTGGGGTGCAGGGTTCTGTGGAGGGGTGCAGGGTACTATGGGTTGGGGGCAGGGTTCTGTGGAGGGGTGCAGGGTACTATGGGTTGGGGGCAGGGTTCTGTGGAGGGGTGCAGGTTACTATGGACTGGGGTGCAGGGTTCTGTGGAGGGGTGCAGATGAAGCTACGCCCAAGTCAGCGTTTCGATCCGACTGTCCAGCTCGTCCAAAAATACCATTCCCCCTCGGTCTATATGATTTTCACTACAGCGGCGCTCTGAGGGGACCTGAATGGGAAGGAAGCAAAATCTGCATAATCTCTCACTGTGAACTCCGGACTTCTACGGACCTAGAGTATCAAAGACTTTTATACAAGTGATATCTCACAAGTGAACAGCGGTACCGCTGCACGCAACGTGACCTGATCGTAGCAATCGATCCTGTCTGATGAGAAGACATCACACCTGCATGAATCAGTAAAGCACACTGCCTCTGAAGACAACCTGGGAATATATCCACTGATACAGAAGCTCTTCACAGGACACATTCTAAATACCAACTTGTAACTGAAGGAGACACTTCAATCAACCTCTGGTAAAGTACTGTGACCTATTCCCTGTTATACTATTGAAAAACATACAGTCACCGTGGTGACAGCGGATAAGAATTACCTGTAAATGGCACCTTGAAATTTGCAGAAATATATGACCGACACAAATATAGCAACGGTCAACATTGCGGCTGCAGCCCATTACATCTTTACCTCCCTTTCCCTTTCTCTCTCTCCCCTCATCTCTGCATATTTTTTATTGCTCGAGCACCCTGGTGACAAGAGGAGACATCTTATCTCAATTACATTTTCATACTTATTAAAAGTTAACCAATTAGAGACATTTTTGTCCACCAATGAGATAGACACCTTCTCTTCCTCACCCGCAGACGTCCGGACAGTCTTTTAAATTCTTTTGTAAGTTTTGTATATGTATGTTTTTGCCAGCATCAGATTAACACCTTGATTGCATAACATTGGTATCTTAGCCTCCCTTGTACATATATTTCTCATTCCTATGTTGTCCAACAACCAATAAAAGTTTTATTAATTTTGGATTTGACAACCAGTCAATTGGTTCGTTTTAGTCTCTCTAATTTTCAGCCTCTTTAGGTCTGAAATACTTTCTATATATTATGGGTTGGGGCAGGGTTCTGTGGAGGGGTGCAGGGTACTATGGGTTGGGGGCAGGGTTCTGTGGAGGGGTGCAGGGTACTATGGGTTGGGGTGCAGGGTTCTGTGGAGGGGTACAGGGTATTATGGGTTGGGGCAGGGTACTATGGGTTGGGGTGCAGGGTTCTGTGGAGGGGTACAGTGTACTATGGGTTGGGGGCAGGGTTCTGTGGAGGGGTGCAAGGTACTATGGGTTGAAGGCAGGGCTCTGTGGAGGGGTGCAGGGTACTATGGGTTGGGGCAGGGTTCTGTGGAGGAGTGTAGGGTACTATGGGTTGGGTTGCAGGGTTCTGTGGAGGGGTAAAGGGTACTATGGGTTGGGGTCAGGGTTCTGTGGAGGGGTGGAGGGTACTATGGGTTGGGGTCAGGGTTCTGTGGAGGGGTATAGGGTACTATGGGTTGGAGTGCAGGGTTCTGTGGAGGGGTGCAGGGTACTATGGGTTGGGGTCAGGGTTCTGTAGAGTAGAGGGGTGGTGGCTGGGTGCAGGGTAAATGAGATGTACAGGAAGGAGAGAGCTCCCACATAGGTTTCAATGGAGGAACAGAGGGCAGAGGACAGTGTTAGAGTGGATCCTGGACATTGCACAGCCTGGAATGGTTGGAAGAACCTGGATCAGGGCAAGGGGGGAGGGGGAGAGCATCTGGAGGTGAATGAGCACCTAGGAGAGACCTGAGGACTGGGAAGCACGGGAGGGACTCGGAGGCACAGACAAAGGCAGCGCTCCGAACCCATTTCTGTCATGAGAGACGAGCAGTGCCAGGAGGACACCGATCACAGTCACATTAGTTACAGTGCAAGTCTGGCAGGGAGACAGCACCGCAATCCAGAACCTAAACTTCCATGCATTGTCAGAATAACCCACTGCCTGCCCCGTTCTCCAACCAATTACCAGCTACAGTATTACCTTCCTGAATCCTATTAGCAGAGCAGAGCAGGGGGGCGGGAGGAGCTGTTGTGAAAAGACTCCTCCAATCCTGCTGACTGTGCAGCTCTCCCGCCCCCTTGCTCTGCTGATAGGATAAAATCGTTGGTGGGGCGGGAGAGGGGAGAACCAGGAAGAAAGGAGACAGACATGGCCACATAGAATGATGAACGGCTGCATCGCCCGGCCGGGGTCATTCCATACACGTGACAGAGCTTCACAATAAGGGACTGTCCTGGGCAATCCGAGACACGTGGTCACCCTAGTTCCTGCTTGGGGGCCCCTGGCCAGCTCGGGGCCCCAAGCAGTTGCTTGTTTTGCCTGTCTTGTTCCGACGGGCCTGGTTTTGCTGGATCCACGGTTCTACAGGTAGACCTAATGCCTGTGTTGTCACCTTTGCTGCTACTTTTAAAGAAGTTACGGACAAGAACTGTTGCCTCTTTCCAGTTTGTGTTTTCATCACACTTTGTTGCTTGTGCAGAACTTTGGGGGTTTTGATCAGTTAGTAAGTGTAGGGTCTTGCCGGCTTCTTCACAGCACCAGGAAAAAGAATAGAGGAGAAGATACAATTTTCTATACCTTCCTTTTGCTGCTATTTGTTCTGAGTGAACAATGGACTGCCTTACTCTGGTAGTACCAGCGCACTGACCGCTAGGGTCAGTGCTCTGCAACTTCTGCCAGCGCAGAGAGACACTTGTATATATTTTTCTTAAGACTTTGCAGTTTGAGAAAATCTTAGCACTTATTGTTGATGTGTCTCTTCAGGAGGGGAAGGAGGTTTCACCTTCTAAAGGGCCGGAAGGTGCAGCTGAAGTCCCACCTGTTGATAATGTAAATGTCTGCTGATTCATTTTGTTTTGCAGGTTGTTTACCTTCTATCAACACTGTCGGAGAATGGGGCAGAATAGATAGTTGGGAATGTGTAATGTCATAATGTATCACTGTAAATATTTGTACAAAGTAATGTTTTATACCTTTAAAAGTGTTATATCTTTTCTATCTCTTACTGTTATGCAGATTCAGGTCAGGCATTCAGACTTGAATGCCCTTGTTGAGACACTGGGGACAGTGTCTATTCAAGTGGGGGGAGTGTGTAGCACCCATGTACTTCCAAGTACTGGTGCTAGTGAAATTTGAGGGATAATCAGAGTGTAAGTGACTCTGATTTCAATTATAATTGTTTAGAAGGGTCTCTGTTTCAGCTTGGCTGTGCTGTGGGCTCATTCTGTGGTGCCTGGGGTGTTGTTCCACCCCAGGACAATAGGTGGCAGCAGTGGAAGCTGAGGTTTGGGTGTTCTCTCCAAGCGACCAATCAGGAGGCTTGGGCCTCGCTGGGCATGCTGGGAGAGGGTACTTATGGAACAGACGCCATTTGGTCTGGGTTCTTCTTCGAGTGTGGCACCCACCTTTAGGGTGACCACATTACCGCACCTCTAGCATTATGGCCTACCTGGCCAGGGCGTGTGTGCTACGCGGTGTTCCTGGTTTCTGGGCCATGTTGGTCTGGAACATTCAAGCAGGACGGGGACTCAGTGATCGAGTTCCCACTTTTGAAGATCCCAAGCAAGTGTGTCTGTTGGGTGGGGAGTCCATCTGAGGAGCGCCTTTGAGAGTCTGGCGGTCCAACAGGATTCAGACAAACCACCGGGGATCAAGGTACTGGACACTGACGGATTGACTCCTCTTTCAGTCGGTACCTGGGCGACATTAAGAAGAAGATTCAGGCGAAACTTTACTTAGGAGGGGCTCCTCTGTAACCGCAATAAGAGAGGGCCTGTGGCAGAGGTGTCTCCCTGAGTTCATTCTAGAAGAGTCTGTGGCAGGGACATCTTCCTAAAGTTCCGAGTGATACTCTGGCTGCCAGGTCGGTGAGAGAGACCTGTCCAGGTACACTATACCAACTCCGACTGGAGTGGCGAAGAGATCTAAGTGTTGTCGGAAGCATGACTGTTTCCATATTAAACGCCTAAATCTGTTGTTCTCCTTTCAACCTCCACCTGTCCTTTCCATCACCTGTTAACTGTTTTTACCCGGCTGGGTAATAAAGAGCACATATAAAAGAGACATTCTCCTTGTGGACATTCCTTACTGCTGCTGTATGCATCATCCACCCTAGACTTTTCACCAGAGCCATGAGGTAACATGCCATCCCATCTATTACCAGCAGCCCCTCCGGGGGTAACGCTACATACTTTTAGAAAATCAAAATGTTTACATTAATGTCAGTTAGCTGGCTGTACACTAGTAGATTTCTCGGCTCTTCATTGGATAGATTGATAGAATGATGATGACGCCGGGGATTCATGTCTATAGAGCACACCCGCAAGGTAACCCCCTTGGGAAAGAGCTTCCCAGGGGGGTTAGCTGATGCGGGAAGGAGCCGAGACAACCACCGAAGGACTCCAGAATAGGAGGATCAGGGCCACTCTGTGCAAAACGAGCTGCACAGTGGAGGTAAGTATGACATGTTTGTTATTTTATTTTTTAAACAAACCTTTAGTAACACTTTAATTTGCTTTTAACATTTGATTATGGAATGAATGTAACTTCCTAAATGAACACCCAGTGGCAGGGGCATACCTAGAGCATTTGGCACCCAAAACGGATCCTATATCTGGCACCCCCCACATTAAAATGTAAAAAAAAAACACTGTGCCCCCTGCATACCTCTGCATCCTTCAATATATTTTTGTCACTACTTTGTACCCCTTCTCCACAACTACACCTCTGGGCCCCTTTGCATTACACCGCACCCTGCACCTCTGGACCCCTTCACATTACACAGCACCCTGCACCTCTGGACCCCTTTACATTACACAGCACCATGCACCTCTGGACCCCTTTACATTACACAGCACCCTGCACCTCTAGACCCCTTTACATTACACAGCACCCTGCATCTTTGGACCCCTTTACATTACACAGCACCCCACAGCTTATGATCCCTTGCATGTTATACAGACACCCCCTTCAGTGCAGACCCTCCTTCAGTGCAGGCCCCCCTCTTCGGTGTAAGCCCCCCTTCAGTGCAGGCCCCCCTCTTCAGTGCAGATCCCCTTTGTACAGTGCAGACCCATCCCTTCAGTGTACCCCCTCTTCAGTGCAGACCCCCTTTAGTGCAGTGCACACCCGCTTCAGTGTAGCCCCCCTTCAGTGCAGACTCCTCTTCAGTGTAGCCCCTTCAGTGCAGTGCAGACCCCCCTTTAGTATGGCCCCCCTTCAGTGTAGCCCCCTATTTAGTGCAGATCCCCTTCAGCCTTCAGTGTAGCCCCCTCAGATCAGTGCAGCGGCACATGCACAGCAGGTCCCCTGCCCCTGTGGACACAAAGAGAGAGGAAGGGGAGGCAGCTTTACTCTGCTTGGCTGTGCCTGCCTGTGTGCCTTCCAGGACCGCTCAGACAGACAGCCCGTGGCCGTGAGAGGAGGGGATAGCTTGTGCAGAGGTGTCATCCTGCACCCACCGCCCCCCCCCCTCGTCGTGCCACTCTCTCCCTGCTCTAACTTGCCTGTCACCACGGCGCTGTCACCACTTCAGTTGCGGAGGGGGTGCCGGCCTGACACCCCCCAGTGTGTGGTACCTGGGGTGGCCCGCCCCCCACTTGGTACACCACTGCCCAGTGGTGTAGCTAGCATGCCTGACACCCGGGGCAGGTCATTTGTTTTGCACCCCTCCCATCAAGAAAAATGGTATGTGGCAATATAGCAGTGACATGCCAAAACTGTGGGTGTGGTCATATTTCATCAAGAGAGTGAGGGACTTAAAGGTGCAATATGCTTTAATGACTCTGCCACAAGTGAGTATGTAGCAGACAGTACAAACCTCAGTATACAAATTTTAATCAAATAAAACTGTTCTGTTGCATATGCTTTACTACACACAGCTAACCTTTAAGTGATATTAAAGTTGTGCTTACAAAGCAGCTTGGATCCTCCTCTTCATGGCCCCCTCGCTGGCACACCTGGCCCCTTCCTCTTTCTGGGTGCCCCCACAGCAAGCAGTTTGCTATAGGGGCACCCAAGCAGATACACTCTTAAGCCACAGCTCTGTGCATCCATTCACACATGAAGCCATGGCTACACTCCGCTCCCTCCATCTTCTGATTGGCTCACTGGCTGTGATTGACAGCAGTGAGAGCCAATGGCTCCCACTGCTGCCAAAAGCCAATTAGGAGTGTGAGTCCCCAGACAGCCAAGGCTCTAATAGACATCGCTAAATCGAGAGGGGGTTCAGGTAAGTATACAAAACTGGTGTAGCCAGAATCCGGAACAGCTGTGCATGGCAACCAATCAGCTTCTTACTTCAGCTTGTTCAGCTTTAAAAACGAAAGCTATGAGCTGATTGGTTGCCATGCACAGCTGCTCCAGATTCTGTCTGCTTTCATTTTGATAAATTCCCCTAAGGGCTCATTCAGACAGATGCTGAGACAGGTCAGGTCCTGTATGCTCAGCCACTTTTTGCTGAATCTGCATCCACCAGAGAGCTTCACCTTTAGAAGTGAGTGCACAGATCCTAGCGCAGACACTATGGGCCAGATTCAGGTAGCTTAGCGCATCTTTAGGCGGGCAAATATAAGATGCGCCGCCGCAACTTAGAGAGGCAAGTGCTGTATTCTCAAAGCACCTGCTCCGTAAGTTGCGGCGGCGTAGCGTAAATTGGCCGGTGTAAGCCCTTCTTATTTCAAAGTAGGAAGGAGGTGGGCCTCATCTATTTAAATTAAGCTTGACCCCATGTAAATGAATGGGCGGTTGAACTGGGCATGCGCGCGCATGCTCAGAATTACGTTGCATAAACTCCATAAGATACGTTGGCGTAAATGCCTATGACGTGAACGTAACTTACGCACAGCCCTATTCACGTAGTACTACGTAAACGGCGTACGCGATGTAAAATTTGACGGCGTCGTTCCCTGGCCCATACCTTTGCATTAGCTGCGCCTGCTATAACAGGGGTAACTTTACGCCGTACGTTCGTGAATCGGCGTATCTTACTCATTTTCAGTGTAACTATGCGCCCACGATACGCCGGCGTAGGCAAGTTACGTTGGACGGCTGAAGCCATGTTTTTCGGCGTATCTCGCTTTGTGAAGATGCGACGGCACACATTTGAAATTACGGCGGCGTATCTAGAGGCCTCCTCTACATCCCTCAGTCCAGGGCCTTCACTACACCTCCGGTGTACGCCCCTCCTAGTCTAAGGCCTCCTCTGCACCCCCCATAGCCCAGGACCTCCTTTGCATCCCTCACCCCTGCCCCACCCCTCTAATTTCGGCATTGCAAACACCACATATGGATCATTTGAGAAAATGTTTCCATCCTGCTCCATTCAATTTTCTTCATCAATCCAGTCAAAAACAGATGCCGATTTGACCCACTAGCCATTAGAACACAAAATTAACATTCTTGAAATTCAAATATTTGATTGAAATTCTATTAGTGTATAGTCAGCTTAGTCAAGAGATCTGTCTCTCTCTGACTAACATCACAGTGTTATAAATTCTGTAGCACATTGTTAGGCAAGTGTTTGGTATGGATGAAGGACAGGCTTCTTCCTCCTGTCATTTTTCATGTCCTTTGGTGTTCTTAAAGGAAAATATAGGGCTAAGGCTTCTAGCAGGTATAAAGTGCAAGAACCTAGAAGTGTGCATAACTGCTGCAGCTTTCAATATTCTCTTGCCAGGCTATTCTGAGCCAGGAACATTGCAACTCTTCTGTTTAGTTTTGGTGCTAGCCCACTTCTTCCTACTACACACATTCGTATGGTCTGTTACTAGCAACAAGTACCGGAGCTTTGCCCAATCAAAATGGGCTTGTGTTTGCTTCTGGGGGCCTGAACTTTATACCTACCAGTGACTTTATATCTATTGCAAAGTTTGTCTTCAAGTTATTTTTGGTGCAACTTTAAAATTTTTACAGTCTTGTTCTACCATATTTTTCTTATTGTACTAAATATAAAGATTTGCAGATTAATCAGTACAGGAAATAAACACTTGCTTTGCAATGACTCAGCTTCCCTTCTCTTCCCAAAAACTGCCTTGATAATATATTAGCCACTGTGTGAGTGAGTAAGTGAATAACTTGTATAGCGCTACAAATGCAAATTAAATTGCCTCAAGGCGCTTATTCCATCCGATGTCATCTTTATCCTTCAAAAGAGGTAGATCTTGAGTTTTTTCCTGAAGGCCAGATGGTTTTCTTCCATGCGGATGTTTGTTGGTCGAGCGTTCCATAGCCGTGGTCCTTGGACTGCAAATCTTCGTTCTCCCTACGATTTGTAGTAGGACTTGAGGATGTAGAGGAGGTTTTGGTTACACAATCAAAGATTGCCCTCATGGACACATATTACACACTATACATATAAATAAAATCTTTAAAAACATTAGTTACATCACACTTTTGTTTTTTACAATAGTAATTTAAAGATTATACATTCTCTAAAACAAAAGTCTGTTTACCAGCATAGTTAACACTGCCGACAATCGTATGCATAGTTAAAATCTCCCCCAACTAAATAAGTACTGGTAGACTTCTCTAATAAAATCTTTGGGCCAGATTCTCAAAAGAGATACGACGGTGTATCGCAGGAAACACCGTCGTATCTCTGTTTTTTTTACTGGGAATCTATGCGTGTGATTCCTAGAATCACTTAGGCATAGATACAGCGAAGTTCCGACAGGTGTAAAACACTTACACCGTCGGATCGTAGATGTAATTACTTTTCTTGCCGCTAGGTGGCCTTTACGTTGTTTTCTCATTTGCCTATGCAAATGAGCCTAATACGCCGATTCCCGAACATTTTTACGCCGCCCCGTCGTCATTTACATCGTTTCCGTAAGCGTAAACCTACCCCTGCTATATGAGGGGTAGGTTTACCAAGTCCCGTCGTTGCCATGTTAAGTATGGCGTCGGGTCAGCGGTGTCTTTTTCCGTCGGTTACGTCGTTTTACTAAGTCGTTCGCGAATAGGGCATTGCGTAAGTGACGATCACGTCGTTTTGACGTCGGTTTCAACGCCGCTTTCCGACGTGAGCTGGAGCATGCGCACTGGGCTTTTTTCCCGGCCGGCGCATGCGCAGTTCGATCGACGCGGGGGCGCGCTTAATTTAAATACAAGCCGCCCCCTTTGAATTACGCGGCCTTACGCCGGGCCATTTACACTACGCAGCCGCAACTTACGGAGCAAGTGCTTGGAGAATACGGCACTTGCTCTGTTACGCTACGCCGTCGGCCATTCTACGAGAATCTGGCCCTTTGTATCTATCTAATAAGAGCAACAGTGATGATCAAGGAGGTATACAAATTTTTTCCTTTTTCCTTGTCAAATTTGTTTATTGTTTTGAATAAAAAAGAGGAGAACAATCTGAATTTTACAAAGATTGTGGTATATATTCAAAGGGTAACAAACAAATTATTTAATTTGGAAAGAGACAAATAAAAATTCATATGCAATATCGCACTATATAAACATCAAATAACTTTGTGAAAAAAATAAAAAAATAAACATCAAATAGACCGTCAAAGTCAAATTGTCAAAAATGTCATATGATTGAAAAGAAAGAGAAAGGTAGATTGTTGACGGTCAGTCTGATAAAAAAATAAGGTGATTAACAAATCAGTAAAGCAAAAGTACATTTCAATGGGTCTGGAGAACAACCCTGTGAGTACCACATACAGTGCAGAAAATAAGTATTTGAACACCCTGCTATTTTGCAAGTTCTCCCACTTGGAAATCATGGAGGGGTCTGAAATTGTCATCGTAGGTGCATGTCCACTGTGAGAGACATAATCAAAAAAAAAAATCAAAAAATCACAATGTATGATTTTTTTAACTATTTATTTGTATGATACAGCTGCAAAGAAGTATTTGAACACCTGTCTATCAGCTAGAATTCTGACCCTCAAAGACCTGTTAGTCTGCCTTTAAAATGTCCACCTCCACTCCATTTATTATCCTAAATTAGATGCACCTGTTAGAGGTCATTAGCTGCATAAAGTCACCTGTCCACCCCATACAATCAGTAAGAATCCAACTACTAACATGGCCAAGACCAAAGAGCTGTCCAAAGACACTAGAGACAAAATTGTACACCTCCACAAGGCTGGAAAGGGCTACGGGGAAATTGCCAAGCAGCTTGGTGAAAAAAGGTCCACTGTTGGAGCAATCATTAGAAAATGGAAGAAGCTAAACATGACTGTCAATCTCCCTCGGACTGGGGCTCCATGCAAAATCTCACCTCGTGGGGTCTCAATGATCCTAAGAAAGGTGAGAAATCAGCCCAGGACTACACGGGAGGAGCTGGTCAATGACCTGAAAAGAGCTGGGACCACCGTTTCCAAGGTTACTGTTGGTAATACACTAAGACATCATGGTTTAAAATCATGCATGGCACGGAAGGTTCCCCTGCTTAAACCAGCACATGTCAAGGCCCGTCTTAAGTTTGCCAATGACCATTTGGATGATCCAGAGGAGTCATGGGAGAAAGTCATGTGGTCAGATGAGACCAAAATAGAACTTTTTGGTCATAATTCCACTAACCGTGTTTGGAGGAAGAATGATGAGTACCATCCCAAGAACACCATCCCTACTGTGAAGCATGGGGGTGGTAGCATCATGCTTTGGGGGTGTTTTTCTGCACATGGGACAGGGCGACTGCACTGTATTAAGGAGAGGATGACCGGGGCCATGTATTGCGAGATTTTGGGCAACAACCTCCTTCCCTCAGTTAGAGCTTTGAAGATGGGTCGAGGCTGGGTCTTCCAACATGACAATGACCCGAAGCACACAGCCAGGATAACCAAGGAGTGGCTCTGTAAGAAGAATATCAAGGTTCTGGCGTGGCCTAGCCAGTCTCCAGACCTAAACCCAATAGAGAATCTTTGGAGGGAGCTCAAACTCCGTGTTTCTCAGCGACAGCCCAGAAACCTGACTGATCTAGAGAAGATCTGTGTGGAGGAGTGGGCCAAAATCCCTCCTCCAGTGTGTGCAAACCTGGTGAAAAACTGCAAGAAACGTTTGACCTCTGTAATTGCAAACAAAGGCTACTGTACCAAATATTAACATTGATTTTCTCAGGTGTTCAAATACTTATTTGCAGCTGTATCATACAAATAAATAGTTAAAAAAATCAAACATTGTAATTTCTGGATTTTTTTTTTTGATTATGTCTCTCACAGTGGACATGCACCTACGATGACAATTTCAGACCCCTCCATGATTTCCAAGTGGGAGAACTTGCAAAATAGCAGGGTGTTCAAATACTTATTTTCTGCACTGTAAGAACTGATAAAAGAGAAAGGGTCATGAAAAAGGAGTAAGAGAAATTTTATAGAGTCAGTGAAGTTTCAACCGAACCAAGGGTGATGAAAGGGTAAATTAAGTATTATTACCATGGCAATAGTAAAGTGTCATCAAAGTCAGAAGGTAAACAATATTTAGACCAGGGCAGCTAACGTTTTTCAAATTTGCAGATCCGATCACTCTCAATTGCTTCCATTTTAGCACGAACAAGGGCTCTATTGGTTCTGGGAATGGTTTTGGCTACAATCAGATTTTGAGTTTTCCATGCCTTAGCGTTGTTTTTTTTTATGGCTGTAAAAGTGATTATAAAGGATAGTTTTAAAAAAAAAATAACAAACATATCATGCTTACCTCCACTGTGCGGCTTGTTTTGCACAGAGTGGCCCCGAACAGAACATCCTCTTCTGGGGTACCCCGGTGGCTCTCGTTGGCTCTTCCCTACATCAGATAACCCCCTTGGAGAAGTGGTCTCTCAGGGGGTTACCTAGCGGGCGCACTCCCAAGTCATATGGTTGTTGTCCATAGCTGCCAAATGTATGACTCGCCCCCGTTGCCCGCATCATAGGTTTTGATTGACGGCAGCGGGAGCCAATGGCTGAACTGCTATCAATCTAGCCAATCAAGAGCCAGAACCCTGTGGAGAGAGGGAGGGTCCATCCCTGTCGAGGGAAATTCAGGGCTCAGGTAATTAAAAGGGGGGGGGGCTAGGGGGCCAGTCACTGCAAGGTGTTTTTTCATAGGATGCATTAGGGTGAAAAAAAACAAGGGTTTACAACCCTCATCTAGCAAATAACTAGCTAGAATTTGTCCTCTGATATGTGGGACAAAATTACATGTATTCTCAAAATGTGACATCTGAGTGCCTGATTGTAGGTATGGTTGTAAAAAAAAAATCTGGAAATAACAGAATAATTCCGATTGGGGAAGTCCACAAGTTTCACATAGAGTAAGGAGTGTAAAGAAGATGCAGATACAAATTTATATAATCTAAATAGATTATATGCCCACTACGTATTAAAGTAATTAGGGAAAATCCAGGCAGGGTAAAAGGCAGGGCTTTTAATAAAAAAATAAGTGATATATGGGGCGCTTGAAGGCCGAGAGTGGTTTTGAATCTATCCCAAATGGATAAAGAGGGTTTTGTGATAGGATTGCGGATAGAGGTACAATCAACTGGATGTAACCATAACATATTGACTACTGAGATATGGTCACAGTCGACAGATTCAATTGCTAACCATAGCGGAACTTCCTTTACTGCATGGTATTTAGGTAAATGTGCAAGGAGAGCTGCATGATAATAGGCAGAAATATTTTGGAGACCTAAGCCTAAGAGTGGATTTAGAGGTACAGGGTTTAGCAGTGCACCAGATATAAGAGATAATTCTACGCTGTAGAAAGTCGTAAGAAATGGAATAGTACTGAAATGAACAGGACTCTAAACAAATATAAGAATTTGGGTAAAATAGCCATCTTGATTACATTAATTTTGCCTATTAAGGATAGGGGGATATAGGACCATTGTGCTAACAATTCAGTAAACTGAGTAACAAAGGGAAGTTAGCTGAATATGTATTGGTTATTTTAGAAGTAAGTTGGATTCCTAGGTATGGGAGTCAATATGGTGTCCATGCAAAGGGGAACAAGTGTTCAGCAAGTTGAAGTTCAGCAGAATAAAGGGAGATGTTGAATGCAATGGATTTTTTGGTAATTAACTGTCAGACATGAAATGTAAAAAACAGTCTAAGATAGAAAGGAGATTAGGTGCTGTGATATGGGGAGAGGTCATAAAGGGTAAGATATCATCAGCAAAAAGGCAGACTTTATGATGATATCTGCCTAATTCAATACCTTTGATCTAATCCATGGGTCTTCAAACTATGGCCCTCCAGTTGTTCAGGAACTACAATTCCCATCATGCCTAGTCATGTCTGTGAATGTCAGAGTTTTACAATGCCTCATGGGATGTGTAGTTCTACAACATCTGGAGGGCCGTAGTTTGAGGATCCCTGATCTAATCAATTGGGCAAGCGGTTTAATGTGCAAAAATAAGTGGGGAAAGAGGACATCCATAAGAGGCGCCACTTTCAATAGGGAATAGGTCAGATTTAAAACTGCCATATTTTATATATGCTTTTGGTTTATCGTATAGGGATGAAATCCACTTCAAAAATGGGGTCCATAGAAGATAGGATAGCTTAAGTCGCACAGATGTTGTGGGTTTATGCAGTGAAAGCAAGGTTCAAGCTTATAGGGTATCAGGTTTGTTTGCCTTGAGATAATTGAGGTGTTGGGATTTGCGTAAAAGTTTATCTGCAGAGTCGGTAAGAAACATGTCAAACTCTAAACGGGCCCTATCAAGTTTAGTTTTAGTGAAGGGGAAGGGAGAGTTTTAGAAATGCGTTATGACAAGAATTAAAATCAGTTTCTAATTTTTGGTAGAGGAGTTTGCGCTCACGTTTGAGAAATGATGCCCGTCAGATAAGGGGATCCCAGATTACAGGTTTAAGGGTTTCCCAAAGAGTGAGTTGAGAAATATCTGCAGAAGTGTTATTAGTGAGATAGTAAGTGAGAGCAAGCTTGATATCTAATGAGTGGAATGTGTGGGTTAAAAATCAAATAGTTTATACACCAGAATTTATCATGTGCTTTTAGGACAGTGGAGGTGATGGTAGTACAAACTGCACTATGCTCAAACCAGGTAAAGGGAATTTCTTCTGGTGCCATACCTATATTTAGTAAAATATGATCAATCCTAAAGAATGATTTATGTGGATGAGAGTAGTAGGTAAAGCTTCTGTGAGCTGGGTTAAGCTCATGCCAGGAGTCAAACAAGTTATATTTAGAAAGAAGTTGTTAAAATGAAAGTTTAGAAGGACTGGAAGAAGGACAAGGTGGGGATTTATCTAAAAAGGGAAAGAGTACTTGGTTTGAATTTCCACATAGTATCACAGTACCTAATTTATGGGTATCAACTACATAGAAAACATGGGGAAGAAAAGAAGTTGGGTATTTATTAGGAGCATAATATGATACTATGCTTACTGCTACATCTGAAATGTGTCCAGTAAGTATGATATTGAGACCTTTGGGGTCTTTACAATAAAAACAAATAATAGCATAAGGCTATGTAATGAAGTAAAGATGGTAGCATATTGCTATCAGTAAAAAGGAGACCAGCAGTTGAAGTATATGTGTCAAATAACAGTTATGTACTTGCAAAAAGCAAGATAAAACAAATGAAGCCAGATAACTTTCTAGCCATCTGAATGACTAGATGGACCAGGTATATTGACAACTGCCATTGGATCAAGAAATTAAGATGATCAGTCCATAGGCTGCATAACTTGTAAGAAAGACTGAAGTTCTTCAGTAGAACGGCAGACATATTTAGTGCCTTGGCGCTTCAAACAAATTTAAAACGGGAAACCCCATTGATATACAGTTTGATGTTGCTGTAGAACTTGGGGAGAACCGGCCTCAATGCCCGTCTTTTAGAAACAGTGAGCTGGGAGAGATCAGCAAATAGGTCAGCAAATAGCTGATAACTATGTCGCTGGAAGGTCAGCTATCTTTCACTCTAGCTGCAGACAGAAGTTGTTCTTTGGTGCGAAAATAGTGAAATTTGGAGATTATATTGTACAACGGTCTATCAGCTTTACATGATGGGAGGGCTCTATGAACCCTGTCCATTTTCATTTGTTCGACTGGTATAGATGGCTATAGTTCTTGAAATAGGGTCAGCATTGTAGCTTGTAAATCAGTGACAGATTCAGGAATCCCACGAATATGTATGTTAGAAGCCAGGCATGATTTTCATAATCCTCTAAATGGGATTGGAGGACAACATTTTCCTCTTTGAGATTTTCAATTTCAGTCATATAAGCTAGTGTGCTATTTTTCAGTTCATCCATCCTTAACTGAGGCCCCGTACACACGACCGGTTTCCTCGGCAGAATCCATCAATAAACTCGGTGGGAGAGCTTTTTTGCCGAGGAAACCGGTCATGTGTACGTTTTTCATCGAGGAAACTGTCGAGGAACTTGACGAGCAAAAAAGAGAGCAAGTTCTCTTTTTCATCGACGGGAGTCCAAATTGGCTCGTCGTGTTCCTCGTCGGGCTGCTTTTCGACGAGAAACACGTTGGTGTGTATGCTTAGAAACCCGCGCACCTTCGGTAAAAGTAGCGTTTGTAATAGAAATAGCACATTTGTCACGCTGTAACAGACTGAAAAGTGAAAATGTCTCTTACCAAACTTTTTCCTAACACGCAGTAACATGAGATTAGCAAAAGCAGCCCCTGCCATTGTATGTGTTGAAGTCACCGCGTTTTAGAACGAGGAGATTTGGTCTTTAACGTGTGTACGCAAAGCAAGCTTGTCGAGCTCCTCGACAAGCCTAAACAGGAAATTGGCGAGGAAAGCGATGTGTTTCGCCCGACGAGTTCCTCATCAAGAAACTCGGTGGGAGAGCTTTTTTTCCGATGAAACCGGTCGCGTGTACGTTTTTTATCGAGGAAACTGTCGAGGAACTCGACGAGCAAAAAGGAGAGCAAGTTCTCTTTTTCCTCGACGGGAGTCAAATTGGCTCGTCGTGTTCCTCGTCGGGCTGCTTTTCGACGAGAAACTCGAGCGTGTGTATGCTAAGAAACCCGTGCACTTTCAGTAAAAGTAGCGTTTGTAATGGAAATAGCACATTTGTCACACTGTAACAGACTGAAAAGTGCAAATGTCTCTTACCAAACTTTTTCCTAACACGCAGTAACATGAGATTAGCAAAAGCAGCCCCTGCCCTTGTATGTGTTGAAGTCACCGCGTTTGAGAACGAGGAGATTTGGTCTTTAACGTGTGTACGCAAAGCAAGCTGGTTAAGTTCCTCGACAAGCCTAACAAGGAACTCGGCGAGGAAAACGATGTGTTTTGCCCGACGAGTTCCTTGGTCGTGTGTACGAGGCCTCAAGGTTAGCAGTGCGTTGGCCCAATTCTCTAATTTCCCTATTCCCAATACAGTTAGAAACACACTAAGGGAACACAGTTAACCTTTTGATTGGCCTTGTCAGTGCAGATTTTTAGCACTGATCACTGTAATAATGTCACTGATTCTCCAAAAAAGTGTCAGCTAGCTGTCCAATTTGTCCGCTGCAATGTGGAAGTCCCGCTAAAAATCGCTGATCACCGCCATTACAAGTAAAAAAGAAATAAAATTGCCATAAATCTATGCCCTATTTTGTAGACGCTATAACTTCTGCGCAAATGAATCAATATACGCTTATTGGGATTTTTTTTGTTACCAAAAATATGTAGCAGAATACATATTGACCTAAACTGAGGAAGAAGTTTTTTTTTTTTTTATTGGATATGTTTTATACAGTAGCAGAAAGTAAAAAACATGGGGCCAGATTCAGATACAATTACATTGGCGCAGAGTATCAGAGATACACTACGCCGCCGTATTTTACCAGGCTCTACGCCGAATTCTGGTAGATTTTGTCCCGTACGGTACGGCGGCGTAGTGTATTTCTCGCCGCGGAATCGAAATACGCGATTAGGGGGCGTGAAGCATTTAAATTAGGTGCGTCCCCGCGGCGATCGAACTGCGCATTCTCCGTTCAGAAATTTCCCGCCGTGCATTGCGCGAAATAACGTCGTTACGTCATTTTTTGTTTGAATAGCGTCATTTACGGACATTCCTATTCCCGGACGACTTTTGTAAAAAATAAAAAAAGACGACGGAAAACGTTGAAATTCGACGCGGGAACGACGGCCATACTTAACATGGGATGTCTAATATTAGACCAGCAAAAAGCTGGTATAACTTTACGCGGCAAAAAGATGACTAAAGATGCCGTAAGAGATTGCGATTGACGTTTGTAACTTTGTGGATCGTCTGCAAAAGCTCATTTGCATACCCTGACGTGGAAAACGACGGGAACTCCACCCAGCGGCCGCAAATTTATTGCAGCGTAGATCCGAAGGTGTACGAACATGTAAGCCAGTCGGATTAAAGCCCACAGCCGTCTTTTCATGGTTTGAGGTTTCAGACTAGTGAAAAGACGCGCGTAATTTGAAAGTACTCCAGTCTAACGCGAGATAGACAGGAGTAAGGGCTCTGTGAATCTGGCCCATTATTTTTTTCTTTTAAATAGTTATTTTTTGTTTACAGCGCAAAAAGTAAAAACCGCAGAGGTGATGAAATACCACCAAAGAAAAGCTCTATTTGTGGGAAAAAAAAGGACATCAATTTTGTTTGGGTATAACGTCTCATGACTGCACAGCTGTCAGTTAAAGCGACGCAGTGCCGTATCGCAAAAAATGGCCTGGTCAAGAAGTGGGTAAATCCTTCCGGGGCTGAAGTGATTAGGGGGCTTTGTGAAGCATTTTCTCAAATTGTCTCACTACAGTAGAATGATCAGCGTCTGTAAGGCCGCGTACACACGATCGAACATGTCCACTGAAACTAAAGATGTGTTGATGAATCAGAGTCAGATTCCTCCTGTGTTAGAGCCTTAGAGCGCTGAGAGGGTTTCACAGAGCGTGAGGTAACAGGAGGAAAGGATTAAGCCGGTGCCATTTTGACTGAAGCCCGGGCCAGCACAAATTTTAGGCATCATTCTCAGGTTTGAACATCCGAGAACCATCACCTGAGGTAGTGCATGTTTATCACTGGTCAGGCAGTGAATTTTTGACAGCGCAGCCAAGCTGGGACGTTATAAAAAGTGTTAGAAGCATCTCTTCAGGAGTGGAGCACTAAGCTGGCATATCTGCATACCCTCCTCCTCATGTTTTCCTTTTTTTAAAGATAACATTTTTGTCAGGTTAACAACTTGGCTTTTTTATATCATTTTGCATACTCTGGAAGCTACAGTGTAGTCCTTTATCTTCAAATAGAACAATAGTTCACAAATAACAAATTTCCAATCATAAAACTTTTAATCATACTACTGTTTTCCATAAAAATGCCCACTTCTAACAGCGCCTAGGGGTAACTTTGCTCTGCGGGGGCGAGGTTCTGCATATAGAGACAGAAGTTAAAATTTGTAAATGGTGGCAGTTTTGAAGCCCTTTTTATTAAAAAGGACGGCACCTGTAATCCAGTAGTAGTCAGTTGCTAGTGAGACATGCCCATCCCAGGCAATGGGGATTATTTTATAACACTAATTAGAATTGCTGTTAATCTGCTGCTCTCAGTGAATAGATCTAATTGTGAAAGCCTACAGTTAGCAGGGGGCTGAACCTGACCCTAGCAGGAATCTGACTAGTGATAAGGGAGTGAATAGAGGTGCCAGCAGGTCTGCTGGATTCACTTGACAGTAAGTAGTTCCAAGAATAAGTTTACCAATTGGCAGGAACGTACAAAACAGTGACTTGCTGGAATGAAGATTTTTTTCAAAGGGTAAAACAAATTGGTAAAAAAAATTCTTATTATCTAATTATCTTACATACAGTTAGCTGCAAAGTTGAAAGTCCATGACCTTTATTTAAATATAAGGTAGATTGACAATGCTCACAAAATGCACATAAGAAACTTTGGCCCAGATTCACAGAGCGATTACGCCTGCGCAACAGGAGATGCGCGTGCGTAAGTCTAAATGTGCGCGTGCGTTTCGTTGCGCGGCATCCCCAGAACGAGATACGCAAAAAATCATCTTTTTTTTGTCCCGCGTAATTTCGTTAGACTGGCGCATCCGTCCGCGCAAAAGTGCGATAGACACACCATTGATTTGCTAGTCAAATATGCTAATGAGGGACTTACGGGGATCCACAAAACAACGTTGGGGCAGCGCAAGCGACGCAGTGTGCGCAACAGCAAAATGTCCTGTCTAAAATTATAGCTGATAAAAGCTGGTCTAAAAAAAGAAAAAAAGTCTACTTGTCAGATAAAGCAACACTGTTAGTGAGGAGTTTAGCAGTCACACGTGTTGCTCAACAATCTGTATGCCAACATGCCAGGGGCATCGTCGCGCATAGCTATACTACTGACTTTAGATGAACAAAGAAGGAGGAGGGCACGGAGGATGGCACTAAGGAGGGCACGGGAGATGTTTTATTTTTTATTTTTATTTGCTTATATAAAATGTACAATTTAATCTAATCTAATACAATATTCTTATCTGATACAAGCCCCTCACTCTTCACTTGATATATCACACACGCATAGACATCTTTGGCATGAGTGATTCTGAGGTATCTCGCATCTTCAGATTCACCCCTCATGCCATCCTGGAATTACCACAACCTTGCAGGAGGACATCAGCAGCCCAACACATGGCACTACCCATGACACCCATGACAGCTACATATACAATCAGAGCCCCATCCCCACAGATTTCGAACAGAACATGTATGGGGACAGCTGGCTGGTTGGTGAGTGACATGGGTGGCAGGCATGACTATCCCCTCCCGTGATGCACACCTCACAAGTGGCACATGCATGACTAACATCCTCCTGTCTTTTCCCTTCAAGGTGACTCTGCATATGCACTGGTACCCCATCTCATGACCCCATCTCATGCCAGCTCACATTATGCATCTTTGCACGTTAAACACACACATTAATCATGGCACAATGAGAATGCATGCATGTACACCACTGTGGTCCCTAGCACACACACACCACATCGTCATCACATTGGATTGGCACCAGTCCACCATGCAGGACTTGTGAGCTGCAACGCCATGCCACGGCTCCAATTATGTCACTGTACATTCATACATCATTCACACAGACCTGGGGATCACTTCTCCACCACAAATGAGGGTGACACCCCTTTTCCCGCAGGAATATCACCCCCACATTCCAAAATCATACACAAACAGAACCCAAAAAATTAAATAAATGACGAGCAAAAAAAAAAAATGCCCAGCAAAAATATAATTTAAACAAAATAACAACAAAGAAAACACATAAAAGACAAAAATCACTCTGCAAAACAGTCCCCAAATATCTCAAAGACACGTCACAAACAAACAAAAGCACCTTGCTGTAGAGGGAGGGATACAAAGGGATGTACTTTTGCAAAGGAAGTGCGTTTGTGTCTGTCTATTTATGCTGTCTGCGTAGTTCACAAAGTTGCCCTAGTCCATTTCCAATTTCACTGATTGCGCCGCTTCCGAGTTGTGAGCATGCGCACAGCGGAGCTGACATGGTCTCCTTCACGCGCGCATGCGCGAGCCGGCCGGCCCTTCATTTGCATGGGGTCACGGCTCATTTCAATGTAACACGCCCACGTCCCTCCCAATTTGTATTACTCCTCCTTACGCCTCTGGAAAAAACCTTACGCTTGCGCAATTTCCTGCGCAAAAGCTACGTGAATCGGGGGATTACGCGGCTAGATGGCGCAAGTCTAACGTAAAGGCGGTGCGCTACGCCGGTCCAATAATGCGCCGATGTACGTGAATCTGGGCCTATGTCATTAACCTCTTGTACACAGGTAAAGGATATAAGTTTATTAAAAAAAAAATCAAAACCTGAGTTGAGTTGAAAAAAATGTTAATTAATAATGACACCACAGATCAATATTGAATAATAAAATTACATAAAAATGTATAAATAGGAATATTAGAACACATATTCCAGTTCTGCAATTTATCCAATGCCACAAACACCACCTTGCTGAGGATGAAGCTAACAATGTCAATTATTATTTATTTATTACAGGTACTTACAGTATATAGCGCCGTCGATTTATATTTACACATACATTTTGTACATTCACATCACCTCAACAAGCTTACAGTCTAAGGTCCCAAACTCACATTCATACTTACACATATGATGGCCAAATTAGACAGGAGTCAATTAACTTTCCAGCATGTCTTTGGCGTGTTGGAGGAAACCAGAGTACCTGAAGGAAATCCATGCAGGCAAAAGGAGAACATGCAAAGTTCAGGCAGGTAGTGTCACGATTGGGATTCGAACCAAAGACCTTAGTGCTGCTAGGTGGAAGTGCTAACCACTTAGCAATTATGTCACCCAGAACTTACTATGTCAAAAACAATTGTTTTTACTGGCAGCTTAATAAAAAACCTCAGGTCTACCTCTGTGAACCTTTCATTATTCAAAAAGAGGTACGCAAGTAATATTGTTTTAATACCTGTATATGACATATTTGTATAAAGTCTGGAAATGCAAAACACATATTTTTCTTCTTAGCATATATGGGTTATTTACGAAAAGCAAATCCACTTTGCACTACAAGTGCAAATTGCACTTGAAATTGCACTTGGAAGTGCAGTCGCTGTAAATCTGAGGAGTAGATCTGAAATAAGGGGAAGCTCTGCTGATTTTATTATCCAATCATGTGCAAGCTAAAATGCTGTTTTTTATTTTCCTTGCATGTCCCCCTCGAACCTACAGCGACTGCACTCTGCACTTGTAGTTTGCACTTGTAGTGCAAAGTGCATTTGCCTTTAGTAAATAACCCCCTTTGTTTTTTGGTTACATTCATGTGTGTGTTACGAGAAAAAAAAATATGTTTTTTTGGGGGGGTATTTTAAAAAGTACAAACTTCAGTATAAACTGAAATAGGAATAAGGAAATCATAATAATTTTCAAGAAAAAATGCAATTGTTCAAATCAATTCCTAAAAAGGATTATCTCCTATTTAACCACTTAATACCCGCACACCGTCATATGAGGTCCAAAAAGGGGATCTGTTATCCCGGGTGGACGTCATATGAGGTCCTGCACTTTGCGGGGGGATATCTGAATGATGCCTGCACCTAGATGCATCATTCAGATATAATTTTTTCCGACGGCGATCCTGCGCACCGTTAGAACGATCATAGCGGCGTTCTGCCGCTTGATCGTTCTTACAGGTGGCGGGAGGGGACACCCCCCTCCCACCGCCATCCGGTGCTTCTCCGGGCTCTCCCATCCCATCAGGGGCCCGGAGAGATGATCGCCATCCGGATGTGCAGCATAGAGATGACTGGTGACCAGATGGTCACCAGTCATCTCTATGACCTTCGGAGGCCCGGGCGCGATGTGATGATGTCATGCCCGGGTACCCGTTAGTAAACAAACCGCAATTGCGGCTAATTTGAATGAGATCTGTGAATTTTTTTCACAATATCATTCTTTCCAGCCTGGAGGAGAGATGTGGGGTCTCTCAGAAGCGTTCGCACACGCAAGTCCCGCCCACGTATGTAAACATCGTTCAAACCACACATGTGAGGTGTCGCCGCGTACGTTAGAGCGTGTGCAACAATTCTAGCCCTAGCCCTACTCTGTAACTTTAAACTGGTAACCTGTAAACATTTTAAAGCGTCGCCCATTGAGATTTTTAAGTAACAAAGTTTGGCGCCATTCCATGAGTGTGCGCAATTTTAAAGCATGACATCTTAGGTATCTATTTACTCGGTGTAACATCATCTTTCACGTTTTACCAAAAAATTGGGCTACCTTTACTGTTTTGTTATTTTTTAATTCATGAAAACTTTTTTTTTACAAAAAAAGGCGTTTGAAAAATTGACCGCCATTTTATTCCCTAGGGTGTCTGCTAAAAAAAACATATATAATGTTTGGGGGTTCTGAGTAAGAATGATGATTT
This sequence comes from Rana kukunoris, assembly GCA_029574335.1. Classification (NCBI taxonomy): domain Eukaryota; kingdom Metazoa; phylum Chordata; class Amphibia; order Anura; family Ranidae; genus Rana; species Rana kukunoris. Next base: position 218,732,034 of record CM056052.1, read on the forward strand.
GTACATGTAGGAGAGAAGTGCCAAAATAGGCCCGGGAAGGAGGTGGGTTTTAAAACCAGGTATTGAAGTGGTTAACAGTAGCCCAAAACCATGTCCTCAGGCTATAAATTATTTAAAATTGTGAAATACAGTTAAACTGTAGCAGGGCTATCAAAAATCTTATAAATTTCATCTGAGCACCACGTTGTGCATAAATAATGAAAAACAATTTTACTACAATATTTGGGATTATGCCGGTATGACAAAAAATACATGAAAATGCCTTCTCATGTTCCATTTTGTTTAATTAATGCTGTGCAATCTTTTTGTAAATACAAAAACTAAGGTGAAAGTTTAAATGCAAAAAATAAAAAAATAAAGCTCATTTATTATAACACAAAAAAATTGGTTATAATCTATATAGATCAATAATCATATTTAGGCTCTGTTTTATATTTTTAATTCCAAGTTTTTGTTATTAATCATGCAATGTCATTCCAATGCAGTCATCAAGACAGTTCTGTCTAAGCACTTTCCTTTCACACAATTAAAATCGTAGTGCAAATCATTGGGATTTTATCACTTTACAATGATACAAAGCAACATTATGCTAAAGTTTCAGCTTTAAATCTGTTACAGTGAGTAGAGCATTTGCTTCTATCCAACAAAGCTGCTTCACACAACACACTTTGACTTGGGTTAACTGACAGCTTGCTGCTTATACGGCACTTCAGGCTATTAGGCTGTGAAAGCCTTTGTCCTATCTGTCAGAGAACAATAGAAGAGGTCTTCTCCACTGTCTTTTGTTGTGCTCTGGCCGAGGTGCTGAAGTGAAGAATACACCTGTCTTCAATGCAGCTCAGTCACCTTTTAAAGAGAGAGAGAGAGAGAGAGAATAATGTGACAATGTATATAGTAATGGAATTAAAAATAGATTTTGGAAGTCTTCTTTATCTGATGAAGATGTTATCTGTTCAAACAAGCAGCACAAAAGCTGCAGAATAATTGTAGACAGAAAATAATCAAATAGCATAAATGCACACATATCAAAGGTCCTCCATGTTGATGTTTCAACGGTTCTGACAGTATTAGAAGCTTATTAAGAGGGTAGGCCAATTGTTTTCCACTTGCTAGAGAATTACAATTCACAAGACAATCTACAATTTACCTAATAAGACCAAAGTGTGTGTCAACAGAACTTAAAGACGCGTTCTTAATGGCACCAGACCTATGTATTGTGTCTAGGCCTCAATAATAGGGTCTACGCCATTGAGGGGGTCATTATTTCTATGTGAAAACAGTCTCCACATACAAATGGGTAGTCTACCTCAACTAACAGTCTCTGTTTGATGTGGAATGCTATTTTTGTACCTGTGACCTGTCACAGACACATAAACGGCACGGCTCGAGACAGGTTCCGAATTTCGCTTTAATGTGCAAGTGCTGAGGCCCTGCTACCACCCAGGCTTAAGAAAAATCATTGTTTTTAGACAATCTAGCTGTTTACATCTGCCTAAGGCCAACTGAAGAAACAAAACCTTCTCATATCTTCCAAACGAAGATAAACATGGCACGAGTCCGAAGCTAAACCATGCATAAGAACAGTCTAGACAGGCCTACTTAGGCCTGAATTTCAGGCACAAGACCCACAGAATGCTTAATTAGGCTAAAATAAGGACCCTCCAGCTAGAGTTCTTTGCATTGCATTCAAATAAAGCATTTAAAACAGGATAAAAATTAAAATTCTATTAGAAATGGGACAGGCAGGCATCACTGCATGAATGGGTAGACAGGAGACAGTTGGAAGAGGCGTGGGAGGGGCTTATGTCATCCTGCTACTCCAGCTGCTTTGTTTACAGTATCACATGAAAGAATGGTCATTAGTGCCTTGTAAACAGGGCTTATGTAGTGTCAGGGTGCAAATTAACCTAACTCTTAGATTAGGGCTATATCTATATATCACAAGACATTATGTGAGCCATAAAACCCCCAAAAAACAATATTAGGGGGGTTTGTATTTTAGTAACCTAGATATATGTATGTGTATGAAGGTGAAAGTTAAACGCAAATGCGTACAAGTGTTTGTTACAAGAAACACATAGATAGATTACATGTGGATTACATGTGGATTATCTTTAAAACATATAAGCTGTTATGTTGTAATACATAATTGAATAGATTTGAAATAACTAGGAAAATACACTGATTACAGTCAGCAGGCACCATAATTTGCATCGCATCTTAACTTGTATCTAAACCAATCATTGAGGCTGCGTTGTTGGATAATTTATCCTCCATTATTTTGGCAGGGGGTAGACTTTTTTTTTCTGGAAGCTTGCATTGGCTGCAATTGCACCTGTCGTTCTTACCAGTAAGAGCCTTGCACACTTGGGGCTTGTTCACATGTGCTTTGATCTCTGAAGAGAGATCCGTGTTCGGATCGCTCTTTAGAGAGCATTTGACAGGTGGTGAGGTGGCATTGTATGGCCACCTCACTGCCTACTTTAACTCCTTGAATCCCCTTACTAGTGCACCACAGTCATTTGCATTGCACATAGTTGCAGGATACTTGCAGAGTGGCCCCATTAACTTAAATGGGTCACGTTTAGTGGGTAGTACACTCACCGAAAGCAACAATGGGTATAATTCCTGCCACGGTCATGAAGCACAGCATTGTGGGCATGGCATGTTTACACCCCTGGCCTCTGCCTCTATACTTAAAAGGGGTAGTGGCTGGGAGGCAGAGCAGTAGACAGTGCCATTGATATATAAATGTCACCAGCACATGTCTGCAAAAGCAGCGCACACAGGAAATAATCTGCCCAACACAATCTGTACAGTTTAAATGCTGATGACATCATTCTCTCATGAACCAATGCCAAGGGACAAGCAGGCCACTAAATATCGGCGTTGCAAAAAGCACATTTCTGCAATGGCCTATACTGTATGAATCAATGTCCACTTCTGCATTGGCCACCACTGCACAACACACATTTCTGGACTGGTCATTGCTGAATACACCAACATACATGTTTGCACTGGCTGCCACTACACTGGGTGTCAAACACTTCAGTACTGGATGCACCAATGTGCACCTCTACACTGGCTGGCACTGCATAGACACATGCTTCTGTATTGGCCACCACTGCACACATTAACACTGAATTGGCCACCACTGCATGCACTGATTTGCACTTCTGCAATGGCCGCCAATCTGGCGGATGAATGTCCAAATTTTAAATTGCTGTGTTCTAAATATTCTTTAGAAAGGTGACTTTATCATCTGTGACTAGGGTGACCACGTGTCCCGAATTGCCCGGGACAGTCCCGTATTTTGCAGGTCTGTCCCGGGCACATTCATTCCAGGACAATACAGTGTCCCGGAATGAAACTGACACTTGGTTGCAAATGGGTAGCACACTGAGAAAATGTTCTTCTGTCAGACACTTTATTAAAACAGTATTAGGCTCCTTACACACGGAGCGGTCCATTTTTCGGTCCGCTCCGTGTGTCCGTCAGCTCAGTGGGGGACCTCCGCTGAGCTGTCGGGCAGACAGAGCGGTCCCCGCACACTGTGCAGGGACCGCCCCGTCTCTCCTCCGCTCTCCCCTATGGGGAGTCGGATGGAAACGGACCGTCTGTCCGTTTGCATCCGATCCGTTTGGCCGGACGGAAGAAAAATAGGACATTCTTCCGTCCGCAAAAACGGATGCGGATCGAGCGGACGTTAGCGGATGCATCATCCGCTAACGGATCCGCTCCCATAGGGAAGCATTACAAGTCCGTTAACAGACTTGTAATTAGCGGACCGTTCGTCCGCTAGTGTGAAAGGGCCCTAAAACCCAATAGCAAATTTTTTATTATATTGCAGCTCACCAATTCTTAGATGTGAAGGCTGCATGCGTTTTCTTTTTTAGGCCTTTTCCCCCTCCCCCTAGTACAGAACACCCTATCCACAGAGCACAGCTCCCCCACCAGCTCTACCCCATCAGTACAACCCCCAGTACAACTTCCTCCCCAAGCTCTCTCTCTCGCTTTGGTTTTTGGTTAAAATTATCCTAAAATGAAACTTTTAGATTCCTGACATGGTGTTAGCGCTTTATCCCACATTTATGTATGCTAATTTTTTAATGCTTTTGAAACAACTTTCGCTTGTGTAACCTTCCTTATAATATGCCTTTAAATACTTCTTGTTTATTTCCCGTTACATTGCTGTCTCAGTTGATCCCATGGTAACATTTAAGCCTGAATAAGCTTCTCATGTAATATTTTCTGCAGGTGTATTCAGCTTCCAGCCTCTTAAAAGTACTGTAGCTTTATAAATAAGTCCTCAAAGGTCTGGCTCAGGCATTCCTGACGCACTTTACATCTTATTCCTTTTCAGTTCATAATAGCCAGAATTTGCCTCAGAAGTAATCTTTCATGCAAGGAATAGGAACATTCACTTGCAAGATCTAAAAAGTGCTGGTTTTCCAAAATTAAAGCAAGACTGGAGATTTTGCCCTCAACAACACAACGAAATAAAATGAATTTTTCATTCGCCAGGAAAAATGAAACAGTTTTCTCTCTAAACTCTAGGCCAAACTTAATGTCATATATTATAGAAATTATGACAGACAGGAGACTAGATGAAGACTCAATGGAGTCTGAGGCAGAGATGACTTCATAGTCATTCATGAAGCTTCATTTGTCAAAATGTCTGCATTGCCCCATAACAGCATAAGATTCCAAAATTCATTTTTCAGCGCAAGTTTAAGTTCATTGGTTGCTAATGGGTACTGCAAACAGTTTATTCTTACATACTTTAATATGTAAGGATCAACATGGTACTGTAAGTAGCTATTTACATTAACTTAAATGTAACTCCATTGTATTTGATGACTGTATCATATTAGCATTGAGTGTACATTTTTGGGATGTTTTTGAAAGATTCCAATCACTTGGCTTTAGTGCAGAAGAAAAAATGTAAAATACACTATTTTAATACGAGTTTGCTCAGCACGTAGGTGTCAAAGGGTCAAACAGGTAAACACATCTAAACTGAAATACAGTTTTCACGCACAAACAGCTTTTAAAATGCACAGGAAAGTACGGCGTTATTGTCAAATATTAGTAACACACCAACATACAAGAATACATACACTGGGGTCAATTTTCTAAAGGCAAATAGACTGTACACTTTGCAAGTTCCATTGCTCCAGATCTTAGTAAATGAGGTAAAGCTACACTTTGCAAAGAATATCCAATCAGGTGCAAGGAAAACAAAAAAAAAATGAATTTTTGCTTGCACATGATTGGATGATGGCAGTCAGCAGAGCTTCTGCTCATTTACTAAGCTCTGGAGCAAATGCACTTGCAAAATAAACAGTCTTTTTTCCTTTCAACCCAAAGTGCAGTGTATGATGCATGACCATTACCAAAGCATGTCAGTTGCAAAAACAATTTGTAATATCTCAGCAGGTTATATGTCATGCTTATTTGTTATGGGCCAGATTCAGAAAGAGTTATGTTATTATCACTGATACGCCGGCATAACTCACACTTTGCGCCGGCGTATCTGTTTTCCGTATTCAGAAAACAAGATACGCCGGTCTGCAGTAAAGATCCGACAGGCGTAATTGTATTACGTCGTCGGATCTTAACTGCAAGTTTAAAATGGCCGCTGGGGGCGTTCCCGCTGATTTACGCAGGGAATATGTAAATCAGCGAGATACGCCAATTCACAAACATACGCCCGCCCGATGCAGTCACTTTACGCTGTTTACGTAAGGGTTTTCCTGGCGTAAAGATAAAGCACCAAAAAACAGGCGCATCCTATGTTAAGTATGGACGTCGTGACCACGGGAAATTTGAAAATGTTTATGTCGTTTGCGTAACTCGTTCGTGAATGGGGATTTACGTTGATTACGTTCACGTTGAAAACACCGTCATAATTTGGAGCATGCGCAATGGGATTTTTCTACGGTCGCCGCATGCGCAGTACGTTCGGCGCATGGACGCGCCTAATTTAAATAGGAGACGCCCCCTACCCGCCCAATTTGAATTAAGCCTCCCAATTTACGCTACGCCGCCGCAACTTTACACGCAAGTGCTTTGTGAATACAGCACTTGCGCGTAAAGTAGTGGCGGCGTAACGTAAATAGGAAAAGTTACGCTGCCGCAAAGAACCGCTCGCCATCCTGAATCTGGCCCTATGTATTTTCATAATACTCTGTCTATTCTGTTTATACTATATAATGCGTTATGCTTATTGGTAACGTTGTGTTCATTAGACTGTCAAGCTCTAGGGCCACTTCAGTAATGCAGTAGGGCCAGCCAAAAAGGAGCAAGCTTGAAGACCAGATAAACATATATATATATTTTTTTTAGAAAATGCAGAAAAAAAGAAAATAAAATATATATATATATATATATATATATATATATATATATATATATATATATATATCGTTTAACATTTTATTAAAATTTTTGAAGACAAGTACAGAAAAAAATTACACATTGGTAGGGAAAAGTGAATAATGACATATTTTAGATGCAAAAATTAGTAGTTATACTGTAATTACCAGGTTCAGATATACATCTCCAAGGAGGACATTAGGCCCATGATATCACAGAAAAACAATTTTTTAAGACGTTTGTCAGGGTTCGCAAACTTTTAATCAGTGTATTTATGCAGCCATTTCCTGCCTATATGCACTCCAGTGATAGTTGCATGTCATGCTTATAAATGGTTCTCCTCTTCTATTAATACAATTAAAGCTAATCTCCAGTTGATTAAAAAAAATCATCAGAAGACTGGAAACTCTTTTAATGGTCACCAAGCACTCAAGCGTGCCAAGCTTGGCAATACTGTACTAATAAAAGTATACCTGTAACTAGTTATAGATGCTTTTCAGCCTACCGGATAAATGTGTTGGGCTGCAGTTTGTCCACTGTCCTAAAGATGGCACTGTGCCACTTTAGACTGGCAGAAAATCATTTGGCACTTATTCTTATGGCCTTAGGTGGTCATCTTGGGGAGACAATCATATAATCTTGGATGGCGAACTTTTGTAAGATTTGGGCAACCATCTTGATACAGTAGTACTTAAATATAAGTTTCTTTATAATTTTGGGAGCCTGCAGGGTGGGAGTAGTTCATGGACAGTGCACTTGTTAGGGATACAGAAGGAGCAGCGGTAAAGCGAAGCTCGACCCTTCTTCTTTACCCCTGCTGCCTTCTGGGAAACCCACAGGTCCCAGAAGAAGGCAGGACCATTCAGAAAGCGCAACGTGACTTGAGCATGGGCAGTAGGAATCTGGATTTGAAGGCTGCAGGCTTCACTGCCAGTTTCCCTTAGTGAAGATGTTGGTGCCTGCACCCGAAGCTGATTGACAAATCAGCTTGGGATGCCGACACCCATGAATCAGTGCCCTAATATTAAAAGTCAGCAGCTACAGTATTTATAGCTGCCTTAGTTTTTTTATTTTTATCCAGACTGGAGCTCCTCTTTAAAGGGGTAGTTCCCCCAAAAACCTTTTTTTTAACATTTATTCAGGCTCGTTATGTCAAGGGGAATCAGGTTTTTTTTTTTTAGAAATGAAGCCGTACTTACCGTTTTACAGATGCATCGTCTCCGACGCTTCCGGGTATGGGCTCCGACTATAGGCGTGCCTATTTGATTGACAGGCTTCCGAGGTCGCATACATCGCGTCACGATTTTCCGAAAGTAGCCGAACGACGGTGCGCAGGCGCAGTATAGAGCCGCACCGTCGCTCGGCTTCTTTCGGCTACTCGTGACGCGATGTATGCGACCGTCGGAAGCCTGTCAATCAAATATGCACGCCCAGACCAGACGATCATACCCGGAAGCGACGGAGACGATGCATCTGTAAAACGGTAAGTATTGCTTCGTTTCTAATAAAAAAACACCCGATTCCCCTTGACATAACGAGCCTCAATCAATGGTAAAAAAAGGTTTTTGGGGGAATTACCCCTTTAAGGAAAGATACCTGAAACAGTAAGTTTCCATTTACAAGGTGTCTCCTTTGTCAGCATCTTGTAACGGTCTTCTAACAGCCAGATATACTGCAAGGACTTTCAGGGTCTCAGGGCGGCCCAGTAATCTGGATACCTCCACCAAAGGAAATACTCCTCAGGCATTGTGGGGTCTGTAAGCTCTTATTATATTGCTATTGAAAATGTGCCTTGTTGACAGACATTACCATTCTGCTTCAAGAAGTGTGTAGCCCACAACTAATGTAGGGCCATTTCTGTAAACCACCTTATTTCTGTGATCATTCAATTTCTACAATTTCTTTTTTTTTTACAGATACTTATATAGCACCATACATTTTTGCAGCGCTTTACACATATATATATATTGTACATTCACGTCAGTCACTGCCGTCAAGGAGCTTACAATCTAAGGTTCCTAACATTCAAACTAGGGCTAACTTAGACAGGAGCCAATTAACCTATCAGCATGTCTTTAGAGTGTGGGAGGCAACCGAGGTACCCGGAAGAAACTCTTCTGGCAGGTACTGCCATGGTTCGGATTTGAACCAACAACTCTAGTGGTGCCAGACAGCAGTGCTAACCAATATACAGTAACATTTAAGTAGCATGTGCTGACCACCTAGCTAAAATAAACATCTGTACCCTAATGTTAATTTATTGTGAATTGAGCCTATAATATAATTTGTTGGATGGTTTGTCAAGTATGATACTTTCAAACCGGAATGGTGCAGTTCAAAGTCTTTTTCGCTTCTGATTAGGAACAATTTCAAGTGTCATCCTGGCACCTTCTGAGATTTATAAAGGTAATTTTACCTGCCTACGTTTTCCAGTTTTTACCAGCAAATTTTAAGTTAGGTCTGCAATATGAACTATGTACTGTAGTACCTGTTTACTTGGAATAGGCATTGAACTTATACTATCATTTAAACCAAACATGTTTGAGGGTGCTGTGTAAGCAAGACTAAATGTAGATACCATGGTAGTTAGAATGAAATCACATAACTTAACCCTCCCTGTAATTATTATGTCAAGCTGAGTGATTTGACCCTAGGTCTGCCTGCAGCTAATGTCTCTGCGTGGGGTAGCATGCTCTTCCTTTGTATCTCAAAGTGGTCATGCAAAATATATATTATTTGTAGACACCTGCATCTTTCAAAGTAGATAAAAACGTGTCTCATACGCATCACTGACCATACCCCTGAAGCATGCAGCACACGTGTCTCTTGACTGATTGCGCACCTGTGGAATTTATATTGTTGTTTTATTTATTCTTGTGCACGTATATAAACTATCATTGAGATACAATGTCAAATTTCCATAATTATCCACTTTCTCCCTTGTGTTGCTTTAACTGACAATTGTGCGGTTGTGCGACACTGTACCCAAACAACATGGATGTCCTTTTTTCCCCACAATTTTTTGGAGGGTATTTGATCACCTCTGCGGTTTAAAAAAAAAAATGTTTACTTTCTGCTATAAAACTTTTCCCCAAAAAATGTATTCATCAGTTTAGGGCAATATGTATTCTGCTACATATTTTAGGTAAAAAATATTGCAATAAGTGTATATTGATTGGTTTGCACAAAAGTTATCATGTCTACAAAATAGGGGATAGATTTATGTCATTTTTATTATTATATATTTTTTACTAGTAATGGCGGCGATCAGTGATTTTTAGCAGGACTACGACATTGCTGCAGACAGATCCGACACCTAACTGACATTTTTGACATTATTACAGTAATCAGTGCTAAAAATATGCACTGTTATTGTAAAAATGACACTGGCAGGGAAGGGGTTAACATCAGGGGCAACCAAGGGGTTAAATGCATTCCCTGTTTGTGTTTTCTAAGTGTATGGGGGACTGTGTGACTGGGGAAACACAGATCCATCTTCCTGTTTAGCAGAAAGACAGGATCTGCGTGATCTCCCCTGTCAGAACAGAAATCTGCCTAGTTCACGCAGACAGTTGTGTCACTGTGGGGAAACGATTGCGGGTGGCCGGTGGAAATCAAATCTGCCGGCCACCCGCTAATTGTCTCCTCCGCTGGCTAGTGGGAGCGCACACGCCACTGGAAAATTGTGTTCACGAGCCAACGTACACCTAAGGCGATTCACGGGAACAAGCCAACCTGCGGCTGGTCGGCAAGCGGTTAAAAAAGGCTCTTGCAGTATAATCCAAGGTTAATTCATAGATTTTGATGTACTTAAGGGAATTAGGCTGTTACTTTGCAAGAAAAATTTCAGTTTGCAGTGAATGTGATGAAACAGTTGGCGCTACATAAATCCTGTAGATTAATAATAATAATTATTCAAAAATCAAAAACTAGCAAAAACTAGAGAAAAGACCCTCAAATGAAGGACTATCTTGGTGGCCAAGGAATTTACATAGATAAAATTACAAAAAAAAAAAATTATTACAGACATTAAAATCCACAGAAGACTGTTCCTGTTTGTTCTGTACTGTTGTACACAGAAAAAAAAGGTTCTGAGGACAAAAATCTGATCCATCTCACACAGGTCAGGGTGCGGCCAATTTGAATCTTTTTTGTCCATGGCACTTGTCCAGACCTGTCCCAAATTCACTTTTGTCCATGACACATTTAGCAACTCAATAGCCAAATATTCCCTAGAGTTCATCCGTATTTGCATTAAAGTAGATTTGTCTTCTGTCACTTTTGTTATTTAACAGCTAGAAATGTCTCAGATTAGGGACTAAACTTAAAAATGACTAAGGCCTCATTAACGCAGCTGTAGAAATGTTACTGATAATTAAGGTAAGGAACAAAAGTTCCTCCATAATGACCAGTAAATAGATCAGGTTATAATGTGTAAAAATTGTTCTGTCTCTCCTCCAGTGGTATACGTGTATACACATGTCCTCAGGTGAAGATTTTTGGATTTTTGGTTATGTAACTAACCACTTCCCGCCCGGCCAATAGCAAATTTACGGCCGGGAAGTGGTTATGAAATCGTGACTGGTCGTTCTCAAACGTCCAGCACGATTTCATGCCGTGGGGGCGCGCAGCGCGGCGATCACTGATGCGGGGTGTCAGTCTGACACCCTGCATCACCGATCTCGGTAACGAGTCTCCGGCGGAGGCTCGCTACCACGTGATCAGCCGTGTCCAATCACGGCTGATCATGATGTAAACAGGAAGAGCCGCCGACGGCTCTTCCTTACTCGCGTCTGACAGACGCGAGTACAGGAGAGCCGGTCGACGGCTCTCCTGACAGGGGGGGTTCGCGCTGATTGTTTATCAGCGCAGCCCCCCCTCGTATGCCCACACTAGACCACCAGGGATGCCCACACTGGCAGGGCAAAGAAAAAAAAAACGTAAAAAACAAAACAAAAAAAAAAAACAGGATAAAAAATAAAAAATTCAGGTTAAAAAAAAAAAGAAAGATGCCAGTCACAGATGGGCACTGACTGGCAACATATACAACAGTGCCACCCCTCAAAGTACATCAGTGCCACCCACAGTGTCCTTCAGTGCCACCCCTCCGTGCCAATCCATGCCCAGTGCCCACCTATCAGTGCCCATCTAAGTACCCATAAGTACCCATCAGTGCCACTCATAAGTGCCACCCATAAATGCCACCCATGAGTGCTATTCTGTGCCGCCTATGAGTTCCCAGTGCCGCCTATGTGTGCCCATCAGTGCCGCCTATGAGTGCCCATCAGTGCCGCCTATGAGTGCCCATCAGTGCCGCCTATCAATGCCCATCAGTGCCGCCTATGAGTGCCCATCAGTGCCGCCTATGAATGCTCATCAGTGCCACCTATGAGTGCCCATCAGTGCCGCATACCAGCACCGCCTATCGGTGCCCATCAGTACTACCTCATCAGTGCCCATTAGTGCCGCCATATAAGTGCCCGTAATTGAAAGAGAAAACATACTTATTTACAAAAAAGTTAACAGAAAAAAATATATATATTTTTTTTTTTTCTAAATTGTCAGTCTTTTATTAGTTGTTGCGCAAAAAATAAAAATCGCAGAGGTGATCAAATACCACCAAAAGAAAGCTCTATTTGTGGGGAAAAAAGGACGGCAATTTTGTTTGGGTACAGTGTAGCATGACCGCGCAATTGTCATTCAAAGTGCGACAGTGCTGAAAGCTGAAAATTGGCTTGGGCGGGAAGGTGCGTAAGTGCCTGGTATGGAAGTGGCTAAATGAAGTGCATGTGTGTGAATGTCTCCACAGCTGGGTGAATGAGGCATACAATTGCCCTTACATCAGCAGATCTACATGCAGAATTAAAGCATTAGATGGGTGGATTTGGCCATATCAGCTTTTCTCTAAGACCCCCAGGGCTCAAGCGATGCCCAGCTCGAGCCACTGTCAGGGGCGGCCGAACCTTAGTAATCCTTTATGTTACTGGTCGCTTCCTGTATATGGATTCATCGGGTAGTGTGCGGGTATTGCGTCACTTCCTCGATGCTGCAATGTCTCCTGGGAACAATGACAAAAGCTCCCAGGAGACATTGAGGCATCGAGGAAGTGACGGTATACCCGCACACTACCCGATGAATCCATATACAGGAAGCGGACAGTAACATAAAGGATTACTAAGGTACAGTGGATTGAAAAAAAAAACAAACAAACATGTGGTTTAGTAATCATGCATATGAGCGTATAATTTTTTTTTTTGGCGGGGGGGGGTGGATCTTGGGTGGGAGTTCCCACACTTTTTTTCCCAGGACTTGACCCCTGAAGACCCCTTTCACACTGGGTCACATTTCTATAATGCTAAAAATAGCGCCTGCAACGCGCCCTGAAACAGTCGCTGTCTCTCTTTTCTCTCCAGTGTGAAAGCCACAAGGACTTTCACACTGGGACGGTGCACTAGCAGGACGTTAAAAAAAAAAAACTGCTAGCAGCATCTTTGGAGTGGTGAAGAAGCGGGGTTTATACCATTCCTCCACCACTCCTGCCCATTGAATTCAATGGCCATCGCGGCTATACCGCCGGCAAAGCGCCTCTGCAAAGGTGCTTTGGGGTGGTTTTAACCCTTTCTCGGCCACTAGCAGGGGGAAAAACTGCCCCGCTAGCGGCCGAATATCACTGCAAAATTGATGGTAAAACGCCACTAAAAATAGCGGCGCTTTACCGCCGACACTGCCCCCCACCCCAGTGTGAAAGGGGCCTAAATGTGACAGATCTCAAAGCTCAAGCAATTTAATGATATGAAGGACACTGGAGGTGTTTCTGTAATTGTTATGTGTAGGGACAAGCAAATCTGCACAGGGTCCATTTGCAGGGGTTAGTCGAATCCAGCTAATAATCAGTAAAACATGAATTTAGCAGGAAATCCTAATAAAGCCTATCTAGGAGATGAATCTTGCTAAAATGCAAGCTACTTACTATGGGGGCACTCGTGCGGGCTCACTCCTGAGCCACGCTCTGTGTGTCATTGTCACACAGAGCATGGCTTGGCCCTGTCCCCTGATTCCTCCTGCTTGGCCAAATTAAATATTCACTTTAGTCACTTATTGATCATTAAACTGTCAAGTGAAAAAAAAAAAAGTACATTATTAATTGGCGGAAAAGCGCCGCAGCAGACAAAGAAGCCTTGGTGTAAATCACACAGTTAAGGTCAAATTTTTTGGGGGGGTTGAATTCTAAAAAGACTATTGCCTCCTCAAGCTCTGTGTAAAATACCATGACAATAAGGTAAGAAAACAGTCACTGAACCATTATCGTTAAAGGCTGTGTATTCAAAGTATCTGATGACAAGGGTTGACTGTGCAGGTTAATCTGTTTTAAGAATTAGCTTCCTTGAAGAAAACAGGATGGAACACTAACGGAGGAGTTATGTAACACGCGCCAATCAATAATAAAAGCCTTCTGACATCCCTCCAGCACAGCATGGTGTACACTTTGTGTTGTGACACAATATAGATATGGTCTAGGAATGCTCAGCAAAGGTTTTTGAGTACGTCAGGCATTTTTAGCTAAGCAGGCTGTACAAGTGTATGAAAGGGTTCACTAATGCATTGAAGCATCGGTATGTAACAATGCATAGTGTTCTTTCAATAAACCCAGAAAATGTCTTGTCTATGTACATTACAGTGGTTATTTAATTGATTTTTTTGGCTCGACTAGCTAACTATTTGCTAGCAAGCTGGTGCAGTGTGATTATTTAAAATGCATATTTAGAATATAGGCTGTTCATATAACTTGGGCTAATGACAAGAGATCCTAGGAATCAAATAGTATGTGAGGGTATTACGTAACTAAGATATTCCGACCACCATGTTTGGTACACAGTGATATAAAATCATTGGCAACCTTGGGGATTTTGCAAGGGATGGATAAAATGACATCACCCATGGGGTGGGCTTGGATAAATTCCTATGTATTGATTAGCCTAATGCCACGTTCACACAATCAGGCCAAATCACATCGGAATACCATCGGAGAAAAATAGAACATGTTCTATATCTAAACTCCAATGGAATTAATCGGAATTTCTGATGAAAAAACTCAGATGGGGCTACACACGATCGGAATATCCGATGGAAAAAGTAATCTGGACTTTTTCCATTGGAAATTCCGATCGTGTATACGCGGCATAAGGCTCAATGCTCACAGGCGCTGGAAAAAAAAGTTAGGAAAAAGTTCCCTTGACAGAAAAAAAACATTCATTTAGTGCATTCTTGTACACATATTTAGGCACATTTAGGAGTGTTTAGTGTTATTTCTGCTAGCAAATTCCAATTAAAAACACTAAGCTTAAAATATGCCTGTAAACATTCGAATGTGCATGGAGGGTAACATTAAAAGGTCGCTAAAGGAAAACATTTTTTTTGCTGAAATTACTGTTTACAGGGTATAGAGACATAAAAGTGATTCCTTTTAAAAATGATAAAAAATTGATAAAAATCAATCATATAATGTGCCTGCAGTTTAGTTTCACTTTTAAACTGGTTTCATGTTTCTGTGAAGTAGAGACACACAGAACAAAAACAAACAAATACAGGGCACTGTTTGTTTTTAAAATTAATCATGGACCCTTAGCCAGATCAAATAGATAACAACAGCAGACTATTTATAACATTTGGCTAACTGGTATCCCTTCATCAGCAATACATCTCTGATTTGACTACTTGAAGTTCTGTCATGCTTATGAATGTAGGGTTGTTTTTAGCCACAGTCCATCACTGTGCTAATAAGAGCACACAATACGTAATGTACATTGTGTTTTGTATCATATTGAATTAATAAGTCTGATAAGTAGAAGCCATTCCTGTGCCTTCACGTGGCTAGACAGAGAGAGGCCTCAGAAAGTGTCCAAGAGGGGTAAACACTATGCTGGATATTATAGTTGTGCTCATAAGTTTACATACCCTGACAGAATGTATGATTTCTTGGCCATTTTTTAGAGAATATGAATGATAACACAAAAACATTTCCTTCACTCACAGTTAGTGTTTGGCTGAAGCCATTTTTTATCAACCAACTGTGTTTGCTCTTTTTAAATCATAATGACAACAGAACCTACCCAAATGACCCTGATCAAAAGTTTACATACCCTGGTGATTTTGGCCTGATAACATGCACACAAGTTGACACAAACAGGTTTGAATGGCTATTGAATGTAACCATTCTCACCTGTGATCTGTTTGCTTGTAATTAGTGTGTGTGTATTTGGCTGGGTTCACACTTGTTCTGACAACGCTCCTACATTGGGAGCTCATGTAGCATGACGTGTGAAAATCAATGTTTCCCTATGAGAGCTGTCTTAACTGGTCCTACACAAGTCGGTCCGACTTTGAAACTACTCCATGCACTACTTTGGTCCTACATTGATCCTACTTCAGCCCATTGAATATCATTGAAGTAGGACCAAAGTAGGAGCCTTGTCCTAACCATCCGACTTTTGCCATCTGACATGTGATTACAGCACCAGTAAAAGGAATTTATCTCACTCTGGGATTGTTTTGATTGGTCAAAGAACAAGTCAGTCTATCCCATGTAGGACCAAAGTAGTATCCTGTTCATGAAAGTAGGATGGATGTAGGACTAATGTAGGATCAATGTAGGACAAATGTCGCAGAGCAAAGTAGGATGAAAGTCGTGTAGTGTAGTGTGAACCCAGCCTAAAAGGTCAATGAGTTTCTGGACTCCTAACAGACCCTTGCATCTTTCATCCAGTGCTGCACTGACGTTTCTGGATTCTGAGTCATGGGGAAAGCAAAATAATTGTCAAAGGATCTGCAGGAATAGGTAGTTGAACTGTATAAAACAGGAAAGGGATATAAAATGATATCTAAGAAACTGAGAATGCCAAGCAGCAGTGTTCAAACTCGAATCGAGAAGTGGAAAATGAGGGGTTCTGTTGAAACCAAACCACGGTCAGGTAGACCAGCTAAAATTTCACCCAAAACTGCCAGGAAAATTGTTCGGGATATAAAGAAAAACCCACAAATAACTTCAGGTGAAATACAGGACTCTCTGAAGACATGTGATGTGGCTGTTTCAAAATGCACAATAAGGAGGCACTTGAAGAAAAATGGGCTGGATGGTTTAATCGCCAGAAGAAAAACATTACTACGAAAATGCCACAAAGTATACGCCAAACAGCACAGAGACAAGCCTCAAACCTTCTGGCACAAAGTCATTTGGAGTGATGAGACCAAAATTGAGCTTTTTGGCCACAACCATAAACACTACAAGTCAACGAGGCCTATGATGAAAGGTACAGAGGTGGATTGCTGATGTTTTGGGGATGTGTGAGCTACAAAGGCACAGGGAATTTGGTCAAAATTGTTGGCAAGATGAATGCAGTATGTTAACAAAAAATACTGGAGGAACATTTGCGTTCATCAGCCAGGAAGCTGCACATGGGACGTATTTGGATATTCCAACATGACAATGATCCAAAACACAAGGCCAAGTTGACCTGTCATTGGCTACAGTAGAAAAATGTTCTGGAGTGGCCATCTCATTTTTCTGACCTCAATATCATTTAGCCACTCTGATGAGATGAAATTTACAGGAACTGGAGGCTTTTGCCAAGAGGAATGGGCAGTTTTACAATCTGAGAAGATAAAGCGCTTCATCCACAAATACCACAAAAGACTTCAAGCTGTCATTGGTGTTAAAGGGGGCAAAACATGCCATTAAGAACCTAAGACTCAGGGTCATTTGGTTAGTTTTTATTGTCATTATGATTTAAAAAGAGTAAAAACAGTTGATTGATACTAAATGGCTTCAGGCAAACACTGACCATGAGTGAAAGAAACGTTTTTGTATTATCATTCATATTCTCAGAAAAATTGGCAAGAAATCATAAACCGTATGTCACTCTATAAATCCTTCAGCTATTTTACTGAAAAATAGAACATTTTATTTTATCCTCTGTTCCTCAACTGAACTACCCCAAAAGCTTAGTTTAAAGATAACTTGCAATTTTATTGCAGATCCTTTAGCAGTCACTGACCCTGTAGTTTGTACAAATGATTAAATAACATATTTGGAGGGATGAATGTGTTCCCCCTCACTGCAAGTCACAGTTTCTCTGGACATCTGAAAATAATCTCTTATTAGGAGCCACTAGAGGGAGCTCTGGGCAAGCCAAGAAAGGGGCTGATCTTTTAACCTAATGCATCGCTCCCTCTAGTGGCTTCCAAGAGGTTTACAGAAAGTAGGGCCCTCACTGAACAGAACAAACTTTAAACAGGGAGAATAGACTGTCATGTTTTTTTCTTTACACAGGATGTGAGACAGTTCATATAAATAACTACTGTAGTTATACTTTAGATTATATATTTTGACGTACATACAATATATCCAAATTCAAAATATGTGTACAATAGAAAGTAAGGGGAAAAAAAATGAAATTGACATAAAATTATTATTCCACATATTTTATATAGTGCCAACACTTTCTGCAGCACTGAAAACAGACAGTACTGTCACAACACATTTCAATACAAGAGGAATTAGAGGGTTATGCTTGTTAAAGCTTATGATCTAAATTGGAGGGTCAAGTGATACTAAAGTTAATAAATGTGGGCGATGGTCTGATGGAGAAAATTAACCACTTCAGCCCTGGACCATTTTGCTGGTCAATGACCAGGTCACTTTTAACAATTCAGCACTGCGTCATTTTAACTCACAATTTTGCGGTCGTGCGACGTGACTCCCAAACTAAATTGGCGTCCTTTTTTCCCCACAAATAGAGCTTTTTTTTGGTGGAATTTTATCACCTCTGCGTTTTAAAAATGTTGCGCTATAAACAAAAATAGAGTGCCAATTTTGAAAAAAAAATGAATATTTTTTTACTTTTTGCTGTAATAAATATCCCCCAAAAATATATAAAAAAAAACATTTTTTTTCCTCAGTTTAGGCCGATATGTATTCTTCTACATATTTTTCTAAAAAAAATCGCAATAAGCGTTTACTGATTGGTTTGCGCAAAAGTTATAGCGTCTACAAATAGGGGGTAGTTTTATGGCATTTTTATTAATATTTTTTTTTTACTAGTAATGGCGGCGATCAGCGATTTTTATTGGTACTGTGACCTTATGGCGGACACTTCGGACACTTTTGAGACATTTTTGGGACCATTGGCATTTCTATAGTGATCAGTGCTATAAAAATGCATTGGTTACTGTAAAAATGTCACTGGCAGGGAAGGAGTTATCACTAGGGGGCGAGGAAGGGGTTAATTATGTTCCCTAGGTGTGTTCTAACTGAAGGGGGTGGGACTGACTAGGGGAAATGACAGATCGCTGTTCATATATTGTATGAACAGACGAACAGTCATTTCTTCCCCTGACAGGACCGGGAGCTGTGTGTTTACATGTGTGGTGGACCCTAGCAGCAGCATTCATGATGGACTAAAGAGGGGATTGCCTAAAAGTAGGCCAATGAGGAGGGGGTTGCAATAGTCAAGACAAGAGATAAC
Organism: Rana kukunoris; assembly: GCA_029574335.1. NCBI lineage: Eukaryota > Metazoa > Chordata > Amphibia > Anura > Ranidae > Rana > Rana kukunoris. Next base: position 218,750,933 of record CM056052.1, read on the forward strand.
CAGGGAGTGAATTAGAACCTTTGCAGTATTGTTAGTTAAGAAGGGGCATATTTTGAAGATGTTGTGGAGGTTAAGGTGACAAGATTTGGACAGTGATTGCATGTGGGGCCAAAACAAGAGCTCAGGGTTCAGGATTACACCTAGCACCCTGGCTTGCGGAGAAGAACTTATAGCTGCACCATGAATCTCAACAGGGAAGTTGGGAGAATAGGAGGCTAGGGGAAGATATTTTATGAGCTCAGTTTTGAATAGATTGAGTTTGAGGATGTAGTGTGATATCCATATTGATATGTCTGTTAGTAAACCAGTGATGCTTGAGGAAGCTATAGGGGTAAGCTGAGGGGTAGATAGAATTGGGTGCCATCAACATAGAAATGGTATGAAAGTCATGGGAGGCTATCAGCTGACCCAGGGAAGAAATTTAGAGAAAAAATAAGAGAGTTCCAAAGACAGAACCTTGGGTCCAGTGAGATAGGTAGGATGAAAACAAGCAAAGAGTACAGTTACAGAGACCAATAGAGTATAAATTATACCCATTCCTCAACCTTTGTTACTTCAAATAATCAATGTTTTGTCACTTCTTATATGTTACGTAACATATAAAATATACTTTATTGTGAATCCTTACTTGTGTTATCATAATTTTGGTAATATGCTTGTTGGTAAGCAAGGTAAACACTATTATCTCAGTGATGCCTGCCTTTTTGTGGTAAATAAACATTGTATACTGTAATATATTATACACTAAATATACGCCATCTAGTGGTTGTGTTCAAAATACGCATACAGCTATACATCTCTGGATCCAATGCAAATGGTGTGTTAGGAAAATCATCCTTAGAGTAATACCTTTAATATAAAGTCAAGATTTCGATTAAATTCTGGTAAACAAGAAACCTGTCTAAAAATTATACTGAAGTCATATGAATACTACAGCTCACTGAACTGCAATTTAACTTTAGATATACTTTCAAAGAATAGGCACATCAAAAATGGAACTTCCGCTTAACCTACTCCTCACCCCCTTACATGCCACATTTGACATGTCATTTTTTTTTGGGGGGGGGGAGTGGGGGCTTCAGGAGGAGTGGGACTTCCTGTCCCACTTCCTCCTTACGCCGAGGGGCTGGTTAGGCGATTAGGCTTAATCGCCAATCCTCAGCCCCTCCATGTAGGCGATCGTCTAGAACACATCACAGGTCCTAGGCGATCGCCTGTCCAATTGGATGGCACAGCGCCGCGCCACGCGGCTCGCTCATGCACAGTGGGTGCCCGGCCGTGAAACCGAAAGCTGTCACGGCCGGGTGCCCACACTTACAATGAAGACGCCGGCCGGGGAGGGGGGGAGAGGAGCGGAGCCCCAGCCGGCGCGTCGCTGGAACCATGGAGCAGGTAAGTGTCTGTTTATTAAAAGCCAGCAGCTACACTTTTTGTAGCTGCTGACTTTTAATAAACATAACAATGGGCTGGAACACCCCTTTAAGGTATTGAGTTGAAAAGGGCAATTTCTTACAACACCTCTCAAAAAAGGAGAAAAAGCACATTTTAAGCCTTATGCCGCGTACACACGGTCGTTTTTTGCGATGAAAAAAAACGACGTTTTCTGTGAAGTAAAAAACGACGTTTTTGAAACGTCACTTTTCAAAGACAATTTTGCATACACACCATCGTTTTTTCACAAAAAGCAAGGTTACGTTCACCACTCTTTTCCATTGAAGCTTGCTTCATAACTAGCTTCTGGGCATGCGCGGGTTGAAAAACGTTGTTTTTTGCTACACACGGTGACTTTTTGTGAAACAAAAAACGACGTTTTGAAAAACGACACAAAAAATTCAAGCATGTTGGAATTTTTTTTTGGTCGTTTTTTTTAAGACAAAAAACAACGTTTTGCCCACACACGATCAATTTAAATGACGTTTTAAAAAACGTCGTTTTTTTTCATCGCAAAAAACGACCGTGTGTACGCGGCATTAGTGTACAAAAGGTCTACTTCATCACAAGTAGATTTATAAAGCACACATTTCAGTTTGGATCCCTTCATAAACAATGTTGTAAAAGTGTATGAATGTTTGGCAAAAGGGTCTATCCTATTAAAGATAATTGGCACAAGCCTTGAAATTATATAATTTAATAATGCACTTACTACGTCTCTGGGGAAGCGCTAACCTTTACTGTAGTGAGATAGATCATTTGCAAAAAAAAATTAAATGTCTGATTAAAACACAGTTACATTGTTTTACAGAATTTTTATTTTTCAGATACAAGGTAGGGTCAGGTAATGGAATATTCATAGAAACAACTTTTGGAGACCTCCAATTAACCAGCCACAGAGCAGTGTGCACTGTAAAATAACTCCAAAACTTTTAATGGGCTTTTGAGAAGCATAAGGAAAAGGTCAATCAAAAAAGATAGGTATATGCAAACTTAAAAACTAAAATGTGAATTTTATTTTGTCTGATCTGCTAACAGCTGCAAATGTGTAAATTTCTTTATTTGGACCCAGACAAGCACTTTTTGATTTCATAATTAAATTCTGAGGATATTCAATGATTATCACTTTTTGACATCTTTAAATAAGGCTAGCTCATTAACCTCCCTGGCGGTATGATTCTTTCAGATTTTTGGTGCTGAAAGCTGTACCATTATTTTGCATGGAAATTTGGCATTTTATATTGTAGGCCTGTAATTCTTATGCCGCGTACACACGATAATCTTTCGTTTTTGAAAAACGTCATTTAAAATGATCGTGTGTGGGCTACGCATCTTTTTTTAGGTTCTGAAAAACGACAAAAAAAAATTCGAACATGCTGCATTTGTTAATGTCATTTTAAACAATGTCGTTTTCGGGTTGTAAAAAATGATCGTGTGTGGGCTAAGACAATGTTTTAAACCCGCGCATGCTCAGAAGCAAGTTATGAGATGGGAGCGCTCGTTCTGGTAAAAACTACCGTTCATAATGGAGTAAGCACTTTCATCACGCTGTAACAGACAGAAAAGCGTGAATCGTCTTTTACTAACAAGGAATCAGCTAAAGCAGCCCAAAGGCGAATAGAACTTCCCCTTTAGAGTGCCGTCGTACGTGTTGTACGTCACCGCACTTTGTTCATCATTTTTTTAAAACAATGGTGTGTGGGCAATGTCGTTTTTAATGATGAAGTTGGAAAAACGTTGTTTTTTGGACATGCTGAAAAACAAAGTTTTTTTTCATGCTGAAAAATGATCGTGTGTACGCGGCATTAGGAGAATAACTCACGTAAATCTGTCAAAATAAGAGTCTAGTAGACATCTCAGGTATGATAAGGTTTGAAACACAAAATCATTAATTATAATATAATAAAAAACTATAAATAATTATAACAAATAATAATATAATAATAATAAAAATAATTCAATAATGTAATCAAATCAAAAACACTGAAATGTGCTCAGTTGCAGAATTGTCGCTGTCATTACTTTTAGTGTTTGATGACGAATTTCCCCACAAATCACTATCGCTCGATTCTGCAAGTGATTATAATTTATTATCGCTGTTTTCTAGCTGCTCTAAAACCACTTTTGACATAGACACTTTTTGGTTGCTATGGACAATCTCCAGTTTCCAGGCAGAAAGAACTGTTTTTATAATATAAAAGTGCATGCAGGACACTGGACAGACCACTAAGGACAAAGGGGGTGTGTAATCATTTTATCAGTGGCGGCCCGTCCATAGGGGGCGCCCGGGCGCCGCCCCCCCACCCTCAGTCAGTAAAAAAAAGATGTATATATAAAAAAAAAATTACTCCCTTTAAGGGAAAAAAAAAATCTAAAAATTGTCTTTTTGTGCACTGTGTGCAGTATGGGTAGCGCCACGTCTGTGCAATCACGGGACTGCAGACGTTGTCGCTACATTGGCAGACAAAAAATGCCATTGTGGCGATCTCCATCGTGCCACTTACTTCCGGCGCGATGGAGTGTATGTATTATTATGGCCGGGCGGGTGCACTACACGCTATAGTGATCCGACGCCACTCGATGAACAGGAAGTGACGTCGGCACTCACTCTGCACTGTCTGCAGCTCAGCGCCCGACTCACGGTAAGCATCCTCTCTCCGCTCCTGTGCTCATTGCCCCTTATATATATATTTTTTTCATTTTAAATAGCAGCCCCTTATTTATTTAATAAGGGGGGGGTGACGGCCGCTAGTTCTGCGGCACATAAGATTATTGAACAGAGGCGCAGAGAGGAATGTACATGTTAAACTTTAACATGTACATTCCTCTCTGCTCCTCTGTTCATTAATCTTATGTGCCGCTGAGATAGTGGCCGTCACCTCCCCTCCTCCCCCGCTAATTAACCAAATGTCTTTTATCTTAAATGTACATTTCTGCCACAATGATAGCAGTCACTACCATCCAGAAATCACAATTTATGAATTTTTAACTATTTATTTGTATGATAACAGCTGCAAAGAAGTATTTGAACACCTGTCTATCAGCTAGAATTCTGACCCTCAAAGACCTGTTAGTCTGCCTTTAAAATGTCCACCTCCACTCCATTTATTATCCTAAATTAGATGCACCTGTTTGAGGTCATTAGCTGCATAAAGACACCTGTCCACCCCATACAATCAGTAAGAATCCAACTACTAACATGGCCAAGACCAAAGAGCTGTCCAAAGACACTAGAGACACAATTGTACACCTCCACAAGGCTGGAAAGGGCTACGGGGAAATTGCCAAGCAGCTTGGTGAGAAAAGGTCCACTGTTGGAGCAATCATTAGAAAATGGAAGAAGCTAAACATGACTGTCAATCTCCCTCGGACTGGGGCTCCATGCAAAATCTCACCTCGTGGGGTCTCAATGATCCTAAGAAAGGTGAGAAATCAGCCCAGGACTACACAGGAGGAGCTGGTCAATGACCTGAAAAGAGCTGGGACCACCGTTTCCAAGGTTATTGTTGGTAATACACTAAGACGTCATAGTTTGAAATCATGCATGGCACGGAAGGTTCCCCTGCTTAAACCAGCACATGTCAAGGCCCGTCTTAAGTTTGCCAATGACCATTTGGATGATCCAGAGGAGTCATGGGAGAAAGTCATGTGGTCAGATGAGACCAAAATAGAACTTTTTGGTCATAATTCCACTAATCGTGTTTGGAGGAAGAAGAATGATGAGTACCATCCCAAGATCACCATCCCTACTGTGAAGCATGGGGGTGGTAGCATCATGCTTTGGGGGTGTTTTTCTGCACATGGGACAGGGCAACTGCACTGTATTAAGGAGAGGATGACCGGGGCCATGTATTGCAAGATTTTGGGCAACAACCTCCTTCCCTCAGTTAGAGCTTTGAAGATGGGTCGAGGCTGGGTCTTCCAACATGACAATGACCCGAAGCACACAGCCAGGATAACCAAGGAGTGGCTCTGTAAGAAGCATATCAAGGTTCTGGCGTGGCCTAGCCAGTCTCCAGACCTAAACCCAATAGAGAATCTTTGGAGGGAGCTCAAACTCTGTGTTTCTCAGCGACAGCCCAGAAACCTGACTGATCTAGAGAAGATCTGTGTGGAGGAATGGGCCAAAATCCCTCCTCCAGTGTGTCCAAACCTGGTGAAAAACTACAAGAAACCTTTGACCTCTGTAATTGCAAACAAAGGCTACTGTACCAAATATTAACATTGATTTTCTCAGGTGTTCAAATACTTATTTGCAGCTGTATCATACAAATAAATAGTTAAAAAAATCATACATTGTGATTTCTGGAATTTTTTTTTTTGATTATGTCTCTCACAGTGGACATGCACCTACAATGACAATTTCAGACCCCTCCATGATTTCCAAGTGGGAGAACTTGCAAAATAGCAGGGTGTTCAAATACTTATTTTCTGCACTGTATGTGCATTTAAAATAAGACATTTGGTAGTGACTGCTATCATTGTGGCAAAAATGTACATTTAAAATAAAAGACATTTGGTTAATAAGGGGGTGGTGGGGGGGTGCTGTGGTGGGGATGGCCGCTATCATTTTGGCAGAAATGTACATTGTACCAAATGTTTTTTTATTTTAAATGCACATTTCTGCCAAAATGATAGCAGTCACTACTACCACCCCCCCCCCCCGGTTATTAACCAAATGTTTTTTTATTTTAAATGTACATTCGTGCCCCAAAATGATAGCAATCACCACCACCCCACCCCCCTGCTTATTAACCACATGTGTACATTGCTGCCAAAATTCTTTTACACGTACATTTACATTTCTGCCAAAATAGCTGCCATCTCCACCAAACCCCCCCAACCCCCCACGCTTATTTAGCTAATTTCATTTACATGTACATTTTTGCAAAAATACCGACCTTCACCCCTATGCAAAGTTTTTCATTAGAGCCACAATTCACGGAATTACATGTTATCTAATGCAGTTTGTCCACAGTATCTGGTAATCTAATGCAGTATGTCCGCAGTCTCTGGTAATCTAATGCAGTATGTCCGCAGTCTCTGGTCATCTAATGCAGTATGTCCGCAGTCTCTGGTAATCTAATGCAGTATGTCCGCAGTCTCTGGTCATCTAATGCAGTATGTCCGCAGTATCTGGTAATCTTGCGCAGTATCTGGTAATCTAATGCAGTTTGTCCGCAGTATCTGGTAATCTAATGCAGTATGTCCGCAGTATTTGGTAATCTAATGCAGTATGTCTGCAGTCTCTGGTCATCTCATGCAGTATGTCCGCAGTCTCTGGTCATCTAGTGCAGTATGTCTGCAGTCTCTGGTCATCTAGTGCAGTATGTCTGCAGTCTCTGGTCATCTAGTGCAGTATGTCTGCAGTATCTGGTAGTCTAATGCAGTAAGTCCGCAGTCTCTGGTAATCTAATGCAGTATGTCTGCAGTTTCTGGTAATCTAATGCAGTATGTCCGCAGTCTCTGGTAATCTTGTGCAGTATGTTCGCAGTCTCTGGTAATCTTGTGCAGTATGTTAACAGTCTCTGGTAATCTTGTGCAGTATGTTCGCAGTCTCTGGTAATCTTGTGCAGTATGTTCGCAGTATCTTGTAATCTTCTGCAGTATGTCCGCAGTCTCTGGTAATCTTCTGCAGTATGTCTGCAGTCTCTGGTAATCTAATGCAGTATGTCCGCAGTCTCTGGTAATCTTGTGCAGTATGTCTGCAGTATCTGGTAATCTTGTGCCCATTTGGAGTCCTTCATTACTAACAGTGTAATTTTTTAGTTTGTTTGCACCGATCTGTAAGGCTGCGCTATATACTATGATTTGTGATGCTGGGGCTATATACTCTGTCCTGTGATCCTGACACTATGAGTGGAAGCAAGTGGAATACAGGGGACTGAGTGGGTGGATTCTATAAGGGGTGTGGCTTATGGGAAGTGGGATGGGCCAAACGTGGGGGGGCAGGGTCTTGCGCCCCCCCATCCAAAAACGTCACCAGCTGCCACTGCATTTTATACAGTACTGTAATCTGTAAGATTTCAGTATACTGTATCTATACTGTGTTTTTACTTTTTTGAATTTGGCACTGAACTCCGCTCGGAAACGGAGCTCGGCGGCCCTCGGCAGTCACCAGTATGTGAATCAAGCGAAGAGACAGCTCGCACACACATCGCAGGATCTAGGGACAAGGTAAGTAACTTCCCAAGTATCCTGCAATGTGATCCTGAGTCTTGCTCTGGGTTACCGCTTTTGGTATGTAAAATTCACCCCGAATCAGGACTCGGGAATATCGCTAGGCAGGTTAATGTAACAAGCACAAATAGACAGTGCAAAGTGTCTAAAGAGGGAGGTCAGAGCCCCAGGGCTGTCATTAGAAATCCCTGGGCCCCTGTACAGCCTACCTGACAAGCCCCCCCCCCCTTCTCCCACTCTCCATTCTCATGTGTGCCCGCAGCACCCGGAAGACGGAAGACGACAATGTTGGGGGGGACCGGGCACATGGGGGGGAAATCAGAGGGAGGGGGATCGGTGTGGCAGGATGGGAGGACATTACAGAACAATGCACTGTGTCTGTCTCTCCCTACAGCAGCTGAAAGCTGGTTTCTCCCCCTCTCCCTCCTGCCGGCTTTCAGCTGCTGGAGGGAGAGACACACAGACTGTCCATTATTCTATAATTGTCCTCCTGTCTGGTCGAACCAATCCCCTTGCTGTCCTGGCACACCTATATGCCCAGGCCCCCTACAGGAGGCCAGATTGAACCCTCCTATTGGTGGCCCTGCAAAATCTGAAATAGAGGTCACTCTTTGCAGATGGAGGTGTCACAAAGTTTTTGGTCACTCTATCTATGCACCAAGCAATACTCTCTTTTCATAAATTTCCTGTTGGTCACAGGGCACCGGAAGTGATATTGGACGAGTTTGCGACTCGTTTTTGATATGCCTGTCTGATACTTCACATTGTGAGTACCTGTTTTTATTATTGCTGCTGATTCCAATAATGTTTTAAATACTACACTATGGAGCATTCCTCTTTACATCCCCCCATGCCCCAATGTGAGGCTATCTGATACAGATACACCAGGGACACTTAAAGGAGACTTTGATGCCAAAGTAAAGATACATACCAATGGAGCCAGCAGGAGATTGAAAGACACACTCATACACTGTTACCTTACAGCGGTAAGGTAAGGGGACATCTATGCCCTAAGTTACAAGGAGAACCAGCAACCACCTATCGGTAGCACTCCATACCAGAGATTGACTACTAGCACCAGCAACTTCACCCTAATCACTGTGCACACACAGCCATCCATCCAGCTTGTACCTTATGGACATTATCTGCACTGGCAAAATAGATATAGAACCACCATTTGAATGTGATCTGTTTGGAACTATCATGCCAGTTGTTATGTTTAGCTTCTGGTATGGGTATTCTTCTAGATTACGCTTTTTTTTATGAATTGTAAGTACAATTCCTAGGTGCATCAAACTACCATCTGTGCACACATTCAAACTTGGCCTCCAATTGTTGATTTGTGATGGAAAATAGCTCTTGGGCATCTACCGAAATGTAATGGCTTAAATTCATCCTGCTTCTCATTTAGATCAGACATGTCATGTTATGCAGTGTCATTCTCAATATCTGCCTCTGTGATTTTACAATAAACTGTTCTTATTCGAATGGGCACTGATAGGTGGCACTGATGAGGCTGCACTGATAGATGGTATTGTTAAAAAAGGGTGCGCTTGGCCAATATAGTGAATGACTGCAGCACTGAAAAAATCCCTGGATTGATGGGATGTGGTAAATGTGGTATTAAAGTGGAGTTCCACCCAAAAATGGAACTTCCACTTTTTGGAACCTTCCCCCCTCCGGTGTCACATTTGGCACCTTTCAGGGGGAGGGGGAGCAGATATTTGCTCCCACTTCCTGACATAAATCACCTTGGTGATCTACACCACTTCTGGCGCCCAGTCTGTACCCTTGCTATCTTCTGGGAGACACACAGCTTCCAGAACACAGCGGGGACCAGTGAAGAAGCGCAGCGCGGCTCGCACATGCGCAGTAGGGAACCGGGAAGTGAAGCAGCAATGCTTCATTGACTGATTCCCTCACCACGGATTGCGACGGGGGCAGCCGAGAGCCGAGCACTTGCTCGGCTTAGTCTGCCGACATTGTGGGCACCATGGACAGGTAAGTGTCCATTTTTTTAAAGTCAGCAGCTGCTGTATTTGTAGCTGCTGGCTTTTAATATTTTCAAAACTAAATGTATAGACTTACAGTATATGCAAATACCAAATGTGTACAAACAATTGATGAAAAATAAAAAAAAACTTGAAAGAAAACCAGTGAAACAAAGTCTGAAAAACAAGAGTCCTGAAATAAAAAATGATGGTTATGTTAAGAACAAACCTAATAGAAAAAAAATTGTGTGAATAAAAATGAGTTCATCTGTGAATTAACTGCTAGATCCAGTGGCGTATCTAGGGTATGGCTGCCATGCCAAGTGCCATGGGCACCATGGGGAGGGGGCGGCAAAAAGCCACCCCCTGCCTGAAAAAAAACCCACCCGTCCTCCTGGCTCCTCGCCAGCCCTACTGAAGCGCAGAGCCGGTACAGCAATTGTTAATATTTCTCCTTCTGCCTGGGGAGGGGAGTGACAGGTGCACCCAAGACGGCCGATGACTGGCCAGACCGGATCCACATAGTGTAGTGGCTGCGTTTGATGTGCACAGTGGCTGCAATTGATGTTTTAATCATTTTTTTCACTTTGTTTGCCCCCCCCAACCATTTTCAGCACCAGGTTCCTGTGGTCCCCAGTGTCCCTCTCTGTGGTCCCCAGTGTCCCTCTCTGTCCCCGCCATGTCCCTGGTTATCTGAAAGATGGGTTTCAAATGTTTTGACAAGGGCGCAGTTTCAGTGCTTGCCATAGACACCATTTTAGATATGCCTCTGGCTAGATCCAATGAAAATGTCCATCCAAAACAATACAAGAGTAAAGGTTCAGTGCAAACATATCCAAAAATACTTAATCACCATGCTAAGGAATAAATAGATGTCAGCTTACCAGATCCAAAGATCCTAAAATGATCTATATGCACGTCTCCACTCTCCACAATGAGAAATCAGCTGTTAAAGATCACTTGCTGGAATTCAGGCTGAACACTGACTCCCCCTGCTGCTTAAGAAATTCCAACAGGATCTTTGAGTGTTTGTCCCCACTAGGGTTAGGCACGGTTTCCACTAGTGCGACTTGTTATGCGACTTGGGACTGCAAAGTCGTATGACAAGTCTTACCCCATGGTTTTTCAATGAGTACCATTCATATCTGTGCGACTTCAAGTTGAAGCGACATCAAAGTAGTCCCTGCACTATTTTGGTCCCAATTTGATGTGACTTGAGGTCCATAGACCTTAAGAATACGCATCAAACTCTTAGAAAAAAATCGCTATAAAATTGCGATACTTTCTTTTCGCAATAGTGGAAACCTAGCCTCATTCAGCTAATTATGATCAGTTGCTGCACTAATAGGTGGTACTGATGGGCACTGATAGGTGGCACGGAAGGGCACAGATGGGCATTGACAGGTGGCACTGATGGGCCCTGATAGGCACTGGTAGGTGACACTGATAGGCAGCACTGATGATAGGCACTGATAGGTAGCACTGGTAGGTGGCACTGGTGGGCACTGCTTAGCAGTACTTATGGGTACTGATAGGTGGCACTGGTAGGTAGCACTTGTGGGCACTGATGAGGTGGCAGTGGCTCTCCATGTGCGGGACTGATGTCCTGTGTACACGAGTAGTAGTCAATCGCCATTACTAGTAAAAATAATAATAATAATAATAATAAAAATGCCATAAATCTATTCCCTATTTTGTAGACGCTATAACTTTTGTGCGAACCAATCAATATGCGCTTATTGAGATTTTTATACCAAAAATATGTAGAATAATACATATTGGCCTAAACTAATCAAGATTTTTTTTTTTACATTTTTGGGTGAATATTTATTATAGCAAAGGTATTTTTTATTTTTTTCTAAATTGTTGGTCTTTTTTTGTTTATAGCACAAAAAAATAAAAACCGCAGAGGTGATCAAATACCAACAAAAGAAAGCTCTATTTGTGGGGGAAAAAAATGACATGTTTTGTTTGGGTACAGGGTCACACGGCCATGCAATTGTCAGTTAAAGCGACGGAGTGCCGTTTCCGCAAAAATTGGCCTGGTCCTTAAGGGAGTAAATCCTTTCCGGGGCTGAATTGGTTAATGAGTCTAATGGCAGTCTAGCTAAAGTTTTCTCACAGTTCAATATTATAGCTCACGTACTGAAATGTTATGATGTTTTCCAAAACCAATCTCCTCTATTGGTTTTCTAAAACCAAATTTTCTCTGTGCATGCCTTGCAGTCACTGAGACAAGACATATTGCAGGTTCTCACTGTGACTGGGAGATCTCTTTTTGTTTTAATACAGTTTGGTTTAACAAGTAATCTGGTCAAGTGTTCCTTTCCTCTTTATATATTCAGAACTGGAAGAAAGCTTAATATTTAATTATGTCTTGTACAAGTGGTTATCTCTCGTTAGGTTTAGTAATACAGGAGATGGAGTGTTACAGCAATGACAGCTTAAACAAAGAAAAAATCATATAACTGATTGAAAATGAAAAATGTTTCTGGGCATTAGGTAGGTGGACATAATGGTAAGGGGAAAGTTTTCTAAGGTAATGCTGTTGAGATGGCTGTCTATTGTCTATTTTAATTTATTGGCCCTGGAAGCAGGATTACATGAAGCAATACTTCAGTCCTTTTAAAAGATAGTTGTTATTTGTACTGTAATAGTATTGATGTCCCTTTTCCCACAAATAGAGCTTCATTTTGATGGTATTTGATCACCTCTGGTTTTTTTTTGTTTTTTTTTTGCGCTATAGACAAAAAAAAGAGCAACAATTTTGTAAAAAAAACTATATTTGTTACTTTTTGCTATAATACATATCCCCCAAAAAATACTTTAACTGACAATTGCGCAGTCATTCAGCACTGTACGCAAATATATTTTTTTCCCACACAAGTATAGCTGCCTTTTGGTGGTTTTTGGTCACCACTGGGTTTTTTATTTTTTATGATAAAATTGAAAAAAGTCAGAAAACTTTGAAAAAAAATATATTTTTCCAATTTCTGCTAAACATGACCAATAAGTGTATATATATATATATATATATATATATATATATAAATCAAGTTTCCTCATGAATTTAGGCAAAGTGTATTTTGCTACATGTTTTTGATAAAAAAAAAAATACAATAAGTACCAGTATATATTATATATATATATATACTGTATAAGTATATTATTTGGTATGCATGAAAGTTATAGTGTCTATACTATGGTATACAGTATATACTAGATTTTTTGTTATACTAGTAATAGCAGTGACCAGCGACTTATAGTGGGATTGTGATAGTGTGGCAGACAGTCTGACACTAGCTGACGCTGGCTGGGTGGTACACTGACTGACACTGGGATCAATAGTCACACTAATACAGTGATAAATGCCAATAAAACATAGTCACCTGGCAATCCATCATTGGTAGGGACCCGCTGATTGACTTGTACTGTAACAAATCGCAGCACAGCTGGGTCGGTGAGTATACACCTTACCCAGAAGCACTGAACATGTATCAGATACAGCCGCTACTGTGTCTCACACTGGAGCGGTGTGCTGCAGGACATTTACCACTTAAGGACCCCTTCATGCCGATATAAATCAGCAGAAGGACACGGTTGGGCACAAGCACGTACCTGTATGTCCTCTTTAAGAGCCCAGCCGTGGGGGCGCAAGTGTGCCGCCGGCGGCGCGCACGCGACTCGGTCCGAAACTCCGTGACCGCTCCCGTGGAACCCGCGGACACGATCGCCGTGATCGGTCACAGGAGCAGAAGAATGGGGAGAGGTATGTGTAAACACACCTTCTCTGTTCTTCTGTGTGGCAGAATACACTTATCGTCTGTTCCCTGATATAGGGAACGACGATCAGTGATGTCACACCTACAGCCACGCCACCCTACAGTAAGAATCACTTCCTTAGGGCACACTTAACCCTTTAGCGCCCCCTAGTGGTTAACCCCTTCACTGCCATTGTCATTTTCATAGTAATCAGTGCATTTTTATAGCACTTTTCACTGTGAAAATGACAATGGTCCCAAAAATGTGTCAAAAGTGTCCGATGTGTCCACCATAATGTCGCAGTCATGAAAAAAATTGCTGATCGCCGCCATTATTGGAAAAAAAAATTATTAATAAAAATGCCATAAAACTATCCCCTATTTTGTAAACACGTTCAATTGTGCGCAAACCAATCGATAAACACTTATTGCGTTTTTTTTTAATATCTTTTATGGGGATATTTATTATAGCAAAAAGTAAAAAATATAGAATTTTCTTTCAAAACTGTCGCTCTATTTTTGTTTATAGCGCAAAAAATAAAAACCGCAGAGGGGATCAAATACCACCAAAAGAAAGCTCTATTTGTGGGGAAAAAAGGACGCCAATTTTGTTTGGAAGCCATGTCGCACGACCGCGCAATTGTCAGTTAAAGCATGCAGTGCCGAATCGCAAAAAGGGATTTAACCCTTTCTCGGCCGCTAGCGGAGGTTAAAAGCTCCCCGCTAGCGGCCGAATAGCGCAGCGAAATTTACGGTAAAGCGCGCTAAAAATATCGGCACTTTACCGCCAACGCACCCACCGCCCCAGTGTGAAAGAGGCCTAAATGTATGTAGGGAGGTTCACAAACGGTTAAAAAGATATAAAACTATTTCTGGAGTTATATTAAAGTGGAATTCCGGCCATAGGCCTGGTTCACACCTATGCAGGTGCATTTTGCATTTTTCCATACACGTTTTGATCATTGAAGTCTATGGAACCAAAAACCAGAAAAAAGTCCCAGGCCCTTTACATAAAATGCACAGATGTGAACTATGTCCATAGGAAACCATGTTAAATGGACTGTAGTGTGTTTCTGCAAAATAAATACTGTTAGAATAAGCTATTTTTTTCATGGAAAAAATATGATACATATATACATTCACATGTAAACAAATGAAGGCCCCCTTGGTGTGTACTGGCAGCAGACAAAACCCAATCAGTGGGTTGGAAAACGCAGTAAAAAATGCACGTGAATCAGGCCTAAGGCCTCTTACACACAGATCAGTTTTTCTTCAGGTTTTTCTTTTCAGTTTACCAAAACTATGTAGTACAAGGGCCTGCCTGATTGCATACAAATTGAGACTCTTGAGGTTTGACCTCATATTAGATGGATTTGGTAAACTGAAAAGAAAAACCTGAAGAAAAACTGATCTGTGTGTAAGAGGCCTTACTCTTATTATGCCTAAAAATGTTCCTTCCTCCTACCTATCCTGCCTAATTAGGGTAAAAAAGATTTTCTATACTTACCTTTTTTAGTTCACTCTGGTCTGGTCACATGATACCCTGTGTCATTGAGCGGCAACTGCAGGGTAGAGAACAGAGCATTCAACAACCTCTGGGAATTCTGGGAACCATGATGTCACTCGTAGGCTCCCATGTCCCAGCCGTTGTGGGCGCTCCCTCTTCTCCACTGCAGCTGTCACAGAACACGGTGAGCCAGAGTTGCAGGATTACATGACCAGATCACAGAGGACTAAAAATAGGTAAGTACATACATCTTTTTACACAGGGTAGGCAGGATAGGTAGCAGGAGGTGGAGGGAACATTGTTAAGCATAGTTAGCAATGGGCTGGACTTCTACTTTAAACTTATATGATATTTGCTTGATTAGATTTAGATTTACTTTTTAAACAAAATAACTTCTAAAATTAAAAAATATAGATTTATAATGCTGTGTCAGACAGTTTGCTCATTATCTAGTCATTGTTTCAATTGTATAGTGCAGTTTACTAAATCTAGCAGTAAATTTAACAAGGAGTAGACAAGATGGGAGATTGACAGGTCAAATGGGCTGTTTACAGGGTCGAAACACTCCCATGCTGCTGAAGGATATGCTCCTTAGAGAATAAGAAAAAGTAAATTGAGCAGGACAGGTGGGGAGTTTGCCCTGAAAGCGGAAGAAAGGAGTGTGTCTAAGGCAGCACAGAACGTTCTTGTAGAACAATGTCAGACACACTTCAATAAGACGGTTTGCCAACTCAGGTCACCTAATTGATGTTTTATCTTAACCCCTTGTCTTTCCACAGGTGCATGTAATACATGACGGAAGCAAGTCAGCTTGTTCTTCTAGCAATCCACGAGTTAACGCTCTTGTTCAGCTTACATTAGCCTCTTAGATTTGGACAAACCAGTTATTTGTCTCCATTAGATCAGTTTTGCTATTCGTCATAAGGGTTTGCAAATTGAACATTGAACAGGCTAAATTCCTGAAAATGGATGACAGATGATTGATGGGCTAAATGTAACTTCCTCAGAATACCCATTGTAAAACACCCTGAAATTGAAGCAAGGCAGGAAAAAGGTTTAAAAACAACCTCAGCTGATAAAACTGGTTTAAAGGTACAAAACATCAAAAGTATCCTAATTGATTAACAGCACTAAATCGATAATGGGAGATTTATTTCCTTCTATTATCCTATTTTATAAGTACATTTGTTTTAGGCAAATTGTGTACCTTATACGTAACCCTGCATATTTTTTTATTGATAACTTGAACAGAAGACTATAATTTTGTTATCGGGCTTGCTCAGAACTTTCCTTGAGCTATTACAACCATGCTAGTCTAAAATATTGTAATTAATGCTCATAACCACTTCAAAACAAGACAAAAAAAACTTGAAAAACAATTCCATTGGGAATTCCATGTAGTTATCTCTCTTCCGCACTGGCAGTCTTATCACTCCACAGCAGGCTTTCTCAACCAGGATTCCTCAAGAAGTTAGTTGGGGTTCCGTAAGCAGTAAGCAATCAATGCTTCTTAGATAGGTTCCCATTGAAACCAATAATCTTTTAAACTATTGATAAGGGAGGTAGTCCACCTACTGTATACATTATATTCTTCAATGAATGTCCAGATTCAGGATGGTCCCTTGGCACATAGAAAACCATATGCAATTTAATAGGGATACATGCAGGTACAATGTGGTGTCTATAGGGTTAATCCCCCAATCTCCTTTCTTGAGATTGAACTTGGAAGTGCTCAACTACAAGCACTTCCGGGTCAAGAGCTGTCAAAATCCTGGCACAGTGGCCAGGTGTGCTGCAGATTGGGAGCTTCCTGTTTCTATTCACCATAGGCTACAGATGCAGTAGGTACCATAAAACAAACATAAGAAGCACCAGCCGAGTGCATTACCACCAATCTCTTTAATTAATAAAATAAATGTACTCGCAAAAAAAAAAATAGTCAAGTGCAAAAACCAATTACCATCACACAGCCAGATGTCCATCTGTCAGGGTGCAGCTAACGTCACGTGTTACAAAAGCGTTTCCCTCAAGACAAGTCTTGTGATAATGCACTAGGCTGGTGTGCCTTCTTCTTACATTGGTCTTGTAATCCTGGTTTTACAGTGAATTAAAAAAGGTAGCAAGGCTGATCAAGTGGGTGAGGTGGAGGTTGTCAGTGTTGCTTATTCCATGTGTCTATATTGACAAGACTGAAGAAGAGCCTGGTCTGAGCCTCACGTGGACTTTTTTTCTTGAGAGCTTTATATCCTGTAGCACTGACAAGAGAGTTTGTGTTTGTTTACAGATGCAGGAGGCTTCATAGAGAAGTAGAGAGTACTATTGTAAAAGTAGTAAATAGCTAAAAAAAAAAGTGTAAAATATGTTTTAAAAAAATGTATAGACTTCCCTCTCCCAGTCACATATACCTATAAATGCCTATTACCTATTAAACATCCCAACATTGATGGACTGTAATGGCTTTTATATATAAATATATTGTATTTATACATTTTTTTTTTTTAGCTTTATTTATTTAACACACACTGACTGTGTGTTGGAAACACATTGATTGGAATTTAGGCATGAGACGTCATTGCACACGCCGGAGGAACTCGTGGTGGCGCCATCTTTGTTATTGTCCACTCTATTTCTCCAGTTTTCATGTGAGTGGAATACTGAAATAGATTTTATTTTATTTATTGCAAGAGACATGACACCACAAAACACACCATTGTCAAGTACATGGAATAGGGGAAGAAAAAACAAAAAAGCAAAAACAAACAAAGGCCTCAGATGAGGGGAGCCAACATAGCCTGCTAAAAAACAGTGATTCAAGGTACAGGTATATGTGAGGTAACAAACAAACAAACTCACCTAACAGTCTTAAAGGATCACTAAAGGATTTTTTTTTTTTTTAGCTAAATAGCTTCCTTTACCTTACTGCAGTACTGGTTTCATGTCCTTATTGTTCGTTTTTGCTTTGAAGTTACTGTAATCCTGCTCTGTTCTCCACACTTCCTGCTTGTCTGTTTCCTTATAACCCCAGTGCTGGGAGCTTTCTCACGATGGTTTAAGCTGTCATTACTGTGTGTCTAAAACTTCCCAGAACCAATCAGATTCATTTTAAAAACAAAACACTGCCCTGGATTTGTTTGTTCTGTGTGTCTATTTCTACTTTGCAGAAACATGAAGCCAGTTCAAAAGTGAAACTAACCTGCAGGCACATTATATGATTGATTTTTATCTTTTTTTAATATTTTTTTTAATAATTTTGAAAAGGAATCAGTTAACTTTTATGTCTCTATACCCTGTAAACAGTCAGCAAAATATTTATTTTTCCTTTAGTGACCCTTTAACGAAATAAAAGTAACCTTGTGTAGTATCTGACCGAGTATAATTGTATGCCTCTGCTTCTAAGTCATTAGGTAACTACCCCATCAGGTTTTATTATGTCGCCATGTGTGCCTCCGTGGTGCCCACCTCAAGAAGAGCAAATCCGCATATTCAGCCCCACTAGCGGATGATTCTTTAGGTCGCTTGGCAGTGATTGGTAGCACCAAGGTGGAGTATTCAGTGGGATATTGTATTGAGACTGTTACAAGCAATAGATTTTCAGTATATTTTGAACTTACTGCTCCATGGGTTTTGACTTTGCCTCATGTGTCATCTCAGTGGAGCCACGGTGGATCAAGCTACCATACTGAGTGTATAGCTGTGTCTCAGCTAAGCAGGGTCGATCTTGTTTCATTGAAATCTGGTCAGAAGTGTGTAAGCACTGGTGGCATTCACATGGAGAGCACATATTATTTGGATTGATTCACAGCTTGCAGTTGCCAGCATTAGGACTATATGCACTGGATTTTCTTTTCTTTCTCACGTTATGAACTTTTAGTGCACTTTCCTTATTTACATATTTATTTATATTTTTTGCTAATAAGAGAATTGTGTATATTCACCTTTTATAATTTTTTTTAGTTATTGCACATTAATTGAATTATGTTTTTGTGGTGATCTTGCATTGTTATCTGTAACACCTTAACCACTTGCCGACCGCCGCACGACTATTTACATTGACAACATGGCACAGGCAGGCAGATTGGCGTACAGGCACGTCCATTTAAATCTGCCGCTCAGTGATAGGGCACCTACTTTAACCACAATCAAATGACGGCGGCGGGATACCCTATTGTTCTGACACAACGTCATATGACGTGATGTCATTTAAAGCCGCTAGGGGTGCGCGTGCCGCCGGAGCCGCACGTGCCGCCGGGGACGCGCACACACCCGTCGCGTCACTGAGAACACAGTGCGTGTGCCTGGCGGCCGCGATGCCCGCCGGGCACACGCGATTGCCCAGTAACTGAGCAGGGACGTGGAGCTCTGTGTGTAAACACAGAGCTCTACGTCCCTGTCAGGGAGAGAGGAGACCGATCTGTGTCCCTTGTACATAGGGACACAATCGGTCACCTCCCCCAGTCACCCCCTCCCCCTACAGTTAGAACACTGGTTAGGACATACATTTAACCCCTTCTACGCCCCCTAGTGGTTAACCCCTTCCCTGCCAGTTACATTTATACAGTAATCAATGCATATTTATAGCATTGCTCACTGTATAAATGTAAATGGTCCCAAAAATGTGTCAAAAGTGTCCGATGTGTCCGCTATAATGTCCCAGTCCCGAAAAAAAATCGCAGATCGCCGCCATTCCTAGTAAAAAAATAATAAAAAATAAATCATAATTATGTCTCCTATTTTGTAAGCAATATAACTTTTAGCAAACCAGTCACTATACGGGTATTGCGATTTTTTTTAATTTTTTTTTTATTAAAAATATGTAGAAGAATACGTATCGGCCTAAACTGAGATAAAAAATGATTTTTTTTTTTTAAATGTGATATTTATTATAGCAAAAAGCAAAAAATATTGTGTCTTTTTTCAAAATTGTCGCTCTTTTTTTGTTTATAGCGCAAAAAATAAAAACCGCACGGGCGATCAAATACCACCAAAAGAAAGCTCTGTTTGTGGGGAAAAAAAGGCCGTCAATTTTGTTTGGGAGCCACATCGCGCAACCGCGCAATTGTCAGTTAAAGCGACGCAGTGCCGGAAGCTAAAATTTTGTCTGGGCAGAAAGAGGGTGTAGGTGCACAGTAGGCAAGTGGTTAAGGAAACACATTTACATCCATTGTTTGGAAAATGCCTAATTTATAGAGGTCTGAACTATACATAATTATTTATTGTCATAAACACTTGGAGCTTTGCATCAACTATTATTAATTCAAATTAATAACTAAATCTTTCTATTACTATCACACCTGTTCATCTAGAACCCCTTAACTCAAATAATTACAAGCCCCTCTACTTCAGATATTGCTGAACAATTATAGACTGGGTTGCCAATGTCACCGTCATAGGGGGCTTGGTGCACTGAACATTTTAGCAGCCATGTCAATCGTGACACTGTATATCTGACATCAACATGGAGTCCTTGTTAATGACTTATGGCCAATGAAGAATGGTTACCCTGTTAATACAGCTGAGAAGCCAGAAACACCAGTTCAGCGGAATTGCAATCTGGATCATTTGGGGAGGTAACTAAGTCCTGATTGATGGTCTAGGTGAGGTCACCTGAAGCAAAGTCAATTACTGATATTTGTGCATCTCGTGCATCTTGTTGATGCTTTGCTAGCACTTACCTTCATACAGCAGTACAGCCAATGGATTGCTGTTTATACTCAGGTGTGTTTATATTCAAGTGTGTATTTGGGATTCCCATCCCTATATTCCCATCCCTATATTCTGGAAATCCCTATATTTGTCTTTGAATGCTGTGGTACTCCAACAGAAATCTGTTGTGACAAGATTTATTTAATGGCCACTTTCAAGTGTGCCAACAGTTTTTTCTAGCAACAAGTTAATCACCTGTAATGTCATTGGACCCCTACTGACTTGGTATATTGGTTTTGAACATTAGTAGTCACACTATAGCACCCAGTTGTTGAAATGGCTAGGGTACTAGGAACTGGAAGATAACAATTACATAAAGGTAATGGAAGCAGTGCTTCTGAAGCAGCGGAAGCTTTGCCACAGGTGCTGGGTGAGGAGGAAGCAGTTTTAAAGGGTGCTAGGAGTTAGGGTGTTTTGTTGGCATGGGATTAATGGAGGAGGATTGGCAGGTGTGCAGTACAACATAGATAAGCTGGTGGAACCAAGTTAGGGGGTCAGTGGCAAGGGAGGTGCAAGTCAACAATGGGGGTTTCAAGTGATAAAGGGGTGCTTAATTGGGTGCAGAGTCAATGGTGCAAAGATTTCAGTGGGGGAGAACAGGAACCTGGGAGAGTCAATGGTGTGCAGGGTGACATGTGGTTTGAGAGGAGGTAAACAACTATTGGTTGCAGGGACTTCACTTTGCTGATAGTCCAGAAGATGGGAAGGACGGTCCTAGCTTTCCCTCTCACTTCCTGGGTTTCTTTTACAATGAATATAGGATTTTGACATTGTCAATGTTAGGAATGTGTATAACCATAGCAAAAATGCACAGTTGTTAAGTATTACAGTTATGCACAATTTTGAGTGCATAGTGGTAGTGTGGTGCTGAGTGCTAAAATAATCTGCATTTCAGCTGACACCAACAATAGGGCTCATTTTGTTTACACCCACATTAAGAGGATTATTTACTAAAACAGACAATGATATGGCATATTGTATAATATAACTGGGCTTATTTTATCCCAAGGAGACGATGGGGGCCTTGTTTTTATCTCACTAATTACAACAATGTGGCTAATTTTATTCTGCTGACACCAATGATAGGGGTTATTTTGTTCATGCTGGCACCACAAAAAGTTCATTTTATCATACTGACATCAGTATGAGAAAATAAAATAGCATACTGATAAAGATAAAATATTACCATTCATGGCTATGGGCCATCATTTATCAAATGTTGTCTGCACTCACAAAGATATTTTTTTTAAATGCTAGGTTTTATTTATTTTTTTAAACATACTGCATGACCACAGAGATGTGGAGGGCATCTAATAAACATAAATGGAAAGTGCCTGTGTAATGTGGTACTGTACATGTGTGTGTTTGACAGGTGTGTTACACAAATAAAAGCTTGTTCAATGACCGTAGTAGGGGCAGGAAAAATAAAATCAGAAAAATTGCCTGCCTGTTGCTGAAATGATGTAATATTTAACCACCTGCTTACTGGGCACTTAAACCCCCTTCCTGCCCAGGCCAATTTTCACCTTTCAGCGCTCTCACACTTTGAATGACAATTGTGTGGTCATGCAACACTGTTCCCAAATTACATTTTTTATAAAAAAAAAAATCACACGCATATAGCTTTCTTTTGGTGGTATTTAATCACTGCTGTTTTTTTTATTTTTTTGCAAAATAAAAAGGCAGAACATTTTGAAAAAAAAAAGTTTGATAGTTTGTTTTAACATTTTTAAAACACGTAATTTTTCTCCTTCATTGATGTGTGCAGATGAGGCAGCACTGATGGGCACTGATAAGGTGGCACCAGTCGGCACTGATGAGGTGCACTGGTGGGCACTGATGAGGTGGCACTGGTGAGCACAAGAAGTGGCCCTGAAGGGGACTGATAGGTGGCACTGATAGGCAGCACTGATGTGCAGCACTTATGAGGCACTGATGGGCACTGACAGGTGGCACTGGTGGGCATTGATATGTGGTACTGGTACTGTACGGGATCGATGTCCCTCTGTCAGAAGTTGGTGATCGGTCTTTTTTCCCCTTCATGCTGTTAGCGTGAGGGGGGGGGAGCTGATTACCGATCTTTGGTTTACATCACATGATCAGCTGTCATTGGCTGACAAGTGATCACGTGGTAAGGGGCCGGAATCAACCCCTTACTCCGATCTGTGATCAGCGGAGTTTCATTGACTCTGTGATCACAGGGGGAGCACCACAGGGGGCGTGGAGGCAGCTCATGCATGGGAGGACGTCTATTGATGCCCTCCCAGCAATTAAGGCCTGTGTTGTAGCCATCATTCTATATAGCACTGCTGGGAAGTGGTTATTGTACAAAGAGGGGATGAAGGAGGTTTTTGGGACAACTCAATGTTCATTTGCAAGTTAGGCATGAACTTTTTAAGATAAAGAAGAAAGGATGGCTTCTGACCAGCCAAGGTGAATAAAAGATAAAGAGCTGCCTCAGCCTATATGTCTCCACCAAACCATGCACCCTTAGTCCTTAGGATGTGTGGTTTTGTGAAAACATGTAGGCTGAGGTTGGGAGTAGCGTCAATCCTTTCTTCTTTACATGTACTAAACCTCTGGATTTCTATAAGGACAAGCCTGCACCCCTTGGTATGGGACACAGGAATATGCTTTTTACCTCTACATTGGCGCCATAAGCAATCAGACAGGTCACAATGGACTATTTAGGGGCTGAGCTGGGGTTGAACTAAAACTATAAAGGAATTACTGCAGAGAAGAACCATACTTCATGGTAAATCTGACATATGGAAATTGGATACTGACAAAACAAAGACGGACTCAAACTTTTTAGTATTGGTTGTAGATTGGTAGTGGATGTTTTTGAAAATAAGTTTTGTTTTTGACTGTTTCTGAATGTCATGTAACGCTTGATTGTTTGTTTTTTTCTACAGCTCAGCCATTTCAATTTATATGATTTCCTTGTCAGTTATCAGATCTTTTCAACATACTTGTAATGAATCAACAAGTCATTTTCTGTTTGTCTGTTGGATCTGTAAGGATTAGCATTAAAAGTGCAGTCTTATGCAAGATGTTTGTGCTTTTTTTACTTCTAGACTATCGATGATGCTTTCCACTCTATTATAAATCCAGCATTGTCTTACCTTAATTGCAACTGCCGACATGCGTTAAACAAGCAATAAACCCATTAAAGGTTAGTTTGCTCTGCTTAATAGGGGTCATACTTAAAAAACGTCTTTGTTTTTATGCTGACATAGCCAGTAGTCTTAGGTTTATATTTAGAATCAACAATGATAACTGCTTAGATACAAGATCAAGTCATAAATTATCACAGAATTGCACACAAGTTCATGTGCAGTGCCAGTGATTAAAGTAAATGTAAACCCTAACTAGATGATATAGCAGTATGTACTATAAACAACTTCAGGTTTTTTTTTTTTTGTATAAAATACGTTTTTCACCCTTTTTCATCCTTTTCTCCTACTGATCTTCACTAGCCCTATTCAGCAACTTCCAGTCTACAAGCAATAGCTTCAGCATTGGCTTCACATCATTGTTTATGAAAGCTGTAAATGTAAAAAGGTTAATAATAACTTTTGAAATCACTTAAAAATGGCAAAACGCATGTGATATTTTAGTGATTGGGGTTGGATCTATTTTAAGACTACACTCAGATCAGAGCTGCTGGTAGAAGAGCTGCAATCTTTGCTTAGCTCTTATTTTTGAGCAGTGATCAAGTGGCAGGTGTCTAAGAGGGATGGCCCACTCATCTTCAGAGGGTAATAAGGGAAGGGTTTTATACATTATTGCTCAATGTAGAAATCTCACTAAAGTGCTCATACTTGGGACAGCACCTTCCCGTCTCTGTTCCTCATCAACTCAGACTCAATGAATACAAGGAATCCTGATACTGGAGCCCATGCTAAGAGGGCAACCCTCTGGTTACAATGCAGGAGGGCAGATGCACAGAACCCAGAAGGTAGCAGGGATGATTGTAGTAATTGAGACCACTATAGTAGTTTCCAGCTTGCAGAGAGATCTCATTATATGGCATATGCATACTGTATATACTCGAGTATAAGCCAACCCGAGTATAAGCCAAGGTACCTAATTTTACCACAAAAAAATGGGATAACTTATTGACTCAAGTATAAGACTAGGGTGAGAATTCAGCAGCTACTGTAAGCGGAAAAGAGGCTCAACAATGCCCATGTTCATGCCTCACTGTGCATAGAATGAAAAATGGTAAAAAACTATGAGGGTTTACAGCCCCTTTAAAGAGGATGTAAACCCCAAAAATTTTTTTTTTTTTTATGTCACAATGTAGAGTATAATATTTCCTATCATTTGTGCCCAGTCTTGCCACACAGAGTTAATCCAGCGCTGAGTAATCCTCTTTTATGTTCAGTGAAAACGAACAGCCTTCCAGATAAAACCCTGCCTAAATCAAAAAGTCCTGAATCTCTCTTCTTGCTTTGAGTGAGAGGTTATTTACAAATATAGCTAGGACATGTTTATCATATGTTATGTTTTGTTTATCATAACATGAGGTGATATAACATCATAACACATCCTAGTAATATACAATGAACTTTGGATCACCTCTTGTTATGATAAACATGTCCACGCTATATTTGTAAATAACCTGTTACTGAAAGCAAAAACAGAGAAACGGACTTAACCTAATTTGGCAGGTTTTTATCTGAAGTCCGGTTAATTTGCACTGGACTTTAAAAGAGGATTACTCAGCGCTGGATTAACTCTGTGTGGCAAGTCTGGGCACAGATGATAGGAAATCTTATACTCTACATTGTGACATAAAAAAAAAAATTTTTTTTGGGGTTTACATCCACTTTAAGGATGCCCAACAGAGGTGGTGCTACCTGAGAGATAAGAGTTAACACTGTTGGCCAGGTTTTCCCTTTTTTATGAGGTACCGCCCTCGGCTGGGGAAAACAGATAAAAGGGGAACTGCTTTTAGGAAAAAGGTCTTTGGTCTGTATAGGAAGGAAACAGGAGCTAGCCTAAGATGTAAATGTCACTTTGTTGCTTAACCACCCCTTTGTGGAAGCCCAGTCAGGGTCCAAAGGATATGGACTGATGCTGCTGAAACAAACAGACTAGTTGACTAAAAGATTTTCTCACTTATTTAAAGCGGATCTCCCACGCCAAAAAGTTTTTTTCTGAATGGCTATTTAAAAGTTAATTTACCCTAATATGCGCAACTCACGTGTCCTCGCTCCGCTGCTATACAGTGTGAAATAAAAACTTATATTCCCCCTTCCGGTTTTGACACCATTTTAACTGTGGGCATAAGCCCACAGCCCGGCATTTCCTTGTTCCGGTGGATGCTGATGTCCCAGCATCCACAGCTCGAGCTCGCGCATGCGCGCGAGCAACGGGGACCAGCAGAGAATTTTCAAACGCCCGCCCTTTCCTTTGTTTACATCCGCGTCAAAACGAAGTCACGCGATGTTTGTGCTAACAGAGCGGAACATGATAATTAGGGAGCTCTGACACAGGCTCCCAGCAGACACAGCGCGGGACAGGAAACCAGAGAAAACCCGACAGAAACCCGAGGGGCTGCAGACCGGAAGCCTCTATTTTTCACAAGGTATTGTAACACTGTTTAATATGAAAATAGCCGATTATGCATTATTTAGGAGCATTAGGAATATTAAGCGAAAGTTGAATTCAGGGTGGAGCTCCACTTTAAGGTATGACTACCTCATAGGGGAAAATAGAGCACCAGGGGCACAACTAAAAGGCACTTAGACAAATGTATATGGAAGATGTCTTTGAGAACTGTTCATCTGTTATGTTTAACTTCTTCCCTAAAATAAATAAATAAATATGTTGTTATTTAAATTGCCTGGTCTGAGGTCACTACAAGGGTGCATCCAAAGAACAGGTATTCCATTTATTTGTCAAGTTGACTTACCTGGGTATGGGCCTTATCCGCAAGCCGCCGCTGTTCCTCTCTCTTGCTTCTTCCTCTTTCTTTTTCCTCCTTTCCTTTCCACCCCTCCCCCTTTTCCCTTCCGCAACCTCCCACATCACGGGGAAATTACCCCTGGACAGTGGTTTTTCATTAGTGTTATGTAGATTTCTCCAGGCCCAGTCTGGGTCTTTCCCCTGATTGTTAATGTTCTTTGTTTTATTTGGTTACGTACAGGTACAACATACCTCCTGAATAGGTTGTTCACCTATTTATGATGATCCCTAATAAGTATTACTTCTGGATATTTATGGTGAGTGAGGGTCCTCTCCACCATCCTCTGCACAGGAGGGGAACCCGTTCCAAGGGATCTCTGGGCCTGGACATCCTTGGAGCTTTGTTACGTGAGTGTTTTTTTTTCTCTTTCTCTCCAGTAACTCTTCGAAGATGCAGCCCTTTGTTTTGCATTTATATTTTGAAGTGTACCTGTATGCTTTGGTTATCCTACCTTACAATGTTTTACTATGCCATGTATTTCTTTCGAAAACCTAATAAAAACTTTAAATCATAAAAAAAAGAACAGGGCTTAGCAAGGGGTTGAGAGGAGTTAGTGGAGATGCTGTACAAATGTCCAACAACCAGAGAAGCTATCCGTAGGACGCTATATTGCCATTGCTAATAACTACAGTACTAGAGTCATGTGCATTATCAGTCAGCCAGGTCTGGGACCGATCTTGTGGCACAAGGCATCTTAGCGACCTAGCCTGGGAGCCACGAAGGATGTAGTGAGGCATGGGGTGAAGAGTAAGCATGGGATATGTACAAGGGAGCTTTCTAGTATCCAAGTGAAACATACGGATCGATGTCACTGGAAGTGGGTTGATAGGTTATTGCGTTGGTGGAGTCCGGTACAAGCTCTGCAATATTGGCTCAGAAATGCTGTACAACTTAAAGAGGTAGTTCACCCGCCTAAAGAACACCCTTTAAAACAAAAAGGCTCAGTCTGGGTAAAAACAATCCGCTGGTTAAAAAAAAAAAAAATGCTCCCATACCTGTAATTCTGCTATTTCTAGAAAGGCACTTCCTGGTATAGGAGCTGCGGGGTTGGGCGTGTCGATCTGTTCATGTTCGGCTGCAATGCTTCCTGGGTTTACAGCGTCACGCTGCCCAGGAAATAATTCCAAACCCACTAACTCCAAATCGCGCGTTATTTCCGCTCGTCACATGACTCTGGAAGCAGACGCTGCGCCGTTGTCACAGTAACAGTTCAGTGTTGACGGCGCGGCTCGCCGTCAACACTGGGCATGCGCGGGATAGAGCGGTGAATGCTGGGAGTACAGCATTCGCCGCATCCCGGAAGAGACTGAGGTTGGGCTCAGACTGCCCGGAGCAAAGATGGAAACTTCCATCACGGTGTGATATAAAGTTTTGTTTTGGGGGAATTCTAAATGCTGGCGCCTACATTTCTGGGACGGGTGAGTACATTATTACATAGGTACCAAGCGGGAGAAAGGATTTTTTATTTTTTATTTTTTTTTGGCCGAACCACCCCTTTAAGTAAGAGAAGTGCTCTGAACCATAAAGGGGAACTGTGTTTGTAGTGAACAATGTGAAGTTTTACATAGATTAAAAAGAGTTAACTGTGTTCTCACGGAGAAGCCTGGCTTTTAAGTCAGAGCTCAGCTTTAACTCTTTATTGGTGTGAATGTCAGCCTCAGTCTGCCTCTGGGGGCACTAGCAAGAAGTCACTACAACACCTGGGTGTAGTAAGCCCAGCCTACAACTATAAGCAGGGCAGGACTTAGGGTGGTGGGGGCCCCTGGGCTTGAGTGTTGAAGGGGCCCCCTGGAGCGAGGGGGGGTCATAGTTGTTGAGCGGGGGGTGCGCATTAAAGTTGTATGGTCTAATTTTAGACAGGCCGTTCAGCTTTTGCGCACAGCGCGTAGCCTGCGCTGCACCAACGTTCTTTTGTGGATCCCCGTAATTCCTAATTAGCATATTTGAATAGCAAATCAATGGTGTTGTGTAGCGCAGTTTTGCGCGGACGGATGCGCCTGTCTAACGAAATTACACTGGACAAAAAAAAGTAGATTTCTTGCGTATCTCGTTTTGGGGATGCGGAGTATCGAAACGCATGCGCAAATTTAGACTTATGCGCATCTCCTGTTACGCCGGCGTAATCGCTCTGTGAATCGGGTCCTCTGTGGCTAACCAACACAGTAAACTAAAGACTGTAAAGCAACACTGCCAGAGCCCAGTGTCCGAAAAATGCCTTCCAGGCAAGCCCCATAATATTCAGTCCTGTGGGATCCAAGTACAGCCTCTAAAGAAACTGTTAGGATTAACCGATCCAGAAAGCTGCTGTAGAAAAAAGCATCCAACCTCCTAGGGCACTAGAAAATAAAATAGGCTTAACTTTTCTTTGTTTGCCAGCGTCTAAACCACCTGAAGGCAACAATATAACCCAATGGCATCATCATAGTTACCAATCCTGTGCCCCTTAATGAACGACAAAGAAAATGCATTTTCTGATCTTATTGATAATATTTTTTATGAAGTAATGGTGCCAACAGGTCCAGAAGCTTTTAGCCTGCAGCAAATCAGCAATTCTTTATATGTTTTCATTTAACACGCTGAGCAGGACGATATCCTACTAAGAAGGAGAGTGATTTTGTTAAGTTACTGCTTATTTCTCAATAAACTGGGAAGTCTGCCATCCTACTGAGAGGACTTGGATATTTATAGATGCAAGTCAATGTATGTGCATGGAGTGTGTTGATTAAGGGCAGGTTCCCCATTAAAGAATATTGAAACAGCTGGCCTCACTGAGGTTCCAAATCTAAAGCAGAATGCGTAATTTCCCTTTGCAATGTAATGAGAGCTAGATAAACTACAGATATTATAAAAAGTGTGCACAGTGATTTAATAGTATTATCCAGCAGGGAATGTGTTCATGAAAGCTGGCATCTTACCAGCCCCAAGAGAGATGTGTGTATATATGGTGTTTGTTGGCTCAGGTTCAGGGTCTATTGCTGAGAACAATGCAGTGAAATCACTGAAAGTAAAACTTCCAGTGCAGCTCTGTTTCTATGTGCAGCACTCCGTTTGCATTGCACTTAAAGTGATTCTGTTATGAGAAAAGTATGTGGGCTTCCATTGCAGTCCTCCTTCTGAAAATACTACCTGTATGGCTATGTATGACTTACTACTTCACGCCCATACTATAGTCGAAAAACGGCTACAACGTGGGCTTAGATTTCCGGGAGGGCATCTATGTACATCCTCCCATCCTCGCTGCGCTCTGTAATCACTAAGTCCTTGGGACTCGGCTGATCACAGATCGGAGTAAAGTGCCCATCAGTGCCACCTATCAGTGCCTCATCAGTGCCTCGTGATCAGTGCTGCCTCATCAGTTCCCATTGGTGAAACCTATCAGTGCCCATCACTGCAGCCTATCAGTGCCCATCAGTACAGCCTATCAGTGCCCATCATTGAATGAGAAAAAAAAATCTATTTGTGTGGAAAAAATATACAAATTTCATATGGGTACCGGGTAGCATGTGTTCATTCAAATTGCAACAATGCTGAAAGCTGAAAATTGGCCTGGGGAGGAAGGGGGTATATGTGCCCAGTAAGCAAGTGGCTAAAGGATAACTACACGACATTAGCAAATAAAAAATAATAATATAGAGTATACAATTGCAACTCAAGTCATATTGTAATTGAATGTTATTACCAATTACCTTTCCTTTTCAATCTGCAGCCACTGTAATTTTCTGAAAATGCAATGCAATATGGCTACCTGGAGGCAATCTGTACATATATTATGTACAGAAAGCCCCCTGAAACTGTAATTTCCTGCTTAAGCGATTGACTCACAGATTTTCCCAGAAGTCTGCATAAAGAGATAAAGGTCTGTAACATGGAATATTATTTAGCATTGCTGGAAGATTGGTCAAAGCAGTGGAGACTACAGTTCAATGTTTCTAAATGTAAAATAATGCACCTAGAGAAAAAGAATCCCCTTAGAGAGTACAACATTGGGGTACAGTGTTAGCCAGTACTACAGAGGAAAAAGATTTAGGGGTACTGATTTCAGATGATTGCAAAATGCGCAAGCAGTGAGAAAGCAAATATAATTCTAGGATGCATCACTACACTAGAGGAGGGATCACCAAAAGGAGGAAGGAGGTCCTGATTGCCATATATAGATCTTCAGAGAGACCTCATTTACAATACTGTGTCCAGTTCTGGAGACCTTCTTTACAAAAAGATATTGATAAAATGGAACGAGTCTAGAGACAGGTAACAAAAATGGTGAAGGAGGATGAAACATATCAAGAGCGACTTCAGGAACTTAATATATACAGTCTGGAGGAAAGAAGGGAATGGTGAGACATGACTGAAACCTTGAAATACATCAAGTGGGTGAATAAGGTTCAGGAGGGCAATTTTTTTTTATATGAGACCAAAATTAAAAGGCATGGGAACATCAAACGAACTGGAAGAAAGTTCAAAACTATTCTTAGAAAGTATTATTTTACGCAAAGGATAGTTGATGCTTGGAATAAACTACCAGCAGAGGTTAGAGAGACAGTGAGACAGTTAGTGAGACGGTCAACAGTAAATGGCTTCAAACATGCTTGGAACAAACATGGATATATACTCAGACAATAAAGTTGATGTACCCCCCCCCCCCTCCCAAAAAAAAATGGGCAGAATCGATGCACCACTCTGTGTCAGGAACCATGAAACAGACAGAGACAGAAAATGCAGTAAAAATCACACCTTTAAATAAAATTGTAAAAATGGTACAACTGTGGGGGGCGTGACCAGATGTAAACCAAGGAGGAAGCATTTGCAAGTTACTCCGCTCATACTACTCTAATCCTTTGCCATCCCTGGTGAGGCTGTACATCTGCCCTACCTAATCCCTGGCATCCCCTGCTTCAGTCATTATTTCTGTGCCCAGGCCAGCCGGCCCTGCAGCTGTAATCCGGCTGAGGCTGGCTCCATATACTTGAGGTCCACTGCCATCTTGAGGCCTACAGTGCTTCTCACATCCTACCTGGTCTGCTGTGGCAGCACTCTCTCTGAGAGGTCAGAGCCTGTGCTGAGCTGCTGCCCTGGTGAGTACCCCAGTGGTGTCCACTAACACCCAGAGACTGTCTGACTGCTGTATGTGCTGTGTGACCCCCTGCCAGATCATCATCATAATCTGCTGGCTATACATCCACCTGCACCATCCTACCAGGCCCTTGCCCTTAGATTAATGGGCAATAAAAACCGTGCCAAAAACTCATGGGGTTGCTGATCGGTAGGGAGTTAAACAGGTTTTGGGTATTAAACTGGCCATAGTTTGTGTATTTTTTTTTTTGTTTGTTTTTTAAGGGAGTTCATAGGTTACTGTTTTACTTTTTCTTTTTTGTATGCTCTATATCCACTGAATGATGCTTTTATATCACGTATTATGTCAATACTCGCAGGTGGATGAGCCTCCCCGCACAGGTATTATTATTATGTATCATACTATGCCAATGCCTTCATTGAGTTAAAACTTGTGTCATGGAACGTACGTGGTCTGAATGACAAGGTAAAAATGGCTTTGATGTTTAAATACTTAAAATGGTCATAGACCCCATATCTTGTTCCTGCAGGAGACTAGTCTTCTGGGGAATAGGATTCTAGCGCTGCGTAAACCCTGGGTACAGCATTCTTTTCATTCAACAGACTCCAGTTATGCAAGGGGAGTGGCCATCTTATTGAACAAATCTCTTGCATATAAGGTTCTACATCTAAAAATTCATCAGAGAAAACCTCCTACTAGAGACCAGAGCAGTGGTATATAGCGAATGTATATGTTACTCCTCCCTTTAACCAGCAGGTCCTCTACACGATATACGAGCGTTTAGCTACATTGCAATTCTCCAGACTATACATAGCTGGAGACTTTGGCCCGGATCTACCTACCGTATTCACAAAGCACTTGCGTCCTAAGTTACGGCGGCGTACCGTAATTGGGTTGGCGTAAGTGGACGTAATTCAAAGTAGGCTGGTAGTGGGCGTGTGGTATGTAAATGAATGGTGACCCCGCGTAAATGACGCGCCGAACGAACGCACGTCGCAATGCTTTCAACGTGAATGGAACTTACGCACAGCCCTATTCGCGTACAACTTACGCAAACAGGGTAAACGACGTACAATTCGACGCTGTTCCGATGTCCATACTTAAAGCGGAGTTCCACCCAAAAATGGAACTTCCGCTTATCCCACTCCTTACCCCCTTACATGCCACATTTGGCATGTAATTTTTTTGGGGGGGAGTGGGGGCTTCAGGAGGAGTGGGACTTCCTGTCCCACTTCCGCCGAGGGGCTGGTTAGGCGATTAAGCTTAATCGCCTACACCAGCCCCTCCCTGTAGGCGATCACATGAGAAACATGACAGGTCCCATGCGATCGCCTGTCCAATCAGCGGCGAGCCGCGCACGCATGCGCAGTGCGGCTCGCGCATGCGCAGTGGGTGCCCGGCCGTGAAGCCGAAGGCTGTCACGGCTGGGTGCCCATAGTCGGGATGGAGACGCCGGCCGGGGAGGGGGGGAGAGGAGCGGAGCTCCGGTTGGCGCGTCGCTGGAACGCAGGAGCAGGTAAGTGAGTGTTTATTAAAAGCCAGCAGCTACACTTTTTGTAGCTGCTGACTTTTAATAAACACCATTTTTGGCTGGAACACCCCTTTAACATTGGCTGCGTCTCATATAGCAGGGGTAACTTTACGCCGCTCATACGCCTTACGTAAACGACGTATATCAATGCGCCGGGCGCACGTATGTTCGTTAATCGGCATATCTAGCTCATTTTGCATATTTTTAATGGGAACGTCTAATGCGCCCAGCGTAACTATGCGCCCACTATACGCCGGCGTAGGCAAGTTACGCCGGACGACTGAAGCCATGTTATCCGGCGTATCTTGCTTTGAGAATCGGCGCAAAGATACGACGGCGCACATTTGAATTATGGTGGTGTATCTGGAGATACGCCGGCGTAATTCCTTTGTGGATCTGGGCCCCTAATTCTATGTTGGATCCGTCTCTTGACTCATCCAATCCAAATTGGGTGTATTCACCAGAATTGCTTCAATGAGCACAAGCCTTTAATTACACATAGATCTGAAGCACCAAACCTCTAGGGCAGTGATGGCGAACCTTGGCACCCCAGATGTTTTGGAACTACACTGCAGAGTGCACGAGCATCATGGGAAATGTAGTTCCAAAACATCTGGGGTGCCAAGGTTCGCCATCACTGCTCTAGGGCTTACTCCTTTCACTCCACTACTCACAAATCAGGCTCCAGGATCGATTTGGTCTTTGGTGACACCTGTGCCCTGGCAGCGGTGAGGGGCTCACATACTTACCTGTGGGCCTCTCTGACCATGCCCCTCTAGAGGTCACCTTGGGGTTGTCAGACACCAGAGATCAAGATGGTTGGCGCTTAGCAGCCAAATGGTTGCAGGACCCTAAGGGGGGGTAGGGGGTCTCTCCTAAACTACAACAATACTGGGAAATTAATGAGGATTCACCCTCAGCACAGGTAGTCTGGGAAGCCTTTAAGGCCACCACCAGGGGAGAATACATTTCGGCTGTCAAAGCAGTTTGTTCCAGAGATGTCCTATCAGGTTCAGTTACTTGAGGAGGGAGAGGCTAAGGCCGCGGAGGCTTTTTCTGGCTCCCCGACTTTGGACCACTTCAGCCAGCTAGCTGAGGCAAGAAGAGCATTGTCTCTACACCTTGCCTCGGCCACACATTTAGATCTAAATCCACTGGCAGGAAGGATCTTTAAATCTGGGGACAAAAAACAGCAAACTCCTGGCGAATCTAGTTGCGGGCTCTAAAATGCGTCAGAAATCTGTGGTTCGGATAGTCAAGGTAATCTGTGCTCCCGAACTAATTCTAAAAGAATTCAGATCCTTCTATGAAAAAATGTATACAGGGCAACCCCTGGCTGGCCTGAAAACCGGTGTAGGGAATGTTTACAGTCCTTGCATCTACCCACTGTTTCGCAGGAGGATCTTTAGTTTTTGGACAAAGATTTTACCGCAGAGGAGACAATCTGCTCATTCCCCAGTGGTAAAACGGGCGCAGATGGCCTACCTGGTGAATGGTAAAGAATGTATGCCTCATTAATTGCACCAAATCTGTTGAAGGTCTTTTCTGAATGTAATAGAAAGTCCTTGCCCCCCTCTATGTATCAGGCACATATAGTCCTCATCCCTAGGCTCAGCAAAGACAAATCCCACTGTGCTTCCTATAGGCTGATCTCCTTGCTAAACTATGACCTCAAGATCTTGACAAAAATATTGGCAACCAGGCTGTGGACGATTCTCCCATCTCTGGTTAATATAGACTAGACATGTGCACAACAAAATTTTTCGTTTATTTCTGTTTCGTTTCTGTTCGTTTATCGTGATTCGTAACGAGTCGTAATTTTGTAAGACGTTAGTTATCGTATTCATACTCTTTAGTATTTTCGTAACACTTTTTTTTTCTGTTTCCGTTTTTTTTATGTTAGTTTATTCTTCGTTGATTTCGAGATTTGTATTTTCGTTAAATGTTGTATTCTGCCGCGTTCGTATTTTTACAATGAATTTATTCGTTCATTCATTTTTACATTGGTTTATTTTTCGTTGTTTTGATATTCGTATTTACATTATATTTTCCATAATGCCGCGTTTGTATTTTCGTAAGAAATAAATCTTCGTTGCTTTATGATCATTCGTATTTTCGTGTCTAATTTCATTTGATTGTAACAACGTTCTTTTGTAGATTTTTTGCATTCGTAATTCTGTTAAAATACATTTTACGTTTGTTCGACACACTACTCGTCGTAATTTTGTAAAACATCGTAATTTACTGCGATTGACTTGACAGATCCACAAAACCGGTGCAACCTACCCAAACACACCCTGGACTCTGGATGGAATGCACTGCAGTCTAACACAGATAAAGACACAAGGTCAAGGAGCCACTAGGTAATAAGAAAGAAGCTCATTGGGGCAGTACTAATGAAAGTGAATTTACGGTATTTCATTTCCGTTTTCCGAAGATTCGTAATTTATTTTTCGTTAGTTTTGCTTTTCGTTTATTATTCTTTGTTCGGCATTTCGGTTGTTTTCTTTTCGTTCTTCGAATATTAGTAAGTTTGCATTTTCGTAATTATGATTTTTTTTTTTTTGTGTTCGGTATTTTCGTTATTTCTATGTTTTCGTTTCTTTTTTCTTTCGTTGTGTTGTTCTTTTACATTTAGTAGTTTCGTATCTTCGTAGTTTTCCATATTCGTTATTTTTGGAAATATCGTTATTCGTTATTATTTGCGCTAAACCATTTGTTTATTCGTAGGTTAACGAATCAACGAAAATACCGAATAATGACGGAAAACTTATTCGTAACGAAAAAAATTGCACATGTCTAATATAGACCAGACTGAGTTCAGCAAAGCTGGCCCCCCTACAATCAGCACAAATAAAAACTCAAGTGTGTTTCTTTAGTGCTACGTTTGTGCTGTTTTGTGCCGCAAAAAATTACGTGTGTGCTGTTTTTATTTTGAAGATATTAGCAATTGTTTTTTCCAGACTATGACATCATCTAGCCCCCCTACAACGCCCAAATGACACAAAACTGGTCTTGTTGGTTAGTGCTACATTTGTGCTGTTTTGTGCTGCTAATATTTCCGTTCTATTTTTTATCGTTTTTGCGTTATTAATGATTTATTAAAGGTCACCAAAGGTCAATCAGCCCCCCTACAACGCCCAAATGACACGAAACTAGTCTCATTGGTTAGTGCTACGTTTGTGCTGGTTTGTGCTGCTAATATTTTTATTTGTGCTGTTATGCTTTTAAAGTTATAACAGTTTATTTATTTTTTTCAAACCCCACTCACTTTGCCCACCTTACAATCAGCACAAATAAAAACTCAAGTGTGTTTCTTTAGTGCTATGTTTGTGCTGTTTTGTGCTGTTGAAATTTTCATTGTATCTTTTATTGTTTTTGCTTTATTAATGATTTATTAAAGGTCACCAAAGTTCACACAGCCCCCCCTACAATGCCCAAATGACACGAAACTGGTCTCATTGGTTAGTGCTACGTTTGTGCTGTTTTGTGCTGCCAATATTTCCATTAAATTTTTTATCGTTTTTGCGTTATTAATGATTTATTAAAGGACACCAAAGGTCAATCAGCCCCCCTACAACGCCCAAATGGCACAAAACTGGTCTCATTGGTTAGTGCTACGTTTGTGCTGTTTTGTGCTGCTAATATTTTTATTTGTGCTGTTATGCTTTTAAAGTTATAACAGTTTATTTAATTTTTTCAAACCCCACTCACTTTGCCCACCTTACAATCAGCACAAATAAAAACTCAAGTGTGTTTCTTTAGTGCTATGTTTGTGTTGTTTTGTACTGCTAATATTTCCGTTCTATCTTTTATCGTTTTTGCATTATTTATGATTTATTAAAGGTCACCAAAGGTCACCAAAGGTGTAACTATCTTTTATCGTTTTTGTGTTAATGATTTATCAAAGGTCACCAAAGATCACACAGCCCCCCTACAACGCCCAAATTACACAAAACTGGTCTCGTTGGTTAGTGCTACGTTTGTGCTGTTTTGTGCTGCTAACATTTTTATTTGTGCTGTTATGGTTTTAAAGTTATAACCGTTTATTTTTATTTTTTTCAAACCCCACTCACTTTGCCCACCTTACAATCAGCACAAATAAAAATATTAGCAGCACAAACATAGCACTAAAGAAACATTTGAGTTTTTATTTGTGCAGATTGTAAGGGGGCGGAGTGACTGGGGTGTGAAAAAAACAAAAACATTTTTATAACTTAAAAACCATAACAGCACAAATACATTTTTTAGCAGCACAAACCAGCACAAATGTAGCACTAACCAACGAGACCAGTTTTGTGTCATTTGGGCATTGTAGGGGGGCTGTGTGACCTTTGGTGACCTTTAATAAATCATAAATAACGCAAAAACGATAAAAGATAGAACGGAAATATTAGCAGCACAAACGTAGCACAAACCAACGAGACCAGTTTCATGTCATTTGGGCGTTGTAGGGGGGCTGTGTGATCTTTGGTGACCTTTGATAAATCATTAACACAAAAACGATAAAAGATAGAATGGAAATTTAAACAGCACAAAACAACACAAACATAGAACTTAAGAAACACATATGAGTTTTTATTTGTGCTGATTGTAAGGTGGGCAAAGTGAGTGGGGTTTGAAAAAAAATAAATAAACTGTTATAACTTTAAAAGCATAACAGCACAAAAAAAAAATATTAGCAGCACAAACCAGCACAAACGTAGCACTAACCAATGAGACCAGTTTCGTGTCATTTGGGCGTTGTTGGGGGGCTGATTGACCTTTGGTGACCTTTAATAAATCATTAATAACGCAAGAACGATATAAAATAGAACAGAAATATTAGCAGCACAAACGTAGCACTAACCAACGAGACCAGTTTTGTGTCATTTGGGCGTTGTAGGGGGGCTGTGTGACCTTTGGTGACCTTTAACCACTTAAGGACCCCCGCACGATTATGTACGTCCACAACATGGCACGTACAGGCACAAGGCCGTAAATTTATGTCCTCGCCTTAGTGCGGGTCGGGGGTCCGATCGGGACCCCCCCCGCTCCGTGCGGTGGTCGGTAAGTGGTCGGGAGCGATCCGGGATGAGGGGGCGGCTATTCGTTTCCAGCCACCCCCTCGCGATCGCTCCCAGCCAATGGGCGTCCGCCTCCCGCCTCTTCCTGTGCTAACTGTAAACACAGGAAGAGGGAAGTGCTGTGTTCCTCCTCGTGTCTGGTCTTTCCGACCGGATACCGAGGAGAGAAGACATCAGTAACGTGAGTTGCACCAAACAGTACACTGACACGTTACACATAGGCACACAAACCCCCCCCAGTCACCGCTGATCACCCCCCCCCCTCCCCTGTCACAGTGTCACTGAATGCAGTGATTTTATATTTACTTATCACTGCATTTAGTGTCATTGTTACAGAAAAAAAGTTGCAGGGCAGTTAATTTTAGGTCCCTTTAGGTCCAGGGTAGCCCCCTACCCCCCCCCAATAAAGGTTTAACCCCTTGATCACTGCCCTAGTTAACCCTTTCACCCCCTATTGCCAGTGTCACTAAGCGATCGGTTTTCTGATCGCTGTATTAGTGTCACTGTTGCCGCCAGGTAGCTAGGTTTTTTTGAGGTTCACCGCCAGGTTCTATAGCGTTAGGTACCCCATAAATAGAAGTTTTAACCCTTGATTGCCCCTAGTTAACCCTTTCACCCCCTATTGCCAGTGTCACTAAGCGATCGGTTTTCTGATCGCTGTATTAGTGTCACTGTTGCCGCCAGGTAGCTAGGTTTTTTTGAGGTTCACCGCCAGGTTCTATAGCGTTAGGTACCCCCATAAATAAAAGTTTTAACCCTTGATTGCCCCCTAGTTAACCCTTTCACCAGTGATCACCGTATAAGTGTTACGGTTGACGCTGGTTAGTTAGTTTGCTGTTTATAGCATCAGCGCACCCGCCGTATATTACCCAATAAAGGTTTAACCCCCTGATCGCCCGGCGGGTGATATAAATAAAATTTTAGCGCCAGTTAGGGGTCAGCGTCGCCCCAGGCAGTGTTAGGTTAGTGCCAGTAACGCTTACACCCACTCGCAAAGCATACACCCCCCCTTAGTGGTATAGTATCTGAACGGATCGATACCTGATCTGATCAGATCTATACTAGCATACCCAGCAGTTTAGGGTACCCAAAAACGCATTGTTAGCGGAATCAGCCCAGATACCCGCTAGCACCTGCGTTTTGGGGCATGTTGAGTCCATTGAATTTTTTTTTTTTGTCCAAAGTGATTGAATAATGACAAAAAAAATTGAATAAAAAATAAAAATTACAAAAAGTTGTCACTAAATGATGTATTGCTTACACATGCCATGGTTATATGTGGAGTTGCACCCTAAAATAAATTTTGCTGCTTCTCCTGAGTACGGGGATACCACATGTTTGGGACTTTTTGGGAGCCTAGCCGTGTACGGGGCCCCAAAAACCAAGCACCGCCTTCAGCATTTCTAAGGGCGCAAATTTTTGATTTCACTCCTCACTACCTATCACAGTTTTGAAGGCCATAAAATGCCAAAATAGCACAAAAACCCCACAAATGACCCCATTTTGGAAAGTAGACACCCCAAGCTATTTGCTGAGAGGCATGTCGAGTCCATGGAATATTTTATATTTTGACACAAGTTGCGGGAATATGACAAACTGATTTTTTTTTACACAAAGTTGTCACTAAATGATATATTTCTCACACATGCCATGGTTATATGTGGAATTGCACCCCAAAATACATTCTGCTGCTTCTCCTGAGTACGGGGATACCACATGTGTGGGACTTTTTTTCACAGTTTTGAAGGCCATAAAATGCCAAGATGGCACACAACCCCCCCAAATGACCCCATTTTGGAAAGAAGACACCCCAAGCTATTTGCTGAGAGGCATTTTGAGCCCATGGAATATTTAATTTTTTTGCCCCAAGTGATTGAATAATGACCAAAAAAAAAAAAATTTACAAAACATTGTCACTAAATGATATATTCCTTACACATGCCCTGGTTATATGTGGAATTGCACCCCAAAATACATTCTGCTGCTTCTCCTGAGTACGGGGATACCACATGTGTGGGAATTTTTGGGAGCCTAGCCGCGTACGGGACCCCAAAAACCAATCACCACCTTCAAGATTTCTAAGGACATCAATTTTTGATTTCACTCACACAAATCTTGAAGGCGGTGATTGGTTTTCGGGGTCCCGTATGCGGCTAGGCTCAAAAAAAAAAGTCCCACACATGTGGTATCCCCATACTCATGAGAAGCAGCAGAATGTATTTTGGGGTGCAATTCCACATATAACCATGGCATGTGTGAGAAATATATCATTTAGTGACAACGTTTTGTAAATGTTTTTTTTTTTTTTTTCTTGGTCATTATTCAATGACTTGGGGCAAAAAAATTAAATATTCCATGGACTCAACATGCCTCTCAGCAAATAGCTTGGGGTGTCTTCTTTCCAAAATGGGGTCACTTGGGGGGGTTGTGTGCCATCTTGGCATTTTATGGCCTTCAAAACGTGATAGGTAGTGAGGAGTGAAATCAAAAATGTATGCCCTTAGAAATCCTGAAGGCGGTGCTTGGTTTTCGGGGCCCTGTATGCGGCTAGGCTCCCAAAAAGTCCCACACATGTGGTATCCCCGTACTCAGGAGAAGCAGCAGAATGTATTTTGGGGTGCAATTCCACATATAACCATGGCATGTGTGAGCAATATATCATTTAGTGACAACTTTGTGTAAAAAAAAATCAGTTTGTCATGTTCCCGCAACTTGTGTCAAAATAAAAAATATTCCATGGACTCGACCTGCCTCTCAGCAAATAGCTTGGGGTGTCTGCCCACCCCCCCACAAAAAAACCACCACACTTGCACGCACACGAAATTGGTTTAACACACATGCACTTTGGCCATGCGGTCTCCTAAAATAAAGAGAGGCGAAGGACCTACGGGGCTGGCTGGGTGGGCTAGGCCCCCTCACTCCCTCATAGGGGGAGTCCCTCTGCCCCATTGGGCCCCAGTTGGGCTCCCAAGAGGAGCAGGTAGGGCGGGGTGAGTGGGAGGCCCCCCCTCACACCCGCCATTGCCACCAGGGGCATGGAGAAGGATGGCGATTGCCTCCGGGGGGAGGGTCTGCCTACTCCCAATTCCTGCAGTCCGGCTCCTCTCTCTCGAGTTCACGCACAAAAAAAAAATTAAAAAAAAAAAAAACGCCGGGCAAAAGTCCACCGGTTTAAAAAAAAAAAAAATATATAAAATATTTCATGGACTCAACATGCCTCTCAGCAAAAAGCTTGGGGTGTCTACTTTCCAAAATGGGGTCGTTTGGGGGGGTTTTGTGCTATTTTGGCATTTTATGGCCTTCGAAACTGTGATAGGTAGTGAGGAGTGAAATCAAAAATTTGCGTCCTTAGAAATGCTGAAGGCGGTGCTTGGTTTTTGGGGTCCCGTACGCGGCTAGGCTCCCAAAAAGTCCCAAACATGTGGTATTCCCGTACTCGGGAGAAGCAGCAGAATGTATTTTGGGGTGCAATTCCACATATAACCATGGCATGTGTGAGCAATATATCATTTACTGACAACTTTTTGTAAAAAAAAATTATTTATTTTTTTTGGTCATTATTCAATCACTTGGGACAAAAAAAAAAAATATTCAATGGACTCAACATGCCTCTCAGCAGTTTCCTTGGGGTGTCTACTTTCCAAAATGGGGTCATTTGGGGGGGTTTTGTACTGCCCTGCCATTTTATCACCTCAAGAAATGAGATAGGCAGTCATAAAATAAAAGCTGTGTAAATTCCAGAAAATGTACCCTAGTTTGTAGACGCTATAACTTTTGCGAAAACCAATAAATATACGCTTATTGCGATTTTTTTTACTAAAGACATGTGGCTGAATACATTTTTGCCTAAATGTTTGACTAAAATTTAGTTTATTCTATATTTTTTACTTTTTGTTATAAGAAAAATCGTTTTTTTTTTAAATTTACGGTCTTTTTCCGTTAATATCGCAAAAAATAAAAATCGCAGAGGCAATCAAATACCATCAAAAGAAAGCTTTATTTGTGGGAAGAAAAGGACGCAAATTTCGTTTTGATATAACTTTGCATGACCGCGCAATTACCAGTTAAAGCAGCGCAGTGCCAAATTGTAAAAACACCTTGGGTCTTTTAGCTGCGTAAAGGTCCGGGTCTTAAGTGGTTAAAAAAATCATTAATAACGCAAAAACGATAAAAAATAGAACAGAAAAATTTGTAGCACAAACATAGCACTAACCAATGAGACCAGTTTTGTGTCATTTGGGCGTTGTAGGGGGGCTAGATGATGTCATCGTCTGGAAAAAACAATTGCTAATATCTTCAAAATAAAAAGCAGCACAAATGTAATTTTTTGCGGCAAAAAACAGCACAAACGTAGCACTAAAAAACACATTTGAGTTTTTATTTGTGCTGATTGTAGGGGGGCCACCTTCGCTGAGCTACCAGACTGGTTTCATGCCAGGGAAATGAACAAATATAAAGAAATGGTACATCTGGTAAACATTGTCAAAACACAGTCA
The DNA here is from genome assembly GCA_029574335.1 of Rana kukunoris. Lineage (NCBI taxonomy): Eukaryota > Metazoa > Chordata > Amphibia > Anura > Ranidae > Rana > Rana kukunoris. Next base: position 218,793,647 of record CM056052.1, read on the forward strand.
GGGTTCGGTAGCCGAATCGGGTAGTCAGAACCAGCCAGGAAATCGGAGAGCCAGAGATCAGTGTAGTCAGAGGCATCAGGCAGGATCAGGAACCAGAAAGGGCGTCAGCCAAGCAAGCCTTCAACAGGAACACAGCAGAGAGTCTCTAGATATGTTTGACCAAGGTGAAGGCAATTGACGAAATGAACCAGGCAGTTTAAATAGTCAGAAGGGGCTAGCTATGGGCTTGACTGACGAGCAGGAGATGATCAACAGGTGAGCTACTGTGGAACGATGAATTCTGGCAATTAACCGACAGCTGAGCAACCTGAGCACAGAGAATGAAGGACTGGGAGCCCAGCCCTGACACTCTGTCTTTTTCTGCTGTCACTTTTCTATGTTTCTAGTCTGTTTGCGGATGAAAAAGGGACATACTGATCCGCCCCGTGTGAAAGGGGCCTTACTCCACTTTTGTTGGGGATAAAAATAGCAAATAAAGAAAAAATAACATAGCGTGTACAATTGCGATACAAGTCATATTGTAGTTGAATGTTATTAAAAATTACCTTTCCTTTTGCAGTCACTGTCATAATTTCCTGTTTGTGTGATTGGCTCACCAATTTTCCCAGAAGACTGCGTAAGATACGTAATAGGTAAAGGAAGCTATTTAGGGGAAAGAAATGGTACCTTTACAACCCCTTTAAACTGTACAAATCAATGATAGGCTGACACTGTCTGATTTTTATGTAGTTTTTAGCATTATCTCTCCTTAATAATTAGCTATCCAATGGAACAAGATTATGGAAAAAAACTGTTACAAGTCCAGCTTCCTACTGGAACATGGATGTTAACCACTTGTCACCCGCCCACTGTCATATGACGGCGGGCAGGTAACTCCATTGTCCTGACTGCACTTCATATGACGTGCAGTCATAGAAAGTTGCTAGGGGCGCGCGCGCACCCGTCGCATCACTGGGACCCCTGTGCGTGTGCCCGGCGGCCGCAATGGCCGCCGGGCACACGCGATTGCCGAGTAACTGAGCTGGGACGTGCAGCTCTGTGTGTAAACACAGAGCTGCACTTCCCTGTCAGGGAGAGAGGAGACCGATTGTGTCCCTTGTACATAGGGACACAATCGGTCACCTCCCCAGTCACCCCCCCCTCCCCCCACAGTTAGAACACAAACTAGGAGAAAAATGTAACCCCTTCCCCGCCCCCTAGTGGTTAACCCCTTCCCTGCCAGTTACATTTATACAGTTATCAATGCATATTTATAGCACTGTTCACTGTATAAATGTAAATGGTCCCAAAAATGTGTCAAAAATGTCCGATGTGTCCGCTATAATGTCCCAGTCCCGCCGCCATTCCTAGTAAAAAAATAAATTAAAAAAAATCATAATTATGTCTCGTATTTTGTAGGCAATATAACTTTTGCGCAAACCAGTCACTATACGGTTATTGCGATTTTTATTTTTTACATTTTTTTACCAAAAATATGTAGAAGAATACGTATCGGCCTAAACTGAGATAAAAAAAAAATTCTTTTTTTTTTAAATGGGATATTTATTATAGCAAAAAGCAAAAAATATTGTGTATTTTTTCAAAATTGTCGCTCTTTTTTTGTTTATAGCGCAAAAAATAAAAACCGCACGGGCGATTAAATACCACCAAAAGAAAGCTCTATTTGTGGGGAAAAAAGGACGCCAATTTTGTTTGGGAGCCACGTCGCACGTGCAATTGTCAGTTAAAGCGACACAGTGCCGGAAGCTAAAATTTTGTCTGGGCAGGAAGGGGGTGTAGGTGCACAGTAGGCAAGTGGTTAAAGGGTTTGTAAAGGAATTTTTTTTTTTTTTTATCTTAATAGCTTCTTTTACCTTAATGCAGTGCTGTTTTCATGTCCTCATTGTTCGTTTTCGCTCTCAAGTTGCTGTAATCCTTCTCTGATCTCCACACTTCCTGGTTGTCTGTTTCCTTATAACCACAGTTCTGGGAGCTTTCTCTCTGTGGTCACTAATCAAGGAAGTGTGATTACTTTGTGTCTAAAAACCCCTCAGCACCAATCATTTTAGTTTTACAAACCATCGCTGCCCTCTATTGGCTCTGTGGCTCTGTGGCTCTATACATCAGAGAACCAGGAAACAGGCATGCAAACGAAACTAAACTGTAGGTACATTATATGATTGATTTTTATCTATTTTTAATAATTTTTAAAAGAAATCAGTTAACTATTATGTCTCTATACCCTGTAAACAGTCATTTCAGCAAAAAAAAAAGTTTTCCTTTACAACTCCTTTAAATGTGTTATTATATTGGTGGTGTCACCATCCTTGGTCACAATTTATTTCATTTTATTCACTGCCTTTTTTCAAGGTCACAAACTTGTTTTCAATCACATAAGATAATGGAAGCTATCATATTAAAATTAAACTTCAACAAGTTCCCAGTGGTGCTATAAGGACGTCAGAGCGTATTTCCAGCAGAGAAACACTTTCTTAGAATCTGTCATCAACTGAATTTAACATTACCGTTGTAAATGATTTACAGCCTTAACCCGCACATGCGAGGAAACCTACACTTAAAATGCACGGATGGGAATTCCAGGTCTCCGATCAGTTTAGGCTAAATGAATTTCGCTATGGATAACAGATAGTTAATGGCCTGGAACCAGTATTATTTCATATAAATACATTATTTGCTTTGTAGCACATAATCCACTTCTTGGTTAAAATATGTTTAAATAAAAAACATGGATTATTATATTTTTATATATATATATATATATATATATATATATATATATATATAAATTGTACACACAAGATTCCCTAAAAGACAACAGAGATTTGTTTATTAATATCACTGAATAAAGCTTTTCATACTCATTTGAATATAATTTCCTGTAGGCAGGTATGAACTGCAGTATGTCCATCAACCTGAAGGTGGCACTGTGCCATTCTTCAGTTGGCAGGAGACCACTGAGGACTAAATGTCCCCTGCTATATGGGCTCAGTCCGGGCAGTCATCTTGTGGAAGAGAACAATCCTATTGCAGCCAAAATCAATACAGAGGACAGACATTTGTAACACCCCATAAAAAAATGGTCACATATTGATGGAAAAAGATGTAGATATTTAAAGTGATTGTAAAGTTTTTTTTTTTTATGTCATACTTGCCTTCTCAGTGCAAGTGTTTTGCACAGAGCGGCCCCGATCCTCCTCCTCTGGGGTACCCCAGCAGCGCTCCTGGCTCCTCCTCTTCGGCGAGTGCCCCCACAGAAAGCTGATTTCCATGGAGGCACCCATACGTGTGCGCTCCCAAGGAAGTCCTGTTGGGTCAGAGGGAAATCTGTGCATAGTGCTCTCCTGAACCTTGCACTCTGTATGTAATGCACTCCTGAAGCTTGCATTCTGTATGTAGTGCACTCCTGAAATCTACACTCTGTACATAGCACACTTTTGAATCCTGCATTCTGTATGCAGCACACTCCTGAACCCTGCACTCTGTATGTAGTGCTTTCCTGAACCCTGCACTCTGTAAAAAGCACACTGAATCCTGAATCCTTTATGATCCTCCCACTCTTAGTGCAATTGGGCCACACCCACCATTGACGGCAGTGCGCTGTCCCTCTCCTATGTGAAGGGGAAAGTGTTGGGTGTGGGTGAGTTCTTGCACCTATTCTATGAGAGAAAAAAAAGCCCTGGTTGAAACGGTTCTTTAACTTGTGATCAAACTAATGACCGATCACAGCAATCATAAATGAAAACACTCCCTGTGTTTACATCTGGGAGTCCTCCTCGTCCTGTCAGAATGAGAGAAGGTGAGGAAGTGATGATTTGTAATTGAAGGGGATCAGTAGAAGCAGCAGATTTATAGTGTGAGGCTGTAATTGATAGTGGGATCATTTTTTTTAACACTTTCATCCCCTCCTCTCCTTTACATCTCATCTCCAAGCTATGACCTGTATTTTAACTCCTTCATCTCCCTTATCCTGCACTATAAACTCATCTCCATCCTCCCACTACATATGAACTGTACATAACCCCCTCACCTCCTCCACCTTCTGAGTATGACTTCTGCATTAATGATTCACTGTAACTAGTGTACTATTACCAAGCTCCATGTTGCAATCACATCAATACCATCATATATTTGTTTCTGAAAAATGGGAACACAATAAGAGGTCATTTTGGGCGTGTTTGTTTTGTCCTGCTATATTTATTTTGTTAATGTGTAGTGTTTTATAATATACATTAAAGTGATTTAAACACAAAAGCAAAAAGTAATTATATTGCAACTTACCAATTCTTAGATTAGTAGTGATGGCTACATTTGTTTTCTTTTTAAGCTTTCTTTCTTTCATTTTCATTTGGCGGCCGATAAGTCTGTTTTTCAAAAGAGACAAACCATTCAGCCTTGACAGGGGTGCAATGATGAGTTTTATTTTTTTATGTAAGATCTATATTCAGAAAGAAAAACAATAGTTACTGCAACTGCTTATAAAGTGGTAGATGGAGTTTGGATTCAATTTGTTAGTGTATTTAAATCTGCTTGTACATCTAAGGCCCAATTCACACATGCTGGATCAGTTCAGTTTTTTACATCTGCCAGCTAGAGTCCTTAAAGTGGTTGTAAACCACTTTTGGCTACTTCTACCTATAGGTAAGACTGGAATAAGGCTTACCTATAGGTAGTGGAAATATCTCCTAAATGTATGCCTTTTAGGAGATATGAGTCATTGTAATCACCCCTGGAAATTCATGTGCTGGTCAGGATCTCCATTTAGGTGAACATAGTGAGGTCCCTCTTTAGAAAAGAGGAGGTGCTGCAGATTTGCCGGCTGGTACTCTCCTCCTCTTCCTGATGCTTTAGCTTGTATGCTGTATCCTCTGTCCTGTTGTCCTTTCACTGTGCTTGATGACATCAAAAATCTTGCAACCTATAGAGGGCCTTGGAGAAGAGCCCGGTCACATACCATTGGTTAAAGCGGAGGTTCACCCTAAAAACAAGTATATAATATTACATTCTGCATACTTCCAACATTTACAGTATGCTGTTTGTTTTTTGCTTTTTGCTGTACATACCGTATTATTGCTATTTTCCACCCGGCTTCCAGGTGCTCACTCCCGCGGGAGTAGGTCTGTGAATTTCATAGCGCCGGGATAGTGAAAGAAGGCCAGGGACTTCACTATTTTTTGTACATACAGCATACCGCACTGCTTTCTGACTGTGAGCCGAGACTTCCTATCTCATACCGGGAACACAGAAAAGTCTACCGCAGCAGCACTCTGTCGCTCAGAGCAAGAAATGTATTCTAGTGATAAATACAACGTTTCCTCTTATTGGCTCAGTCAGAGGCGGGCTGATGATGTCACAACCAATCACAGGAAGCTTTGTATTCATTGATAGAATGCATCGAAAAAAAAAATGATTAACATACATTTAGCATGTGTTCAAGTGTGCATTATTGTTGCCTGTAGCTAGCTTACTCACCTCTTACATTTGTGAGGAAAACAGTACTATTTTCTCACTTTCCTTCACAATGGCAGCTGGTGTTTTTTCTTGGGGGGGGGTGTAAAACAACCCAACCCATGGTCGGCCGGTGGCGCTGACAGTCGGTTAGGTCACCCGCACATACACCCCCCTCCCACAGGCAGTCAGTCAGTCATCCAGCCCCGCACCTGCCCCATCTAGGTCACGGGCGGCAGTGTTCCTATGGGCGACGGGTGGCGAGCTGTGGCTTCCATCACATCTCCTCTGCATCACGACGGCTTCCGCCATACGTCTCTTCCCTCCTCCTCCTAGGTGTCCCATAGGATCGTCTTGCCTTTCAACCAATCGAGTGACGGATCTCAGGACCTGCTTCCTGATTGGCCAGGGAGGAGGATCAGTGTGACAATAGCGAATAATTATTTGCTATTCTCACACAACTGGGTGGGCTCAAGATGCAGTGCTCTGCACCCAGAGACCACCCCTTTTTGAAGCCTATTAGAGCCTCTGGCCCTAATCACGTGCTTCCAAAAGTATGTAGATTAGGGGACCGGACACATGGATAGGGGGGGTAGTGCCCATGCACCCCTAATGGATGGGGCACCACTGTTCTTTCACATGATAAGTCTGCAGCCCGAAAATTATGAAAGTGGAGGATAGGTAAGTCGCTCTCTTTATTCCATTTTGCTACATGCTGCATTTTCATGCTCAGCATGATGATGTCAGCAGCTGGAAATGTAAGTATACTGTAAAATGTATTTCAATCTGCCAGGCAGTTCTCAATCAGCAGCAACTGTTGGGGGGACATTGAAGCTACTATTGGGCAAATGCAGGGCTCAAGTCCTGCAGGAACGTGTGGAAACTGAGTTCCTGTACTTTTTTCACAGCAGGAACGCAGTTCCCTTTGCAGGACTAGAGCAGCCGAGAACAGCCAAGCCAATCCTTCACTAAGCGGCGATGCCCAGCTCTAGTCACTGTCAGGGACAAGCGAACATTAGTAAACCTTTATGTTACTGGCCGCTTCCTGTATGTCACTTCCTCAATGCCGCAATGTCTCCTGGGAGCTTTTGTCATTGTTCCCTGGAGACATTGTGGAGGTCTGCCGCAAGTTCTCGCGGGATTTAGAAAGAACTTGCTTAAAGTTTTTTTTTTGGTGGGGGAGTGGATCTTGGGTAGGAGTTCCCACACTTTTTTCCCCAGGACTTGACCTCTGGGCAAATGTAAATTCACTGCAATGGTAGCCGATGTAACAGAACTGCTGGGAACCTTTCATGGAACCCCAGTTGAGAAACCCTGATATAAAAGCATTACTACTGGTAAACATGCAGCGCTTTACAATGCATATCTGTGTGTAATGCTTGGTTATATTGCTTTTAAATAGATGAATAAAAGACTTTGAAATGCAGATCGTCTTACAATATGTGATAAGCAAGCTAAATATGAGTGAGTTAATGTTCCAGGTATTCCAGAATGTCTCTCCTGACCAGTAGGGGTGGAAGAATCCAGCAATTTCATGAATGAAAGGGGTATGGGCAGGACCAGGAATGATCCGCCTTATAGGCTTACTAGAGGCCCCGCCTAGTGAGAAGTCATTTTCGGCCCCTCACCACGCTTCTCAGCTCGCTGGCTGCATGGGAGAAGAGGTAAGAAGCCAGCACCGCACACTTCTCACTAATGTAAGATGTAATTTCCGATAGCAGAACCCCCCCTCCCTCCGCTTCTTTAACATGACCCCCCCCCCCCCCGCTTCTCAACTTTAATGTGACATGTCACTGGGCAGGATACAGAGTTTGTGAGAGAGAAGGAGGGTGCGATTTATGAGACAGCACCTCTACCAAAGTAACCCTGCACTGAGAGGAACATATTAATGACCACTGTTGACCGCCCTTCTAAAAATATTTGTTGGCTGGCTGACATTCTTATTCAGTGGTTTTATTCATGCAGATCAGGAATTCTGACTTCACTTTCTGCATGTATGTTCTAAGTCCTAGTAAACATTAAGGCTGGTTTTACACTGCCATACGCAGCGGCTCACAGCGGGTCACAGCAGGGCCCAGTGTGCCCCTGTTCAAACTTTCAGGTCCGATTTTGGTCCAAAATTTTGGCTGAATTTGGACCTGAAATGGACCAGAAGACGCACAGGACTTCTGTGCAATTCGCTCCAGAGCAGTTTTGGAGATGTGTGAACCAGCTCCATTGAGAGCTGGTCACAATCTCCTGAAATGCAAATTGGATGCAGTAAAACCCACATCCAATTTGCAATAGTGTGAACAATTTCCACAAAACCCCTTTTAAATGCTCCATTGTATAGCTCCCAACTGTCCCTAATTTCGAGGGACTGTCCCTGATTTGAAGCAATGTCCCTCTGCCCCTATTTTCCCTTCATTTGTCCCTCATTTTGGTCTGATATATATAGCTATATATAAAATGCATTTTTTATCTTTCAAAAAGTGTTTCCCAGTGCTAAACCTTCCATTCAAATTCGAAATTGCTGCATTTGTCAATTTTAAAAGCCAGTATAAAGGAAAGTATTGGTATATAAAGCACTGTGGATTTAATTAACCTTTTTTTGGGTTACGTTCCCTTTAAGGGGGTGTGGCAGGGGGCGTGTCCTATGCCTACATACGTTTGCTAGTAAGTGTCCCTCATTCCCATCTCAAAATGTTGGGAGGAATGCCACTGTCATTCCATACCTGAAGGCCCTACATGGCCTGCCCACAAAAAGCTCAGGGTAGGTGCCCCCCTCCTCGGCAGGATGTTAAAAGTGTGCTCTCAATGCCAATATAACAAGCTTATTTAAAAACTGTTTATGGATTGTGCACAATCTCTCCCTTTGTAGGCACAGTGGCTGAGCTGAGGAAAGGAACTTGCACAGACTTTGAACAAGGTGTGCTCAGTCTTCAGCATTGAAAACACACTTGTAATGTCCTGCCAGTTAGGCAGGATGGCGGTAGGGGTCTCCTACTCTGAATTTTTGTGGACAGGCTGTGTACAACCTACAGGTATAGAATAGCCAAGGAGTACTTTTTTAAACATTGAAGAGTTGATTGTAAGGTGCTTGGTATGCCGAAGTGCATAGGTGGTTTTGTGGAAAATGTCCCTAAGGTGACCTAACCCTTGAAATTCCCTAGATCTTTTAGACTACAAATGGAATTGGTACATGTAGGGTAAACGCTTCTGTGAAAAAAATGAACTGTCTCATAAAGACATGCTAGAAAATCTTTGAGTGCAGTAACTAGTGCTTCCTGCTACCTGAGCTGCCAATATTTTCCACCACTAGGTCCTAGATGGTCTGATTGTTACAGCCCATGGGGTAGATTCATGTAGCACTTACTCCGGCGTTTTTAAAGATGCGCGGCGTAACTGTTACTTTGCGCCGTCGGATCCATGCGCCGTACCTACTATACCAGATCCGCCTTCAAATAGGCTACTTCTTACCGGCGTAACTTTTCCACGCCGGCGTGGCTTTGGCGCATCTTTACGCGGGACAGATCAACCGTTCCCATGCATTATCTATTCAAATATGCAAATGAGGGAGAACCGCCGATTCAGAAACGTACGTTTGTCCGGCGCCGGCGTAACCCGGTGCGCGTAACTGCAATTTCCTGCGGAAAGTCACCCCTCATAAAGCAGGGGTAACTTTGCACAGGAGTTGAACAGATCAGCTGGAGAGCAGCTAAAGCAACACTGTTACAGACGAATTGAGCTCAAACACTTCCTGGACAACACATCTGTCTGCCAACATGCCAGGGGCAGCCTTGCTCATAGCCCTACAGCGTCGACGTGCACGTAGGAGGGCACGGGAGAGGATATTCCGCACGCGCATTGACGTGTTTGGCATGAGTGATTTGGAGGTGTTTCGCCTATTCAGATTCAGTCCTGAAGCCATCCTGGAACTAACCACAACCCTGCAGGATGACATCACCAGCCAGACACACCGCTCACATGCAGTGCAGCCACTGGTGAAGGTCCTGGCAACACTCCATTTCCTTGCCAGTGGATCTTTTCAAAGAACAAGTGGATTGGTGGCTGGGATGTCACAATCCACCATGAGCAGATGTGTGCACCAGGTTATCCCCGCAATCCTCAGACGCATGGCCAACCAAATCATCAAACCCACCACTGAGGACCTGCGGCTGAAGGCAATGACAGATTTCGACAGAATTGCCTGAATCCCACGCACCGTGGGGGCCATTGATTGCACACATGTGGCACTACGGCCCCCCCGGGACACAGATCACATATACTGCAATTCCATCAATGTACAGGTGATAGTTGATGCCCAAGGCCTAATATGGCACGTCCGTGCCAAGGACCAAGGGTCCAGCCATGACAGCTACATATACCGTCAAAGCACCATCTCCACAGAATTTGAACAGAACGTGTATGGGGACAGCTGGCTGGTTGGTGAGTGACATGGGTGGCAGACATGACTATCCCCTCCCATGATGCACACATCACAAGGGCCACATGCACTACTAACATCCTCCTGTCTTTTCCTTACCAGGTGACGCAGCATATGCACTTGGACCCCATCTCATGACTCCATTCCGGGATCCCCAAACCAGAGGAGAGCAAAGATACAATGAAGCACACATAAAAACCCGTGCAGTGGTGGAGCGCACCTTTGGCCTCCTGAAGTCACGTTTCCGATGCCTGGATAAGTCTGGGGGTACACTCTTGTATTCCCCAAACTTTGTGTGCCAGATCTTTGCCATGAGAAAGGGCCTGCAGATTGACTTACGTGATGACCTGACCCCCGAACCACACAGTCCCCCCTTGCCCGAGGGTCCCCCGTCTGCTGAGGGAAGAGCAGTCAGGAGGGTCCTTGTGGTACTTTTCACGTTAAGCACACACATTAATCATGTCACAATGAGAATGCACGCATGCACACCACTGTGGTCCCTAGCACACACACACACCACATCCACATCCAATTGGATTAGACCGAAGTACACCACATGGGACTTGGGAGCAGCAACGCCACGCCACGGCTCCAATTATGTTGCTGTACATTCATACACCATTCACACGTGTCGTGGTGATAATTTCTCACCAACGACTGAGGGTGACACCCCTTAATGGCAGGAGTGTCACCCCCACACATTCACACCACATTCACACTGTAGCCTGCACTCCTCACCGTGTGCAGGGAGATAAAAATAAATAAAACTCATAATCTGAGTATCAAACATAAATTAATATAAATCAACGGCCCTGTCGTGGGCTCCTTCTTGTCCCTAGGCTCCTGGGGCGCAGTTGCCTGGGGCGAGCCACAGGTGGGGGGCTGGGGGGGCTGGTGGTTGAACCTCCCCCAGTCTCTCCCTGGCTGCCTGGCTGCCCTCCATTGCCACGGCTAGCCGGTGGAGGTAGGTATTGGTGGCAGCCTGCATCCGCAGCCGGCGGGTGGTATTGCTGCGCTGTTGGTGCCGTGTCTGCCTCCCCTCCTCACGGACAGCAGCTGCCATGCTCCGGACCTCAGACACCAGGCCAGATGTTGTGGTCTGCAGGTCCACCAGGCAGGACAGAAGGGCTGCCCCGTTCCCAACAACATCCTGCAGACTTTCATTGATATTGTTATTCTGGGCAGCCTGCTGGGTGATGGCTGCCTGCACTGTGCAAGCAGCCTGGCTCTCGGCCGTGGACGCCAGGCTATCTGCGACACGATGCAGATCACCCGCAAGACACCCAATATGGCGTGTCTGCCTTGTTTGGTCCCTTGCCAGATGGTCCTCAAACTCGTCTGGGACTCCTCGTGTTTTTTTCATTGGAGGCTGGAGGACGACTGTAGGGGAGGTCCCTTGAGGGGGTATCCCTGGAGGGGATGGGGTCCCTTGATGGGGTATCCCTGGAGGGGATGGGGTCCCTTGATGGGGTATCCCTGGAGGGGATGGGGTCCCTTGATGGGGTATCCCTGGAGGGGATGGGGTCCCTTGATGGGGTATCCCTGGAGGGGATGGGGTCCCTTGATGGGGAATCTAGCGGGGGGGTTTAGGATGGGCCAGGTATGGGGTATCATCCAGCAAATACAGAGCATCCTCTTCTACCCCGACGTGCTCCTCCTCAACCTCCTCAAGCAATGATGTCGGGGCTAGATCCACCATGGATGGGGTGGATCGCCCTGCAACCAATGACAGCCCAGCTCCATCCTGCACATCTGTGGATGACACAAAACAATCACATGTTGGAGTACCCACACACTTGTCACATGTAACCCCCCCCCCCCCACCAATGCAACACACCACAAAGCAGATAAAACACACTTACCTGACCTCAAAGGCTGATCCCCTGATTCGAAGCCCGGCAGACCCTCCACAAGCTCCCTATCCAGCAACCTGGCCACGACCATGTCCTCTGCCGTCAGGGTGATTCTTGTGGCTGGTCCTCCACCTGTGCCACTGGCATGCTTCCTGATTGCCACTAGCTTATCTTTGACAAGTCTCCGCATGTCGTTGATTTTCTTGCGGATGTGCTTGGGCTCCCTGTCCGCCACACCGACAGCATTGACCTGCCTGGTTAGTTCCGCATAAATGCGGGTTTTCTCAGATTTCCCAGTGTTGGCACTCTGTGGCCCATAGAGGCGGGCACCATATTGGGAGAGCCCATCGGTGATCACAGCCTTTTCCTGAGGGCTGAAATTTAACATTCTAAGGTCAACAGGAGTCTCTGGTGCAGCCATCATAAATGCAAAAAGCAGGATGCAAAAGCCCTGGCAATTCAAAAAAATGCTGGTCGCGTTTTGCAAGTGAGTGGTGCTTCTGTGTGCGTATTTATGCACTGGAGTAGGAAGTGGTGCGGCGGATCTTGGTGGCGACGTCGGCGCCGTACTGCGCATGCGCACAGGAGGCAGACAGCCAGGTGACATCAGTGCGCATGCGCCGTTTAAGATACACCGTACGGATCTCTCAGCGCCACCGTCAAACCATCATTTGCATGTGGTGACGCCCACTTTCAGTTCCGCCGCCTTATGCTGTCGAAAAACCGCTGCGCAGGTGAGTGAAACATTGATGAATAAAGTACATGCCTCTCCGCGCTGGTACAGCGTAGCGGAAAAAAGATGCGCCACGCCGGAGCAAAGATGCGCCATTGTACATGAATCTACCCCCATATCTTTATAAAGGCTGTGCTTGGCCATCCTCCATCCTTAGCTTGCTCCTGCCTGTACTCTTCAAAACATATTTTGTACTGTATATCAACATGTTAACATCCACCATAGATGGGCATCAACCTGGCTAAAAAAAAAAGAAAAAAAAAAAAGGCTGTAAGTCTTAGGCAAATAGTTGTCAACCTACTTTGGTTGTTTGTGTTTCGAGCTAATTGTTTGAATGATTTATGGACTTTTTGATAAGGTGCTTGCACAGCATGGTGCAATGAGCCAGTTCCCAAAACTGAACACAATTACCAGGTTTACATAGTATTTACAAAGCTAAAATTATTCACAGGGAGAGAGTCTGTTCATCTAGGACTGGGCTATAATTATTTCTGCAGGGGACAGTAAATCTTTTCACAATACATATCTATGTTTTCATTGAGCTGCTCACACTCACACTCACACAAAGAATAGTTGGCCTTAGTGAGCACCTAGTTATTGCACATTTATTTCAGTAAAGAGAGTACTATGGGAAAAAGAACAAACTGAACAGAAAGGATTGCAAAAAGTATACAGGTATTTCTAAAAGGGTTAAACCCCATCTATATTAAATGGATTATGTAACAGTATCTGGGTACAAGGTGGACTTGATGTAATGCATGCTAGAGGAGCTGAAGACATTTGAGAATAAGGTAGATGAATAAAAAGAGACATTGCCCTTTTTAGAGGAGGCATTAGGTACCCTAAACAATTCTGTTAGGGCTCTTTCACACGTCCGTTCAGTTCGTCCGTTTTTTGGACGTCCGTTAACGGACCTCAATGCTTCCCTATGGGTTAGCGTCCGTTAGCGGATGAGCATCCGCTAACGTCTGTTAACATCCGTCTGCGGTAAGCTCCGTTTTTTTGGACGGAAGACAACCCTATTTTTCTTCCGTCAAAAAAACGGAACGGACGAAAAACGGACATAAGCGGATGATCCGTTTACCATCCGATCCGCTAACGTCAGTTTTTCATCATAATATGTAAAAAAAAAAAAAGTTCTAAAAAAAAAAAAAAAAAAAACGGATGAAAAAACGGATGAAAAAAACTGATGAAAAACGGATGGAAAACGGAACGGAAACAGATGTAAACGGACGGAAAACGGACGAAAAACGGATGAAAAAACGGATCAACTGAAGGGGGAAAAAACTGATCTAAAAAACTGAACGGACGTGTGAAAGAGCCCTTAGGGTGTATAAACTAAGTTGGAGATATTGGTAGAAGCTGGTTCTAGGAATATGGAATTCATCTTGCAACTGTTGAAAGGATTTCAAGATGTTGTCCTTAACCCCTTTTTGCCGTCAGTACGCACACATGCAGCCCCACTGGACTTGGCTTTTTTCCGTGGGGCTGCATGTATGTGTAGCTGTCCTTGTGCCAGAAGCGCGCTGCACAACGTGTTTAGAGCACATAGACCGTATGAACGATCATGACCCGAAAACTCCTGGCTCTGGGTCACCTAATCGCTGTGATAGCCTCTGATTGGCTATTAAAGTGATCAGTCGCTGTGAAGCCTGCCCTTGTGTTTCTCTCTGTGTGAAAGGAGAGAAAAGATCATTTTTTTTTCTCTGCAGAGAAAATCAAACAACTGTGTGTAAAAAAGAAAATAAGAAAAGAAAAAATAAAGAAAAAATACCTAGATCAAGTTGTGATCTTGGTCAGTGCCAGGGTTAGCGTTTGGGTCAAGTACGCGTCAAAGGTCAAGGTCAGGGTCAAAGCTCATGTTCACTATATTGTGGGCAGGATTTTTTTAATTAGTATCAATGTCAGTTAGTGTCAGTGTGTTTTGGGTAGGATAAAAAAAGCAAAATGCACACTATTGCTTCTAGGCTGTACTACGGGTAAGTGCAACAACTATCATACACATATGTGGTATTGCTCCAGGGCAGAATTTATTTTGGGTTGTTCTTTGGTGGTAGGTGATGGTAGTGTAGCAAAATTGTCCTAAACAGGGCTGCTAGTAAATTTAGTTGTGCTAGGTAGTAACTAAGCCTGGCTAATTTGAAGTCTTTGATCAAATGGGTTTTCTCTTAAGCTTGGGTTTATCTGTGATTTCTCTCTTTTGTCAATACGTGGCACTATTACCTTTGGCATTAGTATGATAGATTACAGTGAATTCAGGTTATGAGCTATTATGCTTTCTCAGCCAATCAGCAGGAGTTTATTTGGGCCTCAGAGGCTGCTGGGAGAAGCTATTTATTCGGTCAGAGTCAGGTGACCGGGGGTTCTTTCCACCCAGGCTGCAGCCTGTGTGGTTGTGTGTGGAGCAGCAGCCTAGATGTAGGCCTGGGACCTAACCACATGTAAAGAGGCTCGACATTAGGGAAACCTGATATCTGTCGGGAGGCAAGGGAGAAGAAGCTCCCAGAGGGTCAACCACTCTTATTGCCTGAGGCAGGTGTAAAGAGATGGAGTACTGTAGGAGTACCAGAGGAGACTCTTCATCAGCGGGGGACAGAAGTAGCTGGGAAAGCTTTAGAAAATAACTCATTCATGAAGTACAGTGGGTAGCTGTGAGTAAAGCTTGAAAGAGTACAGCAGGAAGCTGTAAGTAAAGCTTAAAGATAAGTACAGCAGGAAGCTGTAAGTAAAGCTTAAAGATAAGTACAGCAGGTAGCTGTGAATAAAGCTTGAAGAGAAGTACAGCGGGTAGCTGTGAGTAAAGCTTGTTTTGTACCACTTTTTTGTATCCAATAAAAATGTTTGTAAACAAAACAAACAAACAAAAAAAACTTTAAGAGCCAGTTCACACACATGCGGCACGACTTTGGGGACGACTCAGGCAAGGCGATCTCAAGGCGACTTGAAAGGCAACTTGCAAAATTACTTCTGTATTGAAGTCAATGCAAGTCGCCCCGACTTGCGTCGCTCTTATTAGAATGGTTCCATTGACTGCTGCGGACCGCGACTTGTCAGGAGTCGCCTGACAGGTCGCCCTTGTGTGAACCGGCTCTAACTGTTCGAACCTACAGTCTAGGGATCCAAATAGGTAAATTCTGCAATAAGTACAGCAGCTGAGGACGTTACAGTGGGCAACCAGTGAAAATTATTACCAATCATAGGAGTCAAATTCAGAGACAAATAATCGTTTAGGCAAAAATAAATATTAATGCTCACATATCAAAACGATTCCACAACTTTATTCACGGCTGAAATATCCCTAAATAGCCTTAAAAGGTCTAATGGAAGTAAGTCGGATTTAACCCTTCTGAAAATGCTAGTCACCTGCCTGTCATGCTGATACAGTAGCACTCATTTTGAGTTATTTTGTGTCACTGCAGGCATACAAATCAGGAGTTCTGACGTTGACTTTACTTGCTGTATGTTCATAGTCAGGAATTCAAAGTATTGAAGTTAGAGAATTAAAGTTGAGCTTTGCCACTAAGAAAACAATTGCAATAAGGAAGATTTGTTTTATTTCAAAATAGACATACAGAGGTTGATTCACTAAAACTGGAGAGTGCAGAATCTGATGCAGCTCTGCATAGAAACCAATCAGCTTTCAGTTTCTTTGTCATAGCTTAAGGTCCCTTTCACATGGGCGCCTCCATTTTGCGCAATCTGCTTGCTCAGTGGGGGATCTCTCCGCTAATCCCTGCTGAGCAGGCAGATGACAGGTCCTCTGCACAGTCCCGCTCTCCTCTATGGGGAAATCAGATGGAAATGGACTGCCTGTCGGTTTTCATCTGATCCTTTCCGATCCCCTTGATGGATGGAAAATAGGACCACCATCCGTCTGGAAATTTTTGGGCAGGATCGGATAGAGGCAGATGTGAATGGACATGTGTCTTCTCACATCCGTCGCCCATAGGAGAGACTACAAGGTATGATCAGGTCCGCCTGAAGAGCTGACAGGCGGACCTAATCGGACAGCCCATGTGAAAGGGCCCTAATTGAACAAACTGAAGTTAATAGCTGATTGGCTATCATGTACACCTGCACCAGTTATTAGCAAATCAACTCCACTATGTCCTCCCAATGTCCTGTTTACAAATGTCTTTAGAATGTACACTAAAGCCCCGTACACATGGGAAGAATGTCGGCCCATGTGTATATCAATCTGTCCAACAGAAGCTGGCCATTCCACCAGCTTCTATCGGACTTGCATGCCGGATAACCAGCAACCGATCGACTCCCATTCATCGCTCTCAGCCAACGACAGAAAGCACCGATCAGAGTGTTCAGTTGGGAAGGTTGGCACAACAGCTCAGTGGGGGAGATCGCTGAACAAACCATGCATAATTAGTACAGTGGCTCCGACCGAACTTGGCAGTTTTTTTTTGTGCAACCCACTGGATTGCACAAAAAAAACTGTAGTGTGTACCCGGCTTAACCTGCACATGCATGGGAGTCACATCATTCAGGGCCTGCCACTGAACATGACTGAAGATGTTGAGCCCAGGAAAGAACAGCATTGAGGGTGACAATTTAATTATGAAACCCACAGATAAAGGAAGTAATTTGGTATTAATGGCTAAAGACAAATATTTGATGAAATGTATAGCTCTCCTACTAAATATGAGAAATTATACGATTTTGAGCAAGGATCTCACAAAGAAATACTGTATATGGTGGATTAAGAGAGTATTTAAAAGATGCTTGACATAAAATTAAATTATGTGTAATAAAAACACAACAATATCAACATTTTTTCTGGTAACCGTTTCAACAGTATTTCTGGTAACCAAAATCTGAGAATATTACATATGGTGACACCATCCTCAGATGCTTTTTAAGTACCAGTACATTACCATCCGATATCCGATTAGGGATGTACAGTATCTCACCAGAGAAATTAAAATAAATAAATTGAGCTTTTTGGATCTGACAATACATAGGGATGGACAAAATATTCTACAATGTAAGATTTTTAGGAAACTGCTAATAATATGTTCCTACATGTGGCTAATCATCATATACCAAGTGAACAGTTTGTATAGGTGAAAATAAATTGTTCAACAAAGTGGATTTTGAGGATGAGTGTAATCTGCTATTGAGTTATTTCAGAAGGAGGGGTAACCTTGAAAATTTACTAAAAGAGAGCTTTTTCTATTGCACAAAACAAAAAAATAAGAACGAATGACTAATGTAAGTGAAGAGAGGAATAAGGAATTTATCAATCAGAGTAATAATGGATTACTCAGCACAATTGAGTAGTATATTTGGCATTTAAAAAAAAAATACTTGACACAAGATAGAGATCTTAAAGAATATCTTGGTGACAGATCTCTGATAAACTACCACACAAAGGAAAACCTTCATGATCGACTGTTGCATAGTCATCTTGCAAAAAGTCGTAGGTGTTGGTATGGAGTTGGGTGTACGGGATTGTACTGTGTTTTATTTCGTTTGTTTATTTTTTTTTATGGTTGAACTGGATGGACTTGTGTCTTTTTTCAACCTGACTAACTATGTAACTATATAGACGATTTGGCTTCCAGAACTTCCTAAGGAGTCATGTACTGTAAGTGTGAATATTGTAAGGCGTGCCAATATATGCCTATAGTAAATGGAGAGAAGATTGAAACTGATGAGTTTATAAACTTTAAATCATCAAGTGTATTGTATGTGGTGAAATGCCCATGCCAGTTAATTTACATGCGTCAAACCACGAGACATATGAGAAGATTACTGGAACATATCGGTGATTTTCTAAAAAGAGATAAACAAATTTCATGCCACATGTGGCATCATGGCTATCTTTAAATTTTTGTTTTTGGCCTTCTTGTCTTTATTTTTGAAAGGAGGTTTATTGACTGTCTTGACTGTGATGTTTAGTCCTATTTTTAGGATTAGAATAGGCACAGTGTTTTGAGATTAAAGCGGAACTTTCTCAATCAACATTGACTATTTTTAATCCTCATGCTGCTAGCATTAGTGATTTGATAGGAAGGTGTGTTATATCCATTTGTTTTGTTGTTTTACATTTCTTCAGTTAATTCCTGGTTTCCAGGTCTAGGCAAATTATGTCATACATCTCAGGAGTCTTAACCTCCTTGGCGGTATCCCCGAGCGTGACTCGGGGTGGTTTTTCCATGCTAGGATCAGTATCCCTGAGTCACGCTCGGGGTAGATGTGCAGAGCGTGCAGCGGCGCGGCTTACCTTCTCGCTGAATCCACAGGCTTGGTTTACTTACTGTGTCCCTGGATCCAGCGATGCATCCCCACTGTGGGAGCGAGCGGGTCCTCGCTCGATTCACAGTGTCCCCGTGTGCCTCTGATCTCCGTTCCCTGCAACGTTACGACGCACGGGGGCGGAGAACGGTGCCAAATTCAAAAAAGTAAACAAACACATTACATACAGTGTACTGTAATCTTATAGATTACAGTACTGTATGTAAAAAATACACCCCCCCCCCCTGTCCCTAGGGGTCTTCCCTGTGCCCTGCATGTTCTTTTATATAATAAAAACGGTTCTTTCTGCCTGCAAACTGTAGATTGTCCATAGCAACCAAGTGTCCCTTTATGTCAAAAATGGTTTTAGAGCAGCTAGAAAACATCAATAATAAATTATAATCACTTGCAGAATTGAGAGATAGCGATTTGTGGGGAAATTCGTCATAAAAAAATAAAAGTAATGACAGCGACAATTCTGCAACTGAGCAAATTTCAGTGATTTTGAGTTGATTACATTATTGAATCATTTTTATTATAATTATATTATTATTTGTTATAATTATTTATAATTATTTATTATATTATAATTTATCATTTTGTTTTTAAAAAAACAAATCATACCCGGGATGCCTAATAGACTCTTGTTTGGTCAGATTTAAATGAGTTATTCCTAAGAATTGCAGGCCTACAGTATAAAACGCTAAATTTCCAGACAGAATCATACCGCCAGGGAGGTTAAGAAGGGGAGGAGTTTTTTTTTCAGCTAAGCACGCAGGGCAGATGGGTTCCAGGAAGTAAATGCTACAGGAATCATCTGCCCTTACTCAAAATGGCCACAGCTAAAAATACCAGTGTGATTTCTCAGCAAATTAAAGCATTGTAATCCACTTTGTTGAACAATTTATTTTCACCTATACAAACTTCTCACTTGGTATATGATGATTACCCACATGTAGGAACATATTATTAGCAGTTTCCTAAAAATCTTACTTTGTAGAATATTTTGTCCATCCCTATGTATTGTCAGATCCAAAAAGCTCAATTTATTTATTTTAATTTCTCTGGTGAGACACTGTACATCCCTAATCGGATATCGGATGGTAATGTACTGGTACTTAAAAAGCATCTGAGGATAATGTCACCAGAAATACTGTTTTCATGCAACTTTGATAGAACACAAAATGTTGCTAGTGTTGTGTTTTTATTACACATAAATTAGTTTTATGTCAAGCATCTTTTAAATACTCTCCTAATCCACCATATACAGTATTTCTCTGTGGGATCCTTGCTCAAAATCGTATAATTTGTCATATTTAGTAGGAGAGCTATACATTTCATCAAATATTTGTCTTTAGCCATTAATACCAAATTACTTCTTTTATCCGTGGGTTTCATAATTAAATTGTCACCCTCAATGCTGTCCTTTCCTGGGCTCGACATCTTCAGTCATGTTGAGTGGCAGGCCCTGAATGATGTGACTCCCATGGGTGTGTTTTCTTTGAATATTACAAATTTATTAAATACCAGTAATATTTTTGTTTGTGGTGCTCAGATGCAGTTTAGGTCCACTTTAAGGATACTCTTTATTAGAGAGAGACAGAAAGAGATTTTTATTTGAGGAAGACAGAAATCCTAAAGGGATATTTAACACCATTAATATGCAAATGAGGTGAAACAAATGTCAATATAAAAAAGAAACAAATAATTCCACAGTAGCACACTATATAATCTACAAATCTCCTAAACATTAGAATTGTGAATTGATCAACATAATATACCCATACATAATAAAATGTGTCCATATGGCATATCTAAAATATATATATGCTCCAAGCAAATCAATATGTTAATACAGTCTGACTCAAAGTGATGGAAAGTCAGTGAAACAAAATCTCGTTGATCCACCAAAATCCTTCACCAAAGTGATGTCTGCCAATTCCACTCCTTTAAGAATAAAGCTCACCAGATGCGGTTGCCATTCACTCTTGTGTCTGGCAAATATTGCCTTATTAGATGCTATTGAAGAGCCGCTTATACACACCAATCTCCATCCAGATAAATAAAGAGCTTTCACCAAACGGGCTTTATTCCTGGCAACCAAACGGGCTTTATTCCTGGCAGGGAGGCGCGGGATAATTCTCTCCGCACACTGTCCCTGATTGCCCATGCCCGGAGGTCCTCCCAGCCCACCCTTTTGCTCTCTACAGATGCTGAAAAGGCGTTCGATCGGGTGGACTGGGAGTTCCTGATGGCCACGCTCTCCCATCTGGGGATAGGTCCCACCCTCCTCTCCCGTATTTCTGCCCTATACAAGTTTCCCACGGCTCAATTACGTGTTAATGGCGCGTTGAGTGATTCATTTACTCTTCACAATGGGACCCGTCAAGGATGCCCCCTGTCACCGATTCTGTTTGCCCTCTCCCTTGAACCTTTTTTATCCTCGATAAGGCATAATCCGGATAGACGTAGGATTAAAGTAGGCAGTGTTGAACATAAATACGCCGCCTACGCGGATGATATATTGTTTTATGTTCAACAACCTGTTCTTACTCTTCCACCGTTAATGGCTGCCTTTGAAGCCTTTGGAGCAGTCTCTAATTTTAAAATTAACCTGAATAAATCGGAAATTTCGAATATTTCCGTCCCCGCCCGGATTGTGCCTCATTTGAAAGCTTCCTTCCCCTTCAGCTGGCAGACCCGTGCATTAAAATACTTGGGTATCTTCCTTACGGCCAACCCCGCATATTTGTTTCATAGTAACTTTATTCCCTTATTGAATGAGATCAGGGCCGATCTACACAGATGGTCGCAGCTTTCTCACTCATGGCTGGGCAAGATTAATATCATAAAAATGAATATTCTGCCTCGTTTGTTATTTCTATTTCAAATGATCCCATATAGAATCCCGGTAGGATTTTTTACAATAATAAGATCCTTATTCTGTAGATTTGTTTGGAACAGGAGACGGCCCAGAATTGCGAGATCAGTGTTGACTAGCCCCAAACGGGAAGGAGGCCTGGCTTTGCCGGACGTTAAACGTTATTTCCAGGCCGCAGTTCTCACCAGACTTTCAGATTGGAAATACCATGCCCAATCAAAGCTGTGGGTATCTCTGGAGATAGATATGAGTGGAGTGGATCTCTACACTCAGATCTGGATTCCGCGTAGGTTTAGAGGCTTATCCCCTACGACTTCCCCTCTGACCCACTCCACTCTGATGATTTGGGATGGGCTTGGTAGAACTCACGGGTGGTTATGTAATTCCCCTTTGCTGCCCCTTACCGGCCATGACTATTTCCCACCTGGCCACACACAACCTCCGCAGCGACCCTGGTCGCTGGGATCCGCTTTACTACTCTATCAGGTCGTTTCCGCCTCGGGTACAGTCCCTCTAGCGGATCTTGTTGACTCTTCCCTGATTATGCCTATGGTTCTGTGGAGGTACCGCCAATTGGTGGCTTTTGTTTCCTCCTTGCCTAAACCTCTTAGAGAATTAGTAGCCCTGAACCCGGTGGAATGTGCTTTTGTCGAGGATCGACCGGTGGAGAGACCCCTTTCTTTTTTTTATACAGCATTGCACACTTTGTCTCCAAAGGGAACTCACATCTTTTTGCGTAACTGGGAGAAAGACCTACAACAGGAACTATTACCCTCCCAGTGGGATTCTATCCTGAACCTCGCTCATACGTCCTCCATCTCTTCTAAAATGGCTGAAGTTAATTATAAGTTGCTTACGAGATGCCATTATACCCCGATGGTCCTACATAAAGCCTTTCTACTGACTTCCCCGCTGTGTTGGCGAGGCTGTGGTGAACAGGCAACACATGCTCATATCTGGTGGAATTGCACGTTAATCCGTCCATTCTGGTCCTCCGTCTTGCATTGGATGAAGAAAATTCAGGGCTCTGCAATTGCGGAGGACCCGTGGGCAATTTTACTGCACTGTACAGATGAGCCAATCGGATCATACAAAAAGTCTTTAACACCTCACTTATTGAATGCTGCCAAGTCTCTCATTCCACGTTATTGGAAACAGACGGTGGTCCCAACTTTACGCCAGTGGCTGGTTGAAGTGGATAGGGTCTACTACATGGAGGACCTTACTCACTCCCTTAGGAACAAATCTGATTTGTTTTCAAGGATATGGTCCGGCTGGCTCGTTTTTAGATATTCCTCGGCTTTTGCAGAGCTCATGTCCCAACCAGTGTAGACACGTATCGTGTGTCTTGGGTATGTGCGGTGTTGGGCTTACGTATGTATGGCATGCCCAGTTAATGCCTTGACTGTTGGCCTTCCTGTTTTACTTTATTGTTACCTTGTTCGTATTTTTCCACAGGTTGACGTCTGGAGGTGGAGAACCCTCCCCCCCCCCCTCACTTTCTTTCCCCTTCTATTCTCTTTTCCTTTTCTCTTTTTTCCTTTTTGCTCTTCTTTCTTGTATTACAGGTACCTCATTTTAGATATCCTATAGTAACATAAGGGTTGGACTTTCTAAGGTGTCACAGGACGGGCTCGTTCAGACACTGGACTAAGGGTCTGGTGGGAGGGTTTATAGAAATAATAGGTAATGTCTTTTGCAACTAGGCCGGAAATGTACAAATTCATTTATACTTTTTTTTTTTTTTTTTTTATTTGTGGCCTGTAGATCCATTTTTGCAGATCTAACTCTCTATCTCATGTTTCCACGAGTGACCCTCTTTTGGTTGTAGAAGTTTGTATTGATGCTTGCAATGATTGTCTTCACTCCTCAGACCTTTGTTGGATTAGGTCTACCCAGTTTTACTGTATGTACCTGAATGTACTTTATATTTTCTTCTTTTCAAATAAAAATATATTAAACAAAAAAAAAAAATAAAGAGCTTTCTTCTGGTGGTATTTGATCACCTCTGCG
The DNA here is from genome assembly GCA_029574335.1 of Rana kukunoris. NCBI lineage: Eukaryota > Metazoa > Chordata > Amphibia > Anura > Ranidae > Rana > Rana kukunoris. The sequence continues at coordinate 218,817,250 of CM056052.1, forward strand.
GTTTTTATATAATTTTACTTTTTGCTATAATAAATATCCCCCAAATATATATATAAACAACGTTTTTTTTTTCCCCTTAGTTTAGGCCGATATGTATTCTTCTACCTATTTTTGGTTAAAAAAAAAAAAATCTCAATAAGTGTTTATCGATTGGTTTGCGCAAAATGTATAGTGTTTTACAAAATAGGGAATAGTTTTATTGCATTTTTATTACAATTTTTTTTTTTACTACTAATGGCGGCTATTACCGATTTTTTTCGTGACTGCAACATTATGGCGGACACATCGGACAATTTTGCCTCGGCTGGGCACTTAAAGAGGACGTACAGGTACGTGCTTGTGCCCAGCCGTGCCATTCTGCCGATGTATGTCGGCATTAGGCGGTCCTTCAGTGGTTAAAAAAGTAATCCACTTATATCATAAAATATTCCAAATTGCCTTCTTAAAATTCAAAATATGCCAGGTGACTCAGAGTTGCGATCTCCTCATAGCTTCCTGCCGTACATGTAGAGTCACCGTCTCAGCACTGCCGTGCAGCCACGCACTAACACGTTTTGTCACTTCGGACTTCGTCACAGGGGCCCACTTTGGCCCGTGCGTACATGCAGCCTGTCTGACAGAAGCCAGCCTAATGACCAGCTCTTATTACATGTACATGCTTGAAAACCAGGACCCGATCAGCACTTGCAGCCAATAGCTGTGTTCTGGTCATGATGAATGAACAAAAAACTCCCCATGTGTACCAGGAATAACTCTCTATAATGGGGAAGTAATGACAGTCAGGTGGCAAGTTATAGGCCAGCTCTTTCAGATTTGTAATCCACCTTTCAGAATGGGAAAACTGTAATATAAACAAGATGTGAGTAAAGTTCCAAACATAATTAACACACCTGTAATTGAGTTTGAAAAGTTTAAATCAAATTTATTTGAATCTAGTGGGAAGTAAATGTTGTATAATGACCTGTTTAAGAGGTCTAATATGCAAAATATTCATCAAACCTATCCACAAACCTGAAAATAGAGTCCTATGAAAGATTGATGTATTTTGTATCCTTTAATCTGAAAATGTCGGTGATGGCAGCAATGTATTGTTGGAGGGGACGGGAGTATTGAAGGATTTAGTTCTCCATTAACATGACTACCAAACAATTAACATTTTCAAAAGAGGGTAGCAATAAACAGCCAAGGTATATCTCTTAGCACAGGTTTCCTTTATAGTGTGTTAATCATATGCTGGCTCCCTTCCCGATCACCACTTAGTTTTATAAACTTTCATCTTCACCTCATTAACTATAGATAGTTATGGCTATATATTTACTCAAAGGTGGATTACATACAGAGGGCCGGATTCAGATACATGCGATGTATCTGTCCGGTGGCGTAGCGTATGCTGTTTACTTTACGCCGCTGCAAATATTATGGGCAAGTGCCTTATTCAGAAAGCACTTGCTCCATAATATGCGGCGGCGTAGCGTAAAGTGCCCGGCGTAAGGCCGCGCAATTCAAATTATTGATGTGGGGGCGTGATTCATGTAAATGATTATGACCCCACGTAATTGATGTTTTTTTGGACGTTCCCAGTGTGCATGCGCGAAATCAAGTCGCTGAAACTTTCCCAGAAGAGTGGTGGGGTGGTAAAATGTCACAGACACAGAATGCCCTCTATTTATCACAAGTATCTAAATAGCGCTGTCAATTTAAACAGCACTTTACACACATTATATATATATATATATATATATATATATATATATATATATATATATATATTATATATTACATTTACATCAGTCCCTGCCCTCAAGAATCATACAATCTAAGGTCCCAAACTCACATTCATACATACTAGGACTAATTTAGACAGGATCAGTGGCGGCTGGTGCTCAAAAATTTTGGGGGGGCGCAAATGAAAAAAAAAATTGCAGTCTCACTGTGTCAAAACGCAGCCACTGTGCCATCAATTTGCACCACTGTGCCATGCCATCAAACGCAGCCACTGTGCCATCAATTTGCACCACTGTGCCATGCCATCAAACGCAGCCACTGTGCCATCAATTCGCACCACTGTGCCATGCCATTAAACCAGCCACTGTGCCATCAATTGTCACCATGGTGCCATGCCATTAAACCAGCCACTGTGCCATCAATTGTCACCACTGTTCCATGCCATTTAACCAGCCACTGTGCCATCAATTGTCACCACTGTGCCTTTTAATGGTTGCCACTGTGCCAATTGTCCCCACTGTGCCCTGTAAATTGCTCCCCCCCCCCGGCACTTACCTTTACTGGAGTCAGGCATCCATGTCCCACGATTCTCCCGCCCTCGATGACTGACAGGTGTCTCAGCCAATCAGGTTACCGGTTGCCAGAACCAGCCAACCTGAGTACAGTCTGTGCGCTCCGAGAATAAGCTTCCGGGACCCGAGGGCTGTACTGGGAAAGCCGATCAGAGCTGTTGGCTCTGATTGACATTTCCGTACAGCCAACCAGCTGGCCTTATTCAGATGGGCGGACATGAGCGCCGACCGTCTGAATAACAGCGGCAGCGGCGATAATAACATAGATTCGTGCAATGCATGAATCTATGTTATTAGACTCAGTGGCGGTGAGAGCCAGAGGGGGCGGCGCTCCAGCGCCCTCTATGGACAAACCGCCACTGGACAGGATCCAATTAACCTGCCAGCATATCTTTGTAGAGTGGGAGGAAACCCGGAGGAAACCCGGAGGAAACCCACGCAGGCACAAGGAGAACATCCAAATGCTGTGCAAGTATGCCATGGTTAGGATTCAAACTGATGACTGTAGTGCTTCTAGATGTAAGTGCTAACCATTTGGCCACTGTGCTGCCTCTACTGTTAGCTGCTAATATCTGAATTACTGCAATATGGTATTTTATTCACACCAGTAGCAGAGATTATTAGGTAATTGTTGCTATGTATTGGTGGTTTAACTGTAGCTGCCCCCAACTTCTAAATTCTATTGACAGACGTATCTCTGTCCTATTGATTAATGGTAAAATAAATACTGATTCAAATCTTTTCCAAGTAACATTCAAATAAATAATATGCGATTGAGCAATCCTTTCCTAAATATACATAATATAACTGGGTACTAACATTTATAGGTAAAGTTGATCCAGAAAAAATCCGATTGCCTCTCGGGGATCAGGAAGGAATTTATTCCTCTGCTGTAGCAAATTAGAGCATGCTGTGCTGGGGTTTTTCACCTTCCTCTGGCTCAACTGTGGGTGAAGGGTTGTGTATATGGGATTGTTTTATTGTTTGGTTGAGCTAGATGGACTTGTGTCTTTTTTTAACCTGACTATGTAAATAAAAATTGAAGAAAAAGTAAAAAAATACCTGTCAACCCTGGCTTGTTCTGCCACTTCCAGGGGTGACAACTCTCTCCTATTTCTTCTCCTAAATTGTCACCCATGACCCTGGTGAAGATTACAGCTGGCCGTGTTGATACACCTTGCAGGCATGGTCCACCATTGAAGCCTTGCAGGGACAAGTACTTAAATTTGTGCTCCATCAGTAGCACATACTCACCTTTGCCATGACTCAAAGAAAAAATACCTAGTACTTTCATTAAGTATGTGACTCATTTCTCTTTCTCATGGCAGCTTTAGAAGCTTGGTATCTGGCCGATCAGGAACTCACTACTGCCACATGGGGGCTTGGAGAGAATCCTCAGACCTGCGTAAGTTGTAACTAATTTCCAGGGTCGAATGGAGCAGTGGGGAAGATAAGGAAGCAGTGGTGGTGCGTCCATAATGGGCACAGGAGCGCCGCCCCCTCTCTACTACACCTGTCAATCAACAATACATAGATTCATGCACTACATGAATCTATGTATTGTAGCCGCAGCCACCCACTATTCAGATGTCCGGCCCCTTGTTGAGTGCCGGCCATCTGAATAACAGCGGTGGGTGTGTTTTGGAAGTGTCTATCAGAACCAGAGGCTCACCGGGTCTGGTTACCGGTCACCTGATTGGCTGAAGTGTCATCGAGGGCGGATGAAGGCATCGAGGGAGCGTGGAGGAGGATGGCTGACCCGAGAAAGGTAAGTGACAGGCAGGGGGGAAAACTGGCGGTATTTGATGGGGCAATCACAGTGAGGCTGAAATTGATGGGTTTTTTTTCGGTTTGTTTGCGCCCCCCCCCCCCAGCCGCCACTGTAAGGAAGTTTAAGTGTCGTCAGAAACCAGCGAGAACCTCGCTGGGAGCCGCATTCTGCCGAGAACCTCGGCCGTGTGTATGCTCTCAGCGAGCCCCGCCCGTCGGGAAACCCTTTGAGCAAATAGAGAACAGGTTCTCTATTTGCTCGACGGCCCGTCGGGATGAATGGATGGTTGCCTTTCCCGACGGGCGGGTCGCCGATTCTGATGGCCGGCAGAGAACCTCGACGGGCGGAATGATGTGTTCAGCCCGTCGAGGTTCTCTGCTGTGTGTACGGGGCCTTAAAGTTGAAATTATTGCTCTGCATAGCCACAGCATAGGTAAACTTTTGAAGACATTGTCAGAAAGCAAGAGAACAGATTAGACTATATACCGTACTACTGTAGTCACTCAGTAAAAAATATCTTTCAGTGGATGGGTCACTAAAATATGCTTTTTACTCTGCCTTGCTTCATTTTAATATTCTTTTCTAAATCTGAATGTGTGGCTTGAAAGTAGAAGGAAACCTGGAGGAGTGTTGCAAAGGCAAGAGATTTCGGTTCACTCTAGAAAAGGTTTTTGGCAAAAACAGCTATATCCCTTTATGTAACAATAGGCGCAACAACTATTGTAATTTTTTTTTCATTGAACTGCTTGTTTGAAAGTCAAAGTATTCAATTATGGCTGAACCTGAAGGATATTAGAATACAAACAAAGAATCAAACCCACAAAAGGAACACCATTAAGTCTTTCAAAACAAAAACCTTAATACATGATGGAAGATTACATGGATTATAACTACACAATATCCAGGTTTTTACAAATTGTTACTTTAGAAGGACTGAAATAACACTAGTCTACTCAGCAGACTTTCCGTTCAAGCAAGAATAGGATGAGGTAACAAGTAAATAGAATCCTCTATACAAATAGAAGTGTGACAAGGTATGAATCACATAGTTTGCAAAAGACATTTAAAATTAAAAAAGACAAAAGACATTTAAAATTAGACATTGCAAAAGTCTCAAAAATAGATCAGTTTACTGTGAAAGATACAGTGCACAAAAGTGTTGTCCTTGGGGCTAATCAGTGTGAATTTTATTTGATTTAGCCCTTTAAAAGTATATCTCTAGGCAAAACATTTTTTAATTGGTACTAGATATGTGAAGGGCAACCCAAGGACAGGTTATGGTTATATGGGATATATCAGCCAATGGGGAAGTAGGGAAGGAGTAGACCTTCGGTCAAGTATTGTGGTCTGTATCCCCATAGGGGAGATTCACAACTCTGTACTGGTGACCATTGTCACTGAAACAGAGTTGTGCCCAGAACAAGAGGTGAAGGGAAATTAAATGGCGACACGTGTTCCATGGACAGCTAACCGTAAAAGAAATGCCCCAAAAACGTCCCTTCTCCAAAACAAATAAAAAAAGTTTTGGCTATACATACACTTGTGAATATTAGGCAAATGTAAATAATGGCAGCGATATGCAGCACTCCCTATATAGGACTGCTATGTATTGACCATACCATATAGCCATTAAAGTGATGTTAAACCCACAGTTATTTTAAGCACTTTCAGTAGCTGATTTAACTGAGTGTACAACTTCTTTATCTTTTAATCCTTGCCTATGTTTCAGTTTAGGTTGGTGCCATGAACACTGCCTCAGGTTTCTAAATTCTATTTCCTACGCAGCCATCCCTACATGCAGGGACTATAGTTCTGTCTCCCTGCACTGTATGTATCAATATAAACACAAAACCCATAGCCTAGGGTGGCAAGGCACTTCCCTGCTCTTTGCTCTTTATTTCCTGTTAAAACCAAAAGTTCAGGTCGGCGGCACTGAGAGAACAGGGGCAATTGAAAGTCGTAAAATGTAAGCGCTGGGGTAAGATATTTAACAAATAGTTTACTGGAAAATGTTTATTTTATCATGCTTAAAAAAGATCTTTAGTCTTTATCTTTGATCTTCAGAACTTTTAATAAAAGGACAATTATCTGTCCAGGGACCCAGGGCTGTCCTTACTCAGTTCTTCACAGGTCTTCAGGTCCCTGATGACAGCATGTTTACTAAAGGAAGTGAGCCGGCCTCCCACTGTGCATGCATAACCCGCATTGTCCTTTGTGAATAGTCCCACAGCCTTATGGCACATGTCACAGGTCCTAGCAGTCTGCGGGCAAAAGGGGGGTAGGTGATCTGAGCGGGTACCTGACAAAAACAGGAAATTCGCTCCCCCCAAAAAAGAGATATGTCCAAAAGTGGAGGAGACAGAAAAGCTAAACTTCCCGTTTTGGGTAACGTTTTACTTTAATGGTTTAATACTACCTTATACATGGACCTACGTCAAGGTTTAGTGCTGAAATAATTTTTTGCAGGGTTTTCAGTGTTAAAAAGGCAAAAAAAAAACAACAATACCCTATTTGGGTACTTACTGGGCACATAAACCCCCTTCCTGCCTAGGCTAAATTTCATCTTTCGGCACTACGTCGCTTTAACTGACAATTGCGTGGTCGTGCGACGTGGCTCCCAAACAAAATTGGCGTCCTTTTTTTCCCACAAATAGAGCTTTCTTTTGGTGGTATTTGATCACCTCTGCGGTTTTAATTTTTTGCGCTATAAACAAAAATAGAGCGACAATTTTGAAAAAAAAAAACACAGGCCCAGATTCACAGAGTGATTACGCCTGCACAACAGGAGATGCGTATGCGTAAGTCTAAATGTGCGCGTGAGTTTCGATGCACGGCATCCCCAAAACGAGATACGCAAGAAATCTACTTTTTTTGGTCCAGCGTAATTTCGTTCGACAGGAGCATCCGTCCGCGCAAAACTGCGCTAGACAGACCATTGATTTGCTAGTCAAATATGCTAATGAGGGACTTACGGGGATCCACAAAAGAACGTTAGGGCAGCGCAGGCTACGCAGTGTGCGCAACAGCAAAATGTCCTGTCTAAAATTAGACCATATAAAAGCTGGTCTAAAAAGAGAAAAAAAGTCTACATGTTAGATAAAGCAACACTGTTAGTGAGGAGCTCAGCAGTCACACGTGTTGCACAACAATCTGTATGCCAACATGCCAGGGGCGCATAGCTATACTACTGACTTTAGATGAACAAAGAAGGATGAGGGCACTGAGGAGGGCACTGAGGAGGGCACGGGAGATGTTTTTTTTTTTTTATTTGCTTATATAAACTTTACAATTTAATCTAATCTAATACAATATTCTTATCTGATACAAGCCCCTCACTCTTCACTTGATATATCACACACGCATAGACATCTATGGCATGAGTGATTCTGAGGTGTCTTGCATCTTCAGATTCACCCCTCATGCCATCATGGAATTAACCACAACCTTGCAGGAGGACATCAGCAGCCCAACACATGGCACTACCCATGACACCCATGACAGCTACATATACAATCAGAGCCCCATCCCCACAGATTTCGAACAGAACATGTATGGGGACAGCTGGCTGGTTGGTGAGTGACATGGGTGGCAGGCATGACTGTCCCCCCCCATGATGCACACATCACAAGGGGCACATGCACTACTAACATCCTCCTGTCTTTTCCCTTCAAGGTGACTCTGCATATGCACTGGGACCTCATCTCATGACCCCCATCTCATGCCAGCTCACATATGCATCTTTGCACGTTAAACACACACATTAATCATGGCACAATGAGAATGCATGCATGCACACCACTGTGGTCCCTAGCACACACACCCCACATCCTCATCACATTGGATTGGCACCAGTCCACTATGCAGGACTTGTGAGCAGCAACGCCATGCCACGGCTCCAATTATGTCACTGTACATTCATACACCATTCACACAGACCTGGGGATCACTTCTCCACCACAAATGATGGTGACACCCCTTTTCCCGCAGGAAAATCACCCCCACATTCCAAAATCATACACAAACAGAACCAAAAAAATAAAATTAATGACGAGCAAAAATAAAAAATGCCCAGCAAAAATATAATTTAAACAAAATAACAACAAATAAAACACATAAAAGACAAAAATCACTCTGCAAAACAGTCCCCAAATATTTCAAAGACACGTCACAAACAAACAAACGCTAATAAACAAAAGCACCTTGCTGTATAGGAAGGGATACAAAGGGATGTACTTTTGCAAAGGAAGTGCATTTGTGTCTGTCTACAGTATTTATGCTGTTTGCGTAGTTCACTAAGTTGCCCAGGTCTACTTCCAATTTCACTGATTGCGCCGTTCCCGAGTTGTGAGCATGCGCACAGAGGTGCTGACCATGGTCTGCATCAAGCTTCATGCGCGAGTCGGCCGGCCCTTCATTTGCATTGGGTCACGGCTCATTTCAATGTAACACGCCCACGTCCTTCCCAATTTGTATTGCTCCGCCTTACGCCTCTGAAATAACGTTACGCATGCGCAATTTTCTGCGCAAAAGCTACGAGAATAGGGTGATTACGTGGCTACATTGCGCAAGTCTAACGTAAAGGCGGTGCGCTACGCCGGTCCAATAATGCGCAGATGTACCTGAATCTGGCCCACAGTTTTTTGCTTTTTGCTATAATAAATATAAAAAAAAAAAAAAAAACATTTTTCTCCGTTTAGTCCAATATGTATTCTTCTACATATTTTTGGTAAAAATAAAAATCGCAATAAGCGTATAGTGATTGGTTTGCGCAAACGTTATAGCGTCTACAAAATAGGGGATAGAATTATGAATTTTTTTTTTCTTCTTCTTATTTTTTTTTTACTAGTAATGTCGGCGATCTGCAATTTTTGTCAGGACTGCGATATTGCGGCAGACACATCGGACACTTTGACACATTTTTGGGACCATTCACATTTATACAGTGAACAATGATATAAATATGCACTGATTACTGTATAAATGTGACTGGCAGGGAAGGGGTTAACACTAGGTGGCGGGGAAGGGCTTAATGTGTGCCCTAATTAGTGATTCTTACTGTGGGGGGTGACTGGGGGAGGTGACCGATGGTTGTCCCTATGTACAAGGGACACAGCATCGGTCTCCTCTCCCTGACAGGACATGGAGCTCTGTGTTTACACACAGAGCTCCACGTCCCTGTCTCCGTGACTGCCGATCCTGGGTGCCTGGCGGACATCGCGGCCGCCAGGCACGCGCATCGGTACCTGCCTGATGCGGCGGGCGTCTGCGCACCTCGCCGCCTCCGCTCACGCGCCCCTCAGTGGTCTGGACGCCGGAGGCCGTATAAAGACGGTGGCTGTATAAATCCACCGTGCGGGCGGGAAGTGGTTAAAGACAAACTTCAACTTTTAAAGGCATTGCCAGAAAGCAATAAAGCAGATTAGACTATATACAGTATTACTGTAGTCAGTTGAGTAAAGATTATTTCTGATTGGATGCTATGGGTCACTAAAATATGTGGAGAAAGGTCTCCGGCCTCCTTCAGTCTCATAAGAACCTCCAGGGCCAGAGATAGCTGACATCCTTCTGTATGTGGTGGGTTGTGAGGCATAGTGGGTGCAAGATGGATAAAGTTATTGGGCACCAGACACTTCCTGAATGCAAAAAGAGATGTTTATTTCTCTTACAAACATCACCCCCGCCTCTCTGCGGGGTTCCTAGCTTGGCACTTTATATACCTCTCAAGCTTCACCCCTGCTGGCCTGCTTGGTCCCTGGCATGACACACAAGGCTGCTCTGCTCTTCACCTGCGCTGGCTGGGTCGGTGACTTGATCACCGCCTGAAGTTTCCCCATTCTCCACCATGCCTGGTCGGTGATAATACTGCTCTGGCACTTGCTTCAGTTACTCACTGTGGTCCGTTAGTGGCAAAAGCTTCCCTTCTACCTCCAACCACTGTGTAGGAAATGTGTAGCGCTTTAAAGTGACTGTCTGTTAATGACAGTCAGAAGCACAAAAAAAGAATAAACAAATTTTGTGTAAAGTAAAACAAATAAAGGACCCTGGAAAATCCAGGGACAAGCACTGTATAACTCGTGTGTGATGAACAGTGTGAAAATAATCTATTAGTGAGATGACACCCGTTGTTGGATACAATTAATCACATATAAAAACATATATACATTGAAAAACAGTGATTGTTCATTTCTTTAAAAAGACATGTGTAAATTATTAGCCACTGACTGACAAGTGCAATAATGTCCCGTGAAAGGAAAATAAAACAAATCCTGATGTAAATAAGTAATAGTCAATCTGATGATTGGTGAATAACAAATAATGACTTCTCCACTGTGTTGTTCCCACCACCGAAAGCAATGCAGGCTTACCAGAACCAGTTGACTTCAGATGGCTTACGCCACTGAAAGTCAAATTAGGCTTGTAGTGGCTGATATCACAATGGGCTCCTTGGCAAGGCAATACTTTGAATGGTCAGCAGAACCTCCGTGGGATGGATGGATGAAGCCCAGCTGGGAGTGCGATCCCCAAGTGGATATTCTCATAGAAAATGGTTTGCATAAGAGATAAGAGAAAGAAGTGGCCACATAGCGTAATCCCGTTTAAGTAGAAAAATAAAATATTTATTTACAGCTATCAAACTTACATTTTAGCTGAATAAAAAATGCTTGTATACAAATAGGGCGGCAGTGGAGTCCTCCCGACGCGTTTCGTGGACAGAGCACTTCGTCTGGGAGACGAAGTGCTCTGTCCACGAAACGCGTCGGGAGGACTCCACTGCCGCCCTATTTGTATACAAGCATTTTTTATTCAGCTAAAATGTAAGTTTGATAGCTGTAAATAAATATTTTATTTTTCTACTTAAACGGGATTACGCTATGTGGCCACTTCTTTCTCTTATCTCTTATGCAAACCATTTTCTATGAGAATATCCACTTGGGGATCGCACTCCCAGCTGGGCTTCATCCATCCATCCCACGGAGGTTCTGCTGACCATTCAAAGTATTGCCTTGCCAAGGAGCCCATTGTGATATCAGCCACTACAAGCCTAATTTGACTTTCAGTGGCGTAAGCCATCTGAAGTCAACTGGTTCTGGTAAGCCTGCATTGCTTTCGGTGGTGGGAACAACACAGTGGAGAAGTCATTATTTGTTATTCACCAATCATCAGATTGACTATTACTTATTTACATCAGGATTTGTTTTATTTTCCTTTCACGGGACATTATTGCACTTGTCAGTCAGTGGCTAATAATTTACACATGTCTTTTTAAAGAAATGAACAATCACTGTTTTTCAATGTATATATGTTTTTATATGTGATTAATTGTATCCAACAACGGGTGTCATCTCACTAATAGATTATTTTCACACTGTTCATCACACACGAGTTATACAGTGCTTGTCCCTGGATTTTCCAGGGTCCTTTATTTGTTTTACTTTACACAAAATTTGTTTATTCTTTTTTTGTGCTTCTGACTGTCATTAACAGACAGTCACTTTAAAGCGCTACACATTTCCTACACATTTAATTCTTTTTGCTTCTCTCATATGAGCCGTGTTAGCAGCTAACATTTAACCAAAATTGGCAGCGCGGGGTAATCATCTTCCTACCTCCAACCACTGACAGGTTCTCCGGCCAGCAGAACCATCACTTTTGGTTGGACTGCAAGCCGCAATCCCAAACCTGCGCTGCTCTCTTGCTTCTGGATAGGCCCTCAGACAGCCTAGCAGCCAGACACCCACGGGATAGGCCCAATTTCCAGCCTTTCAGCCCGAGGCACAAGACAAACGTCCACCCAAACAGGCATCTGGGTGGCACTGAACATTGATCACCTGGCTCCATATGAATATATAGGCTCCCCCAGCAGGCCAAGGTATCCAAGAAAACTCCTGCCCATTGGCTGAGATACCCCATATTCCCATAACCTGACCTTGGGTTGCCCTTCTCATATATAGTACCACCAAGTACCCAGCCACCTAGTGGTAGAAGAGAAAATGCAAAAAGGCCAAACTTAGGGAGAAATCAATGGCTCTCTAACAATCATCTGGATAACTACTTCTGGAAAGTAAATTTGTGAGGAGCATCCCTGCCTAAACTCCAGGGTGCTACATATGCTTTTTACTCTGCCTTACTAATTTTCATATTCTTGTCTGAATTAAAATTTGCAGCTTGAAAGTGGAAGGAAACCTGGAGGAGATTTTAGTTCAAACTAGAAAAAGGTGGGGGGCGTGGCCTAGCGTCGGACCGTGATGGATGCCTAATCCGAGTCCTCCCGCACAAGGCAGCTGCACTAATTAGCCATCGGCCGCAAAACAACGCACCAGGGCTCCAAAACAAGGTGAGGTCGTCTCCCCAACACCTCAGCTACAGATGGATCCTATCCATCCACCCGCAGCTACAATTCCGGCGATGTTCCGGACCCAGCCGGGAGAAGGCCCAAAAGCCGCGGCCTCGCCTAAACTCCCAGTCCCGCATGGCGCTCCAGAGCTCAATACGAGCGGCGCGATCGCCGTTAATGGGACACAGAGCCTCCATCCTCCTCCCTTGCAGCCCCCACAAGCCCTCAGCCTTGCTGACCTGCAGGCGATTCTGCAGGCCATGACAGCAGACATCAAATCATCATTCTCTGCAGCCATCACAGAGATAAGGGCTGACATTCAATGCATTGCTGCAAGGACAGGAGCAACAGAACAGGCCACAATGAGAAACGCAGAGGCCATAAAACAGATACAAAGGCACACTGACATACATCTAACTCACTTGATTGAATTTAGCCGCCATTTGGAAGATTTGGATAATAGGGGGCGTCGCCATAATATAAGAATCAGAGGGGTCCCGGAACTGGCGGATCAGAACCCTGTAGAACAGACAGCCACAGCAATATTTAATGAAGTGCTTGACAGACCCCTAGAATCCCCCATTGAATATGAGAGGATCCACAGAGCTCTCAGACCCAGGGGGAGGGATAATGATCCACCTAGAGACATAATTTGCTGTTTGGTGAATTTTCCTTTGAAGGAAGCTATCCTCAAGAAGGCAAGAGAAAAAAACAGGATCATATTTAATGGATCTGAAATAAAATTGTTCCAGGACTTGTCAAATATCACGCTAAACCAACGCAGGGCTCTACGTCCGTTGACGGAACTACTACGCACCAGGGGAATTCCCTATAGATGGAAGTTTCCTTTCTGCCTATCAGCAACATGGAGAGGTCACACCGCTCTTCTGCGCACACCTGATGATATCAGACCATTCTGCGAATCACTAAACATCCCAGTAGTTGACGTCCCGGAGTGGTACGACTCCTTCAGGACAAACGAATCCTGGATTCCAGTTACCGGCAACAACACGCCAAGATCACAAAAAAACAGAGACAGAAGACGCAGGTCCCCATCACCTCAGCATAACCGGAGAAATTATGCCCAGGGTAATCAAGGTGGTTCACCACCCAGACGCAGAGACCGCGTTGATCACCAGGATCATATGGACACATAAATCCGAAGACACCCGAATATGAAAGAGCAACCTCACCCAGCTTTCGATCAGTGACAGTTTGTTTGCAACACAGTTAATTCCGAGACTCTCACCAAGTACCCAGATTAGTTTTCCAGTCATATTCACGCCAGCACAAAGTCCTTGCTCCTTGCCCATGGAAACAAAACCCCATGCTCTCTATTCTAATGCTGCAGTTAGCATTGTTTTGTGTTCCCCCCCCCTTTTCTTTTTTTTTTTCTCCCCTTTTTTTTTTTTTTTTTTTTTCTCATGAGATATATGCACTGCAATTAAAGAAAGGAGATTTGGAAGAATGGTGGCATAACAAGTGGGCAGGTGTAGCACCAAGCACTACAGGACTTCCGATCCATCTAAGACGACAAGCGAATGAACTCCTTTGAATAGGTATGGTTTAACTGTCCTTTACTAATGGAAAGACTACAACTCTAATTTTTTGCAGGATGTCAAATTTGAACATCTCTGATTTGTGTCAAGAATTTTCTTCTTTTTTTTTTTCTTTTTTTTTATTTTTTTTTTTTCTTGCGCCTCCACATAGATCACAGAGGGACAGTTGTGACCTATTTACATGATTTCATTCTTGCTGGTAAATGATAACAACTTCTGGGTATGTGAATATGTTATAATTAGAACTGTATTGACGCTCAGTGGTGACTACTAGACACTGTCACTGCTGACCTGGCTCCATGCTTGCCATTCTTTCTCCCTTTTCGATTTAGTTCGGAGGGGGAGAAAGGAAAATTAAAAATAGAATAACACAGCTTTCTTTTCCATGACATGGCGCTAGGCGTTGTATTACGTAGTAAATATGGTCTTATGTACACAGTGAAAGACTGGTTATCACTGACTCAAACTATTTGTATATATGTTATCTGCTTTAATCGAGAGGGTGAAAATTGCTTCAGCTTCATTGTCAGCTTCATTGTCATAGAAACTCAGCTTTCGGTTTACCTCCGGGTTAGACAAGGGCTCCACTAGTTATTTATGATACTTAGACACCGCCTATTGAAGGCGTAAATCACCTTGAACCTTTACCTGAAAGCCTTGTTAGAGGCCAACACTACGATTCAAGTTACAATACATTTCAATCACCGATTTGCAAGTAGTCCTTGATAGCGCCCTGAAGCGACATATACTTTTGGCCTCCTATATGCTACAAGTCTTACTCATAGTTTATGGAATTAAGGAAAAAAGTAGTACACCTTGCATACATAGAACAAGCTTTGGTTTTCACTTCTCCATAGACAAGTTTAATGTTTATTACTCAACATTGCCATCTAGTGGCGTAACTTCATTACTCCGTTTGTAGTTATTAGCTCAGTTACCTCTCTAAGTTCCAAATCCCAAATTCAATTTCTGGTTACATGTATGTTTCAAAAGCTCAAACATGAATGTTTGTTTTGAACCACAGTTATTAACGTATAAGAAGAATAGAAGCAGATTGCGGGAACATATACTTGTACACCTCTTTCATATTTGCCCCAGACGCTTAATTAAAGGCCAACTTCATTTATATTTTGCATGCAGCTCCAATGTGCCAGTAACTTCAGTTTGTTTAATCTAGAGTTACAGGTAGAGAGAGAAGGATAAAATTAGAAAAAATAAATAAAAATAAAGACAGAAGAATTAAACAAACTAAAATATACTCGTTCATATAGCTCCATCAGGTTCTATATAGTACTCGCACCCACACAAGGGGTGGTTATCCCATCGCCCTTTGAACCAACCGGTTCCTTAAAAATAGGATAGTTTAGTGAGACTACTTCTATCCCCGGTTCTCTCCCCCCCCCCCACAGAAAAAACTACCCCTACACTTCTTCCCCTTCCCCCCCCCCTTCTTTTTTTTTTTATTTTTTTTATTTTTCTTTTTTTTCACAAGTTGAAATAATGCCTTCTCACAGGGTCCACTCCATCCCTCTATCACTAAAAATATTGTCCATAAATGCAAAAGGTCTCAATATCCCGGAAAAGAGAACTAAACTCATTAACGAAATCACAAAACAAAAAGCCAACATTACTCTTATACAGGAAACCCACTTCAAATCGGATAAAATTCCAAAAATTAGAGATAAAAGATTTCCAACTTCATTTCACTCTACTAACCCAATAGGCAAGACAAAAGGCGTTTCGATACTGATATCCAGACAGACCCCATTCCAAGTAGAAGACACTCTGATAGACCCCGAGGGACGCTATTTATTCCTGAAAGGTAAATTTCATCAGCACCCTGTCACTATCGCTAATATATATGCCCCAAACTCGAGACAAGTGGCCTTCTTCCGTAAAATCACAGATCTTTTGACAGCCTTCGCTTCAGGAACCCTGATTCTCGGAGGGGATTTCAACATTCCTTTAAATCCCCTTATAGATACCTCGAATGGTTCATCAAGCGTACCATTCAAGGCCCTGAAACAGATCAAGATTCAACTCCAGAACCTTATGTTACATGACACCTGGAGGATTCTGAATCCTCAAGCTAAAGACTACACATACTTCTCTACCATCCACCAAAAGTACTCAAGAATAGATTTCCTCCTCCTTTCACAACCAGACCTCCCACTTCTATCAGACTCAAAAATTGAATCCATGACTCTTTCAGACCATCACCCAATAACCATGACCCTGACGTTCCCTGAAAGAATCAACATAACTAAAACCTGGAGACTCAACACTGCCGTATTGAAGGACCCCTCTGACACTCTAGAGTTCAGAGGAGTGCTGAACGAGTATTTTCTGCACAATGAAAACGACGAAACCTCTCTGAGCTCACAATGGGAGGCTCACAAATGTGTCATGAGGGGAGTATTTATTAAAAAACTGACTAACATAAAAAAACAACAACAATCCAAGATAAGATCCCTACTAGAACGCATTCACCAGTTGGAACGTACGCACAAAAAAACATTGGCGATCTCAAACCTCGAAGAACTAACAAATGCTAGATTACTCCTGTCTGAAGAACTTAACATGAAAATCAAAAGGCAATATATATTGAGACACAGGATATATTACGAACAAGGAAACAAGTGTGGCAGACTACTTGCAAAAGCAGTCCAAAATCAAAAAATGCTCACACTATCCACCAGATAAGGGACAAACAAGGGGTATTACGTTCTTCGAGTGATGAAATTGCAAAACAATTTGAACTATATTACGAAAACCTATATAACATTCCCTCCAACCCTAGATGCCCGCAGAACTCAGATAAAAGAGAGAAGCTTATACATGACTTCTTAGAACAATACGGCCCGCCCCGAATTTCAGGTGATATTGCAAAACAGTTAGAAAACCCCATCTCAGGCCTAGAATTCGATAAAGCTATTAAAGAAATGAAAATAGGCAAAGCCCCTGGCCCAGACGGACTACCTCTACAATACTACAAGACTTTCTCCGAAATACTGAAACCAAGGTTCCTAAAAACATTCCAGTCTCTTGGTTCAACTCAACAACCTCCCAAACAACTTATAGAAGCACATATTACGGTAATACCTAAGGAAGGTAAAGACGCGACCCAGGTTACCAACTATAGGCCAATCTCCTTAATAAATGTAGACGTGAAAATCTACGCCAAAATTCTCGCAAACAGATTACTCCCCTTATTGACCTCCTTAGTCGCCTTGGATCAGGTGGGATTTATCCCGGGTAGGGAAGGTCGAGACAATACGATAAAAGCGCTTAACATAAGTCACTGGATAAGCTCTAAACAGAAACAGGGATTTTTCCTATCCCTAGATGCCGAGAAGGCGTTCGATAGAGTGGCCTGGGACTTCATCGACGCAGTTTTAAAACATATAGGCTTACTGCCTGTGATGAGATCATATATTAAGGTTCTGTATTCTAATCCAACAGCACGAGTTAAAGTCAATGGCCTCCTATCGAACGCCTTTAAGCTGCGCAACGGAACTAGACAAGGATGTCCCTTGTCCCCACTCTTATTCGTTCTAACACTCGAACCCCTGCTCAATAAAATTAGATTAAATAATGATATCAAGGGGATTGATATTCATGATAAAACATATAAAATAGCGGCTTTCGCTGATGACTTGCTTCTCTTCCTTTCCAACCCTCATATCTCCATACCAAATCTTCTTAAAGATCTAGATCACTTCCATTTACTCTCCAATTTAAAAATCAACTACTCCAAATCGAATGCTCTCAACGTATCACTGCCTACTAGCTCAGTAGAATTATGCAAACTAAACTTCCCATTTAAATGGGCTAAACACAGCATCACATATCTGGGAACTGAAATCCCATCGAAACTCAAAGACCTCTTCCATCTCAATTATGAACCTATTCTGAAAGAAACTCGGGAAGATTTGAAGAGATGGAATGCCCTAAATGTATCCTGGTTCGGGCGAGCATCCTTAATAAAAATGAACATTCTGCCAAGATTCCTATATATCATGCAGACAATCCCAATCAAAATCCCCTTGCCTTATTTTGCTGCCTTCAGAAGAGCCTGCTCCTCATTCATTTGGAGGGGCAGATCCCCTAGAATCAAGTTCTCGAGACTGACCCTACCCAAGCAAAAAGGAGGTATAGCCTTACCTGACCTTAGGAAATATCATCAAGCTGCCCTGTTGACGAGAATTGTAGATTGGAATATACACCACACAGTTAAAGACTGGGTCACCCTCGAACAAGCACAGGTCCCCCCTGGCCTAAAAAATATGCCATGGATCAATCCTAAATATCATACAAATTCTATCAAATCTCATCCCCTTATTGGCCCTACATTAGAAAACTTCCGAAACACGTTTAAAAACAAAACTCCCTCACCTTGGCTCAGCCCTCTTACACCGCTTCGACATAATCCAGACTTCCCTCCAGGCACGGATAAGTCGTTCCCATCGCATCAGTGGCCTTACAGGGACATCCTGGCAAAACACTTCTTCAAACATGGTAAACTCCTCTCTAGAGACGACATCTTAAAAGATATCGAACCATCCCCCCTATCTCATTGGAACTATATATAAATTAGACATTTCCTAAATAAAAACGACAGTCTTCAACATTGGACTAGACCTCTCACTTCATTAGAAACTCTCTGCACTAAAACATCCCCCCTCAGGCATATCATCTCGACAGTCTACAAATCATTATTTGAGGAAAACACTGACCTCACCAGCTCATCTTGTAAAGCGTGGGAAAGAGATTTAAACATAGACTTGACTGAGGAGGACTGGGAGACAATATACCTATATGCTCATAAAGGTTCATTGAATGTGGCCACACAAGAAAGTGGTTTCAAGATTATAACCAGATGGTATAGAACCCCCACAATCCTCCACAAAATTTCACCCCTGGTATCCGATAGATGTTGGAGATGTAAACGGGAGGAAGGCTCCATGCTACACATATGGTGGTCATGCCCTTTAATTCAATCTTTTTGGATAGCGGTGCATGAAACCATTAAATTGATCACATCGTCAAACTTAAGTTTCACCCCTGCTCAATATTTATTACACTTCAGTTTTATGCCTAAAAATCAGTATTTGAAATCACTCCCTATGTTCATGATAAATGCGGCACGACATTGTATCCCTTCACACTGGAGATCCCCTCATACACCAACACAGGCGGAATGGTTCAGGAGAATTAATAGCATGGAAAGAGTTGAGGAACTCATAAGTATCTCCCAAGAAAAAATTACCATTTTCTATGCTACCTGGCACAACTGGACAACTTTTAAGGAATCCCACCATTACAAATCTATTGTAAAGTAAAACTTAAGTCTTCTCATGACCGGTGATCCCCCCCCCCCCCTTTTTTTTTTATTTATTTTTTTTTATCTTCCCCCTCCCCTCTGCCCCCCCTCCCCCTACATGAATGCGCCTGTCTAAACACAGATACTGATCATTCATTCTTAATTGAACATAATGAAGATAGATCTGTAATTGATATGCTACCTTGATTGTTATTGTCTGGAACTCCTACATGACTGTCTTCTCCTGATGTATACAATCCTTCATTGTTGCGATACTTCTTTAAATGTACAATGTATTTTGCTTTATTATTCTCCCAATAAAGATTTTTTGTGGAAAAAAAAAAAAAAAAAGAAAAAGGTTTCTGGCATAAATAGCTATATCCATAAAGAAAGAGGGACTGTAGAGTCCTTGTGGAATTGTGCACAAATCCCTGGGTATGTATTAGGGTTGTTCCGATGCCTTTTTTTTAGGACCGAGTACAAGTACCGATACTTTTTTTCATGTACTCGCCGATACCGAATACAGATACTTTTTTTACATTTGTCCCCAAATGCAGCCATGTCCCCCACATATGCAGCCATGTCCCCCACATATGCAGCCATGTCCCCCCAGCCATGTCCCCCACATATTCAGCCATGTCCCTCCAGCCATGTCCCTCTAGCCATGTCCCTCACATATGCAGCCATGTCCCTCTAGCCATGTCCCTCACATATGCAGCCATGTCCCTTCAGCCATGTCCCTCTAGCCATGTCCCTCACATATGCAGCCATGTCCCTTCAGCCATGTCCCTCACATATGCAGCAATGTCCGTTCAGCCATGTCCCTCTAGCCATGTCCCTTACATATGCAGCAATGTCCGTTCAGCCATTTCCCTTACCTTTGCCGCCGAAGCCACATGGAGAGAAAACCACAGGATTCATTTGAATAGCCCGCCCGTATAGACACTCCCCCTTGCTCGGGATTGGACAGATCACGATCACCCATCCAATCCCGAGCAAGGGGGAGTGTCTATATGGGCGGGAACACTACAGCTATTCAAATGAATGCTGTGATGTTCCCGCACGGTGTTTAACCCCTTGCAGCGGCGGCGCGATGCGACAGCTTTCTATGCGGTGGCGCGATGCGGCAGCGGCGGGGGTGAAGTATTCTATTTAGGCATCGGGAGTATTTGCGCGAGTACAAGTACTCGCGCAAATACTCGGCATCGGTCCCGATACCGATACTAGTATCGGTATCAGGACAACCCTAGTATGTATAGGTATTAATAACGATGCCCCCAGATGAATGTTGCAGCAGAGTCCAGTTGCAGGGGCCATTAAGGATGATGTGCCATCTGTTTTGGTGTTGGAGACCTGAAGACAAGACCAGTAGTCACAGGGTTATCCTCGAACTGTTGTCCAACCATCCTGGAATGGTACCTTTCACTGTGAGGAACTGTGATCTGGCACTGTAACTATGAAACAGCCTATCTGCTCTGAGCTTTAGTCCTTCCCTAGTAGCTTATAATAATCTTTTCTGCTGTTGGTGTGGAGAAACAATATAAAACAGATGTCATGCTTTTTGGATTATTTAAATCATAATGTTTTTAATTTATGTTTCACAAATGAATTCCACAAAGACAGTATTAACTACCTGGATGTTAATCTGGAAGGTGATTCCGTCTTGGGGTATGTTAGTACCAAAGCATACCAAAAACCATTTGCTCCCTCCCATGCCTTAAAGGCAGTTCCCAGGTTATGCTATTAACAGAACCCACCATGAATGTTGACAAAAGAAGTAGGAGGGACAGCAGATGGAGATATCCAGGGAAAAGGGGTTTATTTTTCTTACAATCTATTCCCTGGAAAGAAATTGGTAGATTATAGCCATCATTAAAGTGGTTCTAAAGCCAGGCATTTGTTTTAACTTAATGAATTTTCTCCATTAATTGTTTTACTGTCACAATGTAGAGTATAATATTTCCTATCATCTGTGCCCAGTCTTGCCACAAAGAGTTAATCCAGCTCTGAGCAATCCTCTTTTATTTTTTCAGTGAGATAAATGGACAAAACAGGAGAATTATTTTTGTCCGTTCTTCCCCCTTGCTGTGAATGACAGGTTATTTACATATCTCATGCACTAGCCTGAGACATGCATTATTTTTTAATTCCCACACCACTCCTTTTCTAAAGTCATGTGGTTACTTTTCTGCGCAAAGGGTTAACTGATCGCCAGGTGTCGGTGGATATCGAGTCTATGGTACCTACAGATCAGCTCCCACTGTAATTATACAGTAGTGGGCCACAGGTGAAGACCATGAGCGCCCCTTACCCAGAAGTGTCAGATCACATATTGGGTACGTAATCCAGGGCAGCAGTACATTCCATTCTCAGACATAGCCTGTTAAGGGGAAACCTGTTGAAAGGAGACAGAAGCTGTATCATTCATGATGAGCATCCAGATTTAGCTTAAACCTTGCTTTTGCTTTGCTTAGCTTCGGCTTTGCTTATACCCCATGTCGCTTTTGTTGTGCTTCAAAGCGTCTTCAAAGTCCCCATAGAATAGGGTGACCAGGCATCCCCGTTTTCAGGGGACAGTCCCTAGATAGAGGATATTGTCCCGGACCAAGTCTGTCCCCGGTTTTGTCCCCGGATTAGATTTGAACAGGGGCTGGGGCAATTTCAAAGACAGTCAGTGCAAAATTGAAAAAAAAAAATCTGAATTACACACCTTCGCTCTGCCGCTCCTACTAGCTTAGGGGGTGTGTTTTTTCCATTATCTGTGCCCCTTTTTGCTGGTTGGGGCGGAGGGACCATTTCTTCAGGTTTGGACGCATGCCCATTCAACTCCAATGTTCTTCTGCCTTGGCTCAAGAACCGGCAACTGCCTATCTCCTTTCCTGGTGGAGTGATCTTCTGACACTCCCCACCCAGTAGTAGCCGGGGGGCGGAGAGTAAGACTTGGCAGGCTGTGAGACAGGCGACTAGTAAAAAAAAAAAAATGTCCCCAGATTTAATTTTAACATTTTAAAAATCTGGTCACCTTACCATAGAAGTCTATGGCAAAGCTCGCTAGAAGCGCCACTGAAGCCCCAACGAAGCCTCATCGAAGACCCACAAACCCTCCCTAAAGCCTCATTGGAGCCCAATCAAAGCCTCATCAAAGCACCAAGCAAAAGCAAGGTGTAAACAGGACTGTAAGCTAAACATTTTATTTAGTGACAGGGGCTTTGACAAAGAGTGTCCGAAAGCCATGTTTTGAAGCAAGTCTAAACTAGCCCTTATTGTTTCTTGAATCCACAAAACACTCACAATGGTTCCTCAGGCCACAATGTGAGGTTTTATTCCTATTATACTACAAACATTTGTTGGAAGCCATGTATGTGACCACATGTGTGTCTGCATTGGCACTGAAGTCAAATGAGCATTACACTAAGAATTTGGGGGATCATTACATAATATCCTTGTAAATGTCACATGGGCATCAAGAGACATTTAATCTGTTTCTCAAGAGCCACATGTTTACATTTTTAATTATACTATTGTGGAGCTTTTACATTAACACATTCTAGTCTAGTTTCATTGGGATTAAGTTCATACATTTGATTCCTTCAATATAATCCTGGGTGTGACTGTATCACAAATAAACTTTTTTCAGCCTTATTGCTGATTACATTTCGTATCACCCCCTACTAAGCAAAAGTGTGATGCAAAGCCATGAGTCACTTTGAGAGAAGATTTCTGCTATGCCCCAGCCTAAAGAAACAGACGTGGCTTCGTACATTCCTGTCTTTTCACTAATCTCTTTGCACTAACTTTGGCTAGAAATGAAGAAAGGTTACAGAAACCAGAGAACATCCCTAAGTGCTATGCGAGAAAAACTCTACCTCCTGCTTAGATGCCTGAGGTGTATCAAACAAACACCATGCATTATTTCAGAAGCACAAACATTAATTCAGATGATATGTAATTCAAGGAATTCCAGTAAGTTCATTTTTGGCAGATACCGAATTTGTAAACAAAGACTGCATACAATTCAAATTGAGATTTTTTTATTTTGATTGTAAAATATATATTGGGGTCAGATTAAAGTGACCCGAGTCAAAACAGACATACAGTACATGTTAAAAGATTGGGCTGCAAGTAATCAGCCAATCAGTTGGGTCAAATACTCGTTTCACCTGCCACATGCAGTGGTTCCTCCTAGTGACTTATATACCCTGTAGTAAATTACAAAGTGTCAGGAGGAACCACTGCAAGCACTGGGGTGGAGGGGGGGGTGGACATAGGCAGTTATTTACACACCAGAAGTGTTGAATACCTGTTTAACAGAATGGGTAATCAGCCGAATGATCAAACAGGGAATAGTTGTAACTTGCTGTTTACTAGTCAGGTGCAAATTTAAAAGCAATAATGCATGTATGTTTACATTTTTTTCTTATTATTATATATATTATACCTGTGTCATTGGAATAACGGAGAATCCTCAAGGGTTATGTGTTGGGAGTTATTTCCTCTGTGTGTCTCTGTTGTTCCTAAAATAGATGGCAGTCCTCATTTGGTTGCTATATAGCTTTGGAAATGTTGGATATATTTATTTATTGTTCAGTAAAAATAGGCAACGCTAAGTGGTTCTCCTCCAACCGAATGCTGGTTGGTAAAGCGTTTCATAGTCTGGGACCTTGGACCGCGAATCTACTTTCTCCTTTGGACTTGTACTTGGCTTTCGGTATCTGGAGGAGATTTTGATTGGTGGATCACAAAACGCGATTGGGATTACGAGCTTTTATTTTTTCGCATAGATAATGGGGGGCATTCCCATGGATAAATCTATGCGTTAGACAGAGTGCTTTAAAAGTGATTCTGTCTTTTACTGGTAACCAGTGAAGGGATCTCAGCGAAGTCGAGATGGATTCCCAAGGTTTTTTTCCAGTGACTTTTTTGCGCCAGATACGTAGTTTATTTATGAATTTTATCTGGGCCGGGAAACGTCCTAGGATTAAAAGAGATCTGTTGACTATGCCTAAGAATCTTGGTGGAATGGGGGTCCCAGATATATTGAAGTATTATTATGCAGTACATCTATCTAGATTAGTGGACTGGTGTAGATATACTAGATCTAAGAGGTGGGTTAATATAGAACAGCAGTTAAGTACAGTTCCTTTAGGTAGAGCACCTTGTTGCTTTACAGTATTACCGGCTCCTCTTAAAAATCACCCTATAATTGGCACAACACTAAAAATTACGGCACGTATATGTCAAAACGGGAACTTTTCTACAGCGCGATCACCTTTTGTTTTCCATATTGGGGAACCCAAGTTTTAGCCCGGGTAATGAAAGAGGATCTTTCCGGTTATTAATAGAGAAAGGAGTATATCAGGCCTCACATTTTATTATATCAGAAAACTGGCCATCGATTAAAACATTGATACAAATAGGAGGTCCTTTTGAAGTCAATATCTGGCAAGTAATTTTCATCGTCAGTTAACAATCTTTGAGTCGAACTGTAATGATTTAGAACCACTAGCCCGAGGGATCTCTAAAATGTATGGACTATTAAATAAACTTAGGGAGGATCAGGAGATACCAGGCCTTAACAAATGGGAGAAGGACCTAGATAGGACCTTCTCTGCATTACAATGTAAACAGATTATCTTTTTAACTCTAAACTCTTCAATCTGTACACGAACTCAAGAATTAAACTATAAAATCTTAATGCAGTGGTACCATACTCCAGTACGACTCAAAAAATTCTGCAATGAAAATTCTGACAGATGTTGGAGATGTGGAGAAGAAAGCGGGACATTGATTCATATATTTTGGTTTTGTAAAAAAATAAGAGTTTATTGGTTGTCAGTTATGAGAATTTTGCAAAGAATTTCTGAGTTAAAAATACCCAATGATCCCGCTTTTTTCCTACTTCACCTATCCGAGATCCCAGTTCAGACTTATCGGAACTCAGTACTGTGTCATTTGGTGAATGCAGCTAAAGCAGGTATACCCCTACGGTGGAGGGATACTACGTCACCAACAGTTTTAGAGTGGATAAATAGAGTTAGAGATATAGAAGCTATGGAAGACCTAGTTCTCTCAGCTAAGGGTAAAAAATAAACAATACAAAAAAACGTGGAAGAGCTGGAATTTATTTAAAAATTCAGACGAGGGGAAAAGATTAATGACTGAACCTGATTAACGAAAAATCGGATACGCGCAGGGAATTATAATGTAAAATATAATATGAAGGATAAACTGACTTTCCTGTTATGATTTGTGGTTTAAGGGAGGGAGAGGATGGGGTCTCCCTTCTCTCTCCCCCTTTGTTTTTATCTTTTTTTTCTTTTATTCATTTTTTTTTCTCCTTTTTTTTTTTCCTTCTCCCTTCTTTTGGGGGGGGGGGGGGGGGGCAGGGAAAGGGCGAATGCATCACTTGTCTCTCTGTAAAAGAAAGTGAGGATTAAGAAAAGGGTTAGTGGGAAGATTTAGTGAGGGAGTATATGGGAGGGTCCAGAGCGAATATGTATGTATTTTTTTTGTCAAGAGGATTGTGTTCATGTTTGTTTTTGGCAGTGTATTTGCCCTGTGCCTTTCAATACGCTGTTTTATGTAAAGAAAAGAAAAAACAAATAAACATATAAAGTACACAAAAAAAAGAATGAATGAATGAAAACTTATATAGCGCAGCACATGCGAACTTAATCGCCTCTGGGCGCTTGTTGTTCCTGTCTCCTTTGGTATCAAAACAGATGAGTCTTGATCTTTCTCCTGAACGCTAAGTGGTTCTCCTCCAACCGAATGCTGGTTGGTAAAGCGTTCCATAGTCTGGGACCTTGGACCGCGAATCTCCTTTCTCCTTTGGACTTGTACTTGGCTTTCGGTATCTGGAGGAGATTTTGATTGGTGGATCGCAAAACGCGATTGGGATTACAAGCTTTTATTTTTTCGCATAGATAATGGGGGGCATTCCCATGGATAAATCTATGCGTTAGACAGAGTGCTTTAAAAGTGATTCTGTCTTTTACTGGTAACCAGTGAAGGGATCTCAGCGAAGGTGAGATGGATTCCCAAGGTTTTTTCCAGTCACAAGTTTAGCGGCCGTATTTTGAACGACTTGCAGACGTGCGATTTGGTACTTGGGGAGTCCGAGGTAAAGGGCATTTGCATAGTCCAATCTTGAGTTTACAATTGCTCCCACCACGACCGCTATGTCTTAATTGGGAATAAAAGGAGTATGTCTGCGTAGTAGGCGCAGCAGATGGTGAGATCCGCTGACTACTGACCCTATTTGTGCGTCCATTGTCATGTAGGAGTCGAAGATGACCCCAAGACTTTTGACTTTGTTGCTAGGGGTGATGATTTTGCCCAGAATGGGCGGGGGGGTCCAGGTTGTTGCAGGTTAAATCATACGCTTGGCGTGAAACAGGAGAAGTTCTGTTTTCGCTCCGTTGAGTTTAAGATAACTCTTTGTCATCCAGTCCTCTATCAAAGAGAGGCATGTCTCTAGATTGAGGTGATAATCCTTTTTATTGCAAATGCGAAAATACAGTTGCGTGTCGTCTGCATATGAGTGGTAAAGCAGTTTTTGGCTGCTAATAATCTCAAAAAGAGGACAAAGATAGATGTTGAACAACACCGGCAACAGGGGGGATCCTTAAGCGACTCCGCACGATAATGTGCATTTCTCAGAAGTGAAAGGTCCTAACTTCACTATTTGTGATCGGTTTTCCAAAAAAGAGGAGAACCAAGATAAATCGCCTTCTGCGACTTTGGCTACTTCAGCTAGCCGAGTCAATAAAAGCTTGTGGTCTACTGGGTCGAAGGCTGCGCTTAGGTCCAACAGAACCAGAAGACAAGATTCTCCTTCGTCTGCGGCCTCAAGAGCATATTTTGAGCAATGCGGTTTCCGTCCAGTGTCCAGGCCGGAATCCCGATTGAAATGGATCAAGTAGGTTGTGGGTATCTAGATGCTGTTGCAGCTGTTGTACCACTACTTTTTCCATTACCTTTGAGAGTACATTTAGGCCTGTTATTGGACGACGGTGAAGTGGGTCCTTGAGGTCCAGGTTGGGTTTCTTCAAAATGGGTCGGATTATACCCTCCTTCAATTGGGAGGGCATTATGCCTTCCCTGAAAGATTGGTTGATAAGCTGCGTGATAGAAGGTGCCAAGATGTCGGCGCAGTTTAGTGGGGATGATATCATTCGGCGCGGTGCTGTTACGCAAAGTACAGATGATATTATTAGTGTCATTGATAGAGATAGGTTGCAGCGTGAACTTACCTGGTTGTGGTGAATTACTGCAGGTGTTGTGTAAATACAGTAATTACGGGAAGGGTTGACGGGGGAATTATTTTGCCGAATACTTTGTCGGATCCTCTCGATTTTATTAATGAAGTAATCCGACATTTCATTGCAAAATTCTTGTGAATCCGAATTGGGGGCTTCAAGACAACCTGGATTCATGGTCTGAGTGACCAGCTTGAAGAGTTCGCGTGGGCGATTAAGGGCGCTGTTGATAGCCTTAGAAAAATAGTTTTCCTTGGCTTTGAAGATTTCTTTGTGGTATTTTCTTGTTGTTGCTTTGTAGACGCTGAGGTTCTCATCTGAAGAGCTTCTTTTCCAGGTGGCTTCCCTTCTGCGCTCTTGATTCAGTAACGCCAGTTGGTTATTGAACCAGCTGGAGTTATTTTTCCGGATGCGGGTTTTGCGTTTCGGCGCTATTACGTCGGCTGACTGTAATAGGGCTGTATTTATGGTATCCAGTGTTTCTTCAGCCATTTGGTTCGGCTGAATTGTATTTATTTTTTTCCTTAACGTGGTTTTGAAGAGTTCCGAGTAGAGCTTCTTCTAACATCTAGTCCAGTGTGCTGTCACTGGATTTGAAGTTTTAGTTAAGGGTGGGAAATTGAAAATAATGAATTTAATTGCATGGTGATCTGTCCATGGCAACAGTTTATTTTCCAAGATTTTTATTTCCAGATCTTGTCTGAAAATAAGATCGAGTGTGTGACCCGAAGCATGTGTGGGCCAACATACTAGTTGTTGTAGCCCTAATCCTTCAAGGTGATCGATGCAGGCGTCGGCAATAGGGTCTTGCGGGGAGTTGGCCCAGAGGTTGAAGTCCCCGAGCAGCAAGAGGTGTTTGCTGTTAAGGGTATAGGTGGAGATAAAGTCCGTCAATGATGGAAGAAGCTGCGATTTTGGGCCAGGTGGCCTATAGCAGAGTAGAATCCGGACGGTCTCCTGGGAATTTGCTTGGAGTTGCAGAGTAAGGGTTTCCATGAATGGAAGAGGGTTTTGAAGGACTGGTTTAGTGATCGCAAGATGAGTCTTATCGATCACCGCCAGTCCTCCTCCTCTTTGGCCTATTCTGTTTTCGGTTATAATACGATAGTTTTCTGGCACCAATTCTCCTAGAATGGTGTTGCAGTCGGCTGTGAGCCAGCTCTCTGTAACAAAGAGGCAGTCTAAATCGTATTGTAGAATGAAATCATGGATTTCCAGTCGGTGCTTTACTGCCGACCTTGTGTTGATCAAAGCACATGATATGTGCTTAGGCTGGGGTAAATGGCTGAGATTTTTGATAGTCGATCGTTGATCGATTCTCAAAAGTCGCTCAGTTCTTAGGGCTTTTTTAGTGATGGCTGGTAGTATTGCGGCAAATTGCATCAGATCCCCAATGGTTTCTGCAGAATATTGCAGATTAACCATAGTCGCCAAACACCAGGGGGAGAAGGGGGGGGAGGATTTTTAAGGATTAACTTAATCCTCGATCCTGGCTTGGTCCAGAGGAAGGTAAAAAAAAACCCTGGCTGTGCTACGCCAATATGCTACAACAGGGAAAAAAAATTGCTTCCTGACCCCTTGAGAGGCGATCGGGCGAACCCTGGATCAAGTTCAAATGGTATTGAGGAAGGGGGAATAGGGCTTGGGTGTTGCAAGATGGCTACCACTCCGGCTGAAAAGAGACAGGGTAGTGACCTCGAGGGGGGGGGGATTGCCAACTGGTAGTTATTGAGTCAGACGAGGGTGGTAGGTGACCCAATTACAAGGGGGTAGCAAGCTGGTGTCTGGAGGGGAGGTGCGGGGGGCCACTCGGTCGCGGCGATGAACGGGGGGGGTGGAGGGGGCCCTACCTATCTACATCCCGTGGGCCACACGTCCCACTCCTAGGAAGCGTGCGCCGGTAGCTACCGGGATGCAGTTCTAGCCCTAGGGAAGTGGGGGGTCCTGCTGGTGTCAAGGGGGGATTCATGTGCAGCTGGCAGGTCGCAGCGATGAAGCAGGGGGGGTGGCGGGGGCCCTACCTATCTACATCCCGTGGGCCACACGTCCTACTCCTAGGAAGCGTGCGCCGGTAGCTGCCGGGATGCAGTTCTAGCCCTAGGGAAGTGGGGGGTCCTGCTGGTGTCCGGGGGGGATTGCTGTGTAGCTGGCAGGTGGATGGTGTATCAGGGGGGGAGGGGGGCCGCAAGCCGGGGAAATACCGAGCCACCGCCGGGGGCTACGTGGCTGGATTCTGTGAGGGGGCGGCTCAGGGGTAGCTGGTGGTGGCTGGGGGGTTCTGCAGGTGTCCGGGGTTTTTTTTGGTGGTTCTGGCAGGTGAATGGAGTGGCGCGCTGCTAGGCCGCGGGTGAAGCCGCGGCCTTTCCTAAATGCGGCGGCCGCAAATGGTTCCAGAGATGGCGCGAGGGCCTCCGCCACGGCTTATCCTGAAAGGGACGGCCACCAACGGAGCTTGGGGAGGTGGGAGAGCCCTGTAGATTAGGGGCTTATCTTTCTGAGGGCAGAGAGCGGCGGATCCGGGGGGACCAGGGACCAGGGGGAGAACCGGAGAGAGTGATGGGAGATGCCAGGGAAGAGCGTGTGGAGCAGCCCTGGATGTCAGGAGCTGTCAGGTGCTGCGTCCAAACACAGCCAGCATGTGGCTACGAATGGTACTGCAGTTCTCTGATCAGAGTCACTGTGCTGAGCTTCTGTTTCTTTAAACTTTCAATTGATGCTAGAAATACATATGCTTTATAGGAGAAGGAGTGTGGAGCTGGTTTTCTTGTTGATGTTTATTGCACTGGTGCCTGGTGACCTACCTCTAATTTGGAGATGTCATAGTGTGAGCAAGAGCACTAGGTTATTTCTATTGTTTTTTCATAATGTGAAGAACTTTAGAATTTGGACCTATACATATAATTTATGGACTTTTCACATTTGGATTATTTGTATTTATAGGATTGAGTTGTATATACATGTAGCGGGGTTACACTATCATGGACTATTGATAGTGATGTAGACCTGAATCCCCACCGGAGTTCCAGTTACCTTTTACATATGTGTTTATTTTCTTTAACAAAAGCAATGCATTGTGGGACTAGAAGTACTGGGAGAAACGGACTCCATTGACAATTAGGATGAATAACTACACCTCCCACAATGCCTTGCCTTCCTGGAGCACATGACAGCCTTATGGGGGAGGTTATTAAAGGCGTGGAGGAGCTGAAATTTGCTCTCTGGGGACCTGCGCTCTTCCCTCTGTAGAGCAAGAGAGAGCACTCCAGCTAAGCAGTTAGGCCTGAAGCCTAAGGCGGCGTACACACGACCGAGGTTCTTGCTGGAAACCAGCGAGAACCTCGCTGGAATGCAGCTCGGCCGTGTGTACGCTCTCAGCGAGCATCCTGTCGGGAATGCCGTCGAGCAGAAATAGAGAGCATGTTCTCTATTTGCTCGACGGCCCGCCTGGATGAATGGCTGGTTGCCATTCCCGACGGGCGGGTCGCCAAATCTGACGGCCGGCAGAGAACCTCGACGGGCGGAACGATGTGTTCTGCCCGTCGAGGTTCTCTGCCGTGTGTACACGGCTTTAGAGAGGATCCATCCGGACATCAGCCATCTGGAGAGAGACAAGACCAAGTGCCTTTAGCTCGTGTTACGGAGGGACCGGAGAGAACTCACCAGCTGACGATCGTAGCAGTGGAGAGTCGGATACGGGAGACCGTGTGATGCGGGGCGGTGGCTGATTGGCGTGCGTTTGTGAAGGACTCAGGCGGACTAGGCCTGCTCGGGTGAGAGGGCACCTGCCCAAGCTCTAATATTACCTCAGCTCATAAATTAACAACACTCTATAGGCCGGAGCCACTTATTGAAAATTGATTTAGCTGAGAGGCCCAACATCTAAAAGTTACGCTAGTAGAGTTGACTGACGCTGAACAGAGGATCGGTCCACCAGCATCTGTGTTCATCATACCCCTATGACTGAGTTTAACTTCTTCTTTTGGATTACAATTTATTAAGTGCACCAACGCTTTCAACATAGACTTCATCTTGAGGAACATTCTGAAGCTATTAGAGCCAGGGCTGGCAAAGGGTTTCTGCACTTGTGTTTTCACAGAACTGCCCACTAGGGGGAGCTTGTGAGTATAGATTACTTACAGTTACTTATGGACTCATTTGTGTTGACCTTTTTAGGTTTGTTTTGCTGACTACTGCAGGGACACTTGCAGAGTCATTCTCATACAAATATTTATGTGTGTTTAATTTGTTGTTCAACCTCTTTTACCCTTTTTACTATAAGGCAAGTAAAGTTACCTTTTTGATTTTACTATATCAACTGTGTGAGGTGTGTTTACTCATCAGAAGCAAAAAACATTGTTATATTGCCATTGCATATTTCATATGTGTCTCTCTTGCTGCCAACCGATCTTTGCTATCATTCGCTACTGACTTTTGGCTCATTTCCCGACTCTGCTTCTGCTTGAGCCCTACCTGTTATATCTGCTTCCAGGCCCCAGCTTGCTCACCGCCTGGTGGGGCAATCCTGAAGACTGCGACCTGGCACTAACACGCAGCAAAGCCCACCTCCACCATCAGGAGCTCTGGTGAATACCGGTTAGTGCTTAGACCCCGCACCTCAGGTGAACCCGTGTCATCAGCCAGGGTGACCTGTGTGAATATCCGCTCTGCTGCTATAGCTACTGGCCTCTGAGCCTAACTCCAGACCGTGACACTCTGGTAGCAATTGGGGAGGCTTTCCCTACATTAGTTGGGACTTCTGAAATAGCTGCCTTCTCGCTGGTTCTGACAATAACATTAAATGTAGAGTTTTTGAATTGATTTAAGGTAAAATGGCATAAGATAAATGTGGAGGCTGACAATTCTAACCTCTCTTAAAAACGCTTGTTACATGGGATCAAACAGTTTTTTTACACAATGCAAAGGATTAACCCCTTAGGCTCTACAGTGTGTATAACAAGCATGCTTTACTGCATATACAGATCATTTTTTACTAAACCCACAACAGTAAAATTAAAGTCAGCGGTGAGTTAAGTTATGAGGGTTGAAGTGTGGTGGGGTGGGAAAGGGGGGAGAAGCACTTTTTTTGCTTTTGCGTGACAAAATATACCAGTTGTAGTGAATTTGAAAATTTGTCACTGAGAGCCATTGCACCCATATACGTATACTGTATATATGACAAACAACCCTAAAGGATTCAGGAGGTGATAGTGTATGGCATATTTCTTGTGCCCAGTCAATGGCTGCTATTCCAGGTAAGGGGAAGTGTAGTAAAGCGACAGGATCAACCAGATCATGCCACCAATGTCGAGTAGGTGACCTCCTATGTTCAAAATGCAGGAGAGCAGATGCTCATTGTGGGACCCAGAAGCAAGTGGAGATCCCTGGGGTAGTGGTGTCTACTTCAGTGATTTCTAGCTTTCAGGAACATCAGCCATGTATAATTACATTGCTCCAAGCTGGACCAGTGTAACTGTATAACATACAGCTGCCTGGAAGTATTCTTTAAAGTTTAGCTCCACTGGTTCAGCCAAGTTGAGATAACACCTACCTTTTATTTGTTTCATGTTTTAATTCACATAGTATAACTTAAAAAAAAATATTTCAAATTGATGATCATTTAGATGATCTTTTCTGATAACTCCAGCATTAAAACGCCTGACTTATTTCATTTTGTTTAGCAGAGGGCCGGGGAGCTGTGTTTGCCATAATTAACCCTGTCTATAATGTGCTGGCAGATCTTATTATCAGTTGTAAGCTAGCTTTGCACAATTAACAAAGGTTTAATAGAAGCTGTCTTTCTTCATTTGATGTTGAGAGGAAACTTAGACTGTACCAAGCCTTTCCATGGTGGCAGACTCACAATTGTTCAGAAATGCTTGCCTCAAAGCTTTCCACTAAGAAAGCTTTTTTTTTTTAGGTGAGTTATGAGAATGGGAATAATGTAGTCAGGCTATAAAGTTATG
The DNA here is from genome assembly GCA_029574335.1 of Rana kukunoris. Lineage (NCBI taxonomy): Eukaryota > Metazoa > Chordata > Amphibia > Anura > Ranidae > Rana > Rana kukunoris. The sequence goes on from CM056052.1 coordinate 218,850,759, forward strand.
AAAACAGAAACGTTTGATTAATGAAAAAATTGAGAAAAAAAATAGGGACTTTAAGGAGGCTATATATATCCATCCATAGGGACTTTATGTGAAATCGTGGCCCAGTAGGGTCTCAAATTTCCATCCCAAGTAAATTCTAGAGGGGGAGAGCAGGGAGAGTGGCACTTTTATTGAAGCACAAGGTTGCAAGAGAGTAGATTGGGTGAACCATAGGAATTTTATTAAAATCTCATATTACATATATAAGCAATGGTAATGTCAAGGTACATGATAAGCATGATAGTAACAAACAGTACATATACAGTGAAAGAGTGCAGCGCAATATATTAAACTAAAAAACAATAATAATCATAAAATTATATAATAAGTGTCCAAGTGATAGCAAAAAAGTCCATGTGAAAAGGCAATCCAAACTTCAACGTATATCCAGAAAAAGTGAGGGTGACGATAACACCACAAAGACTTCCACCACCGCATGCAAGATGGACTCTCACCTTAATACTTTGACCTGAGACAGGTCACAAAGCATAACAGCAGTTGTCACAATACAGCCAAGTCCTCAGATGGAACAGTGGATCATGGATGGCACCCACACAGAGGGCGCATAGGAACCATAAAGGAAAGAAACACACAAACAAGATCTAGTGCTCTCCGTATGGAACCACTTTAATGCTATAGAAATAATATACAAATGGCCACTCACATTATGAAACACTCATGAGCAGAGTGTATGCTGTGTCAGTATCGAGTATACAATGATGACGATCGGGGTAACGTCCTGCGTAGCTCCTCCCCTTGCGTACGCGTTACGTCTCGTGGGCGGGACTTCTTCAGTGTCAAGTAGAGGGAGTACAACGGACGTCTCCTTTAGCATATATTATATAGGCCAGCGGGTGATTCAACGGCCAATAACGTTCCCCTAAGATGCGGCCAATCGAGACGCAGAACGGCAACAACATCCGGGGCAAGACCATAGAGAACACCCGGCCGAGCGGAAGAAAAACATCATGACTCCAAAATAAAGACAAACTAGTATACGGGAAAAAAAGGAAATAAAAACCCCCGTATACCACCACAATGTCTTATAAATGTACAGCTCAAAGAAATGAACTATCATGATGTTAACCGCACAATAAAAAATTGGAAATTAATAAAATAATAATGAAGGACGTCATCCCCGATCATCAACACCGGACAACAAGCATAATGACCATAACCAATAAATACAAATAAGATCAATGTAAAAAAAGGAGGGCATACTCACATATTAAAAAATAATAAATGACATAATCACATATTAAAGATCACATACATATTACGCCTGATAGAACTATTAAAATTTACATAATTTAAAATTTGCATAAAATACATAAAGCCAATGAGTCATGTTATAATCAACGATCGGAAATAAAACAATTTAGATCAAACTCAACGTTGAGCCCCCCCGGAGAAGCAACCTTGAGTTCATGAATCCAATAAGATTCTCGACGACTTAATTGGCGAATAAAATGTCCACCCCTCCAATGCTTGGACACTTTCTCAATTCCCCAAAATTTGAGATATTTGGGATTACGATCATGATGCTGTCTAAAATTCCTAGAAACGCTGTGCGTTTTGACTCCTCTTCTAATACAGCTGATATGCTCACCAATGCGAACATGGAGGGCACGTGAGGTACGCCCCACATACTGTAACCCACAGTCACACTCCAACATGTATACAACCCCTTCAGTGGCACATGCGACAAGCTGTTTAATAGGATATTCTGTGTGGGTGACTGTTGAACGAAAAGATTTGCGTTTTTTAACATTATTCCTCACATGTTTGCATGTAGCGCATCTACCACAGGCATAAAAGCCAGATAAAAAATTAAAAAGTTTGTGCTGAGCTACCACAGGTGGATCAATAACACCAGGTGCAATAATATCACGTAAGGCTGGGGCTTTCTTATACACAAACTGGGGCCGGTCCGGTAAGGCTGGACCCAAGATGGCATCTCCCTTTAAAATGGACCAATGTTTGATAATGATACGTTCAAACTTCCTATATTGGATGTTATAGTCCAGAACCATCTTGTGATTAATGTTTTCATCAGTACCTGGTCCACTAGAAGGTTTATCACTAATAATAGCAACCCTATCCATGGTGCATACATTTTCAATCTCCTGATCAATAGTAGAAGCTGAATACCCTTTCTGTTTAAACCTTTCAGCAAGCACCTGCGACTGTGATATATAATCCGTTTCGAGTGTGCAATTCCTGCGCAGTCGAACAAACTGTCCCCTAGGAATGTTGCATAACCACAATTTGTGGTGACAACTAGTCAAGGGTATATAGCCATTGCGATCCGTGGCTTTGAAGTGATTCCTAGTCTGCAACTTGGTATTATTTTTAAAAATTTCCAAATCTAGAAACGTGATTTGATCATGCGACAATGTCCAGGTGAGTAATATATTTTTATCATTGCAATTAAGTCTATCCATAAATAACTGGAGACTTAACATGTCACCACCCCAGACCATGATCAAATCGTCAATGTACCGTTTATAACATTTAAGCTGTGGGGGGCGGTTCTTAAAGACTACATCATCCTCCCAGTGTGCCATAAAAAGATTGGCCACACTGGGAGCAAACCGAGCCCCCATAGCAACTCCTCGTTGCTGCAGATGGAAATTTCTATTATACCAAAAGTAGTTTTGAAATTTAAACCATCCAAAATAAATCGAATGTGCTCAGTACTCAAATCAGTATCTTTTAAAGCCCAAGTAACCGAAGCTATTGCTGCATCATGATCTATAATGGTGTATAAAGAGCCGACATCGGCAGTAACAAGAATTGTATTAGGTGTACACTTAAGAGTATCCAATATATGTATGATCTGTTTAGTATCACGTAGATAGAAAAAAGAAAAAGATACGGCGCTGGATAAAAATGAAGACTGGATGGACAAACGTATAACTGCAGTGTATTAAAACTGAGTAACGCCATAGAAAACCAACCAGAACGTATGAAAAAAGCTTAAAAGCAAGGATATTCACACATTATAATATTACACCAGACTGTGAAAAATATAACCAAAATGTGTAGATAGAGATATATTGAAAAACAATCCCACACTGATCATATGCACCAATACTGTGTAAAAAACATAACAAAAAAGATCTTATTCCATTTAAATGTCCACAAGGGAAATGATGATTGAATAGTAGAGAGAGTCCCAGAAGTGAAGTTCTGCGGGTCATCAAAGGAGGTGTAAAATGGAAAGTATAGGTAGGCTTGATTCACCAGTAGAGACACCCAAAGTGAAGATGTAGTCTCCTTACCGACTATACTGACCACTATAGCCGCCGGCTTCATTACATTATACACCGCTGACTGTTCACTTCGTAAATGTGAGTGCAAACAGTTTTTTATACAATAAATCCTTTTGTATTCTCTGGTATCACGCTATGGTCCTTTTTTCTCTTTATATTTTCCATCTATGGAGAGAGTCAATCTAGAATCATCCAGACATTATACAGATGGTCAGGAGGGAGACCCTAAACCCCCGGGCTCAGAGTGACCAGCATAGTGGTCAGTATAGTCGGTAAGGAGACTACATCTTCACTTCGGGTGTCTCTACTGGTGAATCAAGCCTACTTATACTTTCCATTTTACACCTCCTTTGATGACCCGCAGAACTTCACTTCTGGGACTCTCTCTACTATTCAATCATCATTTCCCTTGTGGACATTTAAATGGAATAAGATCTTTTTTGTTATGTTTTTTACACAGTATTGGTGCATATGATCAGTGTGGGATTGTTTTTCAATATATCTCTATCTACACATTTTGGTTATATTTTTCACAGTCTGGTGTAATATTATAATGTGTGAATATCCTTGCTTTTAAGCTTTTTTCATACGTTCTGGTTGGTTTTCTATGGCGTTACTCAGTTTTAATACACTGCAGTTATACGTTTGTCCATCCAGTCTTCATTTTTATCCAGCGCCGTATCTTTTTCTTTTTTCTATGTTTTAATTTTTGTATCACAAATTTTTGATACTGGCTGCTTTTATACAGTCTCATACTTGTACATGTCAATTTATTATTTTGAAATTTTTTATTAAGCGCAGTGTTTCCCTTGTGGTTTTTTCATCACGTAGATAGGCCTCCATTTTACACACCAGGGGTTGGAGAAAGTAATCAAGATATTGGCCTAACCTGGAGGTTACTGAGTCTATCCCATTAACTATGGGGCGACCAGGAGGTCGTTCAGAATCCTTATGTAGCTTAGGTAGAAAGTAAATGATGGGTGTACGACAATAAAAAGGGTCCAAAAAAGATGCCTCTTTCTTGTTCAAAATACCCTCATGTGTTCCTCCTTCAATTAAAGAATGTAATTGGTTCTTAAATTGGACCATTGGGTCACCCCTTAACAGCAGGTAAGTATCTGATTCACTGAGAAGTCTACCCATCTCCTCCTGGTAGTATGCTTTACTAAGCACAACCAGCCCTCCCCCTTTGTCAGTGGGGCGAATGACAATATCATTCCTTTGCTCCAAGGATCTAATACCGCGTTTAATATGGTGTGAATCACAGACCTTTTTAATCCGCAACTCATCCAAATCTTTACACACCATATTTTTAAAAACATCCAGATGCCTCATATCATGGCATTGCGGATTAAACACAGACTTATTCCTGAGTTTAGTATGCTGGGTGACAGATACAGGGACATTCCTCTGAATTGTATTAGAAAGGAAGTACCTCTTCATGTTTAGCCCCCGGACATACTTATGGACACTTACATAAGTTTGGAATTTGTTGAGGTTTTTAATAGGGGCAATTTTTAAACCCCTATCCAACACTCGCACCTCGTCATCAGAAAGTGAAGTGCCACTGAGATTAAAAATCCCAGTCCCTAGTATGGTCTTCCTCTTTTGGACTCGTCGCCCCCCCTATTTCCTCTCGGTTTTTCCTTTTTAGACTTGATTGTCCATTTCCGACAGGACCTGGGGGAGCCGGCGGGTCCCTCCACCTGTCCACTGGGGGGACTTGTGGATCCCTCCAACCTCCCCACGTTGGGGTATGAGGAGGAGGACCCCTCCAAGGGGTCCTCTCCTGCCCTAAAAAATGGTTAGAAGAGGAGGAGGGTGCTTCCCAATGCTCCTGTAAGGGTGCATAGTAATTGTAAGTAGACAACGGAGGGGGACCAGTGGGGAAACCTCCTCTCCCTCGTTGTGGACCCCTACCCCTAGTGGGTGCCGGTCTCCAAGGAGGGTTATCATACTGATAATATTGTGATTGATTGGGATTGGGTTGAGAATAGCCTCCCCTGTTTTTACCTTTCCCTTTACCCCGGGGTTTAGGAGGACCTTGTCCCCTGGACTTAGGGGTATTATACATGGGAGGTATATTCTGGGATTCTGCAACACTAGCCCACATATTTGGAGGGCCCTGAGTAGCCTGAATAGGCTCATCTACTAATTCAGTGGTATCCAAAGATACTGACTGAGAAGGATCAGTAGATCCAGCTAGAAGGGTTTGCCATTTAAAAACCTGGTAGGATCCAAAATCATTGAGATCCCGCAAGAATTTCTTGCGTTTCTTATCTTGAGCTTCCTTATCCCACCTGATCAATTTGGTTTTCAATTCTCCAGAAAGACGAATGAAATCAGGGGATTCCTTACTAGGCTCAAGACTCATCTCTTTTGATACCAAAGGAGACAGGAACAACAAGCGCCCAGAGGCGATTCAGTTCGCATGTGCCGCGCTATATAAGTTTTCATTCATTCATTCATTCATTCATTCAGGCTCAATAAGGTCAACAATAGCTTTTATCTGCCCCTCAAGCCATATTTTTTTCCGTTGTTTACGTGATGTCAACAACCGGATCAACTCAAAACTCTTGTTAGTAAAAAACTCATACCATTCTTTATTTGATTCTATGTCTGTTAAACCATCATTAGGTGGAAAATCCCACCTTAAGCGTCTCGGTATGATTTTTGCAGACAGATATTGGTCAAACGATATTATGTCCCACCAAGTCTTAATTTTCTTATCAAACAGGTGTCCTAATTTCCTAAAGGAAACATTTAAATCCCCTTGATCAGAGGGAATAGCTGTTTTAGAAAAGACATCAGTGAGAGTGATCTCACGATTCTCTAAATACGAGAAAACTTCCATTCCTGCTGCTAAATATAGTGAATTAAAGGGTGCAAATAAACAGTGAAAAGTATTCAGAGCTGGAAAACACAATAAAATAAACCTAACGTATGCAAGCCAGCACTAAGGATAAATTCAAAAAATATTCCCAGAGTACATATACAGTGAAAGAGTGCAGCGCAATATATTAAACTAAAAAACAATAATAATCATAAAATTATATAATAAGTGTCCAAGTGATAGCAAAAAAGTCCATGTGAAAAGGCAATCCAAACTTCAACGTATATCCAGAAAAAGTGAGGGTGACGATAACACCACAAAGACTTCCACCACCGCATGCAAGATGGACTCTCACCTTAATACTTTGACCTGAGACAGGTCACAAAGCATAACAGCAGTTGTCACAATACAGCCAAGTCCTCAGATGGAACAGTGGATCATGGATGGCACCCACACAGAGGGCGCATAGGAACCATAAAGGAAAGAAACACACAAACAAGATCTAGTGCTCTCCGTATGGAACCACTTTAATGCTATAGAAATAATATACAAATGGCCACTCACATTATGAAACACTCATGAGCAGAGTGTATGCTGTGTCAGTATCGAGTATACAATGATGACGATCGGGGTAACGTCCTGCGTAGCTCCTCCCCTTGCGTACGCGTTACGTCTCGTGGGCGGGACTTCTTCACCGCCAAGTAGAGGGAGTACAACGGACGTCTCCTTTAGCATATATTATATAGGCCAGAGGGTGATTCAACGGCCAATAACGTTCCCCTAAGATGCGGCCAATCGAGACGCAGAACGGCAACAACATCCGGGGCAAGACCATAGAGAACACCCGGCCGAGCGGAAGAAAAACATCATGACTCCAAAATAAAGACAAACTAGTATACGGGAAAAAAAGGAAATAAAAACCCCCGTATACCACCACAATGTCTTATAAATGTACAGCTCAAAGAAATGAACTATCATGATGTTAACCGCACAATAAAAAATTGGAAATTAATAAAATAATAATGAAGGACGTCATCCCCGATCATCAACACCGGACAACAAGCATAATGACCATAACCAATAAATACAAATAAGATCAATGTAAAAAAAGGAGGGCATACTCACATATTAAAAAATAATAAATGACATAATCACATATTAAAGATCACATACATATTACGCCTGATAGAACTATTAAAATTTACATAATTTAAAATTTGCATAAAATACATAAAAAAGCCAATGAGTCATCAACGATCGGAAATAAAACAATTTAGATCAAACTCAACGTTGAGCCCCCCCGGAGAAGCAACCTTGAGTTCATGAATCCAATAGATTCTCGACGACTTAATTGGCGAATAAAATGTCTACCCCTCCAATGCTTGGACACTTTCTCAATTCCCCAAAATTTGAGATATTTGGGATTACGATCATGATGCTGTCTAAAATGCCTAGAAACGCTGTGCGTTTTGACTCCTCTTCTAATACAGCTGATATGCTCACCAATGCGAACATGGAGGGCACGTGAGGTACGCCCCACATACTGTAACCCACAGTCACACTCCAACATGTATACAACCCCTTCAGTGGCACATGTGACAAGCTGTTTAATTGGATATTCTGTGTGGGTGACTGTTGAATGAAAAGATTTGCGTTTTTTAACATTATTCCTCACATGTTTGCATGTAGCGCATCTACCACAGGCATAAAAGCCAGATAAAAAATTAAAAAGTTTGGGCTGAGCTACCACAGGTGGATCAATAACACCAGGTGCGTAGTGCTGGCTTGCATACGTTAGGTTTATTTTATTGTGTTTTCCAGCGCTGAATACTTTTCACTGTTTAGTAACAAACAGTAGACATGAGGATACAATGACCACTGCTAAATAGGTAAAAAGTAAGCATGATTTTGACAGTAATACATGATATGATGAAAACAGACATAATTTTGTCTAAGCATCAAGCGTGAGCTCACACCAGCCGTTTCAAGTACCAGAATTCCCATCCAAGTCTGATGTAGAAACATACAATTTTGCAACATGTTTAGAAACTTGAGGAATACAGCACATTTGTAAGCAAAATAATAAATAACAGCCTACACATGTAAGTTACATTTTAGAAACAAGAGATAATGGGGCAGATTCACACAGAAATGGATTATCGTAGCGTATCAGAAATACACTACGCCGCCGTTTTTTACCTGGCTCTACGTGGAATTCAGGTAGATTTTGTCCAGTAAACGACGGCGGCGTAGTGCATTTCTCCCGTCGCAATCCATATAGACGAGTAGGGGGCGTGAATCATTTAAATTAGGCGCGTTCCCGCGGCGATCGATCTGCGCATGCTCCATTCGCAAATTTCCCGCCGTGCATTGCGCGAAATCACGTCGTGACGTCATTCATTGTTTAGGTAGCGTCGTTTACGGGCGATCCTAGTCCCGAACGAGTTACGTAAACAAAACAAAAAATTAAATAAATTCGAAGCGGGAACGACGGCCATACTTAACATGGGCTACGTAACGTTAGAGCAGCAAAAAGCTGCTCTAACATTACGTACACAAAAATAGACGAAAGTGATTGCGACGACCACTCGTATCTTCGGGAATCGCCGTAAAAAAACATTTGCATATCCCGACGCATCAAAACAACGCAAACTCCTCCCAGCGGCCGCAAATAGATGGCAGCGTAGATCCGAAGGCTTACGAAGACGTAAGCCTCTCGGATCGAAGCCCGAAGCCGCCGTATCATGGTTTGAGGATTCCAACTAGTGATACGGCGCGCAAAATTTGAAATTACTCCTGTCTAACACCAGTTAGACAGGCGTAATTGCTCTATGAATCTGGGCCAAAGCATTTATTATTATTATCTGTTAAAAATGCATCTGCAATCCTGTAACCAGGAAGACCTGAAAAAATATGGCCAATTTGTTGGTTGGATAGCTGCGGTTCTGGAAAATACTGTAATTAAAATCTATATTTAGAGTTCTAAAATCTCACAAAAAACAACTATGGGCCAGATTCACGAACACTTGCGCTGGAGTATTTGGATATGCGCCGCGTAACTGTGATGATGCGCCGTCGTTTCTATGTGCCCGTACCCAGCAAACTAGATGCGCCCAATAACGGGTCATTTGCGACCGGCGGAACGTTCCGACGCCAGAGTATCGTCAGCGCTTATTTTCGCTGGGCGCATCAGTCGCGCCCATTGATTTCCCCTGCAAATATGCAAATGAGGTATTTTTCCCAATTCACGAACGGATTAGCACCATACGCTGGCTACATGCGCCGCGCGTATCTGGTCCGTCCGGCGCAAAGTTATTTCTACAAAAGGCTGCTTTATCTTTACTCCAGACGGTCACAGGTCAGCAGGAGAGCAGCTACAGCAGCGTTACCGACGATAAGAGCTAGCTGAGCACCCCCACTTGCAGGACAACACCTCTGTCCATGCTTGTCTGTCAAATTTTACAGCCATGGAGGAAGACATCATAGGTCTCCATAGCCGGGATGATGGCTGACAGCTCCTGGCCATTAAAGTTCAGCTTTCTCCTGTGTGTTTGCGGGGAACGGGAGCAGCCATCTCAGAACAAAAGTAACATCACTGCGGGGAGGGGGAGCAGGATATACTTTAGTGCCGGAATGGCGCTTCTATGGGCGCATCTAAACGCCCAACGGAAGGCATTGCGCTGACGTTTCCCGTGCAGTGGTGCCGACGGAAGTTGTGAGCATGCGCACAAAGGGGGCGAGTGGAGCCTCACTCACTGCGCATGCTCCGTGGTTGATGCGCTGAACGTAAGCCTCTGCGCTGGGCTCCGCCCATCATTTACATATGATCACACCCACTTCCACTTGCGTCGGGTTACGCCAGCGCATTATCGTTACTCTGGCGCAAGTTTACGCGCAACTGCTATGTGAATTACAGGACTTGCGCTGAAAGGGTCTTCAGAGTAACGTAAATGAGAAGCGTTACTCCAGAGGAAAGATACTCTCATCTACCTGAATCTGGCCCTATAAAGACCAATGTGAGTATGTTCAAAGTGAATATGTATTTTTCAGATTGTTCAGAGATGTATATCTTATTGGCACAATATAAAGGAATGGGATCCCATTTAATAGGGTGTGCTAGAAGTGTTGCAATCTCAGCATATCCCACAAAGATCTTACTAAGTATAATAATATGTTAAATAAACAGTATTACACAAAGAGTGTGTGCTTTCATTATTTACTCAACAGGCCATCACAAAGTAAAGATAATTGGATTCAGATTGGTAGAATTAAATATCTGATTTAATATGCTTTTTGTTCCTTTAACTGTCAGAGCCAGACAGACATTGGAACACGACAAGTGTCTTGTTCCATCTCATGAATAGCTGAAAGGAGAAAGAGATTTCAAAACCTGTGATCGGAGCTATTTGCAGCAATACAGGTTAAATTAAGTTCGTTAGATTCAGCTGGAAATTAGTTTGATAAAGTTCCAACTCCCTGCAATCTCTTAATATGTAATAGATGTGCAGCTTGTTGATGGGTCAGGAAAATACACGTATTTCTACTGATATGTTCTGACATCCGGCAATCAAAGAGTCTTAATATACTTCTGTTCACTTTAACGCACTTACAAAGAGTTTTTCCAAATATACTACTTGATAGGTGTAAATGCATCATTTTTGCTCCTTAGGCAAAACCTTTGGCCCCTTTTCACACTGGTGTACTTTTGCGTTTCCAGGGGGACAAAAGGGCATGAAAACTATTACCCTATTAAATTACTTTTCACACTACAGGTGTGCTGCACTTTGAAAAGTCCTGCATGTTGCATCTTTGGTGCAGTTTTTTAAATGCGCACCAAATGTCATGTATGTAAGGAATGAAAGGAATCAAAAGCAAAAAATAATAAAAATAAATCCCTGTTACCTACTAATAAAGTAAGTTGTGAATATTATAAAAAGCTTAAACTGGAATTGCAAGTGATAATGGATGGTTGCTGCAACACCTAATGTGTCCCCACAGTGTAAAAGTGAATGAATAGGAGCTCTGAGGATGGCTGCTTGAGCCGGGAGCTCCTCATCACCCCAGTCCAGCGGCACCCGTAAGTCAGCCAAAAACGGGCTGGAAGTGGTGCCACCACTACACACGGCACCCCCAGACACCAGGGCACCCCCCCATTTCAATTAGTTTTAAAAAAGGGACACTTTAAAGCTGCTTTTTTATAGTTTAAAAAACGTAAAAAATCCAAGATGGCCACCGCTGCTGCACCTCACAAGAGCGGAGCTGAGGAGATGCCTGAGGGAAGGATTCCTCCAAATATGGCACCCCTGCCTTATACCCCCCTGGTTCAAGTGAATTATCAGCAGGACATGCCCTCCTCAACAACTTCCACAGAACCCCTGGTAGGCAGTAATATGGAGGGCTTTGTACTACCCCTCATAGGACCTAACATAGGGAGCCAGGCTGCTCAATTCTCTGTCAGCCCCCTGACAGCAGCATCTGCATTCTCAGTGACTGATTTATATCAGGCACTGGCTGAACTCCTGGAAAGGGGACTTTCTCAAACTGCTACCAAAATAACAGGAGAATTAAAAGCAGGTTTTCAGAATTTGGGCACCAGAATTGAAGCGATAGAAGACAAGCTTGATCAAACTGTGGCAGCCACAGACCAGAACTCAGAGCATATCCATACAGTACAGGAGCAATTGGATGTGGCCCTTTTCAGGATTGACAATTTGGAGAACAGATCCAGGAGATATAATTTCCGGATCAGAGGTCTGCCCGAATCCATCACTGACATTCCAGCAGCGGTACAAAAAAAGGATTTTTAATAAACAGCTTACCTGTAAAATCCTTTTCTTGAAGTACATCACGGGACACAGAGCGCATAGCCATTACACTTGGGTTATATGGGTACCTTCAGGTGTGGACACTGGTGTAATCAATTTCACAGGAAGTTTCCTCCCTATATAACCCCCTCCCACTGGGAGTGCTTCAGTTTTGTTGCAAGCAATTCTCCCGAGGTTACACAATGTTCCCCAAAAGAGGGGTGGGAGCTCTGTGTCCCGTGATGTACTTCAAGAAAAGGATTTTACAGGTAAGCTGTTTATTAAAAATCCTTTTTTCTTTATCGTACATCACGGGACACAGAGCGCATAGCCATTACACTTGGGATGTCCTAAAGCAATGCTCTATGAAGGGAGGGAGACCGTAAGGCCAAGAATAGCCAAATAAAAACATTGTCAGGAGAAAAAATAGCTCCACCAACAGAAAAACAAGGGGGCGTGAACCGGGCCAGAGGATTCTATACTGCTGCCCGTAGGACCGCCTGCCCAAAAGCTGCGTCCGTACCCTTTGCAACGTCCAACTTATAAAATTTAGTAAACGTATGTACGGAAGACCAGTTTGCCGCCTTGCAAACCTGTGCCATAGAGATCTGATGGTGTGCCGCCCAGGAGGCCCTCGTAGAATGGGCTTTAACTGATAAGGGAGGTGGAACGCGCTTCAGACCATATGCCTGAAAAATCAGCTGCTTAATCCACCTAGCCAAGGAAGACTTGGCAGCCGGCTGACCCTTCTTGGGGCCATCCGGAAGAACAAAAAGCACATCTGTTTTCCGAATCTTCTCTGTAGCCTTGAGATAGACCCTCATGGCTCGAACCACGTCCAAAGTATGGAGCCGTCTTTCCTCTCTGGACTGGGGAGTAGGAAAGAAGGATGGTAGGACTAGGTCCTGATTCAAGTGAAAACTGGATATGACCTTAGGAAGGAAAGAAGGTTGAGGCCGCAGAACCACTCTGTCCTTATGCAGAATAAGGTATGGCTCCCTGCATGACAAGGCTGCCAGCTCGGAAACCCTTCTGGCTGAAGCCATAGCCACCAAGAAAACCAACTTTCAGGTTAGTAGCACAAGAGGGATTTCTGTCAGAGGTTCAAACGGCTGCCTTTGTAAAGCTGACAAGACCAGATTTAAATTCCAGGGGCAGAGGGGAGCTCTAATAGGGGGATTCACATGCAAGACCCCCTGCAAGAAGGTTTTCATAAGCGAATGGGTGGCCAAGGGTCTTTGAAACCATATTGATAAAGCCGACACCTGCCCCTTTAGAGTACTAAGAGCCAACCCTTTGTCAACGCCAACCTGGAGGAATCGCAAGATCCTGTCAATAAAAAACTTTCGAGGATGCCATTTTTGAGACTCGCACCACTCCACATAGGTTCTCCAGACTCTGTAATAAATATTTCTGGAGACCGGTTTCCTAGCCTGAATCAACGTAGATATGACCTGATCTGAGAGGCCTCTGCCCTTAAGAATTAGGGATTCAGCCGCCAAGCCGTCAAATTTAGCTGCTGTGAAGCAGGATGGCAGATTGGGCCCTGAGACAGCAGATCTGGGCGCAGGGGGAGCGGCCACGGCGCCCCGACTGACATCTTCACGATGAGTGCGTACCAAGCCCTCCTGGGCCAGGCTGGGGCCACCAGGATCACAGGCCTGCGCTCCACCCGGATCCTCCGTAGAAGGCGGGGGAATCATCTGCAGTGGAGGGAACGCATACAGAAGAGAAAACTGGTGTCAAGGGCAAACCAAGGCATCGGTCCCGTAGGCCGAGGGATCCCTGGCTCGGGATATGAATTTGTCCAACTTTTTGTTGGATCTCGTTGCCATAATGTCCACCTCTGGGACTCCGAATCTTTGGCAAATCTCTTGGAATACCTGGGGTTGAAGAGACCACTCCCCCGGGAGCAACTGTTGACGACTCAAAAAATCTGCTCGAGAATTGTCTATCCCTGGGATGAACACCGCCGAGATGCAGGGTACATGGGCTTCGGCCCATGAGAAAATCAGGTTTACTTCTCTTTGGGCTGCTGGGCTCTTCGTGCCCCCCTGGTGGTTTATGTATGCCACCGCAGTGGCGTTGTCGGACTGTATCCTTACTGGCAGACCCTGAAGGGGGAGAGTCCAGGCGATCAGGGCCAGCCGAGCAGCTCTGATCTCCAAGATATTGATGGGAAGCAGTTTTTCTGCCTCCGACCACTGCCCTTGCTGGGTCTGTTCTTCTAGAACTGCCCCCCAACCTGACAGGCTGGCATCCGTGGATACTATCTTCCACGTGATGGGGCAAAAGGATTTCCCTTTTGACAAATTTTGAGAGACCAGCCACCAAGACAGGCTGCGCCGGACCTTCGGGGAGAGCACTAACGGACGATCTAACGCCTGAATGGACTTGTTCCAAGCAGAGAGAATGGCTGCCTGAAGATATCTGGTATGGATCTGGGCGTAGGGCACAGCCTCGAAGGCGGCCACCATCTTCCCCAGCAGTCGCATACATAGGCGAATAGTCGGCCTCTTCTTGCCTAAGATCACTTGAACTGCTTGAGCTACTGATCTGATCTTTGCTTGAGGTAAAATTATCCTCTGGCAGTCTGTATCTAGCCGAAGGCCTAGATATTCCAACTGCTTTGTGGGTTTCAATATCGATTTTTCTAGGTTTACAATCCATCCGAATTCCTCTAGATGCTGAACTGTGCAACCTACTGCCTGATTGAGGCTGGAAGCTGAGCTGTCGATAACCAGAAGATCGTCCAAGTATGCCAAGACTAAAATGCCTTCTGTCCTTAGGACGGCTAGCACCGGGGCTAACACCTTTGTGAATACCCGCGGAGCTGTTGCCAACCCGAAAGGGAGGGCTACGAACTGGTAATGGCGGTGATCTATCATAAAACGAAGAAACCTGTGATGTGCCGGGTAGATCGGCACGTGCAGATACGTATCTTTTATGTCTATAGATGCTAGAAAGTCGTCTTGATGTAGGCTGGCTGCCACCGAACGTATGGACTCCATACGAAAGGTCTGAATGTTTAGAAAGCGATTTAGGCGTTTGAGGTCTAAGATAGGCCTGACGTCGCTATTGGGCTTTGGTATTATGAAAAGGTTGGAGTAGAATCCCAGACCCCATTCCTGGGTTGGTACTTCTACAATTACTCCTTGGAGCAAGAGACGATCCAATGCTTTTACAAGAGAGGCCCTCTTTAATGGGTCGCTTGGAAGACTTGACCCCTGAAAATGAGGAGGGGGGACTTCCCGAAACTCTAGCTTGTAGCCCGTGGTTACCACGGATCTTACCCAAGAGTCGGGAATTCTGGCCTTCCACACTTCGGAGAAAAACCGAAGCCTTCCCCCCACCCAAGAGAGTGGGGGCGCCCCTTCATGAATCTGACTTGAGGACTGGTTTAACCGGCTTGCGAGACCATGGCCTCTTGCCTGTCGTGGCTTGTCCTTGTGGGCGGCTATTAAATGCTGAACGCCCGGGAGGCCGTCGATACTGACGGGAAGTTGAAGGGGCCGAGCCTGCGAAGGCCTGTCGCTTAAATGCGGGCCCACGCGATCTTTTCTTGATAGGCAAGAAAGAACTTTTACCACTTGATATGGTCTGGATATATTTATCTAGGTCTTCACCGAATAGTCTCCCACCATGAAAGGGAAATCCTGCTAAAAGCTTTTTGCAGGGTGCCTCTGCTGACCAGTTTTTTAGCCACAAAAGGCGACGCATATGAACCAACAGCAGAGATAAACGGGACGCCTGTTGAACGGAGTCCTTAATAGCATCTACTGCAAAGCAGAGAGCTCTTGGGAGGTCAGCCAATTCACGAGCTTGCTGAGCCGGTATGTCCCTTAATATCTGTTTAGTCTGATCCTTTAAAGCCTGACAAACGCCAATGGCTGCCACTGATGGCTGAACCACGGCACCTACTGTGGTAAAAGAAGCCTTCAGTAGGGTCTCCAATTTTTTGTCGACTGGATCTTTAAACACCTGGACATTTTCTACCGGACAGGTCAGGGATTTATTTACGCAGGAAATGGCTGCGTCCACGGTAGGGAGTGCCCATTTCTTTGCAAATTCTTCTTCCATAGGATAGAGAATGGTGAACCTTTTAGGAGGGATAAAAATCCTATCAGGTCGAGCCCAATCCTGAAAAATCACGCTCTCCAGAAGGGGGTGAACCAGGAAAGACGCACCACTCAATGGTCCCTTCAAGGAACCTAAAGAGGATACCGCGGGGGCTAATTGTTCTGACACTGGAAGTTTAAAAGCAGTGCAAACCATATCCGTCAGAGACTGGATCCACAGACTCTCTGCTTGAGAAGCCGAAAAAATTTCATCTATAGTGGAATCTTCAATGTCTGACCCGTCAGGACTCAGGTCCGCTTGATCCCCCTGTGGGTCCAATTCCTCCGAAGAGAGGACCTCTGCATCCGAACACACCGTTCTAGGTGACGGGGATCTAGCCCGTTTGTCACCCGGGAAAGAGCGGGCAAGTAAAGCAGTTAACCTTTTCTCTAGCCCACCCAGGGTGGATTCTAGCATTTCTTCCGTAACATAAACGGGAATGGGTTGATTGGGGGCCGCCTCTGCCCCTAGCACCCTCAATGGCTCCTGCACGATGCTGTTCGGTGGTCTATCTGGTGAGGGTGGGACCACTGGAGCCTGGCCCAAATCCTCTGACCCCGATGGAGACCCCTTTACTTTTTTGGCACCTTTTGCAGCCTTAGCTGGTCCTGATCCCTTGGGAGCAATTGCACAACCTTGAGACACCCCTACAGCCAACACCCAACTGTTGTAGCTAGAAGTGAAACATTAATAAGGACAGGCTATGGTAAAACATTTTTTTTTTTTTAAATTTTCATACGCCTGAGAAGGCGGCAATACCCAGGAAAGTCCTGTGAGTATTGCCACACCAATGCCCGTTAGCTGGAGTCCAAGGTTGCACCGACTCAGATACTGCCAGATCTAAGGCTGAGTCCCTTTAAGAAAAAAAATCTTTTTTTTTTTTTCTGGTCACTGTGGACTAAGTCCAGACCTGAAGATCCACAAACCACCACTGGGTGTCACTGTTAGCCAGAAATGGCTCAGCTGCGCGCTCTGTGTCCTCACTCTCCACTGCTCTCAGGAGGGAATGACCAGCCAGGAAATGCTTTTTTGCTTTATCTGAGACCTGACGCTGCTGGCCCGCCCCCCCCACGCACGCTGACGCTGTAAAAGGCGGCGCGCGCGCGCGCGCGCGCGCGCCCCCCCCCACGCTGAAACCAACATGGAGGAAGCAGAGAGCAGAGGAGAAGCCTGGACCAGCGCTAGTAACACAGACACCCGGTAAGCCACTAATCTTTGTAGTGCACACATAGAGGAAGCTGTCCCCCTAGGCTTCCTAGGAAACAGGAGTTTTGTCAGCACTTCCTCTCTATACACATGGGGCTGCAGTATCATGCTAACAGGCAAATCTGGGGGGAGTAGCAAAATACATATCTTTAAAAGCATATATATATCTACATGTTATCTGGGTAAACATTAGTACATCCCATCCTGCCTCAAAAGACATAGTGGAGATAGTGGCTGATGCACAAGCATACCTTTAGCCAACCCAGAACCCCCAGGGGGATACCTACTGTCGAACCAAGTCCCGCAGGTTCCCTCTTACCTGCTCCACGCCGCAGGGTATTGCAAAATGCAAGAGGCCCAGCCTTCCCCCATCTCCGTGGGTATTGTCTTGGACCTTCAGGGACCGGGGTCCTGTGATAAGGAACCCAAACCCCTGGACCTATATAGCATCCTGGCATCAGTAGCGTTTAGTTCTTGGAAGAGACTAAGGCACTGGAGCCCAGAATCCAGCCCTCCAAGGAGAGGCATTATAGGCAAACCCCCCTCCAGCAGGGCCCGGGTACCGTACACCTTGGCTTTGAAGCAGTTCGGACGGATCCGGCTAGCTATCCTGGGTCCCGAGACCTTCGAGGGACAGCTAGACGTGACCAACACCTAAGACACTGGCGAAAAAACTGAAGCACTCCCAGTGGGAGGGGGTTATATAGGGAGGAAACTTCCTGTGAAATTGATTACACCAGTGTCCACACCTGAAGGTACCCATATAACCCAAGTGTAATGGCTATGCGCTCTGTGTCCCGTGATGTACGATAAAGAAATATGATCCAGAGCTTGATCCCAAACATTCCTCAAGACCACCTAGAGCTTGACAGAGCCCACAGAGCCCTGGGGCCACCCAGAAAGGACGGCTCACCGTGGGACATCATTGCCAAACCCCATTTTTACGCAGTATAGGATGAAGTCATGAGACTAGCACGTTCTGTGCCCAATGTTTTGTGCCAAGGTCATCCCGTCCAAATATTCGCAGACCTTTCTCCCTCCACAATGCAGCGAAGACGGTCATTAAAGCCGCTACTCCTAGTCCTGGTCCAAAAGGATATAAAATATAAATGGGCATTCCCCTTTGCAGTTAAGTTCTCGGATAAAGGGAAGAACTACTCCTTCTCTACCTTTCCTGATGGAGAAATATTACTAATGCGCCTTAAGCTCATCTCGCAAGAACCCACCATGGACACTTCTCATAGTATCCCAAACACTTCCAAGAGACCTACCCCCACCAGTCCTAAATCCCTACTCTGGACCAGGTCGAGGTCCAAGAAAGCTAGAGAGAGCAGACCCACTTATCCAGATCTCGGCTGACACATTGGTCATATACTCCTTGAACTTTCGAGGATCTTGGTCGGTCCTATGCCTGAGAATTAGACTTTCTCTGATCAGCGTAACAGCTTTTTGGACAACTGCTATTTCAACTAGATATGTGCATTCCCGTTCGTACGAATGTTATTTTCGTACGAAAATGTTCATTTTCGTACCCGCGGGATAATGTGTACATACGAAAACGGTAAAGCACCAAAATACGAAAACGACGGGATAAGGGATGAGCCGCATAACAAACGACCGCAAATACCAACAAACGATCCGACGGGAAAAAAACGACAAAACGAAAATGGCAAAATAACGAAAATGAAATCTGTATCAAGAGGTTTGCATTGTGTATTTTGTTTGAATCCGTTTTGTGTTTGTTTTCAGTTGTATGTTCATTGTTCAATGACATCTATAACAAAAGAATTTCATTATGTATATTGAATGAATTCCTTTTTCTGTTTTCTGTGTATTCAAAATACTGAAGGCAAATTTTTTGTTATAGGTGTCATATCAACATACGAAAATAACAAAAGAAACGTGTTCAAATGCAAATCTTTTGTTTATGTTTTTTTAATGGCCAGAGAGTTAGGCTGGCCATACATGATACAATTTTCTGTGCAATTTTCTTTAGATTTACCTTCAACTATGTAGTGCAAGGGCCTGCCTGATTGCATACAATTGAAAGTGTTGTTTAGTTTGACCTCATATATGGTTTTTGGTAAATATAAAAGAAAATTGTACAAGAAAATTGAACATGTATGGCCAGCCTCAGTGACTGAAAGCAGCTTCTCTTTTGTGCCGAATAGTGAGTACACTTGTACAGTAAAGCCTAATAAACTTTTCTGTGGATTTTCATCTGAAGGGAGATCAGTTGGCCAGACTTCTGAACCCAAAAATGGTTTTCTGATGCAGTTTAAAAAAGAACGAATTTTCTGAGAACGATCGGAAAACGGTCGTTTTTATGTTTGTTGTTAAAATAGTCTGACCAAGTGTATGGGGCTTAACAATAGTAAGCAGGTTATTATGTTGATATGACACCTATAACAAAAAATTTGCCTTCAGTATTTTGAATACACAGAAAACAGAAAAAGGAATTCATTCAATATACATAATGAAATTCTTTTGTTATAGATGTCATTGAACAATGAACATACAACTGACACTAACAAAAGAAAAGCATTCAAGATACACAGAATGCAAATTGACGAAAATTCACGATAATTATTGTCTAACAAGAAACGAACATGAATTAAACAGAATAACGAATCATCCCGCATGTACGAAAATAAAACGGTAACGGAAATACGAAACGATCGGAATACGAAAAAATCACGTCGTACGACAAACGAACGGGAAAACGGGCGTCTTACGAAAAACGAACGGAAACGAACAGACGGGACCAATACGAAACGGAACAAAAAAAAACGAAAACATTTTCTGTGCACATGCCTAATTTCAACAGTATTTCACCTTCTAAAAAGATCTCCTTTTTTTCTTTTCTTTTTTTGCAGGGGGATGTCCCCACTTTGCATCTGAGGTCCCTCCCTCCTCGGTTCCCTCAGGGGGGAGGACCGGGGGACTTCCGGATTGGACCTAGATCTGACCGAACTGGGCTTAGATTTACTCAATCCCTTCCAGTTACTGTTTTGAAAATCGCTGTAATCATTTTTTTAGGGGCGCCCTGGCTGGGGTGGGCCCCATGTACCGCCACCTCTCCCTCAGACTCCAGAAGTTTTCCGGGGGCGAGGTCGCTTGTTCTCTCTTGGAGCAAGCTTCTTTTGATCTACCTTGGTAGAAGTTCTCGAGGGGCATCTCCCTTCCCCTAGAATGTATTTTTTCTTATTTTTTATCTTCTTCTTTAGTTTGATTGGGAGACCTTTATATCATCTCTTTTTCTCTTTCAAATCTGTTTTTTCCTTTTCTGTTCCTCATCTTTCCCACATGTGCCTAACCTTTTATTATTTTTCAGCTTGCAGTACCTACAAACGAGGGGTGTCCACCAGGCTGCCGGACGTCCAGCCTGACAAATGGCAAGGTTGGGGGGACAGAAGACGTCTAAGGGTGAGTGGAGGTAGAGACAGACATAGTAACTTTTCAGATCCCCATGGCTGATCACGTACAGAGCTCCCTCGTCAAAAGGCGAAAGATCTTTGATAGTTACAAAACACTCAGACTTGACATTCTCATGATCCAAGAGACCCACTTCCCTGGGCAGTACAGTCCCAAATTCGTCCACTCTCATTTTCCCCTTTTCTACTTGGCTAATGCCGAGAATAAGACTAAGGGGGTTGCAATCTTTTTCTCCAAATCCAGTAACTTTGAATATCTCTCTGACTTCAAAGACCCGGAGGGAAGGTTTATATTGGTTAAGGGTAAAATTGAGGGTCATCTATACTCCCTGGTCTCATACTATTCTCTCAACAAAGGGCAAGACAAGTTTTTCCAACTAATCTTGCATACTTTAACCCCACTTCTGGAAGGCACAGTCATTTGGGGGGGGGGGGGGGATTCCAATGTGGCTTTCCACCAGGGATTGGACAAATCCAGACCTCCATCTGCCCAACTTACTAGACCCACTAGGGTCAGCCTGAAAATTGGCAAACTACTCCATGACAGGGGGTTGATGGATGTCTGGCGGGAGTCTAATCCTTCAAAGAGAGACTATACTTGTTACTCTCACCCGTATAATACCTATGCCAGGATCGATCATATTTTAATTCCTTCATTTGTACTTCCAGCAGTGATCAAGGCCCAAATCAGAGACACAGTCCTATCTGACCATTCTATGGTCATCATGTCCATCCGCACTATAGCCGGTATGGCAAAGAACGGACATTGGCGGCTAAACAAGTCCATTCTCTCCAATCCAACCACAACAACGGAAATCAATAAAGCCCTTCAAGAATATTTCACAATTAACAATGTTGAAAATATCTCCGCGGAGACCCTATGGGCAGCCCAGAAAGCTTGTATTAGAGGTAAAATTATTCAGATCTCCACGCGAATCAAAAGAGAACACAAAGCAGAAATTGTACGATTGGAGAAGTCTTATAGGACATTAAAGGCACAACACAAAAATAAACCATCTTTAGCCTTACTAGAGAATATTGACAAGCTGAGACTAGAACTTAATTTAGCTCTCACAACGAAAGCGGAGAGATCTCTCCGCTGGAGTGGCAATAAGTTTTACACCCAAAAAGCAAAAATAGGTCAGATGTTAGCGACCAAATTGTCCCCTAAAACAAGGTTTCACTCCTTGACCAAGATACGCTTAGCAGGTCAAGAACCTACGGCCAACCCTAAAAAGATCCTGGAGGCATTTAAAACATTCTATTCTGACCTGTATAGTGCCCCTCCACAGCTTCCCAGGGACTCGATTGACGATTTCCTGGACAGCCTACCCATCCCATCCTTAAACGAAGAACATAGAGACAGGTTGGAAGCACCTTTTTTGGTTGAAGAGGTGGCGACAGTAATCAAGGGCCTCCAAAAGGGTTCAGTCCCAGGCCCAGATGGCCTGTCGGTCCCCTATTATAAGGCATTTGCAGATAGCATAGTGCCACATATGACAAAATTTTTTAATTTCAAGATTTAAGGCACCCCCTTGGGTACACAACTTATTACTGCATACATTACGGTTATTCCAAAACTGGAAAAAAATCCAGAAGAAGTCTGTAACTACCGCCCCATATCCCTGATAAATAATGACCTAAAAATTCTTACAAAAATTCTAGCTCTCCGCATCTCCTCCTTCATTGATAAATATATTCACAAGAACCAAGTTGGATTAATTCCAGGTCGACAAGGCCCAGATCAAGTGAGAAGGGCAGTGGACATTGTCTCAATCTTGCAATCCAACTGGGACGGAGGTCCGAAACAAAAAGGCTTTCTCCTAGCTCTTGATCTGCAGAAGGCCTTTGATTCTGTGTCCTGGCAATATATTCTCCCCCTACTAGAGCGATGGGGCTTTGGTCCGAGATTTATGGGGGTGATACAAGCTCTCTATTCTAAACCAAAGGCCCAAATTCGAATCCAAGGGTACTACTCTTCTCCAATAGACATAGCTAGGGGTACCATACAGGGATGCCCCCTCTCCCCAATCATTTTCGCAATGGCAATTGAAACCCTGGTGATAGCCATTCGACAGAACCCTGACATTCAGGGTGTTTCATGCGGAGATCAAACTCATAAATGTGGTCTCTTTGCCGATGATTTACTATTATTTCTAACCTCTCCCATTACTTGCCTACCAAACCTCTGCAAGGTAATTTCAGAATTCTCTAAAATCTCAGGACTCCAAGTCAATTATGCCAAATCACAAGCCTTGAACGTATCCCTTCCACCTTCCACAGTATTCCTCCTCCAACAGTCATTCAAATTTGAATGGTGTCCCTCATCCATCAAATATCTAGTGATTTCCTTAACAGCACATACAGAATTCCTTTACACAAATAATTATCCTCCCCTATACCGAAAACTTACAGCAGGCATGAATAACTGGGCCAAATATGATCTTTCCTGGCTGGGCAGAATTAACTCTATAAAGATGACTTTGCTTCCTAGAATTTTATATCTATTTCGCTCCCTCCCCATTCCCATCAGAAAAGACCAGGTGCAGACTTTACAAAGCAAAATACTCAAATTCATCGGGGGCAAGTCAGGTTACAGAATCCCCCAAAACACCCTATATAACCATAGGAAAAGAGGAGGACTAGGATTACCGCATCTATATAAGTACTTCTTAGCCGCCAGACTGGCTCAACTATCCGTAGTTTACTCCAAACTAGATAAACCAGACTGGGTCCACATAGAGAAGCAAGCTGTCCCCCAGTTCTCCCTAGAAAACTTACTTTGGTGCCCCCAAAAGAGAAGACCATCCATTTTGTCCCCCTCCCTCTCTCAATCTTACGCCCTTTGGGATAGAATCCATCACCTTCCAGCCCTGGTTTCGAAGGGGCAACCTCTAGCCAATGTATTCCAAAATCCGGATTTCCCACCTGGAATGGACAGGAAGGTCTTCAGATGGTGGTTGGATAGGGGTCTGTACCACATAGGACACTACTTCACAACCAAAGGCCCTCTTACCCTAGACCACTGTGTGACCAAATTGGACCTCCCTGACACTGAAAAATTCAGATTCAAACAGATATCACAATTCCTACACACTATATGGACGGATAGGCCTCTACCTCCCAAATTCACAGATTATGAGCTCTGGTGCGGGCAGACCATGGGACAAAGGGGAGGAATATCTGTCATCTACTCTTCACTCACCCGCCCGACTGAGAAGTCTTCTTATATGATGGCATGGGAGGCCGACCTCCAACTCGAATGGGACCTGGAGACCTGGCAGGCAGCTTGTTCTGATTCATTTCAGGGCATCTTAAATACTTCCCTGATGGAAGCAAACTTAAAGGTTCTTATGAGGTGGTACATGACTCCCACCAGGCTTGCAGCCATCTACCCATCATCAGATCCCAGCTGCTTTAGAGGATGTCAACTCCTGGGTTCGATGGTGCATGTCTGGTGGGAATGTCCCAGAATCAGACCAGTCTGGAAGAGGATTTTTAACCTCATTTATACAGTCACTGGTTGCTCGGTCCCCAGGTCAGCATCTGTCGCTCTCCTAAATGCTCGGATTCCGGGTATATCCAAGCCCAATCAGAAGCTGATCCGATTTATGCTCCTCGGGGCTAAAATTACCATTGCTAGGGCTTGGAGACAACCCAGGGTTTCCATTGAAGAGATAAACTGCAAGATTTTGTGGATCATGGTGCAGGAAAAGCTGGCCAGCATCCTTTCAAACACGAAACAGAAATTTGAAGCCGTGTGGGGACCATGGGCATCCCACTGTGGTATATCTTTGGCAACTGGGGTAAACCTGCATCCTCCAGCGCTAGTTAGGCACATGCTCCCTTTGCCTCCCTTTTTTCCTTTCCCCCACTTTTCTCTCTCTCTTTTCTACCTCTTATTCTTTTAAGATAGTTGTATGACTAGAGGGTAATGTTCTTTGTTCGGTTTTTCATATGGGCAATTTGGCAACATTATAGGCCTATCTTATTTCATGAATACGAGCTAGAGGTTCAATGAAGCCAAATTCTAAACCACTAATTTTCTTACGAATACTTTTATAGGAGGAGGCGGATTGGGGGGCGCCTGGCCGGGACACAGAATGATCCCATTAGGGGTGCCCGGGACAGGCAGGATTCCCCCGAGCGAAAGACCACCATATTCACTTCTTTGCCTCCCTTTCCCCTGTTATCAAGCTCGTTTGATTCCTTTAATCAGCCCACAGTTGGGCAATATGAAATCAATTGAGACATTGTTACTGTCATTATGCCCTGTTTGTTGAATGTTATGACGACGTAGACCCAGCCCTTGGTCATACTATACCTGTATCCTTTATTTGAAAAATAAAAATCTATTGAAAGTAAAAAAAAAGAAAAAAGTGAACGAATGAATGTGAATGGTGTTATGCAGCCTATGATATATATATATATATATATATATATATATATATATATCATACAATTTGCATATTCAAAATACATCTCTCAATAAATGAATAAACCAATAAAACATATATAAAAGAAAATACATTTCTAGTTAACCAAAACACATCAATATAGGGCCAGATTCAGGTAGAGTTAGGCTGGCGGATCAATGGATCCGCCAGCCTAACTGTCACTTTAAGCCGGCGTTTTTGTTTTCTGTAACCAGAAAACAAGAAACGCCGGGTTGGAGTTCCGATGCGATCGGCGCAATTGAATTTCGCCATCGCATCGTTACTTCAACTTAAAAATGGCGCCGGGGGCGTTCCCACTGATTAACGCTGAAAAAATATGTTAATCAGCGGGAGTCGGAAATTCACGATCTTTTTCGGGCGCGACGCAGTGACTTTACGACGTTTCCGGAAGCGATACGCGGCGTAAAGATAAAGCAGCCTCCTAGTGGAGTATCCTATGTTAAGTATAGGCGTCGTCATCGCGTCGAAAAAAAAAAAATCGCGTCGTTTGCGTAAAACTTTCATGAATGGGGATGTGACGTCATTGACGTTCACTCACATAATTTGGAGCATGCGCACTGGGATGCATTGACACTCGACGCATGCGCAGTACGTTCGCCGCGGGATCGCGCTTAGTTTTAATAATACACGCCCCGTACCCGCCCAATTTGAATTCCGTCGGCTCATTTGCGATGCGCTGCCGCAACTTTAGGAGCAAGTGCTTCATGAATAACAGCACTTGCTCCTAAAATTTCGGCAGAGTAACGTAAATGAGAAGCGTTACTCCAGAGCAAAGATGCTCTCATCTACCTGAATCTGGCCCATAGTGTATATAATATTGGTTGAAATTTTTTCCAAATGTGATTATAATAAATCCAGTTCTGTGATAAACTTTGATCAGTTGTGGGTGATATAAATATATATTGTGCATTCCACCTCTTCTGGTCACCTCAGTGCTCTCAGAACTCTTACCTTAATTTCCACGTATTTAAGCCTTATGATCAAATCCCAATGGATCGTCTGGTCATCCTTAGTTGGAAATGCTCTCCTTATCCTTCCAAATGGACTGCTCAAGTGGGGAATAGGTCCCGACTGCACGCTGTATTCATCTTAAAGGGGTTGTAAAGGTTCATGTTTTTTCACCTTAATGCATCCTATGCCGTGGGATCCCAGAAAACGCTGTGGAGGTAAGTATAACATGTTTGTTATTTTAAAAAAAATGTGAACCTTTACAACCACTTTAAATTTGAATGGGCTCCTTTCAGTATAACCTGATGCCTGCAATTATATTCAGTATTTAACATAAACAACCAGGTATACATATATACAGTCACATAAGTCTACAGCATAATTTTTAATGTAGAAAGAGCCAAATTATGAGGAAACATACATATCAAATGCCTACAGTGTTGTAGTATACATCATAGCATATATTTTGATTGATAGAAAGGTGCATAATCCTTGTAAACTGATATTGTATATCGTTTAGCAGTAGAGTCTGGATACTAATGGACCCCAATGGTGCTCTTCTTTTTGTTATTTTAACCTAAGGCATACGTAAGGATGCAGGGAACGGGTTCTAGTGAATTTAGGGAAGAGGGGGGCGGAAAAGTGTGTGTGTTTGGGGTTGGTCTGTGAGACAGGGGAAAGAGAATGCTAGACCAGGCTTTATATTCTAGGCTATTATTCACTCCTGAGAGAAGGCATTAAGTTGAGAATTGAAATTGGACCCAAGAGAAGCATGTCTTACGGAATCGTTTACCTTGATTTCCTAGGGAGGGCATGAGGTCTTCCATGCTCGTTAAATTGTTTACTTTCGTGATCGATTGCACTACTCCCTACTGTAAGGGGAAGGTACTTTTCTATTTGGCTGGTATACAGGCTCTGGCAGCATTGACAAGTGAATTACTAAGGAGTGTTAATATTTATTTTTGCAAAGAGGACTTAGGTGCAAAGGATAGGCCACATGATTGTCTCCTGTACATAATCTATTAAGTTCCAGAATCAATTCACATACATCATGCCAGAAAGGCTACATACAGGACCTGAACATGTGCAGAAGTGTACCCTCTGATTTCCTACATCTCCAGAAGTTGGGATTAATGTCAGGAAACATCTAATGCGGTCTTGCAGAGACCCTGTAACATCAGGTAAGTAGCATGTACTAAAATGGCTGGAATCTGCTGGAGATTGAAGCATTGTGGGCAAAGTGGGTATATGTTTCCGTTGCTCTCTTTTGAATTGTTGAGATCCCTCACCAATTTTGCCAGGAATGGGGATATATCATTTCATAGGTGTAGTGAGTATAGTGTAAGCAATAGGGAGGCCATGTTGAGGCAGAGAAGAGTCTTTGCATAGATATCTGAATGTAGTATGTTCAGGGAAATCTGTCTGGATTCTGTTGAGGTTTAAAACTGCCTGGTCTGCAGGGCTTACCAAAGGGAGAGCTGGAGAAAAACTTTGCCCTGTAATGATACCTTCATTTAAACCTTTTTAGTGTTTGCCATACTTTAATATACAGAAAAATCGGCACAGGATAAATGAATACAGTAGAGTCAAACAATAATGTAAAAGTGTACCAAGTAAAAAAAATCTTCCCCACGTTTCAATATTTTATTGGGTGGATTGGAAAATTATATACAGCAGGTGATTGTTCTCTGCCAGTAGAGAATACATTTTGTGGCATGTACTATACTTAACTGTTAAGAACAATTATGAGTCCATTTGTATGATATAGAAGTTTTATAAAAAAAATATATATTTTCTTATAGTATTATATTAACAAATGGTCTCACTTTACAACAGGAGTCAAAATATTTAGATTTGTAAATGGCTTTTAAGCTGTAAATTGTAGCTTATTATGACATAAGGAGAGCAGCGCTATCTAAGTGCAGCATTGTTAAGACATTTTATTCCATAAAAGACAATTGGTAACTCACAAGATGTATGAGAAGTTAGCACATGTGGGATTAATAATGTGGTTCATCCGCTTGTGGGAAAGACAATTTTCTCATTGGTAAAGAGGCAGCTGATGGGTCCAGGGACGCCGATGGTTCCCAGTGCTTCCAGACACTCAGGACGGCTCACAGACAGTGGTGTACGTCACTTCCAGTCAGAGAAAGAGAGGGGAGGAGTGCACGTTTGGAGCATGTAGTAATGGCAGTGATCTGCGATTTTTAGCTGTACTGTGACATTGCGTCAGACAGATCAGACACCTTTGACACATTTTTGGGACCATTGACATTTATACAGCGTCCATGCTCTAAAAATGCACAGATTACTGTATAAATATCACTGGCATGGAAGGGGTTAACACTAAGGCCGCATATACACGATCAGACATGTCCGATGAAACATGTCCGATGGACCGTTTTCATCGGCCCACGCTGAAGTGGTCTGTTGGTCTGATGTGCGTACACACCATCGGACCAAAATCCCCTCAGACCAGAATGCGGTGACGTAAAACACAACAACGTGCTGAAAAAATAAGTTCCAAGCATGCGTCAACTTGATTCTGAGCATGCGCTGGATTTTGGTCTGATGATTTTGTGTACTAACCATCAAACCTGTCTGATGGACAGGTTTCCAGCGGACAGGTTTCAAAGCATGTTTTGAAACTTTTGTCCGCTGGAAAACAGTCCGATAGGCCGTACACACGATCGAACATGTCTGCTGAAACTGGTCTGCGGACCAGTTTCAGCGGACATGTTCGATCGTGTGTACGCGGCCTGAGGGACGATCAAGGGGTTAAATATGTGTTCTAACTTTATGGGGATAGGACTGACTGGGAGAGAAGACATATTGTTGTTCCCACTCAGTAAGAACAAACGGCATGTCTCCTCTCCCCTGACAGAACAGGAATTTTTGTGTCTACACACACAAATCCCCGCGTTGGCTCTTGTGCACGCAATCATGCGTGGCCGGCGGCCATGTGCATCGGATCCCGCGCTGTGCATCAAGTGCACGAGGGTGCCTCCGCCACTGCGCACGCCCTCTGGTGGCTCTTAAAGGGAAGCCCATACCCATACGGGGTTTTGGACAGGGGTGCCATTCTTCTCCCGTAAAAAGACGTGAGGTGGTCAGGAACCGGAAAAAAACAAATGCACCAGAAAAATACACCTGCAGTGAATGTTTGGTGAATGTCACATTCACTGCTTTATAAACATACCCCTAGGCCAGTGATGGTAAACCTTGGCACCTCAGATGTTTTGGAACTTAATTTCCCATGATGCTCATGCACTCTACAGTGTGGTTGAGCATCATGGGAAATGTAGTTCCACAACATCTGGGGTGCCAAGGCAAACCTTTTGAAGCTACAAAGCATATAAAACCTGTGCGTTATAAATGCAGAAAGCAGACTTGCATACTGTATGTTTAGAACAGAAGAACTGTATTTTATTTTAGGGATTGCCATTTATTTAAATACAAGATAAATATAAAATGTTACATGTCAGTGAAACCTATTTGTACTTTTACAGGTACTTGAAAAACAAAACTAATCTCAGCACACCTGCAGACTTCTTTTCAAAAGGTGTTACTCTCATCCTTGTGCACACACAACGTGCTAGTGCCCTGATGTGTACAAGTTCTGGCCTGCCCCCATGTAACCTGCCCTTATTCATTGAGCTGTCTCAAATGCGTAGTATTCCATAAGCTGGCAAATTCAAGGGGAACTTCTGTGTGTTTATTGGGATAGTGTCTTGGGTCACTGAACCAGGATTTGGCTCATAGCACTACAGGTGTAATCTAAAGAACAGCTAATCCTTATCTTGACATTTCTCCTGTATCAGGCAAGAAATCTTATTCAACTG
The DNA here is from genome assembly GCA_029574335.1 of Rana kukunoris. Lineage (NCBI taxonomy): Eukaryota > Metazoa > Chordata > Amphibia > Anura > Ranidae > Rana > Rana kukunoris. The sequence continues at coordinate 218,880,716 of CM056052.1, forward strand.
CACAGCCACTTGAGGTACCCATACATGGTGAAAAATGGCAGATGTTCAGAAAATACCCTAAATCAGTGGGGTAAAAGTTGGCCATGTTCACCAAAATGTATGCACTTTAATTATGAAATTATAAAAAAAATGTCTTTAAAGCTCAATTGCACCCTTAGTATTATAGTACTGTAATATAGCCAAAAAATCCGACCATGTGTACGCTCCGTCGGACAAAAGTTCGCTCTGCAAACGGACAAACTTTTTGGCAAAAAAATCCGATCTTGCAAAGTCTGACCGTGTGTACAGGTATCCATCGCACTTTTGTCCAAAGTACAAATACGCATGCCCAGAACCAATGTTAAAATCAACCAACAATAGCAGAAGTTGACCAAAGGCCGGTGGTAAAGATCAGAAAAGAGCAGAAAGACCCATGTCCCATGCCACGCCCCCTTAAAGGGGAAATAACCCCATTTTTTTATCACTACTATTCCTTTATATATTGGCTTTTAAAATTGAAAAATTCAGCAATTTAGAATTTGGATGAAAGGTTTAGCACTGTGGAACACTTTTTTAAAGATAAAAAGTGCACTTTATATACAACTATATAGAGTGGACCAAAATGAGGGACAAATGAGGAGGAAAGAGTGACAGAGGGACATTGCGCCAAATGATGAACAGTCCCTCGAAGACAGGTGGGAGCTATGTCCTTGTCTAAGTCAGCTTTTTTCAATTCAGACCCGCTGACTGGGCTTTCTTTAGCTGCTATGCCTTTGCTACCAACAGACTCTCTGGGGAAGGTTTGAACCCCCTTACCCCCCCCCATTATCTATACCCCAATCATGGTCTGATCTTGGCACACACATGGATAGAGAAACAGCACACAAATCACCTTCAACATTCATGTCATACACAGGATAGCAATAAGAAGGAATCAGAAATAAGTTATTTTAATGTGTATAATTTAAGCTAGGGTTGTCCCGATACCGATACCAGTATCGGTATCGATACCCAGTATTTGCGGGAGTACTTGTACTCCCGCAAATTCCCCCGATACCTGAATAGAATACTTGTCCGTCCCCCCCGCCGCCGCAATGAAAGCCGCCAACGCATCGAAAGCCGCCACCGCATGGGTTAAACAGTGTGCGGGAACATCACAGCTTTCATTTGAATAGCTGTAGTGTTCCCGCTGCGTATAGACACTCCCCCTTGCTCGGGATTGGATGGGTGATCGTGATCTGTCCAATCCCGAGCAGGGGGGAGTGTCTATACGCGCAGGGAAAACAGCTATTTAAATGAAAGCTGTGATATTCCCCGTGCGGCGGCGGCGGCTTTCGGCGGCTAGGTATGGGGGACATGGCTGGAGGGACATGGCTGCGGGGGAAATGGCTGCATATGTGGGGGACATGGCTGGAGGGACATGGCTGCATATGTGGGGGACATGGCTGGAGGGACATGGCTGCATATGTGGGGGACATGGCTGGGGGGAAATGGCTGCATATGTGGGGGACATGGCTGCATATGTGGGGGACATGGCTGGGGGGACATGGCTGCATATGTGGGGGACATGACTGGAGGGACATGGCTGCATATGTGGGGGACATGGCTGGAGGGACATGGCTGCATATGTGGGGGACATGGCTGGAGGGACATGGCTGCATATGTGGGGGACATGGCTGGGGGGAAATGGCTGCATATGTGGGGGATATGGCTGGGGGTACATGGCTGCATATGTGGGGGACATGGCTGGGGGGACATGGCTGCATATATGGGAGACATGGCTGCATTTGTGGGGGACATGGCTGCATTTGGGGACACATTTAAAAAAAGTATCGGTATTCGGTATCGACGAGTACTTGAAAAAAAGTATCGGTACTTGTACTCGTGATCGTCACTTACGCAATGCCCTATTCGCGAACGACTTAGTAAAATGACGTAACCGACGGAAAAAGACGACGCTGACCCGACGCCATACTTAACATGGCATACGACGGAACTTCGTAAGCCTACCCCTCATATAGCAGGGGTAGGTTTACGCTTACGGAAACAACGTAAACGACGACGGGGCGGCGTAAAAACTTTCGGGAATCGGCGTATTAGGCTCATTTGCATAGGCAAATGAGAAAACTACGTAAAGGCCACCTAGCGGCCAGAAAAGTAATTACATCTACGATCCGACGGTGTAAGGCCTTGTACACACGAGTGAATTTATCCACTGTAAATGGTCTCCGGACCGTTTACAGCGCATATTTACGCCGGGCTGTTTGATCCGATGGCTGTACACACCATCGGATCAAATTCCCCGCCGGCGGACAGCGCAGTTACGCGGCGGTGACGTTGACGCCACCACGTCACCTGCACATCACCGCACCAGGAAGTAAACACTTCCGCGCGCATGCGTCGGATCCATTCACAGGATACGACGCATGTGCGGGCAGATATGTCCGCTGGTTTGCCGTACTAACCAGCGGACATATCCGACGGGTAGCTCTCCGGCGGAAAAGTTTCAAAGCATGCTTTGAAACTTTTCCACCGGAGGAATCCGGCCAAAACGGTCCGTTTGCCCCTACAGACGAGCGGATTTTTCGGCTGAAATGGTCCGTCGGACCATGTTCAGCGGAAAAATTCCCTCGTGTGTACAAGGCCTAAGTGTTTTACACCTGTCCGATCTTCACTGTATCTATGCGTAAGTGATTCTAGGAATCACACGCATAGATACCCAGTAAAAAAAAAAACAGAGATACGACGGTGTTTCCTGCGATACACCGTCGTATCTCTTTTGAGAATCTGGCCCCTAGACTTTATTTAATAAGGCCTATTGCCTTACTGAATAGGCCTATTGATGTAGACATAAAGCACTACGGGAGACTGTTTGTAACTGTGCACTGAATGGTCATTATAAGTAAAAAAAAATATTTTGAACTTATACTGCTCTAGGAATATGCAAATAAGGACTTAAAAGCTCTGACTTTTTTGCTTTTCCTATCATAGCGGATATGAAGTCCTGGCAAACTATAGAGGCTAACACTTTCAACATACCATACCATACCACTCTATCACTGACATGATATGCACAGTTGTACAGTCGAACTGGAACTGATTATATGCACAGTTACACTGGAACTTTTGGTTTTACTGCAACTTGACATAATATAACAGTTTTGATGAGAAATGCAACACATAGCTACAATTTTTATTAAAAAATAAAAAAAATACAGAGCTCAATAAGCTTGACAGTACAGCCTATTTTTATTATGAATGACTGAGGTGGGAATCCTACACTGATGTCTATGTTAGGTTTTGTTTTTTAGGTAACAGAGGATGAACATGTATATTGTTAGGGGTTGTAAATAACATTTCAAAAGGTCATTACGGTTTACTTGCCGACTACTTGACCAGTTACTATTTGCAGCATGGCCCTGTCATTAAAAGGAATAGAATGAATTATTTTTGACCTACCTGTATGAGGGTGAGTAAGGGTAAAACACAGAGTACAATGGGCTGTATGTGCTGTCAGGCTTATTGATGGTTGAACAGGTTTAAGTAGTGGCAGGTACAGAAAAAGGAAAGCTAGAAAGTAATGCATCGTTGGAATGTAACAGCACTGGCCAGAACAACAGATTAAAATAAAGCATAATAGTAGTCATTACAGCCAAATGAGCAAACAAAATGGAAGAGCACATTGCAGGAGAGCAGACTTATGAATGGCTACAGGAGAGTTTCCCCATCAGTGAGGACAGCCGCATTAATCTTTTAGGCATGTAGTATACAAGTCATCCAGAAATAAGAGCAAACCATTTAAATTCAAAGTACATAGGATTCTTTCAAGCAAATATTGCTGTATTTATTTTATGGCACCAGTTATATGTGGCACATCAATCCGTACTACAAAGAATCAATTCTTGCATAATATATAATGGCAAAGTAGCACCACATTTATTTAAAAATTCCATGAAATATTAAAGTATTCCTTTAGTATTACAGCAGGATACCATATGTGATTTGAAAACACAGAGAAAAGCACCCTCAATGCCCAATTGTATTGTACTACCAAAATAACATACGGGTAATTTATAAACCATTTTTAACTATTATAAAAAGGCATGAGTCTATATATATATATATATATATATATATATATATATATATAGAACATCTTCAAGAGAATTCATGATGATTCCCCCTCTTATATCTCTTTTGATATTCTTTTATTATGTTTTATCATTTTCCTAAATTGTTATTAAGCCAAATAAGAAAACAATTATCACACAATAATAATAATGCACAGCATTCAAAACAAATTGCATTAGTAGTACTTTTGTCGAAATATAATGTATTTTGACATTGTCAATTTTAGTGAGTCTGTAGGCTTGGTATATGTCCAATGTACGTATAGAATAAATATTATTTAAAGCGGACTTCCAGCCTTTTACTGTTTATTAAAAATCAGCAGCTACAAAAAGTGTAGCTGCTGACTTTTAATAAACAGACACTTACCTGCTCTGCGCACCAGCGACGCGGCCGCCCAGGGCTCCGCTCCTCTCCCCCCCCCCTCCGCCGGCACCTTCATTCATAGTGTGGGCACCCGGCCGTGACAGCTTTCGGCTTCACGGCTAGGCACTCACTGTGCGAGTCGCCCTACGCTCTATCAGTGGACAGGCGATCTCTTGGGACCTTTCACATGTCCCAGGAGATTGCCTTAAGGGAGGGGCCGCCTAAAGCGAGGGGAGGAGTTGCCTAGGCGGTCCCTGGGTGGAAGTAGGAAGTGGGACACTCCCCCCCCCCCCCAAAAAAAAAAATGGCATGTAAGGGGGTGAGGAATACTTAAAGTGTAAATTCCACTTTTGGGTGGAACTTCGCTTTAAAGTGCCCTGGGTATGTACATTAAAGTGTTTTCATAATATGTACATAGTAGAAGCACTTTAAAGCAGACCCAAACTTGATAAGTGGGAAAAATCAGCGCTGCCCTCAAAAAATTCTAAAACACAATAAATGTGCCAAATATTCTGAAAGTGTGGGTGAGTGAACAAGTGATGACAGGTTAACACCTAAAATAAATGCATTGAGTGCTGCAATTGAATTAGCCTGAATAAGACTCAAAAACAGTGCAAAAAGAAAATCAAAAAATGTGCAACCCAATTAGTCAAATTGTTACTGAAATTTTTTTAGAAGTTGATCCAATAATCAATAAGGGATAGTGACAAAAAATGATGAAAGAAATAAATTGATACTAATCATAAGGTGCAAATTAAACCACCTTGACAAATACTGGCTCAAATGAAAAAAGGCCATATAATGTGAATCTGAAAATAAATAGTCCCAAACGTGATGAAACCACCAATAATGTGAAGCTAATGTAATGCGGCAACACACATGCTGGGCAGATGAGTTGGTATCATAAATTTCATATCCAGCGGGCTACTGATAAGATAATGGCTGCTTACCAGATACAAGTAGTATTAGGCTCTGGACTAGGCCGACCTGCCTTTAGGCAATCTGTCCTCGGTGCTCCCCACACATGGAATGATCTTAGACTCCAAAGTCGGTTGGATCTGGAGCTGGCTCTCAATTGCTGCGGACAACTCTGTGATCCTTCACAAGCAGTAAGGTGAACTGGCAATGATATTATCTCGCATTCCACCCAATATCAGCACGATTTTGGTATCCAAAAGGTCAGCAATCAGTGAAAGGAAGAAGAAAAAATCCTCATGGTGCAGTATTTCTTCTTACAAATACATTTATTTGCACAAACTTCGTAACATACTGACATCCATAGGAAAATAAAATTTTCAAAACCAGCCGTGGTTCACACCAGCTGACTGGAACGTAATGACCCTACGTGTTTCCCCGTATTAGGATTCGTCTGGGAATGGAGGCTCACTTACCTCTGTAGCTATTGGCATTGTGGAGATAGTTACCTTCAAAATTTACAACAGAGGAAATTAAATCTCAGCTCTTTGCAATGTAATCTTAGCCATAGTAGGTTGTATATTCTACATCGCACATATGTAACACTTCACAGGCATGTTCTAGGAAACTTCTAAATATGTTCTTTTAAGGAGTTTTCCATTTTTTTTTATGTTTCACGTTAAGCATTGCTAAAATTGCTGCTTTCCACCAAATAGAGTTTTTTATTTTTTGCTTTGGTACATGTCCCCCAGGGCAGTGCCCAGCCCCCTATGCCATTTGTTTGACAGTTCCTTGCCTAGTAGCCTAGATAATGGTCATATCTGTTTTTTAACATTTGGCTTCCATTTTAGTGGTTTTTGGATTTAGCACCTGAACTTTAGTAATGTTTACTGAACCTGCCTCTATGCGAACCCAGGTATGGGAGGGGCTCACTAAAAGTCTCAGTGGATCATTGAGAGGCTGAGCCAGGTGGCGGTGCAGGCATATAGTTAAGATCTTTCCTTAATGCCGGCCGTCCACATACCGGAAGCAGTGCAGCTGCTTTATGGGAGCGCTAGACTAATTTGCCCAGTCCGCCCCATAAGATTGGTGCTATACTAACAGTATGCCGGCATGGACTCTTTCTGTGCTGTCCCCCGCAAAGTGCTGCCCTAGGCCTGGGCCTCGTCGGCGTAGGCCAGGATACAGTGTTGATCTCTACAGATGTACAGGTTTTATGTGAATTGGTTTAAAGATCTGTGCTGCTTATCTCTTTCTTTCTTATCTCTTTCTGTGGCTTGTTATTAAGTATAAATTTAATTTCTGTTTAATGGACCATTGCTCTAAATAGCACATTAACTGACTGAATTTTCTTTTGAAATGAATAGTTGCTGGTAAGTCTGGTCCCGCAACTCTACAGACTGGTGTTAGCTGCTCTATTTGTGCTCAAGTACAGATGGAATTTATCCTAAAGAACAGTAATCTCTTCCTGAGGCATTCAGGTCTTCTGACTGGACTAGGTTGACCTCTAACATGTTGTACAAGGCTCTTTAAGGCTAACTGCACAATTTAGTAAATCTGAGACCTTCTTTAAAAGTCAATTTGCACTTTTTTACATCTTTTTATGTGGAAAGCGCCAACTGAATGACCAAGTATGCATAAAAGTAAAGGATGTTGCTTCAGTTACCGTATTTATCCCCTTAAAATCAGGGGAAAATCTTGGGTGCGCGTTATACGCCGATCTGCACTGTCTCTGAGCGCCGCCGACATAGACCGAGCCCAGCCAAGTGTACCCGAGTGTACTGCGCATTCGGCTAGGCTCGGCCACGGGGGGGACACCACCAAGACCGCAGACGGACACCGGACAAGGCCACCGATGGACGCCGGGCAAGACACCGACTAGGGGCATTCAAAATGTAAGTATTTTTTTTTCCCCTTAAACTTCCCTTCTAGGCTTGGGGTGCGCACTATACGCCGGCATGCAGTATACCCAGAAAAATACGGTATTTTATGGCCTCTTTAGACAAAGCCGAATTATAAACAGGAAGAATAAAGATGCTCCATTAAAAACAGTAAGATCCGATCTTCTGTAAGAAAAAAAGAAAAAAATGTAGGAGTGTACGGTATAAGAATGTCTGACGTTACCAGACAATGTTACCAGAAGCTGATGATGGTTATCCATCATTGACATCAAAAATTGCTGTGACAAAGTCACTTTCCATGATACAGTAAATGCTTGGTAGCATCCTATCTAGGGCTGGTGTAAAGATTTCTGCCACCCTAAGCGAAACCTAATTTTGCCACCTCCCCATGCTCCAATCCTGACTCCACCCCCTTTGCCCTGCCCATGTACACCCCACCTTTTTAATGAAATGCATCAAATTCAGCCCACCAGCGCCCATCAATGCATCCTACGAGTACCCAATCAATGAGCCTCACCAGCGCCCATCAATGCAGCCTACCAGCGTCCATCAATGCAGCCTTTATCAGTGCCCATTAATGCAGCCTCACCAGCACCCATCAAATGTAGCCTCACCAGCGCCCATCAATGCAGCCTACCAGTGCCCATCAATGAATGTTTGCTTGCATCCAATCATTCAGGATTTAGGACACAGACACAGTCCTCCACCTGCAATGCGCCTCTGACACTATGTGCGAATGGAGCGGTGTTTGCCTGCTGATGCTGAGACTTGGTTGCTTGGTGCAGAGAGAAAAGAGTAGGAACACCAGTGGCCGGGCACCCTAGGCAGCAGTGCCCCTAGACGGCTGCCTAGAGGCCCTGATCCTATCCACGTGAGTCGAGTATTTAGGCGACAAAGCTAAATAAACATCCCATGACGTGAATCACAAATCATGTAGTAAAGCTTACTGGTAGATCCAATGCATCAACTTCTGAACAAATTGAGGCTAGTCTGTATCTACGGGACTAAATTAAGGAAGTTAAGAATGTAAGCTGCTTCAGGTACAGAAGTTACAAATTACTTAAGCACAGTTTAAAGAACCACAAAAACTTACAAGAGCATAGTAGAATAATAAATTAACCTAAGTTAACTGAGATAGTGGTTCTTTCATCTCTTTTACAAGGCTCTTTCCCTTAGGACATGAAAAATAGAAACCTCACAGGGCAGCAGTAATTATCAAATCCTGCCCTTGATGGCTAGTAATGCATGTTTCTCATATTTTCACATAGGAGCACAGCTTTATAAAATCAGTAACAGCTCTTTGTGCATTAATATGCATTCTGCATTTTAAGTCAATTGAAAAAGGTGCTTCAAAAAGGCAACATAATTCCTGCTAACTCAATGAATACTAACATTTGTTTCTAAGGCCGCGTACACACGAGGGGATATGTCCGCTGAAAATGGTCCGATGGACCGTTTCAGCAGACATCTCCGCTCGTGTGTATGGGCTAGCGGACAGATTTCTCCACCCGACAGATTTCAAAGCAAGCTTTGAAATCTATCCGGTGGGAATCTGTCCGCCCGACATGTCTGCTGGTTAGTACACTTACCAGCAGACATGTCGGCCCCCACCGCCGCCGCGCCGCTGCCGAATGGATTCGGCGCATGCGCGGAAGTGTTTTACTTCCTGGTGCGGTGACGTGGCGGTGGCGCGGCGGCGTCAACGTCACCGCCGCGTCACCACTACGTCACCGCGCCGTCCGGCGGCGGGGAATTTGATCCGATGGTGTGTACACGCCATCGGATCAAACTCCCGATTGGACATATCCGATGGAAATGGTCCGCGGACCGTTTTCATCGGATATGTCCGATCGTGTGTACGCCGCCTAAGAGAACCACCGAGGCTTCTGTTACTGGCATTCCATTATGTAAATGCTAGTTTGTTACGTTGGTTGCACCTTTTTCCTTTAATACTTTGGAGAAGATTTACTAGAAGTGAAGCATTCAGAATTCGGTGCAGCTGTGCATGGTAGCCAATCATCTTCTAACTTCAGCTTGTTCAATTAGGATTTGACAATAAAACCTAGAGCCTAGGTTCACATTGGAGCGATTTGTCATGCGATTTGAGAGATCAAATCGCATTACAAGTCGCAGCCTATTGGCGGCAATGGCACTGTTCCAATCGGTGCGACACCAATTTTGCGGCGCCGCTCCGATTTGCAAAAGTAGTTCCTGCACTACTTTTGCCGATTTCAGGTGCGATTTCTATAGACATCTGTGTATGAAGCCACACAAATGTCCATCAAGTAGCACCTGAAATCGCGCTGACCTTGCTACTTTGAAATCGCGCTACTTCAAGTAAAGTAGCATGATTTCAAAGTAGCATCCGTGTGAACCAGGGCAGAAACTGGTTTCTATGCAGATCTGCATCAGATTTCGCACAAGTGGCGGCTGGTGCTCAAAGTTTTTTTTTTTGGGGGGGGGGGGGCAAAGAGACTAAAAAATTCTGGAAAAATGCAATGCTGCCACTGTGCCCCAAATGTTGCCACTGTGCCCCATATGCTGCCACTGTGCCCCAAATGTTGCCACTGTGCCCCATGTGCTGCCACTGTGCCTCAAATGTTGCCACTGTGCCCCATGTGCTGCCACTGTGCCCCCATCATCTACCTGGTACTTACCTTTTCTCGGGTGGGCAGCGGGTGACAGCAGCAGGTGGCAAGCATTGTCCTCCATCTTCCCCGACCCTGATTGCTTCTCCCGTCCGCTGCTCCTCTCATCCTGTGCTGTGATTAGACGTCTGATAGGCGTCCAATCACAGCGCCTGTCACTTCAGCCAATCAGATGATGGGTAACACAGACCCGGTGCACCTAATTGGCTGAGAGGCGGTTAAATGCTAGGAAAGCGGATTCCTTTGCTTTCCTAACATACAGCTGAGTAAGAAGTGAACGCATAGCGTTGCGCCCGCTTCTCACTTTTTTGGATGCCTATTAGAGCCCTTGGCTCTAACCAGGTGCATCCCAAAAACACCCCCACCGCTGTAATTCAGGTGCCCGGTGACCGAAAAGGGGCCGGGCACCTGAATAGGGGACGTCAGCAACAACCATAGATAGACTCATGCAATACATGAATCTGACTATGGTAAGTATAGAATGGCAGAAGGGGGGGTGGCGCTCCTGTGCCCTTTATGGACGCACCACCGCTGTTTTGAACACTCTAGTTTTAGAAAATCTCCCCCATTGAGTCAAAAATCTGGTATGCAGTAAATACTAGCTCATTATAAAATACCTTAGAACGAGGCGTCGGTATCTAATCCCGGTCCATGCCGAGGGAGCTGACATTTTGTACTCGGCGTGTCTTCCACGTTCGCTGCTTATTATAGGCTTACCTGTAGGTAAAAATGAAAAAAATAAATAGGTATACAAACGCTTTAATAAACACACCATTTATTTTATGTGTGATTATATGGAACAAATCTGGAAAACATGCTCTGTTGGATGTTATTAAGGGATCTGAGAAAATAAATGCATTGTAGTGATTGACAGTTTTTGTCTAGTGTTTAAAGGATCTAGATCCAAAATGACATAACTACATACATACAATACATCTAACAAAAACTGGCAATAGAAGAGCAAATGTTACTTTTATTACCCAACTAAGTTGTGCCAGACTTCTTTCTGGCTACGAGAGCCCTGTCAACAGAAATGTTAAGAGTGCAAGATCCCTGAAACATCATCTCTGCCCACTTTTCTTCTTAATCCTGCACAAACTAAGGTGAGGTATCTGCGCTCTTTTACCAGAGCTGGCCTGACCACCGGATATTTCTACAAGAACCGCAGCCAGTATATTTTTAACTCCAGTTAGTCACTAACAAAACTTTGCTTATTCAACTTATCTGCTCAATATTTCAACAAGTTAAATCCACTGACAGGTGCATCCTATATTAAAGGCACAGTTATACTTAATTTAAACTTTGATGCTGTGTGAGAAGAGTAAAATTCAGGCTGGCTATAGATTTGATCACATCCTGGACAAAATTCTATCATGGTGCTTCCCTCCCAGTGTATAAAAAGGAAGCATTCCATACTATTGGTGCAGAAGTTTTTATTCTTTGACTTATGGAAGCACCAACAGCCAGGGCCCACCATAAGGGGGGTACAGGAGCCCGCCCGGACCAGAAGAAGGCAGGATGGGTGAAGGGGATCCATTTTTGGGCACTATAGAAACACTTCTGCTGCTCTCTGTGTCATTGAGCTCAGACATCAAGCTCTTTACTGCCATCTCTGGCTACTATGTGCATGTGCACCCCTCGTGTAAGCTGCCTGTACTGTGATCCTTTGTGTCAGAAACATCTCAGCTTTGTGAAAACGAGCTGGGACTAGGTAGGAAGATCCCCTCTACAAGTAAGGGCTGTGAAGCAAAGGGAGGGGGCTGTTTGTGTACATGGAGGGGCCAGAGGCTTGTGTGTTTACAGATTTGTGTATGTGTGGAGTTGACATAAAGTGTAATATATATATATATATATATATATATATATATATATATATGCAGATGGGGGGGGGGGCTGACATCTATACAGGTGTAAAGCGGCTCTGATATAATTACATGTGTGAGGGGGGCTGGCATATGTACAGGTGTGGGGGGCTGACATATATACAGGTGGGGGGGTTGTCATATATACAGGTGTTAGGGGGGATGAAATATATACAGGTTTGAGGAGGGTTTGCATATATACAGGTGTGGGGGGCTGACATATATACATGTGTGAGAGGGGCTAACATACAGTATAGACCAAAAGTTTGGACACACCTTCTCATTCCAAGAGTTTTCTTTTATTTCATGATTATAAAAATTGTAGATTCACACTGAAGGCATCAAAACTATGAATTAACACATGTTGAATTATATACATAACAACAAAGTGTGAAACAACTGAAAATATTTCATATTCTAGGTTCTTCAAAGTAGCTACCTTTTGATTTGATTACTGCTTTGCACACTCTTTGCATTCTCTTGATGAGCTTCAAGAGGTAGTGACCTGAAATGGTCTTCCAACAAGTCTTGAAGGAGTTCCCAGAGATGCTTAGCACTTGTTGGCCCTTTTGCCTTCACTCTGCGGTCCAGCTCACCCCAAACCATCTCGATTGGGTTCAGGTCCGGTGACTGTGGAGGCCAGGTCATCTGGCGCAGCACCCCTCTTGGTCAAATAGCCCTTACACAGCCTGGAGGTGTGTTTGGGGTCATTGTCCTGTTGAAAAATAAATGATGGTTCAACTAAACGCAAACCGGATGGAATAGCATGCCGCTGCAAGATGCTGGCGTAGCCATGCTGGTTCAGTATGCCTTCAATTTTGAATAAATCCCCAACAGTGTCACCAGCAAAGCACCCCTACACCATCACACCTCCTCCTCCATGCTTCACGGTGGGAACCAGGCATGTAGAGTCCATCCGTTCACCTTTTCTGCATCGCAAAAGACATGGTGGTTGGAACCAAAGATCTCAAATTTGGACTCATCAGACCAAAGCACAGATTTCCACTGGTCTAATGTCCATTCCTTGTGTTCTTTAGCCCAAACAAGTCTCTTCTGCTTGTTGCCTTTCTTTAGCAGTGGTTTCCTAGCAGATATTCTACCATGAAGGCCTGATTTACACAGTCTCCTCTTAACAGTTGTTCTAGAGATGTGTCTGCTGCAAAAGGTAACTACTTTGAAGAACCTAGAATATGCCATATATTTTCAGTTGTTTCACACTTTTTTGTTATGTATAATTCCACATGTGTTAATTCATAGTTTTGATGCCTTCAGTGTGACTCTACAATTTTCATAGTCATGAAAATAAAGAAAACTCTTGGAATGAGAAGGTGTGTCCTAACTTTTGGTCTGTACTGTATATACAGGTGTGAGGGGGCTGGCATATATACAGGTGTGAGGGGGGCTGACATATATACAAGTGTGAGGGGGGCTTACGTATATACAGGTGTGGGGGGGGGCTAACATATATACAGGTGTGAGAGGGGCTAGCATATATACAGGTCTGAGGGGGGCTAGCATATATACAGGTGTGAGAGGGGCTAGCATATATACAGGTCTGAGGGGGGCTAGCATATATACAGGTCTGAGGGGGGATGACATATATACAGGTGTGAGGGGGCTGGCATGTATACAAGTGTGAGGGGGCCTTACATATATACAGGTGTGGGGGGGTGACATATATACAGGTGTGAGGGGGGCTGACATATATAAAGGTGTGAGGGGGCTGACATATATACAAGTGTGAGGGGGGTGACATATATAAAGGTGTGAGGAAGGCTAACATATATACAGGTGTGAGGGGGGCTAGCATATACACAGGTCTGAGGGGGGCCAACATATATACAGGTGTGAGGGGGCTGGCATATATACAAGTGTGAGGGGGGCTTACATATATACAGGTGTGGGGGGGTGACATATATACAGGTGTGAGGGGGGCTAACATATATACAGGTGTGAGGGGGCTAGCATATATACAGGTCTGAGGGGGGCTGACATATATAAAGGTGTGAGGAGGCTGGCATATATACAGGTGTGGTGGGTGGCTGACATATATACAAGTGTGAGGGGGGCTGACATATATACAGGTGTGGATATGCACATTTACTACATTGCCCCATATATTGCTGTTGTCTTTCACAATTTATATGGTTGCATCCAAGCGTGATTATTTGCTTATTTGTCACCCCCCTCGCAAAGTAGCGCCTTAGGCCTGGGACTTGTCGGCCTAGGCCAAGAGACAGCACTGTATATAGATCTGAAAATGTTTTGCATTTCTTTACATATTTTCAATCGATGCCTTCAAGGAGCTTGCAATCTAAGGTCCCTATCTCACATGAATTTATACTGTACACATGGGCGTCCGCTGAACTTTTTCCAGGGGGGTGGCATAATTTTACGGTCACCTATGCTCAGCTTCTTTTACAATGTCATGAAGGGGAGAGGAGGGGTTTAGTCATTATCCCATCAAGAGCAGGCATGTGCCCATGATATGCATCCTCACTGTGCTGATCAAATGTACAATACAGAGGATGTAAAGTATATGTATACTGAAGGGGTGGATGGTATTGGTATATAGAGGAAGGAAGGTGGGTATATACAGCTCTATATACAGGACAGATGATGTATATCTGCAGTCAGTGATGATGGAGGAATACAGGAAGGAAGATGGGTGTATATAGCTGTATACAGGACAGGACAGACAATATAATATTTCCTATATCTGGCACCCCCCCCCCCCCTCACTGATCATACCTGTATGCACTCAGCTGCCCCCCTCATCTGTATATATGTCAGCCCCCCCTGTACACAAACAGCCTTCTCCCTTCACTTGTACTCACAGCCCCCACTTGTAAGGTCACTGTGGTCTTCCTTCTCCCAAGTCCTGTTTCCACATGTCCATTTGAAAATACATTACAGGTAGCAAAGCAAACACGAGGGTGCATATACAAGAAGCGGCCAGAGGTGGCAGTAAAGAGCTCTGTAAGCTCCGTGATACTGATCTTGCAACAGCTGTGGAGCCGACTCGCACAAACACAGAGAGAGTCAGCACAGCCACAGATGCGAGCATGGCAGACCCTTGCCAATTTCAGGGGGGTCACTCGCCCCCCCTTAACCCTATGACCGGACGCCCATGACTGTATACACATACTAGGGCCAATTTAGAAAGGGGCCAATTAACCTACCAGCATGTCTTTGGAGTGTATGAGGAAACTGGAGTACTTGGAGGAAATTCAGAAAAGCCCAGGGAGAACAATAGGGCCCCCGGTGTTGTAAGGCATACGTGCTAACCACTAAGTCACTGTGGTATCTCAGACAATCTCAGACAATCTCAGACATAATGTAATGTGTCTCCAGTCTATGAATGTCTCTTGAAGCATGTCCCCATTCTCCAACAACTCATGCATAGCACCCATCTGACCCCAAGGGAGTGTGACAGACCCCCAGTGGCAGGATGGGCTGGCATTTACCCCAGGGCAGAGTCCATGGCTAGGAATGGGGAATGGGAAAATGTTGAATTCCAGTAATTTTAGTTTCTTTTTAGAAATTGTATTACATATTCACAGGGAGAGAAGAATAAGGGCCAGAGCACAACAAAGCTGGTCAGCAGGAACAGAAATATTCATAACCCAGCATTACTGCGGCCTCTCACTCTAATAACAGAAGTACGATTGACAACTGCTAGTAGCAGGCAGAAGCAACAGCAACAGCAACACTGAGCTTGGTATGTCAGGGAAGGCATGTCCGTAGTACAGATGGCATTTCGCGGTGCATACATATATGCATGCACAGACCAGTAACTGGCCAGGCAGATGTGCATAGTCATGGGCTTGGGAGTGCGTGACTGCGAGTACACATGTGCACTCAAGCATCGGTGTGCGCATGCACACTAGCACATCAATGCAGGCACCTGTCACTAATGTTGATGCCAAGTGGGCTATTTAAACTGTATTCTGTATGGACTCATTGTTGTTTGGTCTGCAGCTTCTGTGTGTGTTCTAGATTTCTGTGTTGACCTCTGATCCTTATCTGGCTTACTTCTGACTTGTGTTTGTCTGCTACCTGCTCTGACCTCTGCTTGTCTTTGGTTTCTGCCTCCTGTCTCTGCTTGATCAATCTCCCATTGCTGATTTGGCTTATCAACTGCCCAACCATTACTGACCCGGCTTGTCTGACCTTGTATCTTGCTCATCCAGCCTGCTACAGCTCTCAGTCCAGCAAGCTCTCACCTGGTTCCTGCTTCCAGCTGCCTACTACAGTCTACTGCCAGCCAAGTCCCATACCAGCTTGCTTTTCTGCTACATCCACCCAGTGGCGTAACCAGAGTTATGGGCGCCCGGGGCAGTTTGGTTCCCCAAGCCAATTTGGTTATCACTTTTGCCTTACGGCAAGGCACTCCATCATGCTCCATCATGCTGGAAAAGACATTGTTTGTCACCCAGCTGTTCTTGGATGGTTGGGAGAAGTTGCTCTCAGATGTTTTTATACCATTCCTTATTCATGGCTGTGCTTTTAGGCAAAATGATGAGTGATCCCAATATTTTGGCTGAGAAGCAACCCCACACATGAATTGTCTGAATCCATCCAAGATCCCCACAAGCCGACTTGATACTGCCAGGTTGGCTCTCAACCTCGCACACACGACCCAGGCAGAGAAATCGATCAGATGGAGTAGGCACAAATTTTATGCCCAAGCAGTCAAATTCGGCCCCCTGCTGGCATCTCGACTCACCCCTAAGTCCAAGCTCCTTTCCATGCCCAAATTAAAATAGGGGGGCAACCTCCCACGACCAACCCAGTTAAGATACTTGATGCTTTCCAGGGTTTTTACTCAAGACTGTATGACTCCTCCAATCAATCCACCGATGACTCCCCATCCCTTCCCTGTCGACAGCCCATAGAGACAGAATGGACACCCCAATCACAGAGGGCGAGGTGATGGAAGTAATCAAAGGACTGCGAAGGGGGTCGCCCCGGGGCCTGACGGTCTATCCATACCTTACTAAAAATCTTTTTCAGACATCCTGGCGCCACATCTGACTAAATTCTTAAACTCCAAAGCCAAAGGCGATCCCTTTGATTCCCAGATTAACTCGGCCTTCATCACGGTGATCCCCAAACCAGACAAAAATCCTGAAGATGTTAGCAATTATCGCCCAATCTCCCTTATCAATAATGATCTCAAGATCCTCACTAAAATCCTAGCCAATAGAATGGCGGGGTTTATCAGCCAATACATAAATAAAGACCAAGTAGGTTTTATACCCGGCAGGCAAGGCCCAGACCAAATTCATCAAGCGATAGATCTGGTATCGATCTTACAAACTAATTGGACGGGGGGAGCCTCTCAGAAAGGTTTCCTATTGTCACTGGACCTCCAGAAGGCCTTTGACTCAGTGTCCTGGCCCTACATCTTCGATATACTGGAGCGCTGGGGATTTGGGACCCGATTCTTGGGACTTATGCAATCCCTTTACTCGAACCCTAGAGTGCTCATTAAGGCCGCGTACACACGAGGGGACAGATTTGTTCAAATGTGTCGGCCCGACCGTTTCCAGCCGACGCAGCAAATCTGTCTGTTGGTCTGCTGTGCGTACACACGAGCGGATAGAAATCTCCCCGGACCAGAACGCGTGCACGTAAACCACGTACGACGTCACTATAAAGGGGAAGACCAAAGCTTACGGCGCCGCCCTCTGTTCCTCTTTTGCTAGTAACGTGTTAGCAAAGGTTTGGTTAGAGCCGATTCGCGCTTTTCGGTCTCCGCGCTTTACAGGTCGTATTCTCGGGTTCAGTGTGTGCTTGTGGGTGCGTATTTGGCAGTCAGTGCTGGCTGTCAGGTCGTTTCTGCTTTGCAGTGGCGTTCTGTCCGCGGGTATCTGTTTGTCGAGCGTATTTTGCAGGTCTTGCTGGATTAGGGGGTGCTTTCTGTGAGTGTGTTCTTGACTGACCAGCCGGCCGGTTTGAAGCCATTATGGAGCAGCAGCGTAACTTTGCTAGAGTTCGTGCTGGATATGGGCTTGCTTCTGGATGTTATAATTATTCCAGACCTTTGGCCAGGAACAGGGGGAGGAGGAGTTCCTGGGCCAAGAATTGGTTGCGCCAGCGTGACCGATTCTCTCATATGCCTCTGCTTAGGGAAATCCAGGAGAATAATCCTGATGACTTCAGGAACTTTCTCCGTATGACGGACCCCGTTTTCAACCGTCTGCTGGATCTTCTGTCCCCCTATATCACGAGGCAGGACACTGTGATGCGCCAAGCGATCACGGCCGAGCAGAGGCTTATTGCCACGTTGCGGTACCTGGCAACTGGGAGGAGCCTGCAGGACCTCAAGTTCTCAACAGGCATCTCTCCCCAGGCGCTTGGGATCATCATACCGGAGACGTGTTCTGCTGTCATACAAGTCATGCAGGAGGAGTATCTGAAGGTATGTTTCCTCTTTTCTGAAGCTCACATTCTCTGTCTTTATAAATGTGATTATTTTTTTTTGGTTTGGCATTTGTTCCCTATAATGACCATGCTTTTTCCATGCTGAGTGTTGAATGTTGCCTTTTCTCCCCATGCATGCATGTTGTTAAGCTTTCCATGTTCTTTTTGTTGGCCTACCTACATATTTTTTCCTTGCATGACTATTAACCTGTCCAGCATGCTATCCTAGGGACAAACACACCTAGCCTTTTTTTTTTTGGTGTGTGTGGCATATTTTTCTTTGCTGCATTGTAGTTCAACCCCAACCCCCCCTAAAATGTTGCCCCATCAGAGGGGTGGGGAGTGTGATAATAAGTGGGTTTTTTTAGTGGCCACAACTCCACCCCAATAATAAGATAAAATTGTTAATACTGTGTGATGGTGCACAAGTATGGTTTTTGTATTGTGTTTGCAATGTTTATGTGCCTAAGTACTATTTATGTTTATTTTTTTTGTCCCCACAGTTTCCCTCCACGCCACAGGAATGGCAGACTGTGGCTTCCCAATTTGCCCTGCGTTGTGATTTTCCAAACTGCGGAGGAGCAATAGATGGGAAACACGTCCGCATAGTGCCACCAGCCCGTTCGGGGTCCTACTATTTTAACTACAAAGGTTTTCATAGTATCGTGTTGATGGCGGTGGTGTCGGCACAGTACGAATTTTTGTATGTGGACGTGGGGAAGAACGGCCGGCTGTCTGATGGGGGAGTGTTTGCGCGGACTGAATTTTACAACCGTCTACAAACTGGTGGTCTTGAACTGCCACCGGATGAAGACAATGTGGAAGGACTTCCGTTTGTTTTTTTAGCGGACGAAGCTTTCGGGCTTGGACCTCACCTCATGCGGCCTTTTCCCCAGAGGACTCTTACCCCGGAGAGGAGGGTGTTCAATTTTAGGCTAGCCAGGGCCCGGAGGGTAGTCGAGAATGCCTTTGGGATACTCGCCAGCCGGTTCCGCCTGTTCCTGACAGCGATAAATATGGCGGAATATAAATTGAACCATATTGTTTTTGCCTGTTGCATATTGCATAATTTTTTACGCAGGCATTCCCAGACGTACCTACCCAACATCGGTGCTGAGGCAGGACTACCCTCAGATACCCTTCCTGGGCTGGACACTGGTCGCGCTGGCTCGGTCACCCAATCTGCTCGTGAGGTACGCGACAAATATGTTGAGTACTTCATGGGCCGGGGGGCCATAGCTATGCCAGATCATATTTCTTTCTAATTCGGCCCCCAAAAGAAAGAAATATTACAAAATATAATAAATAATTTGACCATTGGACTCTATATACAGTTGTTTGTCATTATTGCTTTTTCTATTTATCTCTGTCTTCTTGGTTCTGAAACTAGTGCACTTCTAGTGCCAAATGTAGTTGTCATGTTTTAGTAAATAACCACAATTGGACATTACAGCCATACCCCACTTTTAAGTCCACAATAGAAGGGTCACTTCTGCACACAAACCAATGAGATACCAGCATTTATAAAATCTGGCTTAACTGAACAAGCTGGTGTTGGAAGAATATTGTTTTTTACGCAGAAGTGAGGCTGATATTGTGATTTGCAGCGGTAAGAACTAAACGCTAGTGTGTACTTAAAACCGGGTTTATGGCTGTAGTTACAAGTCACTCATCTACAAACTGGGTATTCAGCATATATAAACAACAAGCCACTCATGTTAGCGTACAAAATTTTTTATCAACAATTTTTGGGTTTGCCACCATGTAACATTTTTGGAGTAAAAACATTTTTTTTTTTTTTTAAATTTTTTATGCAAAAATATGGATTATACCAAACATTTTTTTTAGAAAAAATATAAAATATTTTTCAAAACCACTAAAAATACTAAGTACAACAAGGTCATTACTACAACAGTCTCCCAATGTCACCCCGGAACACAACAAACTTGGAAGATGCACACATTCTTGTGTGTGAGTGAGAGGGCCCAAAAATGAGGATTATATCAAATGTCCACATGTGCTATCTGGCATCATGGGTGATCAATGCATGTGTTTTGTGGGTGCAAACCCTTCCCTCTTACCTGCTTGAGAAGGGAGGAAGGGGGTGTACCCACAAAGCAAAGACAATCCATAACCTGTGATGGCAGATAGCACATGTGGACACACTGTGTGTGCATCTTTCTATTTTTATAAAACATTTTTTTTTGTTTGCAAGACGGATGGGTGATGGGGGGGGGGCCGGGCAGGGGGATTTAGTCTTTGATACGGCCCATCATATCAATAATATTTTTGTAATTTTGTTCAATTACAACCATTGTTTGCCTCATATTATCCATCTCTGTGCTACACTCCATAATTTGTTGGATGACAATTTGTGCACTTGCACGTGAAAAAGGTGGACTACTGGATGTGCTTGCAGCATCTTCATCCCCTATAAAAAAATAAAATAAAAATACATTAGTAATGTGCAGGCCTATCTACATCTCTTTCTCCCTGTGTGAAGCTGCGGTGACACTGACCTGTTGTGCTACTAATCTCCACCTCTCCATCATCCACAACTTCGCCTTCTTCCACAATCAATCCTTCTTCAATAACTCCTCCTTCTTCAATAACTCCTCCTTCTTCTATAACTCCTCCTTCTTCAATAACTCCTCCTTCTTCTACAACAACTCCTTCTTCAATAACTCCTCCTTCTTCTACAACAACTCCTTCAATAACTACTCCTTCTTCTTCACCAACTCCTTCTTCTTCACCAACTCCTTCTTCTTCACCAACTCCTTCTTCTTCACCAACTCCTTCTTCTTCACCAACTCCTTCTTCTTCACCAACTCCTTCTTCTTCACCAACTCCTTCTTCTTCACCAACTCCTTCTTCTTCACCAACTCCTTCTTCTTCACTAAATACTCCTTCCACATTTGCGTCTTCCTCATCTCTCCCTTCCACCACTCCTTCTTCTACCTGGTCCTCCTCCTCCACATGGCTAGATTTTTTCTTATGAGAGAGTTTGGGCCTCCTTGCGTCCTCCAATTTCTGTCCTGTTCTTTCCCCTAGAAATATCAGAAAACAAAAGGTATACTTATCAGCACACAGATATTTGAGGAGGGCATTAATAAATCATAATCATTGTGTCAAAGTGTTTTATAAACTTTGGATTATTGTCTTCCGCCACCAAACCTTAACCTTTGTTTTTCTAATGACTTCTCCCAAGCTGTGCTAATGACCCTTTTTATTGAAGGGACACACATGGAAGCAGGGCCGGACTGACAACTCATGGGTCCCCCGGGCAATAGAATATTAGGGGCCCCCAGGCTTACAAATGCCCACTAAGCCAGGTGGCAGTATAGAGGCGGGGCAGCTACAATCTCAGTCAGTAGTTTCACATCAAAAGCATGTAGGCTTTGGACATATCAGGGACAGATGAGCTAAATTAGCAGATTTTTACATACTGTCCCTGGTTGAAATGAGCCTGGCATCTCTGATGGGGCCCCCTAGGGGCATGGGGCCCTCGGGCAGTGTCCGATTTCCTCAGTGGTCAGTCTGCCCCTGCATGGATGCCCCTCCCTAAAAATTAGGTGTCACAGACTGTTAAAAATGAATCTCATTATGGGGGAGACACAGGTGCTCTTGAGTCCAGATGTGAATCCAGCTGCTTATTATCACTGTGTGAATGTGAATGAATCCTGTTTGTCTTTTCACATTCAAATCAGTTAGGAAATCTACATAATTTTATCCAAAATGTGTAATAACTTTTCTCTATAAATGCCAAATAGCCATGTCCTGGTGTGCTGTTCCTTAGGACATAGTATGTGGATGAAACGAGGTGATTGACCGATGTTTCTAAAGAACGATCGTGCATAACTTCTTATTTGGTGTGTGTGTGTGTGTTTTTTTTCATATTACAGGAAATATCCAAAAATAATTCTTCCAAAGTACAACCATTCCAACAAGGCACATGCATAAATATACATATCAAACAATGATATCACACAATTGCAAAACCCCCCCCCCCCCCCCACAAAAATAATACCTACTTTTATCCAGGATTTTCTTTATCTTCCGAAACTGGTGTGGCTCACGCAACTTCAAATCGGACCAGCGCTTGCGTAGCTGCTCTTTGGACCTGCTCACCCCAAAGATCTCAGTAAGCCTCTTCGCCACCTTGTCCATAATTTTGGCCTTACGGCGGTTCGGGGTGCTGTATGGGCCATAATCCCCATCATAATCCTTCCTGCGCAGGATGTGTACCATCTCCACCATCTCCTCCAAACTCATATTTGTGGCCTTGTACCGTTTGCTCCTTGAGCGTGACGTTCCTGGTTGTGTCCCTTCCTGATCCTCATGAGCGGGTAATGCTCGCTCGTGGGACATGGCCATCTTTTCGTTTCCCACTGATAAGGGGCGTGGAAAAGAGGAAAAGTTCCGTCATGGGCGTGGACGAAGGCGGCGTTTCACGCATGCGCGGATGAATACATCGTGTTTACGCGGAGCTTACGCGCGCGTTAAAACGATGACATACACATATGCCGGTAACTTGCAATATGAGGCCCTGGATGTTGAAATGGGGGGGTTAAAAACGGGCGGAGACATTGCGAACGAAGAGGGCGGCAGTATAGCTTTGCGCGGCCTATATAAGGAGATCGACGTGATTACGTCGGTTACGCGGAGATTACTCGAGCGTACGCGAGGAGCTACAGACACGAAGGTAAATTACAACATGGGATCAGCAGAGGCGTCTCAACTTTGAAACCCCATGTGGGGGTGGGGGTTTGGAATGTTGTTAGGAGCGTTTGCGCTATTTAGGTAGCTTGGGGCCACCAATGCAAGTTTTGGACAAAAATGATTGAACACATCACTACATATATATATGACAATGCTCTACCTCTTTATTTTTGTCTTGTGGATTCACATCATGCATGTATTGTTCTGTATTGTTTGGGCAGAGGTAATTAGGTTGTGTATTAGCTCCTCAATGCTGTGTGAGGTGCATGATATCTACACAATAACTAGTGGCTTCATTTTTGGAAAAATAAAAAAATTGTGGATGATTAAAGAGATGGCATGTATTTATTTTCATGTTACCAAAGGGTCTGCATGTTCCAAAAATGAATTGCACAACAATGGAGTGGAGCTGGCCAGCATTGTATCAGCAGGACACATTGGGGGTTATTTACTAAAGGGAAATCCAGTTTGCACTGCAAGTGGACTTGGAAGGGCATTCTCCATAGATGTGGAGGGGAAGATCTGAAATGAAGGGAAGCTCTGCTTATTTTATCAACCAATCAGGTGGAGGCTAAAATTGAATATATATTTTTTCTTGCATGTCCCCTTCGGGGCTACAGCGATTGCATTTCCAAGTGCACTTTCAGGCAGTGTACTTTCAAGTGCTTTTGCAGTGCTAAAGTGATTTTTTCTTTAGTAAATAACCCCCAATGTGTTTGTATACTAGTTCCACAATGATTGTACACATACATATTCAGAAAATGATAAAGCTGAGCCATTTTTCTTGTGGGTTTTAATTAATTTTTATTTGTATATTCTAGAGCATTAATCTGAACATATAAAAAAAAGAGAGAGATGGACCAGTTGGCTATCCAAGACAACACTCTTAAATTAATCGAATGTTATCGCGAAAAGCCTAATCTATGGGATAGCAGGCACCCAGGCTACCCAAACAAAAATCTCCGAGCAGACACTCTACAAGAGATAGCAACCTACATGCAGACGTGGGTTCCATCCTGCACAGCAAACATGGTGAAGGATAAAATGAGCAATCTCAGGAGCACCTATCGTAAGGTATATAAAGAGGTTAAAACCAAACGATCTGGATCAGCAGCAGATGCGCAAAAGGAGCCCAGGCTGTGGTACTTCCGCGAGCTTGCATTTTTGGATGATGAACTGGAGGGCCGGCCATCACTTTCCAATCTTCCTTCCAGCCTTCCTCCCACGCTTCCTTGCAGCGGAACTTCCCAGGATCCCCACGCCCCTGCAGAGCCAGAGGAGGGCCTGGCTGACATGGACCCAGATCTGGCGATCTTCAGTGAGGTATAGTAGTTTCATAAATATTTATTTGCTTCTAATTTGGGTTTGATTCTTGAGTTAGTATTGTTAAAATTGTAACGTTTGGACCAACAAAAAAAGGCGTGTGCAAAAAACTAGGGATCTCAGGGATGCCAACTGAGGGGTCTGAAGGACAGGCAGGTCTATTTAAATTAAGAAAACAAAAAGAGTCTAGAGCCAAATAATGTGTGTGTGTGCTTGATTGAGTAAAATATTACAACATGTCCCTTTTTTTGATACAGGAAGAGGCCAGCCAGGAGGTGGCAGCTCCTCAGGACCATGTCAGCCAGGGGGAAGGGGTGAGTGGCAGCCAGGAGGAGGCTGGGCCGAGTGGAAGTCAGCATGTCCCCAGGCTCAGCACCATAAGCCAGGTCCCTCCCCTCCAGATGAGGCGACCAGGCCAAAAGAGGCGGATGAGGCAGATGGAGGAGGAGAGCCTCAAAATGATGAGGGAGGCTGCTGAAATAATGCGGGCCCCCCTCAACCCCACAGAAGCCTTCAGTGCCTCTGTGGCTCATGAACTGAGCCGAGCGGAGGAGGATCAAAGGGACCTGGCTAAGGACTTAATCAATAAGGTCATCTTTTGGATGCACAGGGGCATGCTGACCCGGGACACAGACCTCAGTGACCCAGCCCAGCCTGCTTCCCATCTTTTGCCTCCTGCTGCCACATCATCAGCACCTGCAAGGGGCCATGGATGGGCCCGTGGACGTTCCGCTGCAAGGCAGTCAGGAAAGAAGGCTGGAAGTAAGAAGAGAAGGTGATTACCTGCCTTCCAGTTCATTATTCTAAAATGTAAGCTTGTTGGAGTACCACAGCTTGGGTTTCTTTGCTCATTTGCTGCTGATTCAGATTTGATTTGTTTTGTGTCTCCTGAGATTGTTCATTTTATCCTTCATCATGTTTTGTGGAATGCACAAGTCTGCATGTAGGTTGCTATCTGATCAAGTGGTGCAGATCATGTTTATTTTAATTTATTTTCTTGCCAAAATAAATGGCTTTTTGTATTTACGTTAAAACCTTGTCTATTGTGTTTTCTACTGTGGTGATTATGCCCCAAACCTACTAAAACTACAAGGTGGAATTTTGGAAGGACACAAACTCCTGGGTGGGGGGGTAGGTTAGGAGTGACAACTTGGTAACCCATGGAAAAAAAAAGCAACAAAAACAACAAAAAAATGCATTGAAAAAAAAGTACAACAAATCCAAAAAAATGCATTGAAAAAAATGATCAAAAAAAATAAATAAAAATGCATTGAAAAAAAGGTACAACAAATCCAAAAAAATGCATTGAAAAAAATGATCAAAAAAAATAAATAAAAATGCATTGAAAAAAAGGTACAAAAAATCCAAAAAAATGCATTGAAAAAAATGATCAAACAAAATAAAATAAAAAAGCATTGAAAAAAAGGTACAAAAAATCCAAAAAAATGCCTTAAAAAAAATGATCAAACAAAATAAAATAAAAATGCATTGAAAAAAAGGTACAAAAAATCCAAAAAAATGCATTGAAAAAAATGATCAAAAAAAATAAATAAAAATGCATTGAAAAAAAGGTACAAAAAATCCAAAAAAATGCATTGAAAAAAATGATCAAACAAAATAAAATAAAAAAGCATTGAAAAAAAGGTACAAAAAATCCAAAAAAATGCATTGAAAAAAATGATCAAACAAAATAAAATAAAAATGCATTGAAAAAAAGGTACAAAAAATCCAAAAAAATGCATTGAAAAAATTGTTCTAAAAGAATAAATAAAAACATTGAAAAAAAAGGTACAAAAAAAACAAAAAAATGCATTTAAAAAATAGATCCAAATAAAAATTATAGTCATGTGGAGGAAAGCTCAAAACAATTAGGAGATGCAGCAAAAAAATAATTATAAAAAGACAACGCGATATACTACAATCAAACTTTGCTAGATTGGGACAACTCAGTCTATATAAATGGCATCAGCAATAGAACAGCTTGATTATAGCAAGAGAACGAAGAAAGGCAATAAACGATACAATATAGATAGTTACAATGACGAATGTGCCAACTCACAAACAAACACGAGGTTTACCTGAACGAGCGCTCCCGTCCCCTCCTTTTGTCTGAGCATGCGCGCGATTTTGGTCCGATGGTTTGGTGTACTAACCAGCGGACATATCCGACGGACAGGTTTGCAGCGGACAGATTTCAAAGCATGCTTTGAAATCTGTCGGGTGGAGAAATCTGTCCGCTAGCCCATACACACGAGCGGAGATGTCTGCTGAAACGGTCCATCCGACCGGTTTCAGCGGACATATCCCCTCGTGTGTACGCCGCCTAAGATCAGAGGACATTACTCCACACCTATTGAAATTAAACGGGGCACTAGAAAGGGGTGCCCATTATCTCCCCTAATTTTCGCCATAGCTATCGAGACCCTGGCTATTGCTATAAGACAGAACCCTGATATACTGGGAGTCCAATGTGGAGAACAGACCCAGAAATGCGCCCTCTTCGCGGACAACATACTGTTATTCTTAACCTCCCCCACCTCCACTCTTCCCAACCTTTGCCGCAAACTAGATGACTTTGCTAGTATATTAGGCCTATCGGTAAACTTCTCCAAATCGCAGGCCCTCAATATCTCTCTACCTCCTCAGAAACTAGCGGATCTAAAACGATCCTTCAAGTTTAATTGGAATGACACCTCGATCCAGTATCTAGGAATCGCCCTGACGGCCAGAATGGAGACTTTATATGACCTTAACTACCCCCCCTTTCTAAAAAACTAGAGGCTGATCTTAGTCTTTGGTCCAAACACGGCCTCTCTTGGCTGGATCAACTCCATTAAAATGACCCTACTCCCCAGAATACTATATTTCTTTCGCTCCCTCCCTATCCCACTTAAGAGGAATCATTTAAAATCTTTGCAGAGCAAAATACTTAAATTCGTCTGGGGTATGTCAGGGTGCAGAGTCCCGCAGGGTACACTTTTTCTTCACAGAAGCAAGGGAGGTCTGGGATTACCCAACCTTCACAAGTATTATCTTTCAGCTAGATTGGCCCAACTTTCCACCCTTTATTCCAGATATGAAAAGCCAGATTGGACCAATAACGAAAGACAGGCTGTCCCCACTTTCACTCTGGATTTTCTCCTTTGGTCTCCTCCCAAATCCCTCCCTCCCATCCTCTCACCAGTGTTGTCTCACTCATTTGCTATGTGGGGCAACCTCAGAAACAACCCCTCCCTGACTTCTGTAGTACGCCCCCTGGCACACATTTTCCACAACCCCGATTTCCCTCCAGGCTTACGAATCACAGAGTTCAAGTGGTGGCTGAACAAGGGGCTATTCCGGATAGGTCAATATTTTGATTCCAGTGGACCCATCTCCCTTAACTACTGTATTAACACTCTAAACCTTCCTGAAACCGAGATGTTTCACTTTAGACAAATCTCCCATTTCCTACTCAGGATTTGGAAGACCAAACCCCTACCCCCCAATTTCACTTCTTACGAGATATGGTGCGGTCAATCCATGGAGCAGAGGGGTGGCATTTCGGTTGTCTACTCGGCCCTCACTCAACCCATAGATAAAACGTCCTACATGAAGGCTTGGGAGTTTGACATCCAAAGCAGTGTTAGCTTAGAGACTTGGCACAGGGCTGCCACCAGATCATTCCGGGGAATTCAAAATGTCTCCTTGATGGAGGCTGGCGTAAAAGGCACCTTTTGGACACTTATCTTCAATATGGTTCACAAGGTGACCGGCTACCAGATTCCGAGGACCCCAGAGGTCACCTTACTGAATGCCCATATCCCGAGGCTTCCTAGACCCACGCAAAGGCTAATCCATTTTATTTTGCTCGGCACTAAAATTTCCATCGCCAAATCTTGGAAGCAGCCCAAGCCACTCTTGTCTACTGTTAAAAGGAAAATCTTGTGGATCATGACTCAAGAAAAGTTATCCAGCATACTGGACGATACCACTGTGATGTTCCACGAGATTTGGGCCCCCTGGGCTGCATTCATTGGTATCTCCCTAATCCCCGGATCTGCAAGCGGCTGAATGAAACTTGTCCCAATTCTAGGCACTTAGCTTCCCCTCCCCCCTCACCCTTGTCCCGCCCTCCTTCTCCCTTTCTTCTTCTCCTCTTTATTCTCTCTTTCTATCCTGCCTGTTTCTGTTTTTTTTTTGTGATCTACATAAATGATTGTTGAAGGGTTATCACTCTCATGTCATGTTCGGGTGACCCTTACAACACTGTAATTTTTTTTACCCCTTACCATAAGGAATGTCTGGGACCGGATCGGGACCTGGGGGCCGCGGGGGCCTTGCTGTTGGCACAGCTTGAGCCCAGGAGGGGTGCTGGGGGTGGGGCGACCCTGGCTGCTTGTGGGTCCGGGACTGGTCCACAAGGAAATAACTCCTCACATCAGTAGGCGCATCAGTACATTCCTATAGGCCTGTTTGTTTGAATGCTATAGTTACTGGAATTCCTTTACATCTTAAGACCTTGTTAGTTGCTTTGTCTTATATTATTTGTATATGGAATTGACGGAATCACTCCCAGGGGCTGTTGTATCACCTGTCGCTTATGTACTTTCTGTAACTTTACCTTTAAAATTTTTTGACAGAATTGTCTCAGGATGCTTTACTGTTGGCGTGACACAGGACTGATGTTAGCACTTACCTTTTACTTCTTTGAACAAGGTTTTTTCTGGATGCCCCAAACAAACGGAAAGGGGATTCATTAGAGAAAATTACTTCACCCCAGTCCACAGCAGGCCAGCCTGTACCCTTTTCAAAATATCAGTCTGTCCCTGATGTTTTTCTTGGAGAGAAGTGTCTTCTTTGATGCCCTTCTTGACACCAGGCCATCCTCCAAAAGTCTTTGCCTTTCTGTGTGTGCAGATGCATTGACACCTAGACATGTGCATTTGTTTTTGTCCAAATGCATTTTCGTCCAAATTTCAGGTATTTTCGTTATCGTTTTAACAAACTCACAGAATACGAAAATCGAAAGATCCGACATAAACAAATGCTTTATTTTAATTTTCGTTGGTCAAATGTGCCTAACCTTAACTCTATTTAGTCTAAGGCGGCGTACACACGAGGGGATATGTCCGCTGAAAACGGTCCGATGGACCGTTTCAGCAGACATCTCCGCTCGTGTGTATGGGCTAGCGGACAGATTTCTCCACCCGACAGATTTCAAAGCATGCTTTGAAATCTATCCGGTGGAATCTGTCCGCCCGACATGTCTGCTGGTTAGTACACTTACCAGCAGACATGTCGGCCCCCACCGCCGCCGCGCCGCTGCCGAATGGATTCGGCGCATGCGCGGAAGTGTTTTACTTCCTGGTGCGGTGACGTGGCGGTGACGCGGCAGCGTCAACGTCACCGCCACGTCACCGCGCCGTCCGGCGGCGGGGAATTTGATCCGATGGTGTGTACACGCCATCGGATCAAACTCTCGATCGGACATATCCGATGGAAATGGTCCGCGGACCGTTTTCATCGGATATGTCCGATCGTGTGTACGAGGCCTAAGATTATTCTACATAGAGAGAAAAGATTCAACATTATAGAGAGAAAAGATTTGACATTATAGAGAGAAAGGATGTGACAGAGAGAGAAAAGATTGCTGCTGAAATTGGGTGGGGGAAGTAAAATAAAAATAATGATGATGATGAATGTTATTGGCTGATTGTAACCAAAGAAGAGGAGCGGTAAAATAGCTAGAACTAACTTGACATTTCAACATGAACGACGAAGATTCGACAAAGCATCGAAAAACTTTGAATCTGTCATTGGCTTAAGGCTTATGGTGTCTGTTGATAGTTCTAAGATGATTCGACAGAGCAGCTAAACTGTACGCCGCTGCAATCATACATTTCCGGTCAAATGCTCGGCCCATAGGCTATACAAAAATTGTATTGCTGGTTGACTAGTAATAATAATTAATAAATATAATTATTACTAATCATACAACATTAGAATTCTACTATAGCTTGTAGGTGGAACATTCGAAAACATCCGGAAAAGTATGATTTCAGCGCCGTATGGTTTCGCTGCTCCGTCAAATCTGCTTTGAACATTCGACAGTCAGACACTATAAGCCTTCAATGACAGATTCAACCTTAATTCGTTTTTGGATGAATGCAATTTTTAACGAAAAACAAAATAAATTAAAACAAATTTCGGGAGTAACTAAATAAATTTATTTTTCGGACTAAAACGAAAATCCGAAACAAAATATTTCAGTGTGCACATGTCTACTGACACGTGCCTCCTGCCATTCCTGAGCAACTTTTGGACTGGTGGTTCCCTAATCCTGAAGCCTTCTGCACAAATGCAGTGGAAATATTTTTCATGGGATTAAGTTCATTTTAATGGCAAAGAGGGACTTTGAAATTAATTGCAATTCATCTGATCACTCTTCATAATGTAGCGCCCACCCCAAATCTAGGGGGCGCTATATTAGTTTTAAGGGAAGTCTGGGCCAATACTTGGGCTCAGATCTGTTTGATTAACACACATTTGCCTCTGTTCTGGCTGTGGCACTACTACTACAAGGTACTACCCTTGTTGCCTGCAGGTGGTGTTGCCATCTTGGCCTTATGTTGGAACGCAGGTGTACCATGGTGTGTTGTGTGTCCCTTCTAGGCAGCGGTGCAGAGGGAGTGGTGACCCCGCTGTGCATGCTGGGGAGGGGTACTTAAGGGGTAGACGCCATCTATCGGGGTCCTTTGCCTCGTGGCCCTCCTAGCACGAGGTGCGTGAGCCCGACTTTAGGGCCACATTGGCCTGGAGTTGTTTCGCTATTTAGTAGGCCCAGCTATACTGGCTGGGGCCTGCAATTCTAGAGAGGGATCCCAAGCTGTCTGTCCATAAGGGAGGAAGCTGTCTTGATGGAGGAAACCCGGGAAGGACCTGCCCTGGAAGAGACCGGCAAAGTGCTAGTGTCTCGGGTGAGGCCTGGTGACCTAATTAAGGAGGGATCCACTACATTAAAAGCCTGCAGTCTGCCGGTTCTGGCTTAAAGGCTCTTCTACTGCACGGCTCGGGACTTTGAAATCCTGTGGCAGAGGATTCCTGGATGCATCCAAGTACATTCAAAGGTCTGTGGCAGAGACCAAGTTCATTCCAAAAGGTCTGTGGCAGTGACCGTCTGGGCATCAGGCTGCTAGGCCAGGTGAGAGGGGACTATCTAGGTGAGCAATACCCACTCAATAGCTGAGAGTGGAGACTGATTAATTCTGTACCGTGTGCCTGAAGCTTCCCCTGCTCTTCTCCTCCCTTCAACTTTGTTTACTTCAAGTTACCCTGCAGTAAAAATAAAACCCAACTGTTAAAGGTTTTATATCTGTCTGGACATTGAATTTATTATGGACTTTCTCACTCTGGCATTGAAGCTATAGAGGTAACGTCAAAACCCAAAATTTAACCAGCAGCTCCTTCGGGGGTAGTGCTACAATAACATTCTGGGAGTATATGCAAATTGCCATCATAAACATTGAGGTACCAGACTTTGTGAAAATTAATATTTGTGTTATTCTCAAAACTTTTGGCTACAGCTATACAAATCAGATTGGACTCTTTACCACCCAGCAACTTAGAGCAGAGTGGCTACACATGTGTGATGTAACTATGCATTGACTAAATAATATTTGCACTTGAACACCACTCGTCTAGCGATGGAAATCAAGCTCTTTTATGAAGAAGGAACACCTGAGGAACCACTTTAACTTACTCTATACCTCTCTGTATTTAGTGATGTACAGGGCTGGACTGGGACAGAAATTTGGCCCTGGACTTCATCCAGACTGGCTACTTTGACAGGTCTCTCCCATGGCGGCTAGACAACTCCCGCACCCCCTCCCCCTTGGCCACCCAAGCCCCTTCCCCTTCACTAGCCACTAGCCGTTCTACTTTATTAGAGTAGAATGGCTGGTACTGGTACTCTTATAGGCAGTACCAGTGGGGAAGCTAGACATTCTTTCACCCGGGCAAAGAATCAGTTTGGTGCCCCTCCATCCCTTATGGGACAAGATTAGGCAGAACTTGATGTACTTACCTGTAGAACAAAAGAAATGGTGTTAAGAAGGTGAAATACAATATGGGAAGTATTGCGTCCAAATTGTTACACAGAAAACACAGCTGCAGTTAAAAATGCCTAAAAAGAAAAGTGAGATGTTATCTGTAAAGCACATGCCACGTTCTCCACCCACCCACACAGATAATTGCTGCACATCAAGAGCGAGTCATTAAGTGAAGAGTTATTGGGCAGTGAGTTTAGGTATCTGGTTGGGCCACATTTCTTTGTTCAGTCAAAGTAGGTTGCTATGGTCTCCTGCAGAGAGAAGTGGGAGACTCGGTAATATTGATAATAATTTGCTCCTGGCACTGACAAATCTCCCTGAGCTGGCAGATGTCCAGGGTAAAGGTGCGACATACTGGAAATGACTTTCTTCATATTCTGAAAGCAGCACTGCAATCCATAATTTTATACGTCAGGAAGGAGAAGCTCATGCGTATCTCTGCAGTTATGGAGTAAAAGGACATCTCTGTTTATCAGAAAATGTTATCTCGCTGGCATAGTGCTATTTCCTTCAAGAGATTCCTGCTATTTGTGATCAGAGATCAGGGTCTGGTAAACCAGCAGAAGTATTTATCATGTCAGCAGAGTAAACACTGCCCTACAAACTGCCAACATACTCATTCATGGTTTATTAACTGCAGCAGTAAATTTTCCTGCAAGTTATGTTTCATGTGGCTTTCATGTTTGTGTTTGCTTGCTGGGCAATGTACTGTACTGTATTCTCCATAGTCATATTTTATATTCATGTTATAGATCCTGCCCCACTGGGTTGTAAGTCAGAATATTACAGCTATCATCCTTGACAACTGCTGAGATAAAACAAATTACATGGTAAGTTCTCTATCGATTGTTTTTGGTCACAAAAATAGGTACGTGTTACACTTTTTTTTAGCAAAATATAAGTATTCATTGATATTACTGTTTGCATTAAAATTATTGCATTCACATAGATATCACATTTAATATAGGTTTCTATTAAATTACATATACAGTAAAACCTTGGTTTGAGAGTAACTTGGTTTAAGAGGGTTTTGCAAGACAAGCAAAATGTTTTAACCCCCCTGGCGGTATCCCCGAGCGCGACTCGGGGTTTTTTTTTTTGTGCCATTATCGGTAACCCCGAGTCACGCTCGGGGTAGCTATGCAGAGCCTGCAGCGCGCACTGGCTTACCTTGTTCCTGGATCCAGTGATGCATCCACGCTGTGTGAGCGAGCGGGTGCTCGCTCGATTCACACAGTGTCCCCGAGTGCCGTCGATCTCCGTTCCCTGCAACGTTACGACGTACGCGAGCGGAGAATGGCGCCAAATTCAAAAACGTAAACAAACACTATACATACAGTACACTGTAATCTTATAGATTACAGTACTGTATGTAAAAAATACACACACCCCATGTCCCTAGTGGTCTGCCCAGTGCCCTGCATGTCCTTTTATATAATAAAAACTGTTCTTTCTGCCTGCAAACTGTAGATTGTCCATAGCAACTAAAAGTGTCCCTTTATGTCAAAAGTGATTTTAGATCAGCTAGAAAACAACGATAATAAATTTAAATCACATGCAGAATTGAGGTTTAAAGATTTGTGGGGAAATTCTTCATAAAAAAAAATAATGACAGCGACAATTCTGCAACTGAGCAAATTTCAGTGTTTTTGAGTTGATTACATTATTAAATATTTTTTATTATAATTATATTATTATTTGTTATAATTATTTATAATTATTTATTATATTATAATTTATAATTTTGTTTTAAAAAAAAAAATTCATACCCGGGATGCCTACTAGACTCTAGTTTGGTCGGATGTAAGTGAGTTATTCCTAAGATTTACAGGCCTACAGTATAAAACGCCAAATTTCCTTGCAAATAATGGTACCGCTTTCAGCACCTAAAATCAGAAAGAATCATACCGCCAGGGAGGCTAATAAATTTTGCCTAGATATACAAGTGATTTCTTGATATAAGAGTAGCGTCATGTCACAACTGAGTATAAAAAAGAAGAGAGGAGCCTCTAAGTGTAGCAATATGGTTACATTTAATGAAGGTACAACATTTAGCAACTTACTGTTACACTAATGACGTGTACACACTTTTATCAGTCTTGCATACACACTATCAGACTAAATTCTGACCGTGCTAAAACGTCAGATGGACTTTTTTCATCAGAGAAAAAAAAAACAATCCACGCATGCTTAGAATCAAGTCGACTCATGCTCGGAAGCATTGAACTTAATTTTTTCGCCTCTTCGTAGTGTTTTACTTCACCGCGTTTTGGCAGGGTCGGAATTTAGTCTGATAGTGTGTAGGCAAAACTGATAAAAGTCAGCTTCATCTGAATTCCGACGAAAAATTCCATCTGATTTTATTCCATCAGAAATCAGATCGTGTGTACACAGCATCAGAGGTGCCTCTCTTCTCTTTTATACCCTTTAAAAAAAATGCTTTGATATACAAGTGCTTTGAATTACATGCATGTTTCTGGAACAAATTATGCTCGCAAACCAAGGTTTTACTGTACAGTTAAACCTTGGACTGTGAGCATAATTTGTTCCAGAAACATGCTTGTAATCCGAAGCACTTGTATATCAAAGTGAATTTCCCCATAAGAATTAATGGAAACTCAGATGATTAGTTCCACAACCATTTATTCATTGGTCCTTAAGTTTATAGTCCTTATACAAAGAATATGGCAATGTGACCAGGTTGAGTAACCGTAAAATATCCATCTACAAATGGAAGCCTCCACAAGGGGAGCAGGAGCTACAGAGTATAAAAGAGAAGAGAGGAGCCTCTAAGTGTAGCATAATGGTTACATTTAACGAAGGTACATCATTTAGCAACTAACATGGCACATCTAAGTATGCAGGCATCCGGGGTAAAGCTGTCCACACACAGATCATACTCTGCACCGCCGGCTCTTACAGTCTGCGATCAGCCTAGCCAGAACTATAGGCAGCTGAAGTTAGAAGCATCTCAGCTTTTCGTGTAACTCTCGAGGTTGGCACAAGCAATGCTTATTTATTAGCCTCCTTATTGGTGCTTTATTGGGATGGGAAGCCTCAGTGGCCAATGGTGAGGCTCAGGGCACGAGATTCGTGTATAACTTCAGCAGTAAATGTCTTTAGATGCACTGATCATTTTGTCATATGATCTCTCACTTAAAGTGAAATGAAACTCCAACTATCAGCAGCTGATTTATTTACTTACTGAGTATGCAGCTTCTTCATCTTTTAATCTTTGCTTATGTCCCACTTTAATCTGGTGCTATGATGTCCACC
This sequence comes from Rana kukunoris, assembly GCA_029574335.1. NCBI lineage: Eukaryota > Metazoa > Chordata > Amphibia > Anura > Ranidae > Rana > Rana kukunoris. The sequence goes on from CM056052.1 coordinate 218,916,352, forward strand.
TCAGGTTTTCCTGATTCAGGGTGGCTCCTTTCTCTTGCAGTGTCCTATGGAGCCACCCCTGCATGCAGGAACTAGATCTGTATCTCCCGCACTGTTTGCATCAATAGAAACACACAGCTCCATAGCCTAGGATGGCAAGGTACATCGCTTCTCCTGCCACCTCCTTTCCTCTCCCTTCTTCAAGATAACAGAAGCAGCACTGAGTGAGCAGGAACCAGCAGCATTGACAATTGTAAACTGCAAGTGCTGCAGTAAGATTGTAAGAAAGTTTAATGGGGAATGTCTATTTTATTGTGCTCATTATGTTAAACTACAAAAACATTGAGGATTTAACTACTTCCCGCAATCTGCTGTCATTGTATGACGGTACTTTGATGTAGAATACCTAGGGTGTCTGAAAAAAAAATATATATAATGTTTGGGGGTTCCAAGTCATTTTCTAGCAAAAAAAAAAAAATGATTTTAACCTGTAAACAACAAGTTTGAAAAATAAGCCTGGTCCTTAAAGGAGTTGTAAAATGTTTTTTCACCTTAATGCAATCTATGCATTAAGGTGAAAGAACATCTGATGCTGCCGCCCCCCAGCCCCCGTTTTACTTACCTGACCCCTCGAAAGTCCAGCGCGATCCCGAGATCCTCTTCGCCGCTCAGCCTGGTCGCTGATTGGCTAGAGCGGATGAATTGAGAGCAGCACAGCCATTGGCTGGCGCTGCTGTCAATCACATCCAGTGATGCTGCGCACCGAGGGGCGGGGGCGAGTGATACAGTGAGCGGCTATGGCGGCTGCATTTACTCACCACCATGCCAAATCTCGCATGACTGTGGTTAGTAATTGCGGGGAGGACCAGAGACAGCCGCTGAGGGACCCCAGAAGATGTGGATCGGGTCCACTCTGTGCAAAACAAACTGCACAGTGGAGGTAAGTATAACATGTTTGTTATTTTAAATGAAAAAAAATAATAATTTACTAACCCTTTAAGTGGTTCATACTACTGTAAAGTAACTTTTGCTTATGCAATTCTTATCGTATGATCATTTGGAGTCGTCAACGTTTGTGAGAGGCTTACTTTAGCACCTGTGTAATTAGTACAATATTTATTTATACAGTATCTAAGTTTGATCATCCTACCTTTGCAGGGGCGGACTGACCATTCGGGCTCTTGGGCACTGCCCGCGGGCCCCAAGCCACTAGGGGGCCCCATCAGCTTTGCCAGCATCAGTAAAACCAGGGACAGTATGTCAAAATCTGTGTTTTAAAAAAAATCTCAAGATTATAGCTGCCTCGCCCCTCTACAGTACCTTTTCAGTGTATGTATACTGTGTGTGTCCATACTGTGTGTGTATACTGTGTATGCATACTGTATGTGTGTGTGTGTATACTGTGTGGCCCCATAATCTATTGCCTGGGGGCCCCATAATCTCCTATGGCCTGGGGGCCCCATAATCTCCTATTGACCGGGGGCCCCATGAGTTGTCAGTCCGCCCCTGTACCTTTGTACCAACCAGAGAAGGCACATCATTGAGTCTCATTATGATTATGTCCAATTCTAACTAGCATGAATAGCTACTCCCCCTGAATCATATTATATTTAGCTCCCATCCAGTCATATATAGTTCTTGTTATGTAAATTACAGTAAATGATATACTATTTTATGTGTATGTTTTAAAAGGAAAAAAAAGAAAATACAATACATTTGCTTATTTTTTAACTATGTATAACTGCATCACATTTACCTGTCTATAACACGGTAAGTAATCAATGTCATTCTTAACTAGTCATCCCTTGTATCTTAGCTGTCAGCATATCAGCTGTCAGGACAGGTTGTCTAAACTTTCCTGCCATCGGCAGAGTGCACAGTACTCACTGCAGTGTCAAGTGCTAACAGAAAGCAAATATTTGCTCTGTCCCCCAGGGTGTTAAAACAAAGATGATTACAAAGTTTCCTTATATTTAAAAACCTTGAATTGCACTTTATCTATCGATAAGGCACCCATTAATCATAAAAATATGCTGATAAGAGACAGGAGGACACAACGTACACGTCTTTAGAAATCAGTTTATTCCCTAAATGAATATTTAAATAGAAGTATGCCGGCTCTGAGACTGAGAACTGAGCGATCAAACACCGCTCGGTTCTCAGAGCTCCCTAAGCAAAGAGCTGGTGACTGTCAGTCACTGGCTCTCGGCTCTGCCCCCCGCACTTACTGGAGCGTGAGGCTGTGGAGGGGGCGGCCGGCTCAGGCTCTCAGCGGCTCACTGAGAGGCTGACCTGGCATGTGGGTGGATCCTGACTTCATTGTCGTAATCTTGCCCCAGCCTGGACTGGCTCTGTCGCATCAGCCGACAGCAGGCTTCAGCCGAAAATGGGTCACAGGACTTCAGATCAAACTGCACTCCTGTGATTCACAGGAGAAGAACACATAAAGAAGCTTTGGCCATACTTTTCCTTTAAAGGAAGCCTAAAGGGGTTGAAAAGGCAGAATTTTTTTATTATCTTTTTATGCCTTAAGATAAAAAGCCTTCTGTGTGCAGCAGCCTCTCCAGCACCCCCTAATACTTACCTGAGCCCCATCTCTATCCAGCAATGTCCTCGAGTCCCTTGGCCATCCAAGACTCTCCCTTCTGATTGGCTGAGACACACCAGCAGCACCATTGGCTCCCGCAGCTGTCAATCAGTCAGAGACAGGGTCTGAATGGACTCACGGAGCTGCAGCTCAGCTTGGGTGCTCCCATAGAAAGCTGCTTACTGTGGGGGCACTCGACATGAGGGAGGGGCCAGGAGCAGAACAGAGGGACATGAGAAGGTGAGAATCTGGGCTACTCGTCAAAAACCATTGCACAGAGCAGGTAAGAATAACATGTTTATTTTTTATTTTTTTTAAATGAGACTTTACAATCCCTTTAAAGTGGTATTAAAAGGCATATATATATATATATATATATATATATATATATATATATATATATATATATATATATATATATATATATATATATATTTTAATAACAGAGATATCAATCTTACCTGCTCTGTGCAGTGGTTTTGCACAGAGCAGCGTGATCCTCCTTTTCTCGAGTCCCCCACCTGCGGCCCTGGCCTTTCCCTCCTGCCCCCATTGAAAACAGCTTGCTATGGGGCACCTGAGGAGACTCACTCCTGAACCGCTGCTCTGTGTGTCTATTCACACACAGGGCCTAGCTTCGGCCCTATCCCGGTTCTCTCCTTTCTCCTCATTGGCCCACTGGCTGTGGTTGACAGTAGTAGGAGCCAATGGCACCCGCTGCTGTCTCATCCAATGAGGAGGAAGAAACCTGGGAGAGCAGCTGCTCATGTGCACATTGCTGGATCGACATTGGTAAGTACTCTATTAGGGGAGCTGTTGCACACAAAAGGTATAGGATACCCCTGTAACTCATTTTTCATAAACTGTGTATTTCTGCCTACTTATAACATCCTCTGTGAGTTCCTGAACCTCTAATTCCCCCCTCTTCCATATGCATGGAACAAGCAATGCTCATCAGTTGCAATCATGTGCACTGCTCTATGAACACTACACATCTAATAGTCCAAATCCCATCTTAAGTGCAAGAGGGGGGTTTGGCTATGTAGCCTGGTGGCTAAGCATGGAGAGTGAAAGAAACACTCTCTGTAGCTGCTGCCCTGTGGTGCTGAACAGCTATAACAGCAAAATGGGGAGTTGCTAAGTAGGAAGAGTTCAATAGAGAGTCAGGCGGCACTGCACTGTGGGATCTGTAGTCCAGATGAGAGAGACTCTACTGTACTTAACAGCTTATGTGTTTTCCAGAGGGAAATTGGCAGAAGGAGGGGAAAGAACTGCATTTTGTCAGGCGGTACAGGGCAGAGCTTCCCTTTGCCACGAAGAAGCCCAGAGAGTGCACATCGCTGTAAAGTGTGCACCATCATTGCTGCATAGCAGCGGCCTGAGTGGGATTCGGAGTGCTGAGTTCAGGTGTGCCAACAGCCAAAGTCTCCTGGGTGCAGAGTAGAGAGGGGATTAAATGCTGTGTTTGACTGGATGACGAGCTGCAATATTACTGGGACTGGTGAACTGCTGCTGTGGGGATTTACTATGTGCTGCTAGAGAGACCAAGCCCTTTAGGAACTGACCATACAGCCATCTAGTAGCCTTATTGCTGCCTGTGGGCTTGATCGGGGACTATTGTCATGTGCACCATGGTACAATTGGGCCCCAACACTAGCCAGCTTAATATTTAGGACTAACACCTGTCGCTTTACAGCTGCAATGGAGAGACCCTCACCTATTGCATTGAACCATATCCTAGACCAGTGATGGCAAACCTTGGCACTCCAGATGTTTTGGAACTACATTTGGGACATCATGGGAAATGTAGTTCCAAACCATCTGGGGTGCCAAGGTTCGCCATCACTGTCCTAGACATTCTCCTAGAGTGCACTCTAGACTAGTTATAGTATTATCATTTACATTGCCAGTAATGCTTATAGCCACTGTTTATTGCCAACTTTGCTTATTCATGAGTTATTCCCAGTCTAGTGGTACAGACCTCTATTCTAAGTTACATTGGCATAGTGATTGACTGTTTACCAGGCTGTGTCTGAACCTATCTTCTATGGGCCAGATTCAGGTAGAGTTAGGCTGGAGTATCAGTGATACTCCAGCCTAACTGTCACTTTAAGCCGGCGTTTCTGTTTTCTGTAACCAGAAAACAAGAAACGCCGGGTTGGAGTTCCTATGCGATTGGCGCAATTGAATTTCGTCATCGCATCGCAACTTTAATATAAAAATGGAGCCGGGAGCGTTCCCGCTGATTTATGCCGAAAAAATATGTTAATCAGCGGGAATCGGCAATTCACAATCGTATTCGGGCACGATGCAGTGACTTTCCGACGTTTCCGTAAGAGATACGCGGCATAAATAAATACATGCCCCCTAGGTGGAGTATCCTATGTTAAGTATAGCCGTCGTCATCGCGTCGAAAAAAAAAAATCGCGTCGCTTGCGTAAAACGTCCATGAATGGGGATTTGACGTCATTGACGTTCACTGACAGAATTTGGAGCATGCGCACTGGGATGCATTGACAGTCGACGCATGCGCAGTACGTTCGCCGCGGGATCGCGCTTAGTTTAAATAATACACGCCCCGTACCCGCCCAATTTGAATTCCGCCGGCTCATTTACGATACGCTGCCGCAACTTTAGGAGCAAGTGCTTCATGAATAACAGCACTTGGTCCTAAAATTTCGCCAGAGTAAAGTAAATGAGAAACGTTACTCCAGAGCAAAGATGCTCCCTTCTACCTGAATCTGGCCCATTGAGTTAATTTACCACTAAACGGTTTTGTGTCTACTATCTGGTACTAATTTACAGACAAGTTAAAGGCTCCTTTACTTGCATTTTTAAAAGTGCATGCAATAAGTTTTATTCCGCCTGGTGTGTCAGAGGGACCGAGGTAGTACTTCATACAATATTAACCGCTTGCTGCACACAGCACGCAGATCTATGTCTGCAGCATGGAACGGGCAGGCAAAAGGACAAATATATATGTCCCCTTTAAGAAGCCGGCATTGTGCACGCGCGCCACGACTCTGACCGCGGGGCCCACAGACTCGATGTCCGCAGGCATACCCACGATCGTGTCACGGTGAGGAAGAAGGGGGAAACGCTTATGTCAGGGGTGTCCAAACCTTTTTTTAAAGAGGACCAGATTTGATGAAGTGAACATGGGTGAGGGCCGAACAGTTTGCCTGACATTCTTTGAACCATTAAAATTCGGTCTAAGTGTGTTTGTTCGAGCACTAATACACTGCCCAAAAAATAATTCTCTTGCATTTGTCGCACTCGTTCCCGACACAGACACATCTCCCTTACATCAGGGTCCCCAAAGAGCCTCCTCCACTTACATCGGGGGCCCCAGAGAGCCTCCCCCCATACATCAGGGTCCCCAGAGAGCTTTCCCCCATACATCAGGGTCCCCAGAGAGCCCCCCCTTACATCAGGGTCCCCAGAGAGCCCCCCTTAGATCAGGGTCCCCAGAGAGCCTCCCCCCTTACATCAGGGTCCCTAGAGAGCCCCCTTTACATCAGGGTCCCCAGAGAGCCTCCCCCTTACACCAGGGTCCCAGAGAGCCTCCCCCCTTACATCAGGGTCCCCAGAGAGTCCCTCTTACATCAGGGTCCCCAGAGAGCCCCCGCTTACATCAGGGTCCCCAGAGAGCCCCCTTACATCAGGGTCCCCAGAGCCCCCCCCTTAAATCAGGATCCCCAAAGAGCCCCCCCCTTACATCAGGATCCCCAGAAAGCCCTCCCTTACATCAGGGTCCCCAGAGAGCCCCCCTTACATTAGGGTCCCCAGAGAGCCCCCCATACATCAGGGTCCCCAGAGAGCCCCCTCATACATCAGGGTGCACAGAGTGAGCCCCCTATACATCAGGGTGCACAGAGAGCCCCTCATACATCAGGGCGCACAGAGAGCCCCCCCATACATTAGGGTGCACAGAGAGCCCCCTCATACATCAGGGTGCACAGTGAGACCCCCCCCCATACATCAGGGTGCACAGAAAGCCCCCCATACATCAGGGAGTACAGAGAGCCCCCCCCCCCCATACATCAGATTTCACAGACTTAAAAATTAGCACAGTACCTTCCTCGTTCAGCCGGGTACTGCACTGTAGGGGGAAGCAGAGAGCACAGCACATTTCCCTGCACTGTTTACTTTCACTTTTGAGGCTGACTGTTCTCACAGTGCCATGTACAGTTCAGCAGGGGGATGGGCTCATCTGACAGCCTTTCTCTCTCCTGATCCTGCGGCACAATGTCAGAGGTGCGGCGGGTAGCAGCGAGATGACATCATCTATCACTGCCCACCACCGCTCTCCTACCCTCACTCAGAACTAAATGGACCAGTGCTGCCAGCCTGCCACCAATGTAGCGACAATGCACATTTTGTGGCGCTGGCTGGCATAGCAAGTGATAATCCGCAAAAATAGTGGCAGGTGACGTGGCAAGTGTCAATCCACATCTGGTGCCAGGCGACAGTGGCAAGTGGCAATCCACATCTGGTGGCAGGTGACGTGACATTCTACATTTGGTGGCAGGCGACGGTGGCACGTGACAATCCACATCTGGTGCCAGTAGACAGTGGCAAGTGACAATCCAGATCTGGTGGCAGGTGACAGTGGCAAGTAGCAAGCATGGTGGCAACGGGATGGTGGCAAATGACAAGCTGCACCTGTTGACTGGCGATGGTGGCAAGTGACAAGCTGCATCTGGTGAGCTGGGCTTCTACTGATTCTGCATTAGGGTGAGCTGAACCACTTTAATTATATATTAAAATGTTATAATAGAAATAATGCACTTCAATCACCCTGACACCATATCAACCATGGTGCCGTGATGATTGAAGCACCAACACCAGCAAAAAGGTTGGTGATCGCTGCTATGGGCTCTAGCCCCAGATCTTTTGCAGACCAAGCAACTCCCCTGTGAGGTTGTATTAAACAGTATTATGAGTTGATTTTTTCTTTTCTTTGATTTGTGTTTTTGTAGCCACATACTTGACAATGTAATCTTTCTTAGTTTCTTATGTTTTGATATTTGACTCATAACCGTCCACAAGATTTCCTTCCACAGTGGATGTTGAGTAATGAGAGTCATAAAACATAAACATGGTGTTGAGATCCAGTGCTCTGTGCTTCAATTGACTTTTTGCAAAAGCTAAGGTGCGCCCTCTAGTGGTCAATTTGCAAGCACTTGTTCGTACACGTATGGTAACTTAATATGCTAAATTAAAACAAAAACCCAGAATAGAAGAAAGTCTAAACATGTTGGTTTAAAAACATACAAACTGAATATATAAAAAAGGTAATAATAATTAAACCGCCAAAAATAATAAAAGGCAAATATTAAACCACGTACTTTAATAATAAAATGATAACAGGGAAGTGAACGGAGTCAAAAGCTTTTCCTTGAGCAAGTGGGAATGTTATACAAATAATGGATTGATTCATTTTAAATTGCCTTTGTTATTTTTAATTATTTTTTTAATTGCATAAATATTGTTGTATTCCACAGCGGGTACAATGTTATATGGAACCAAAGGAACTAATGAGCTTCTTCCTAATGCTGCCAGTGTCTAAGGAACTCTACCTGAATCATTTTTTATTTAAAACAAACCTGTACCAGTAAATTATGGAGATTACTATTGCTCCCTCTCTTCTTCTGGAAATGCTAGTTGCCTGACTATTATGTTGCTTCACTAACCTCAATATTTCAGTCACTGGCCTAAAATAGGCAAATCAAGCGTTTTGACTTCTTGGATAGTATCTCTTAGCCCAGGTTCCCACTGATGCGGGTTTGAAATCCTGCAAGTTCAGCTGAACTCATACTATTTAAAACCATCAATGCAGTATGACTTTGGGGGTGATTTGATTCAAATCACCCCCAAAGTCGCCAAAAGTAGTGCAGGAACTACTTTTTGGAATCGGTGCGGTGCCGTAAAGTTGGCATCGCACCGATTCGGACGTTGTCATTTCCGCCAATAGCCGCCAATTTGGCATGCATGCCAAATCGTCCCAATGTGAATGTGGACTAAAATTGTTGAAGCCAGGGACAGCTAGACAATTAGTTATTTTATGAAAGTAGTCAGCAATAACAGAATCGTTATTTGCCTCAGGGCCGGTTTTCTTTACGGTATATTTTAATATAATTTTACATGCAGGTCAGTACATTCTAATATTTAAAGCCAGTCACTAAATAAAATACATAACATGCCAATTGTGCTCCTGAAGGGTAACCTTGTCACATTCACCCCTGATGTAGACTACAAGCTACCATACCCATACAGATTTTGCAGATATGGCTCACCAATGTCACTATCAAGAAGGTTTAGAGCAAAATATAAAAACGATTCTGGAGTGTAAGCAGACAGAAAGAGGCTGAAGAACATTGGCATCAAAGAGATGCAAAAAAGATGAAAAAAGTAAAAACGGTAATTTATGGCAAAGAAACATAAAAATAAAAAAATCACATCATACAATAGTGTTGCATTAAACTGCATGAGGTTATCATTGTTCTGTGGTATGCTGACATCTAGTGGAAGCTTAGAGTCACTACAACTTTTTAACTAAGGCTGCTTTCACACCGAGGTGCTTTGCAGGCGCTATTGCACTAAAAATAGCGCCTGCAATGCGCCCGGAAAGAGCCGCTCCTTTCTATCCAGTGTGAAAGCCTGAGGACGGGATGCTAAAAAAAGTCGCTCCACTCCTATAGTGCCCCTGCCCATTGAAAACAATGGGGTAGTGCCTCCAACCCGCTCGCAAAACGATGCAGTGAGGTGTTTTGCAGGTGGTTTTAACCCTTTTTCTGCCACTATCGGGTGTTAAAACCACAGCGCTAGCGGCCGAAAATCAAGGCAAAAAAAACGGTAAAACGCTGCTAAAAATAGCAGTGTTTACCGCCAGCGCATCCAGCGCTTCAGTGTGAAAGTAGACTTAAAGCAGAGTTCCCCCCTATAAAAGTCAGCAGCTACAAAAAGTGTAGCTGCTGACTTTTAATAATCAGACACTCAGCTGTCCCACAGTCCAGCGATGCGGGCGAATGAAGCCCCGCTCCTCTCCCCCTCCTCTCCTCGGCGCTGGAATTGTGATTGTGGGCGCCCAGCTGTAGCTTCACAGCCGGGCACGCACTGTGCATGCACGAGCCATGCTGCGCGCTGTGATTGGCTGGGCAATCTTCTGGGACCTGTGACGTGTCCCAGAAGCTTGCAGGGAGGGAGGGGGGAGAGGTGAACTTCCTTCTGGTGCCGCAGAGCCCCCGGGAAGAAATGTCACCTTTACTTAAAGCGGAAGTTCTATTTTTGGGTGGAACTCCGCTTTAATATGTGCTAGTTCGAGTTAGTTCAGTCCTAGCTAGATCTTTCTGCTTTCTTTAATGTTTCTTCATTCACTGTTAGTACTTTACAAATGCAGGACTTAGGATAGCCATTGTTGTCATACACTTCAAAAGACTTGAAAGACATCTTCTTTACTGCAATTATCTGAAGTAAAATTGTGCTGGATTCAATGTGTGCATTTATTGAAATCGTTTGTTTTTCAAAAAAATTCCAACATGACTGTAGCGCTCATATTCTCCCATGTTGATGTGTGTTTGCATACTTTAATAAAACGTCTATGGACATTGCTATGTTTGAGTATTTGGAGCCATCTGGTGACCAAATACTGGTAATGCAGATATATTTTTCCTGAAAGAAGCACAAAAGACTAGACAGGAAGTGACTGTTGTTTTGGGAGGAGGAGGCTGACCTTTTTCACCCAGGAGGTTTGGTGACCTACCCATGAACACCTTCTTGAGCAGTGCATGCTGGGTAGGAGATAAAAGGAGCTGGAGCAGCCATTTTAGGTCTCTTGGAATCGTGTGGCCTGTGGGGAGATGGTGGCCGGATTGCAGAGACCCAGAGACACTCATCCGAGCATCGGAGGATGGGATCCACCCAGTGGAGCTGAACGGAGCGATTGGCCCAGCTGACGGAGAAGCAAGTTGCAGTTACCGGACAAAAGTTACCACACAGAGCCTCTATACAGTGGGTGAGCGGGTCACGGCCCACAGTTTGTTAAATCCCACATGCAGTTAGACTCATATACAGGCCTCACTGGAAATTATAGTTCCACGAAGGAGCAGAGCAACTGACTCTGAGAAGGCTTGAGGCCTATCTACCTTCATGTCTCAAGCAATGTTAAAATAGTTGTTAATGCTACACCAGGAGCATTTTCACTTCAATCTAACTCACCAAAACTGTGTATTACAAATCACAAGGAGTTTCTTTAGCTAGCGAAGAAAAGAAGATCCAGGACTAAGTACTTTAAGTGAGATCTCACACATAGCTTATAAAGTAGGGGGAGCTCCCAGTTATAGACATATATATATATATATATATATATATATATATATATATATATATATATATGTATACTGTTTTTTCAAATTGTTTATATTGAAATCCATTGTGCTGTTCTCTTATGTTGGCATGACAGCACAATTACTGTAATCACTAGTGTTGCTCACGAATATTCGCATTGCGAATATTCGCTACGAATATTGCATATTCGAGTATTCGCGAATAATGCGAATATCGCGGCGAATATTCGCTATTTCGAATATTCGTATTTTTTCAATTTTTTTTTAGAACAGATCACATCCTAGAGATCCCCATCGACGTCTAAAAGCATTGCTGGTATGATTAGAGACCTTGGGCCGAGTAGCTGCAGCGCTCATTTTATATTCCCGAAAAATCGCAATGCGATTATTCGGCAATAGCGATATCGCGCGATTATTTTGTATTGTAATATATCACGAATATTCTGAGCCAATCAGAGTGCTCCATTCCGCATTTCTCGAAATTTCGCAATTATTTTATATTGTAATATATCACGAATATTCTGAGCCAATCAGAGTGCTCCATTCCGCATTTCTCAAAATTTCGCAATTATTTTATATTGTAATATATCACGAATATTCTGAGCCAATCAGAGTGCTCCTTCCACATTTCTCGAATATTCGCAATTATTTTGTATTGTAATATATCACGAATGTTCTGAGCCAATCAGAGTGCTCCTTCCGCATTTCTCGAATATTCGCAATTATTGTGTATTGTAATATATCACAAATATTCTGAGCCAATCAGAGTGCTCCTTCCGCATTTGCCGAATATTCGCAATTATTGTGTATTGTAATATATCACGAATATTCTGAGCCAATCAGAGTGCTCCATTCCGCATTTCTCGAATATTCGCAATTATTTTATATTGTAATATATCACGAATATTCTGAGCCAATCAGAGTGCTCCATTCCGCATTTCTCGAAATTTCGCAATTCGCATTCGCGATAGCGAAAATTCGCAATGATTTAATTTCCAAAATATATCACGAATATTCGTATTTAGCGAATATATCTCGAATATTCGACTATATATTCGAGATATATCGCGAAATCGAATATGGCATATTCTGCTCAACACTAGTAATCACTTTTTTTGCATATTTCACAGTAAAATATATCTCTGGTTAAGTATCCAGTTGTTGTGGCGTATTGTTTTCTCCCACCAGGTGCAGTCAGTGAATCCTGGGGTGACAATACAGGTATTTTGTACTGTCTTACATTGTATTGCATTGCATCACAGCTGTGCCAAGGGGATTGAGCCAAGTTAGTGGGGTTTATTGGTAGAGTGCCGGCCCAAATCAAACCAGCAGCTCCTTCGGGGGTCAGTGCTACATGACGATTTCTCAAATTTGTTTGCCGCACGCAAATCAGCTGTTGCTGCAGCCCACTAACGGTGCGAAATATGAACGAAAATTCTTTCATAGATTTTCGAAAGAAAATTATTTCGAAATTCGAACCGTGTATGGCCGCCTTTAAGCTGCCCGTGGATGGTGCCAAGTTTAGGAGGTGACAATACCTAAGTAAGTATGTGAAAGCAGAAGGGGAATCTAAAACAGAACACACCCATTCCCATTCAGACAAACATGATGCACACTGTTCTAATCTGACATGGATTGTGGCAAACAGGGTCAAACCCGAAATATTATCACAATTTCAAAATGTTATGCCATTACTCAACCCTGTAAATTGAAGGACAATGGTGGTTATAATAGCCTGATCATACTTCAAATGAAAAACTGACAGGCGAACCTGATCGGATTCCCCATGTGAAAGGGGCCTAATTTGATGAGTTAAAAAACATTTCATGGGGTGGACACCAAAGAAGGCATACCATGAGGAGAGTGTATTGAAGAATTATCTGTGCATGTTATGCCCATTTTTACATTTATCAGTTGTAAGTGCATTTTCTGTTTTTTAATGAATAAATCAAACGGTTTTAAGCCATTTCTCTAAATTCATGCATTGCCGGAAATTGACTTTATCTGTGAGGTGGATAAAAATTGATGTGGACATGTGGATAACCATTTGCCAGGAGGACTGATCTGGAGAACAGTTTTATTATTTTTACAGTGCTATTGACCTCTTATTTATAAAAAATGTTGAGGTCCATCTTTTAAGGTGAGAGGACATCATGAGTGACATGGTGGTGGTGTGGTCTGCAGGAAGTCGTATCATCCATGTGTGCAGGGTGTCCACTGCACATGGGCCCACTGTGCTTTGACCCACCCTGCACGCATGGATGATACTTCTGGGGTTGTCGGGGATGATTGGTGCAGCGGTGGGGGCCCGTCTTTTCATCTTTTCGTCCAGAGGGCTGGGCGCTGCATTGAAGGAAGGGGGGGCACCCCCGCTGACAGGAGAAGTGACAGTGAGATCACTGCTTCTCTGGCTGGGCCAGCACGCCTGGATGGATGCTGGGGAAGCCAGTGTAATGACAGGGCAGTCAGTGAGCAGTATAAACTGGTCTGGCAGTCAGTGACCAGTATAAAGTGCTGGGGCAGTCAGTGACCAGTATGTAGTGACAGAGCAGTCAGTGAGCAGTACATAGTGGCGCAGTCAGTAAGCAGTATGTAGTAATAGGGCAGTCAGGTAAGCAGTATGTAGTAATAGGGCATTCAGTGAGCAGTACAGTAAATAGTGGTGGGGCAGTCAGTGAGCTGTACATAGTGGCAGGGCAGTCAATGAGCAGTATTTAGTGGCAGGGAAGTCAGTGAGCAGTATGTAGTGGCGGGGCAGTCTTTAACATCAAACAGCTCTTGGGTTGAATTTCCTGGGTCAAGCAGTCCTGAACAAATAAGCAGTTGTTTGAATTCTACTCAACTTGCAGACTATTTTTCTTACAGTAGAACGACTAATTTTGGCGATTTATTTTATTTTATTGGTGTAATAAATAAAGAAAGGTACAGATAGTAAAGTACTAACAGAACAAAATCAGCCACAAATGTGTAGAAGAGTACATACGGTATTTAGGAAACATGCTGAAGACAGCAACAATAAATGCAGTTCAAAAAATTATCAGCAGGAGAAATGGATAGAGAGCATCCCGAGAAGGAGCGCCCCGGTGTCCCAGCTGTCCCCGCACCATCACCAACACGGGTGCGCCAAGACTGATGCGGGTCCACCAAGGCATCCCACAGGAAGTAGGTTTATAAGTATATCTGCACCTGCCTGAGGTATACAGAGGTGTTATTTTGGATTTAGGTCAGGTGAGTGTGGGGGCCATTCAATTTCTTCATCCTCCAGGAACTGGCTGCATGCTCTCACCACATGAGGCCAGGCATTGTCGTGCACCAGGAGGAACCCACGACTTATTGCACCAGCGTAGGGTCTGACAATGCGTCCAAGGATTTCATCCTGAGACCTAATGGCAGTCAGGGTGCCATTGTGTAGCCTGTAGAGGTCTGTGCGTCCCTCCATGGATATGCCTCCCCAGACCATCACTGACCCACCCCCAAACCTGTCATGCTGAACGATGTTACAGGCAGCATAAAGTTCTCTGCAGCTTCTCCAGACTCTTTCACGTCTGTCACATATGCTCAGGGTGTACCTGCTCTCATCTGTGAAAAGCATGGGGCACCAGTGGCGGACCTACCAATTCTGGTGTTCAATAGAAAATGCCAATTGAGCTCCACAGTGTCCGGCAGTGAGCACAGAGCACATTAGAGATCGTCGGGCCCTCAGGCCACCCCAATGAAGTCTGTGTCTGATAGTTTGGTCAGAGACATTCACACCAGTGGCCTGCTGGAGGTCATTTTGTAGGGCTCTGGCTGTGCTCATCCTGTTCCTCCTTGCACAAAAGAGCAGATACAGGTCCTGCTGATAGGTTAAGGACCTTCTACGGCTCTATCCAGCTCTCCTAGAGTAACTGCCTGTCTCCTGGAATCTCCTCCATGCTCCTGGGACTGTGCTGGGAGACACGGCAAACCTTCTGGCAATGACAAATATTGATGTTGGACTGGACTTGTTGGACTGCCTGTCTAACCTTTATAGGGTCCAAGTATCTTCTCGTACTACCAGTAGTGACACTGACCCTAGCCAAATGCAAAACTAGTGAAAAAAAGTCAGAAAACGTGGTTAGGGAAAAAAAAATTCAGACACCTCCACCTGAAAATACATTCTTGTTTTTGAGGTTGTCTCATTGTTGCCCATCTTGTGCACCTGTTGATAATTTCAATTAACAGCAAAGCAGCTAAAACTGATTAACAACCCCCTCTCTGTATACACAAAATTTTGAGCAGTGTATATATAAATGTTATGCCCCATTGGGGCGGCACATATCGCTCTCTCCCATTCTCTAATGAAATAGGGGACTGAGGTGGATTGAGCAGTAGGGACAAGTTTATACATTTGTAATAACAGGTGTTTAGATCAACGCATAAGGTTTTAAAGGTGGTAAGCGTATTATGAGGTCTCACTCGAGGCTGCAGTTTATTAAAGAAGTCCGCCAGTTGGCGATACCTCCAGTTTGCCATTGGTATATTCCCAAAGGACACTACTAACACTGAAAGGGAAGACAGAGTGCCAGTCTGTATTCTTATCAAGACCCCATGAGCTAAAGAACCCAGATTCTTCCCTGACGAGGGGGTAACCAAGGGTATCCCCCTAATAGGGCCAGGGGGAGGTTTGAGGTACATAATGACCTGATACATTCAGTCTGTTCCACACATACAGGAAAGCCCGGGTTAACAGAGACCTCCAGTCCGAGAAACCCCTAAAAGCTGCTAGTATCAATTTGAGCCCCCGCCAGATACCTGCCTGCCATTGTTCTCTCTAAGGGGACCCATAGTTTGCTCGAGGAGTCATGGCTCCAATTCAATATATGCACTAGACATAGGCCCAGATTCACAGAGCAATTACGCCTGTCTAACTGGTGTTAGACAGGAGTAATTTCAAATTTTGCGCGCCGTATCACTAGTTTGAATCCTCAAACCATGATACGGCGGCTTCGGGCTTCGATCCGAGAGGCTTACGTCTTCGTAAGCCTTCAGATCTACGCTGCGATATTTTTGCGGCCGCTGGGAGGAGTTCGCGTCGTTTTCATGCGTCGGGATATGCAAATTAGTTTTTACGGCAATCCACGAAGGTACGAGTGTCCCTCGCAATCGCCTACGTCATTTTTTGGCTACGTAATGTTAGAGGAGCTTTTTGCTGGTCTAACAGTGCGTAACCCATGTAAAGTATGGCCGTCGTTCCCGCGTCGATTTGAAATTATTATTTTTTTTTTAACGTAACTCGTTCGGGAATAGGAATGTACGTAAACGACGCTACTATGACGTAACAACGTGATTTCGCGCAATGCACGGCGGGAAATTTCTGAACGGAGCATGCGCAGTTCAATCGCCGCGGGAACGCGCCTATTTTAAATGCTTCACGCCCCCTACTCGCGCAGATGGATTGCGACGGGAGAAATACACTACGCCGCCGTCGTTTACTGGACAAAATCTACCTGGATTCCACGTAGAGCCAGGTAAAAAACGGCGGCGTAGTGTATTTCTGATACGCTACGAGAATCTAATTCTCTCTGAATCTGGGCCATAGTTTTATAGTATAAAGCCTTATCAGGTAGCCCAACTCCACCATAATTTATGTTTACGGAGAATATCATAAGCCAGCTTGGGCGTTTGTCTTTCCATACAAAGGTCATGAATGTCTGACCTAAGCTTCTAAAAATTATCTGAGGGAGGGCTATGGGCACGGTATATTGAGTATAAATTATCCAGAGCGATATGGTCATTTTCAAGCCATTCACTCTCCTGAACCATGTTAAGGGATGGCCCCTCAATTCCTGAAAGTCACCTAACAGGTTCCCGACCAGCTCCTGTACATAAACGTCGGCACAATGGCTGGGCAAAGTAACAAATATATATGTCACTTTGAAATTGCAGCCAGTTAGAATCACTCCCTAGGACACACTTAACCAATTCACAGTAATAAGTGCATTTTTTTCGCACTGATCGCTGTATAAATGTGAATGGTCCCAAAAATGTGTCAAAAGTGTCTGATGTGTCCACCATAATGTCGCAGTCATAATAAAAATCACTGATAACATAACAAGTAAAAAAAAAAAATATTAATAAAAATGCCATAAAACTATCCCCTATTTTTTAGCTGCTATAACTTTTGCGCAAACCAATCAATAAACGCTTATTGCACTTTTTTACCAAAAATAGGTAAAAGAATACAAATCGGCCCAAACTTTTTTTATAGATGTAGCGGTACCCCCATGGGGGCTGCTGATTGACTCTTTACCCCACAGGCTGTCCCGACTCCGCAGATTCTCTCTTAACTCTGACACCTTGGGTTCCATTGTAGTTGACTCACGATAATAAGAACAGACTCAATCAAAATTACTAAATCACACAAGGTTCTTTTATTAGAGAAAAAAGTGACATGAAGTTATTGTAAAATCCAAAGTAATTGAACACAGATTATTGTAATTAAAAGAGATGTATATTGCAACTAGTAAAGTCTATCACTATACCCAATAACAACCTGGCAAAAGTGTATGCGAGTAGGGATGAGCTCCGCGTTCGATTCGAACGTATGTTCGACTCGAACATCGTCTGTTCGACCGTTCGTCAAAATTCGAACGTTATGGGTCGTTTGCGCCAAATTTGAGTGGCGCGTCACGGCCCATAATTCACTGCAGCATTGCGCGCTGATGATTGGCCAAGCATGCACTATGACCCACATGCTTGGCCAATCACAGTGCGCAAAAAACGGAGAGCCATAGTTGGCCAAAGCCAGGGTGGCTTTGGCCAATTATGGCTCAGGGGGTTTAGTACACGCCCCACACTATAAAAGGCCGCCTGCAGGGTGGCCTTGTGTAGTGTGCTGCGGCAGTTAACAGAGAACAGAGAGAGACAGAGAGAGTGTAATTTTTTGCAGGTAGATAGAGCAGGCAGGCAGGCTAGTCAGTTAATGTTACAGTGTGTAGAGGATATATATACATCCCAGGTGTTGTACATATATTTATACACTGTATAGCTTAGCTAGATCAGTTCTTCCTAATTTACCGGCAGGCAGGTGATTGTGCTATTTAAAGACGTTATCACAGGCATAGACACCCAGCAGGTACAATATTTAAAGTATTTTTTCATTTTCTTATTTTATTTAAGCATTATATGCAGGATGCAGGAGAAGTGATTTTAATGATGCTTAACCACTTGCCTCCCACCAATGACATATTGACGGTGGCAAAGTGGTTGCTAGATCCTGACTGGATGTCATATGATGTCGTCGGGACATTGAGCCGTTGCGCGCCCCCGGGGGCGCGCATCACGGCGATCGTTGTTGCAGGGTGTCAGTCTGGGTATCTAGGTAATCTATCAGCTGTTCCTCTGACAGGGGGGGGTTTGTGCTGATCGATTATCAGCACAGCCCCCCCCCCCCGAGGATGCCCACTGGACCACCAGGGATTTAAAAAAAAAGGTATGCCATCCTAGACCACCAGGGATGACACAATGGATACCAATCAGTGCCACAATGGATGCCAATCAGTGCCCACAATGGGCATCGCTGATTGGCAGGCATTGTTTGGCACTGATTGTTATTCATTAGTACAACACAGTTAGTACAACACATCTATACCCATCCATGCCGCCTATCAGTGCCAATCCATGCCGCCAATCAGTACCCATCCATGCTGCCTATCAGTGCCCATATGTGTCGCCTATCTCTGCCCATCCTTGCCGCCTTTCCCTGCCCATCCGTGCCACCTTTCCCTGCTCATCTGTGCCGCCTATCCCTGCCCATCCGTGCCGCCTATCCTTGCCCATCCATGCCGCCTATCCATGCCCATCTGTGCCGCCCATCCGCGCCACCTATCTGTGCCACCTATCAGTGCCCATCCGTGCCGCCCATCAGTGCCGCATATTGGTGCCCATCATCAATGCTACCACATCAGTGCACCTCATCGGTGCCCATCAGTCCCTTTACTTATCAGTGCCAGTCAGTGCAGTACCATCATTGCCCATTAGTGAAGGAGAAAACTTACTTATTTACAACGGAAACAAAAAAAACAATTTTTTTTCAAAATTTTCAGTCTTTTTTTGTATTTTTTATGCAGAAAATAAAAATCCCAGAGGTGATCAAATACCACCAAAAGAAATCTCTATTTGTGGGTACAAAATGATAACATTTTAGTTTGGGTACAGTGTAGCATGACCGCGCAATTGTCATTCAAAGTGCAACAGCACTGAAAGCGAAAAATTGGCTTGGGCGGGAAGGTGTATAAGTGCCCTGTATGGAAGTGGTTAAATAAAAAAATAAAAACATGAAAAATTCCTTTAAATATTGTACCTGCTGGGTGTCTATTGTTTGCCTGTGAAAACTTCTTTGAGAACCCAGGTCTTGCCCGAGGGAAGATGTATCAATAGAAAAAGTCCTGCTCCTGAAAAAACAACCGTTTTTTAAACTTTTTACCATCGATACATGTTCCCTGGGGCAAGACCCAGGTTCTCAAAGACGTTTTACGACAATATCTTGCATATTAGGCTTTAAAATGAGCACTTTTGAATTTGAACGTTCGAGTCCCATAGACGTCAATAGGGTTCTAAATGTTTGCGTGAACGTTCGGTCCTTTCGAAGGTTCTGGTGCGAACCGAACAGGGGGGTGTTAGGCTCATCCCTATATGTGAGTAAGTACAGCGTGGAGTAGGCACCCAACACTTCAGTGCCTGTGTTGGACCACCTTTCCACTGAGGCCCAAGCACATAGACCAAATAACAAACAATGGACACAGTAATCAAAGTATATGCTTCAGTCTTATGTTGCTAAATGGCTCCTTCTACAGTACAGTTCAGTGTAACCTTAACTTTATGAGTGAGTGAATAACTTGTATAGCGCTACACATGCAAACTAAATTGCCTCAAGGCGCTTATTCCATCTGTTGTCTTCCTTATCCTTTAGAAGAAGTGGGTCTTCAGTTTTTTCCTGAAGGCCCGATGGTTTTCTTCCATGCGGATATCAGTTGGTAGAGCGTTCCATAGCCATGGTCCTTGGACTGCAAATCTTCGTATGGTGTAAAACTTAGTGAATGACAAAGTCATGTCAGTTCCTTTTGTTCCAGTCTTTTCTTCAGCTAGCTTAGTTGTCCTGAGATATAAGGTGATGCACTCAATTGTAATCCAAGGTGATAAGAGAGAAACAATAGCTCAAGTGTTATGCTAAGTCTGACAATCTGGCTGTAGAAACACTTAGGTGCAATAGATACCCATCCGTGGGACTACAAGTGTCAGCGACAGTCTGGATAGCAAGAAATCACTTATCAATATCTTAGTCAATTACTTTGATAGGCAGATGCCCTCTCACCACTATGGATCCTCAGTCAGCTGGTGTAATTTGTCCAGAACTTCACTTGATGATGCCTCTGTGAAAGAAGATGTGGCCGTCACACTGCGCAGATGAGTGAAACTGATTTAATTGCTCTAAAGCGTGGATTGATCCACCTGCTCGACTAGCAGGGCCACCTTCTAAAGATCCCTCTGGGGCGGATGATCCGGCTCTCCAGTGTAGGCCACAGTCTTTTTCACTCCCGGTCACACACAAGCCTACTGCTGGCAGTTGAATGGCGTCCAGAGAGGCCGAACACAGGCCACACCTGTCCTTTTATCAGGCTGTTCTGTGACACTTTTCATTGTGGGTCCCCGGCCTGGCATTGTGGGTTTGTAGTCCTCAACTTATTTACACGATAAGAGTCACTTCCTCATGAAACTACACATCCCACAATGCATCACTACTCATCTATTAACCAAAAGAGAAATATCCTAATAACGTTCAGTGGTCACCAAACCCTGGTGGAGGGAGCCAAACCCTTTAGTAAATAAACAACACATAATTTAATATGATAACTTTCCAGTAGCAATCCCTTGGCTACATACATTTCTTTGGGGGATATTTATTATAGCAAAAAGTAAAAAAAAAAAATCTAAATTGTTGCACTATTTTTGATTATAGCGAAAAAATTTAAAAACTGCAGAGATGATCAAATATCACCAAAAAAAAAGAAAAAAAGGACTTCAATTTTGTTTGGGAGCCACGCGGCACGCACAATTGTCAGTTAAAACGATGCAGTGCCGAATTGAAAAAAAAGTGCTCTAGTCTTTGGCCAGCCAAATGGCCCGGGGCTGAAGTGGTTATTATGCTTGTTAACAAAGAGCCATAATTGAGATCATATAAAAGTTTTGAATCTGGGGTAATGCGAATGCCCATATAAGGCAGGGAAGCGGAACGCTAGATAAAGGAAAAATATTGTTGCCTGGAGATTGCCATGGCTGGGGGACGGACTAGTATAGGTAATATCCAAAATGTATTTTAAAGTTAGATACAGTGCCTTGCGAAAGTATTCTGCCCCCTTAAACTTTGTGACCTTTTGCCACATTTCAGGCTTCAAACATAAAGATATAAAACTGTAATTTTTTGTGAAGAATCAACAACAATCATGAAGTGGAACGAAATTTATTGGATATTTCAAACTTTTTTAACAAATAAAAAAACTGAAAAATTGGGCGTGCAAAATTATTCAGCCCCTTTACTTTCAGTACAGCAAACTCTCTCCAGAAGTTCAGTGAGGATCTCTGAATGATCCAATGTTGACCTAAATGACTAATGATGATAAATAGAATCCACCTGTGTGTAATCAAGTCTCCGTATAAATGCACCTGCACTGTGATAGTCTCAGAGGTCCGTTTAAAGCGCAGAGAGCATCATGAACAACAAGGAACACACCAGGCAGGTCCGAGATACTGTTGTGGAGAATTTTAAAGCCGGATTTGAATACAAGAAGATTTCCCAAGCTTTAAACATCCTAAGGAGCACTGTGCAAGCGATAATATTGAAATGGAAGGAGTATCAGACCACTACAAATCTACGAAGACCTGGCCGTCCCTCTAAACTTTCAGCTCATACAAGGAGAAGACTGATCAGAGATGCAGCCAAGAGGCCCATGATCACTCTGGATGAACTGCAGAGATCTACAGCTGAGGTGGGAGACTCTGTCCATAGGACAACAATCAGTTGTATACTGCACAAATCTAGCCTTTATGGAAGAGTGGCAAGAAGAAAGCCATTTCTTAAAGATATCCATAAAAAGTGTTGTTTAAGTTTGCCACAAGCCACCTGGGAGACACACCAAACATGTGGAAGAAGGTGCTCTGGTCAGATGAAACCAAAATTGAACTTTTTGGCAACAATGCAAAACGTTATGTTTGGCGTAAAAGCAACACAGCTCATCACCCTGAACACACCATCCCCACTGTCAAACATGGTGGTGGCAGCATCATGGTTTGGGCCTGCTTTTTCTTCAGCAGGGACAGGGAAGATGGTTAAAATTGATGGAAGATGGATGGAGCCAAATACAGGACCATTCTGAAAAAAAAACTGATGGAGTCTGCAAAAACCTGAGACTGGGACGGAGATTTGTCTTCCAACAAGACAATGATTCAAAACATAAAGCAAAATCTACAATAGAATGGTTCACAAATAAACCTATCCAGGTGTTAGAATGGCCAAGTCAAAGTCCAGACCTGAATCCAATCGAGAATCTGTGGAAAGAACTGAAAACTGCTGTTCACAAACGCTCTCCATCCAACCTCACTGAGCTCGAGCTGTTTTGCAAGGAGGAATGGGCAAAAATTTCAGTCTCTCAATGTGCAAAACTGATAGAGACATACCCCAAGCGACTTACAGCTGTAATCGCAGCAAAAGGTGGCGCTACAAAGTATTAACTTAAGGGGGCTGAATAATTTTGCACGTCCAATCTTTGTTTTTTATTTGTTAAAAAAGTTTGAAATATCCAATAAATTTAGTTCCACTTCATGATTGTGTCCCACTTGTTGTTGATTCTTCACAAAAAAATAGTTTTATATCTTTATGTTTGAAACCTGAAATGTGGCAAAAGGTCTCAAAGTTCAAAGGGGCTGAATACTTTCGCAAGGCACTGTAAGAAGACAAATTTATGAATTTCAGACAACAAAGCAAGTAGAGACACCTGAAGGGTGGAAAGGTAAAATAAAAGATCATCCACGTAAGCGATTTGCTCAGACCCCACTGACACACCTACAGTATGTAACCTAAACGTTAGTATGCTACCACTCTATATTAATGCCCAGAAAATAGGCAATTAGAAATTGGATGCTAGACTGAAAGGGTATGTTATGCCAATTCAATTAATGCAGGAATCAATAAACAGGCAATTGAACAGGTTCGAAGATGCTGTACTAGATAATGCTAAACCAAATTATGGTGCAAATAGCATTAAGAGTATTAGTAATAACTAACCCAAGATTAAAGGTCCCCTTGTGCACACTATGCCTATAGCCCTAGTGGGGCATGGTGTATGCATTCCTGTTCAAGGGGTACACTTGGAAGAGGCTACACATACCTGGTGGCTAACTGTCAGTATTAGCCGGCTATCATTGTGGCTCTTCTGTAGGGTGGTGCTTTCCCTTTAAGACTGCAGTGGATGGCAGACGAGCTGTTAAACAAGGAGCAGTCTCTATAGGCATTAACTGTGAGCATAAATTACTTAAAAAATGACTGCGCTACTGTCAAAGCATATAATAGCTGCTGACACTACAATCAAACAAATTGTGCAAGTGATAAATTCAAAAACATAAACCATATTGCATGTGCAAAACAAGCAAATACAATAGCAATGTGCAAATATGAACATAAACCATATTAAATGTGAAAGACAAGGAGTATTTAAGTCAGATTTGGATCATAGACCTTACCCATACGGTTTCTTGTTTTTGCTGTAGATGTTAATATGAAGGCCGTTTGTTTTATTTACTGTATACTCCCACATAACCTATAGTTGATGATAGTGAAAAATTAATACTTAGTCCTTTAAGAACCCTGTAAAAACCCTGTTGTCTTAACCACTTAAGACCCGGACCAAAATGCAGGTAAAGGACCAGGCCCCTTTTTGCGATTCGGCACTGCGTCGCTTTAACTGACAATTGCTCAGTCGTGCGACGTGGCTCCCAAACAAAATTTGTGTCCTTTTCTTCCCACAAATAGAGCTTTCTTTTGGTGGTATTTGATCGCCTCTGCGATTTTTATTTTTTGCGCTATATACAAAAATAGAGCGACATTTTTGAAAAAAAAACAATATTTTTAAATTTTTGTTATAAGAAAAATCAAATAAACTAAATTTTAGTCAAACATTTAGGCCAAAATTTATTTAGCCACATGTCTTTAGTAAAAAAAAAAAAAATCGCAATAAAAAAAAAAAAATAGCTACCTAGTGGGAACAGCGACACTAATACAGCGATCAGAAAAATGATCGCTTAGTGACTCTGGCAATAGGGAGTGAAAGGGTTAACTAGGGCGGTGATCAAGGGGTTAAAACTTTATTAGGGGGGGGTACGGAGGCTACCCTGAATCTAACACTAACTGCCTGTCACACTGACACTAACTGCAGTGATCATACATATGATCACTGCATTCAGTGACACTGTGACAGGGGGGAGGGTGATCGCAAAGGGGTTAAGTATGCCTGTGTGCCCTGGTGTCAGTGTGCTGTTGTGCAGACTTAGTGTGTGATGTGATCTCTCCTCAGCGGCGGTTGAAAATACAGCCGAAGGGCAGAGGTCACATCACTTCCCTCTTCCTGTGTTTACACAGGAGGGGGAAGTGACAGGGCGGGGGAGTGCGCGGATTGGCTGGGAGCGATCCGGAGGGGGTAGACAAAAACGAATAGCCGCCCCCCTCGTCCCGGATCGCTCGTACAGCCACAGGGCCCGCCGCATGTACCGGGGGGGTCCCGATCGGACCCCCGACCCACGTCAAGGCAGGCACATATATATACGTTGATGTGCCTGCCTGTGCCATTCTGCTGACGTAAATGTACATGCAGCGGTCCATAAGGGGTTAAACTGCATCAGCACTGTGTAAGATATAGCAATACCAAGGTTATTTTTGAAGTAGGCATTATATTTTCAGTTTAAATTAAGCTCAATTTTACAACATAAAGGTAAGCAATATTTTAGATATGCTTTATATTGACATTGAACACTAACATTGATGTTTTAGGCAAATGTAGCACAATTTAGTGGTATGACCAATGACACTCTAAAAGTTTAGATGTAAAAAAAGCTTGGCCCAGATTCACAGAGCGATTACGCCTGTGCAACAGGAGATGCGCGTGCGTAAGTCTAAATGTGCGCGTGCGTTTCGTTGCGCGGCATCCCCAGAACGAGATACGCAAAAAATCGTCTTTTTTTTGTCCCGCGTAATTTCGTTAGACTGGCACATCCGTCCGCACAAAAGTGCGATAGACACACCATTGATTTGCTAGTCAAATATGCTAATGAGGGACTTACGGGGATCCACAAAACAACGTTGGGGCAGCGCAGGCGACGCAGTGTGCGCAACAGCAAAATGTCCTGTCTAAAATTAGAGCTGATAAAAGCTGGTCTAAAAAAAGAAAAAAAGTCTACTTGTCAGATAAAGCAACACTGTTAGTGAGGAGTTCAGCAGTCACACGTGTTGCTCAACAATCTGTATGCCAACATGCCAGGGGCATCGTCGCGCATAGCTATACTACTGACTTTAGATGAACAAAGAAGGAGGAGGGCACGGAGGATGGCACTAAGGAGGGCACGGGAGATGTTTTTTTTTTTTTTTATTTGCTTATATAAAATTTACAATTTAATCTAATCTAATACAATATTCTTATCTGATACAAGCCCCTCACTCTTCACTTGATATATCACACACGCATAGACATCTTTGGCATGAGTGATTCTGAGGTGTCTCGCATCTTCAGATTCACCCCTCATGCCATTCTGGAATTACCACAACCTTGCAGGAGGACATCAGCAGCCCAAAACATGGCACCACCCATGACACCCATGACAGCTACATATACAATCAGAGCCCCATCCCCACAGATTTCAAACAGAACATGTATGGGGACAGCTGGCTGGTTGGTGAGTGACATGGGTGGCAGGCATGACTATCCCCTCCCGTGATGCACACCTCACAAGTGGCACATGCATGACTAACATCCTCCTGTCTTTTCCCTTCAAGGTGACTCTGCATATGCACTGGTACCCCATCTCATGACCCCATCTCATGCCAGCTCACATTATGCATCTTTGCACGTTAAACACACACATTAATCATGGCACAATGAGAATGCATGCATGCACACCACTGTGGTCCCTAGCACACACACACACCACATCGTCATCACATTGGATTGGCACCAGTCCACCATGCAGGACTTGTGAGCTGCAACGCCACGCCACGGCTCCAATTATGTCACTGTACATTCATACACCATTCACACAGACCTGGGGATCACTTCTCCACCACAAATGAGGGTGACACCCCTTTTCCCGCAGGAATATCACCCCCACATTCCAAAATCATACACAAACAGAACCAAAAAAATTAAATAAATGAAGAGCAAAAAAAAAAAAAATGCCCAGCAAAAATATAATTTAAACAAAATAACAACAAAGAAAACACATAAAAGACAAAAATCACTCTGCAAAACAGTCCCCAAATATCTCAAAGACACGTCACAAACAAACAAAAGCACCTTGCTGTAGAGGGAGGGATACAAAGGGATGTACTTTTGCAAAGGAAGTGCATTTGTGTCTGTCTATTTATGCTGTCTGCGTAGTTCACAAAGTTGCCCTAGTCCATTTCCAATTTCACTGATTGCGCCGCTCCCGAGTTGTGAGCATGCGCACAGCGGAGCTGACCATGGTCTCCTTCAAGCGCGCATGCGCGAGCCGGCCGGCCCTTCATTTGCATGGGGTCACGGCTCATTTCAATGTAACACGCCCACGTCCTTCCCAATTTGTATTACTCCTCCTTACGCCTCTGGAAAAACGTTACGTATGCGCAATTTCCTGCGCAAAAGCTACGAGAATAGGGTGATTACGCGGCAAAATTGCGCAAGTCTAACGTAAAGGCGGTGCGCTACGCCGGTCCAATAATGCGCAGATGTACGTGAATCTGGGCCCTTGTGTATAGCGCCAACATATGGGGAAGTGGTTTTGTGACTCATTTTAGGTGCAGGTTGCTGTACTATTTCTTCTATGCAGTGCTGAGGCAGATAAATCAGTTTCCCGGATTAAACAAATACTTATGTGATTGTGTGCTCTTAAAAAGTTTATGGCTTCTAACAGGGTTTATATGCGGTCTGGTTACCAGGACAAAATTACAACACAAATCAACAAAAGTGTGTTATTAATAGTGGGAAATTATAACTTACTGGTAATCACCATGTTTAAATAATCATACATATCATTCAAACACCTGGATGGTAGATTGCTCAACTCAAGAAAGGCACTTAAACTTAGACAAATTTAGAAAAGGAAGTTGCAGAATAATAAGTGGGCAGAAGTGTGAAAAGGTTATTGTTCAGATCAAGCATTCGTCTTAAAGAGTTTGGCAAAATGTATATGATTTCTATTTAAAGAAAAGATAAAGAATGTGCTAGTTAGAACAAATATGTAAAACGTAGAAACTAATGGCAGATAAGAACCACTTATCCATTTTTTTATTCTAACTTTCCACTGACTTATTAAAAACTCACAGTCGAACAAGGCACTTCATTCTGGACTAAACATTTACAGAATACTTGTGATGTGTAAATTACGGGAGAAAATACACTGTATAAAAATTGTTTTTTTTTTTTTAATCTGCAACTAATTGGAGGTTGGTTTTAGAGTGAATCATTAAATTTAAATAAATATACACAACATGGTCTAGGAAATCAGCTTATGTCCAGCTGCTAATCAATTGTTCTATGGAAATTACAATTTCAAAGCCATACAAGCTATTTGTCCACTTCAAAAACAACACTACCATCTAAAACCACCATTTTGAAGCGGAGATTCCAAACTAACAACTCCCTTGATGCCCACCCTCCTCTATGACATCTCTTGCATTTTTCACACTGCTGTGTTATTAACACCATACCTCTGCCCTCTCCTCTGGACTAGTATCCTACTTTTGACCCAATGTCAGAACACATTGATTTGGCTGTGTAGCTTTAGATGCATGTATTTACACCTAACAATACTGCAAATATACAGAATACTAATCCTTATCGCAGAATCAGTCAAGGACATAGCAGTAAAATACTTTTCTGTAGAGTACCAATTCTTATGGCAGAATTCATCAAAGACTTGTGAGTAAAATACAGTATAAAACAGACAATAAATGCTGTGCTAATGCAAGAGGTTTCTAATGTGTAGTTGCACATGGTATATGGAGAGTTCTACAATCATAGAAAGCTTAAGCCAATCACAGAAATTAGAAAAGAGATTCTATTTATGCTGTCTGCGTAGTTCACTCATCTGCCCTAGTCCACTTTCAATTTCACTGATTGCGCCGTTCCCGAGTTGTGAGCATGCGCACAGAGGTGCTGACCATGGTGTGCTTCAAGTGCGCATGCGCGAGCCGGCCGGGCCCTTGATTTGCATGGGGTCACGGCTCATTTCAATGTAACACGCCCACGTCCTTCCCAATTTGTATTACTCCGCCTTGCGCCTCTGAAATAACGTTGCGCAGGCGCAAATTTCTGCGTAAAACCGACGAGAATAGGGTGATTGCGCCGCTACATTGCGCTAGTCTAACGTAAAGGCGGTGCGCTAGGCCGGTCCAATAATGCGCAGATGTACGTGAATCTGGCCCAATGTTTGTTAAGGTAAGTTAATAGCAAGTATATGTAAGGGTTGTCCACTGTGGAAAAGGATTGCTACACAGCATACAATGTATCAATTGTAGTTCAATGCTCTTGCTGTTGTTAAAGTGAGTGCCTGATCTACTAATCAAAACTGTACTCTGCAATAGGTTACCCTACATTGACAGACTGATTTGATCGGATTTGTCTGCTGGGATATATTGGTTTGATCGTGTACACACGATCAAACCAAAATCCCCGCCGGCAGACAGCGCGGTGACATGGCGGTGACGTTGACGCCGCCACGTCACCACACCAGGAAGTAAAAAACTTCCACGCATGCGTCGAATCCATTTGACGCATGTACCAGCAGACATGTCTGACAGACGGGTTCCCAGCAGACAGATTTTAAAGCATGCTTTAAAATTTGTCTGCTGGAAAAACCTGTCTGTCCACCCGTACACACGATCGAATTTGTCTGCTGAAACGGTCCGTCGGACCGTTTCCAGCAGATAAATTCGATCGTGTGTACGCGGCCTTACACACCGGCAAATATGGTAGTGGATGGCCAAAAAGTGAAAAATCTAGTATACATTGTTTGTATCAAAGATAAAAAAAAACTGTATTCATCACTGAGGACCCACTTAGTACCTTAGTGCACAGAATGAAACAGAATGTCTAGGCACTATGCATAAAATGAAAACGCACCCTCAGAGTCTTTATAAAGAAAAAAAAGGGTGCATAAAAAATAAACCAAGGCCACTTTGGTTACAATAGTAAATGGTAAGTCTCACTTTTTGTCCAAAAATTGTCCATCACTGTTGGAATAAAGTGCATAACACAGAGCAATCTAAGCCTAGGTAACTGCTGTTGTTGAGTAAGACATTCCTCATCATCGATCCCTTCCATCTCATACTTTGAGGAATATAGGGAGTGTCCAAAGTAGGTAGTCAATCAAATAAAGAAACTTACAGAAAACCCAACCTGTCAAAGTACTAATAATAATAAATGTTTAGGGCCAGATTTAGGTAGAAGTTACGCGGCTTATCTGTAGATAAGCCGCGTAACTTCTAACCTACGCCGTCGTATCTGTTTTCTGTAGTCAGAAAACAAGATACGCCGGGATTGAGTTCAGATACGAGCGGCGTAATTGTAAAATGGCCGCTCGGGGCGTTCCCGCTGATTTACACCGAGAATATGTAAATCAGCGAGATACGGCAATTCACAATCGTACGCGGGCCCGACGCAGTGACTTTCCGACGTTTCCGTAAGAGATAAGCGGCGTAAAGAAAAACATGCCCCCTAGATGGAGTATCCTATGTTAAGTATGGCCGTCGTGATTGAAAAAGTTTCACGTCGTTTGCGTAACTCGTCCGTGAATGGGGATTGACGTCATTGACGTTGACGACGAAAACACCGACAAAATTTGGAGCATGCGCACTGGGATACATTGACAGCCGACGCATGCGCAGTACGTTCGCCGCGGGATCGCGCCTAGTTTAAATACTACACGCCCCCTACCCGCCCAATTTGAATTCCGCCGGCTCATTTTCGCTACGCCGTCGCAACTTTAGGAGCAAGTTCTTTGTGAATACAGTACTTGCTCCTAAAGTTTCAGCGGAGTAACGTAAATGACGAACGTTACGCCAGAATAAAGATCCGCTCTCCTACCTGAATCTGGCCCTTAGTCTTTAAGTAGCTTCAGCTTCTCGTTACAGTTGGAAGTGGCCTATCTAGATAGCTCTCCTGAGTGATATTTTGCAGCCTAATAAATCTAGAAACTACTGAAATTTACCCCAGGAAAATGTATTGTAGAGTTCACTGAGATCATTTTAGAAAATGCAGATGAATGCTAAATATGGCACCTTGGGGTTTACTGGGATCTCATTTACATGGCCTAAAAGCTCAATAGGCTAGATCGGTTTTGGTTTCAAAGCCACAGAGTCATTCAACAACTTTTCAAATATCCCTTAAAGGCTTCAGATCATTGATTGGCATTGTGGCTTCAGACTGCCCATTAAGCTCTCATTCTACTACAGTTTTTGTGTTGCCTAATTTTAATGACATGAGCCTGGACTTTTCCTCCTGTGCATCCAGTTATTTAGTAATGATTGAAAAAGTATTTTCTAGAATTTGCCGGTTTTATATCACATCTCCGTGTCACCATGCTCACTGATTTCTTGACAGTTCTTTTTTGTAAGCTTTTTCTACTCTTTGTATAAAGAATTTGGGGAAATCCACATTTTTTAGCAGAAACTTTTGATAAGTGTTGTATTATATTCTAAGTTTAAAAAACTCTGAGGTGTTTTGTTCTCCACAAAATAAATATAGCTGATTGCAAGGGAGTATGTGAGTTACATACTGTATCTTCTTATTTCACATGTCACTCTTTTTTTTTCCATCTGTGTGCCAGATAAAAAAAAATCCATTCACTTTCTGTCCTGGGAACACAATAAGTAGTAAAATGAAATCTATTCAAAGTGAGTGAAATCTCAGACACTAATCACTAGAACAAGTGTTCCCATTGGAAGACATTTCTATTTGTGTTCTGGGTAAAACTCAAAATGTTGCATTTTTTTGGGACATTTAGTCCGAGTGACAGTGGTTACCAGGAAAAAAAAAAATTATCTCCCTCTTGGGAACTCAAACAAAACAGAAAAATTGGCTTTGGATACAAGTTAAATGCTGCTTATAGCAGTAACTTTTACAATTTATTAGTCCTGATCAGTGTTCACTGAATTTAAACATCACAAAGTTCTAACATAAGCTGTCAACCAGTGTTCATAAGCATGCTTTCTAAATATCTGTACATGAGCAAGTAAATACTTTTGCAGGCAGCTCTGTAGTATTAGAAAAAAAAAAAGTTAATTGATTTCCTGATTATTATTTTTATGATTACTTTTATAAATAAGAATTGTATGAAGAACAAATATAACAGATTTAAGAACTGTAAGGCCGCGTACACACGAGGGGATATGTCCGCTGAAAACGGTCCGATGGACCGTTTCAGCAGACATCTCCGCTCGTGTGTATGGGCTAGCGGACAGATTTCTCCACCCGACAGATTTCAAAGCAAGCTTTGAAATCTATCCGGTGGGAATCTGTCCGCCCGACATGTCTGCTGGTTAGTACACCTACCAGCAGACATGTCGTCCCCCACCGCCGCCGCGCCGCTGCCGAATGGATTCGGCGCATGTGCGGAAGTGTTTTACTTCCTGGTGCGGTGACGTGGCGGTGACGCGGCGGCGTCAACGTCACCGCCGCGTCACCGCCACGTCACCGCGCCGTCCGGCGGCGGGGAATTTGATCCGATGGTGTGTACACGCCATCGGATCAAACTCCCGATCGGACATATCCGATGGAAATGGTCCGCGGACCGTTTTCATCGGATATGTCCGATCGTGTGTATGGGGCCTAATAATAATATGGTGTGTTCTAGTATTCTTTTTTTTTTTTTCAGTATAAACACTCATCAGTTTTTTTTTTTGTTGTGTGTAATGTACCTTTTCTTCAAAATCTGTCTGGTACTCTTTAAAATGTACAATTTCAAGAGAGTATTTAAAAATCACTACACCCATGTGCTTGTATTTATCTATCTCATGCATAGTTGTAGGTATTGGTCTAGGCATAGTCCTGTGATCTCAAGACAAGCACCGATCTCTATTATTTATGACATTTCTAGGGGAAAGGATGTAGGCTGCTAGGCAATATGTTTCAAGGATATTACCTCTTTTTTAAGCCTGGGCTTGCCTTGAGGTCACTGGAGTGGGTCAGGTGTGTGCCCTTGTTGTCAGCCGCAAGAATTGTATCTCAGCCCCACCACTGGCCATGCTGAGTACAGCTGACTGTACTCCTCTGGCCGGAGATGCTCTATTTCTCTTTGAACCTCGTGAGTTGCCAATTTGTTTTTAAACTGAATAAATATACATTTTGTATTGCATGAGATCCATACATTCTTGTCCTTTTTTAGAACAGATAGGTCAGTCCATTATCAGGCTGAAAAAGGTTCTACGCAGCTTGACTTCTCAGTGAACAAATCTTTAATTTTCTGTTATGTAATCCCGACAGCCCCTTTATTATAAGACATTTCTTTGAGTATCTATTATCAGAACTGAGCCTAGACAAATAGTCTCACAACCTGACACTTCAGCTCTGATATGGAGAGAATACAAAAAAAAAAAAAAGAATAAAAAAAAAAAAATGAAGTCATTTATTGCATTCTTATAACAGTTCAGGAGTTCAGATTCATTTTATTACAGATTCCCTTTGGTGACTGGTTCCATTTAAATTGAAACTGGCTGTATTAAAATACTAATATAGCATTCTTCATTTAGAATTAGCCAGTTGTGATATTGCCATATTTAGCCTCTGACTTCACACAATACATAATTAACAACTTGAAAACAAGAATGTAAATAGGAAGCAATGACTTAACCATTTGTAGTGGAAGAGGAATATACCAGCAGTGGAACTAGTCACCTTCAAACAAGTTGCCAGTGGCAACATGTGTATTTCTATCATGGAAGGTCCATTTTAAATTATATTTGCAATATTTATTTTATCCCACTGCTGACTACTTTACAGGGAGCACCGAATCTCTAAAGTACAGATGTGCTGAATCTAAACTTGTAGACACCTAAAAGCGCATGTATCTACTGTATTTCCGCTAAGGAGAACTAGAGTCATCGGTTTGGATCCCAACCATGGCCCTACCTTCATAGAGTGTGCATGTAAGAGATCTATTAGAGTTGTCCCCGCGTATTCGCAGGAGCGCGCGCGTGAATTTGCGGAAGCGCGCGTGTGCACGCGCGCGGGAGTGCGCCCCGCGCGTCCCTTGGCGCCAGACAGCTTATTTAAAGGATGCACTGACCCCAGCCGAGTGCTAACGGATCTCAGCAGTTCCGGTCCCTGTATCCTGTGCCTGTTCCTGTGCTCCTGATCCCAGTTACTGAACCTCGGCTTCCTTGACCTTGCTTTTGGACTCGCTTCACCCCTGACTCTTGGTTCCTGATCTCGGCATCCCATGTGACCCTGTTTCCTGCCTGATGACTTTGTGCCTTGCTGGCTGCTCGTTGCTGAACCCAGCTTCCCATGTGACCACGATCCTGCTGCGGGTTTCCAGAGTTACATCTGCAGGCACTCGTGTCTCCCCTGGCCCTTGGTTTCCCCTGTCTCCACTCTCAGCGGGATCAGGGCCGGAGATTCCAGAGGGGCTGACCTCGACATTTCAGACTTCACCCAGGTACGTGACAGTGCATGTTCTCCCTGTGGGTGTCCTCCATGTACTCCGGTTTTCTTCTACACTCAAAAGACATGCTTGTAGGTTAATTGGATCCTGTCTAAATTGTCCCTAGTATGTTTATGTATAAATGTAAGCTAGGGACCTTAGATTGTAAGCACCTTGATTAAACAGACTGACGTAAATATATGACATATATGTAAAAGTGCTGTGTAAATTGACATCTATGTACCGTATATACTTGAGTATAAGCCAAGTTTTTCAGCACATTTTTTTGTGCTGAAAATCCCCCCCTCAGCTTATACTCGAGTCAGTGTCTGCATACCTGATCGGCCCGTGTCATGCTCCCGGCCGACCAGTGTAAAAAAGCTGCGCCTCCTCCTTTCCCAGCAGTGAAAAGCTGTGCCTCCTACATCAGCCCGTGTCATTGCTCAGACTGTGGCGCTCCAGTGTAAAAAAGCCCCGCCCTCCTCCTCCTCGCCCTGGTCCCTGATAGGGAAACACTCAGTTTCCCAGCAGTGAGATCAGCCCATGTCATCCACGGACGAGGATGAGAGAACGTCCGTGATAGGCGGAACACTGACTCACTGCTGGAAAATTGAGTGTTCCCCTATCACGGACCAGGATGAGGAGGAGGCGGGGCTTTTTTACACTGAAGTGCCGCCGTCTGTGCAATGACACGGGCTGATCAGGTATGAAAAAGCTGGATAAACCATTACGGTATAATACAAAGCCTTGTAGAGAACTGCAAGAGAATGTACAATTCTCTACGTGATCATAACCACAGGCAGGTCCATTGAAAAATAATGTAATTCCACATACATATGTACCTAGCAGCAAAAAGTCCGGGAGTGCTTGCACTACACCCACTCCCCCGGACTGCCTCTATCACCAGAGATAAAATCACATTACGTTACCAAGGACACTGCACCTTCCCATCACAGCAGACAGTTTCATTACACTAAAGACAGAGCTTTACGATATAATATGTGTATCTTATAATATGTGTGTCTTATATGTGTATCTTATAATATGGAGACCAGAGCTTTGCTTCCAGTGCTATATGGTTATCTTATAATATGCAGGAAAGAAGTGAGGCTGCAATGGGCTGATCAGGTAGGCAATGGGCACAGTGAGGCTGCAAATTGGCACAGTGGGGCTGCAAATGGGCACAGTGAGGCTGCAGATGGGCATTGTTGACCCTCTTTTCTACATACAGTAGCTGCTGCATTCTCACCCTAGGCTTATACGAGTTAATACGTTTTCCCATTTTTTGTGGTAAAATTAGGTGCCTCGGCTTATATTCGGGTTGGCCTATACTTGAGTATATACAGTACCTGTAATAAACTAAATAAATAGCAATGTATTTAGCTTGCAGAGTTACCTATGAGGGCCAAAATCTGGGAAGCTCAAGTAGTAGAATCTCAACTTCAGCTACCAAAGTCAAGTCCAGGGACTCAACCACCTATGGTCTGTGAAGCCACGCTGCATGACCAATAGTGAGAAAGGAAGAGGGTCAGTCATAGGTTGAATTTCTGAGCTTAAGTCAAGATTAGCATAGCTCAGAGCGCAGGTTTTGGAGATTCCAGGAATCACAAAAGTTCTGTAACGGTACATGCAAGCATTTCAGGAGTCTGCATGTCATTGTTGCTAGGTCATCACCATCTATATATTACAGCTGTATTAAACCCAAAAACAAAAATGTAATATAGTGCAGCTTATCAGTCATTAGATGTGGTGGCTGTATTCGTTTTCTTATTTTAGTTTTCTTATCTCTGTTTTCACCTGGTGATCTGGCCAGTAACACACCTACTGTATTAGAGTACCCCCACTCTGGATGAAGGCACAACAAAGACACCTTAAGCCCCATACACACGGTCAGACTTTTGGCCAACCAACTTCAAAATCTGCAACTTTTCAAATTTGTCTGATCGTGTGTACGCTCCATCAGACCAACTTTTTCAGGTTTCATCCAACAAAAAGTTGGGTCTGCGAACGGACCAACTTTTCGGCAACAAAAGTCTGATGGTGCTTTGTGTGACCGTGTGTACAGCAATCCAACCAACTTTTGTACAAAGTGCAAATACGCATGCTCAGAACCAATGTTAAAGTCAACCAACAATAGCAGAAGTTAACCAAAGGGTGGCGGTAAAGAGCAGAAAAGAGCAGAAAAACCATGTGATAATGGGAAGGTTTTAGAAAAGTTTGCAGAAAAGTCTGACTGTGTGTATGCTATGGGTGTGACCGGACAAATCAATTAGGACAAAAATCCAAGGGAAATTTTGTTGGATGTCCTACCGTGTGTATGAGCCTTTAGATACACTGACAATTGAACCCAACCACCAGTTAATATTTTATAAGCAGTTAAAGAAACAGTCTTATTATTTTTGAGATAAAGGTTCTACATAAATTAATATAAGCTGATCATTGCACATTTACATCTACATCTGCAGGACAGCTTATTCAACAGGCTTAAAGCAGGGGTTCACCCTAAAAACAATTTTATAACATTACATTGAGCTCACTCTCGACATTGACAGTATGCCGTTTTTTTTTTTTTTTGCTGTACATACCTCGTATAGCTATTTTCTTCCCTGGCTTCCGGGTTGTGCCTCCCGTGGGAGTGTGCGTTCCTACGCAGCAGTTAGTGATTGACGTGATGACAAAAACGACCCCCCCTCGTCGCATAAGAAGCGTCACGAGTTGCCGAAAGAAGTCGAACGCCGGTGCGCAGGTTCCGTATAGCGCCGACTGGCATCACGTCAATCACTAAGGGCCCTTTCACACTGTTTTTTTGCAGCGTTTTTGCCGCGTTTTCGCGGTAAGGCTCCATGCACACTAGGAGCAGAAACAACGTCAACGTTTTTAGCTTGAAAAACGTGGCATAAAAGATACAAAATGAAAGCATATTCTACAAAGTTTAGGCGAGTCTATGAGAGTTTAAGCGAGTCTATGAGAGTTTAGTTTATAGGCGTTTTTTGCACTACACTCCCCTCTGCAAAAGTTTTTACTCCCACAACACACCTAAAAAAAACGTTGGCACTTGACGTTCAGAAGAGTTCAGAGGAGTTTAGGAGAGTTTAGGAGAGACTGACGTTTTTACAGCTTCTAAACTCCTCCAGAAAACGCGATAGAGAAGGTTTTTTTTTCCTGCCTCTGAACGTCCCTGACAGAAAACGCCTGTAGCAGTCAATAATGTGCAAAGACACATAGAGCACAATAGAAGTGCTTCTAGAGTCAGGAGAAAAAAACTTCAAACGCCTGTAGAATCAACGTTTTTTAAGTCCAGTGTGCATGGAGCCTAAAAATAGCGCATGCCCCTCTCCATTGTAATGAATTAAAAAACGCGGTAAAAACGCTGTAAAATCGCGGTAAAATCGCAGTGTTTTGCCGCAATTAAACACTGCAAGTTTACCGCGTTTTAACCGCTTTTTTAAATTCATTTCAATGGAGAGGGGCATGGGGGGCGTTTTAATAGCGCTATTTTTACCACGAAAACGCGGCAAAAACGCGGGAAAAACACACTGGTGCGTTTTTACCGCGTTTTCGCGGTAAAAACAGCGCTATTAAAACGCCCCCATCCCCCTCCATTGAAATGAATTAAAAACGCGGTAAAAACGCAGTAAAACCGCGGCAAAATCCCTGTGTTTTTTCCGCGATTAAAATCGTGGCAAAACACCGCGATTTTACCGCGTTTTTTAATTCATTTCAATGGAGAGGGGCATGGGGAGCATTTTATGAGCGTTTTAATAGCGCTATTTTTACCGCAAAAACGCACCATTAGACCTCTTTCACATTGAGGCGTGGAGCCGCGGTGACAGTATAACCGCGCTATTTGTAGCGCCAGTATACCGTCGTATTTACCACGATATTCGGGCGCTAGCGTTTTGGGCGGTATTACCGCACTATTACCGCGTTTTCCCATTGATTTCAATGGGAAAGTACGGTATAGGAGCGGTGAACACACCGCTCCTATACCGCGGTAAAGATGCGGCTAGCAGGACTTTTGGAGCGCTCCTGCTAGCGCACTGCTTCAGTGTGAAAGCCTTCGGGCTTTCACATTGAAGACTACAGGGCATGATTTTTCATGCGGTATAGCAGCGATATTTTTAGCGCTGTACCGCATGAAAAACACCTCAATGTGAAAGGGGCCCAACTGCTCCATAGGAACGCCTACTCCCACGGGAGGCACTACCCGGAAGCCAGGGAAGAAAATAGCTATACGAGGTATGTACACCAAAAAAAAAAAAAAAAATCGGCATACTGTCAATGTCGAGAGTGAGCTCAATGTAATGTTAGAAAATTGTTTTTAGGGTGAACCCCCACTTTAATGGCTAGATTACTGTGTGAAAATAAAGGAAAGAAAGCATAAAAAGAAATCTGATGCATCCATCACATTTAAAAACTGGCAAGCTGCAATGCAATAAATGTTTGCTTTTGGGTGTATTACCATTTTAGGTACATCTGTACTTTAAATCATAGCTTAGTAATGTCATCTGAAGGGGACATGCTAATGGAACTTGAAAATTTCAGCTATCGGATAAATAAAATAAGGGGGCAGGGTTCCTTTTATTAAAACATGAGTCTGAATCATTTTGTGGCAGAAGTGGCAACATCAGGTATAGAAAACCTTTAGCAGTAATTAAACTGTAAATGAACTTACATTTAAATTTGTCTGTGTGATACACTACATATCAATATGTTATCTTTACCTCTGTGTATAAAAGAAGTGATTCCTACTAGGATGCTTTAAGTATATAAATGAACATTATGAATGGCTACTGTTGTGTGTTAGAAACAACCACTAGGTGGAGGCAGAACACTGCTGGACTCATCCTACCAATAATCAGAAATTAAATGAGTACTGACATTAAGCACATTTAAA
This sequence comes from Rana kukunoris, assembly GCA_029574335.1. Taxonomy (NCBI): domain Eukaryota; kingdom Metazoa; phylum Chordata; class Amphibia; order Anura; family Ranidae; genus Rana; species Rana kukunoris. Next base: position 218,955,062 of record CM056052.1, read on the forward strand.
GTATTTTAAGTTCTAAATGTGAATATTTATGTTTACAGAGGAAAGAATTAATATAGTTAGGAAAAAGATTAAACATATAATACAGTAATAACTATTTGTATCTAATCTTACCACATAGCATTGCTCTAATGTAATTGCAGAAAAGCAGTAACCATTTCTGTGACAAAAATAGACTGTTTTGGAGTTCTTCACAAGTCTTGGGCTACGTTCACATATCACATTGGGCATGTGCGGCAAGTGTAGGGCAGCCCTTTCACTTTAATGGGATACCCTACACGTGAGATACACACAAAAGATGTCCCTGACCTTTTTCAAAATTGTGTCGCACCTAACTGCATGGTGCTGCAGCACTATACAAGTTGTCACGTGTGAAAATGTGGTCGCAGATGTGGGGGATGTCATGAAAAACGTATGGCATTGCTGCTTGTCTGCTAAAGGGTAGTGCGTTTCTGTGCGTGTCAGGAAATCAAATGTTCCTGACTCGCACAAGGTGTGAACCAGTGGCTGCTGGTGTTTTTTTTTTTTTGGGGGGGGGGGGTGGCAAACAATAGGAGGGAAAGAGCTGAAATGAGGGGAAGCTCTGCCGATTTCTATCATCTAATCATGTACAAACAAAAATGCTATTTTTTTATTTTCCGTGCTCCCCCCTCAGATCTGCAGTGCACTTGTAGTGCAAAGTGGATTTGCCTTTAGTAAATAATACCCACTGTGGGAGATTTACTAAAACGACTGCACCCAGAATCTGGTGCAGCTGTACATAGTAACCGATCAGCTTCTAGGTTTTATCCTACGTTCACATCCGGCCGTTTTGACATGCAGTTTGTCAAATCACTGGCTATTGCCAGCAACGGCACCATCCAAACCCGTGGGACGTAGATTTTGCGACGCCGCACTGATTCCCAAAAGTAGTTCCTGTACTACTTTTGGCGACTTTGGGGCAATTTGAATAGACATCTGTGCATGCACCCGCACAGATGTCTGTCAATTCGCCCCCAACTGCTTTGCCAATTTGAAATTGTGCATGTTTAGCTGAATGTGAACCTGGGCTTATTGTCAAAGCTTAATTGGACAAGCTGAAGTTAGAAGCGGATTGGTTACTATGCACAGCTGCACCAGATTCTGGGTGCTTCAGTTTTAGTAAATCTTCCCTACTGTATATGTTTGTTTTGCTACTTTGCCATTCATTGTCAATGGCACCCCGACGCGTGTGTTGCAACCCACCTGTATAGCAGGCTACAACATAATGCTAATTGTTTTATGTTGCATTGTGGTGTGCTACATTTTGAAAAATTGTGCATTGAAGTGTGTTAACCGCCCATTCAAAATATCACAGGTAAGGTTTAGGAGGTTATCTTACGCCAGTTTTAGAAGCTTTAAAGCAGAGGTTCACCCAAAAATCAACTTTCTGACATTAGATCCAGCATACTGCTAACATCTGCAGTATGCTGTTTTTTTTTTTTTTTCTTTTTGTACTTATCGTTTTAGGAGCCGTAGTTATCCGGCTCTGAGCGGGGAATCCTGCAGGGAATGGGCATTCCTAAGCCAAGAGGAGTTGATTGACGGGCTGCTAAGGCGTGTCACGCCTTACGAAAATACCCACAGTGACACTCGGGTATTTTCGGAAGGCGTGACATGCCTTAGCAGCCGGTCAATCAACTCCTCTTGGCTTAGGAACGCCCATTCCCCGCAGGATTCCCCGCTCGGAGCCAGATAACAACAGCTCATAAAACGATAAGTACAAAAAAAAAATCAGCATACTGCAGATGTTAGCAGTATGCTGGATCTAATGTCAGAAAGTTGATTTTTGGGTGAACCTCCGCTTTAATAACATTTTTCTTAGGTTATATTTAGAAACTGTCAAATTGTTATGCTAAGAAACTACAGTAAAGTTTTTGTAGAACCAAGTTTTTATTTTAATTCAATCTTATTTTATTCAGAAAAAGAGAGAAACAGAGAGGCTAGTAACGTCTCAAGCATTACATACAGTAAAAGCAATTATATCAACAGTAAACATCATGTATGACATATTAAAAGCATGTCTAAGTTACGTGAACAAAGAGAAGAAACAACAAGACAAAAAAAAAAAAAAGGGTGATAAATAAAATTAAGGGGATAAGAGCATGTGTGCGTGAACCAACATAGGGCAGTATAGTTGGGCAATCCCCAGGTACATGAAGTAATGATTAATTGTATCCACCAACCTCATAGTAGTGAGGGGTGTAGTGTTGCATCACACACGGTATACTGGGAGAGATTATACAACAAATCTGAAAGTAGTATAAGACCCATGGGGTCCCATAACGAGTAAGTAACCATGGGCGGGTCGAGACCATGATACGGTAGCTCTATGAATTCTTAAGGAAGTATTTAGATATCAAGAAAAGGACAAGAAGCAGGGGCAGACGAAAAGGGGGGCAGAGATACAGGGGACAAGAATCAAGGGACAAGAGTCACTCCATCATGGCATCAGGGTCACATCATTCATGCAGCGTTCGGCCCAAGAGATAAACTCAGAAGAGTATCGGAACATGGACCATGAAGTCCATGTGAGGGAAAACTGCTCGCTTTTACCACCCTCCTCCGCGAACAGACGCTCAAGGTCCCTTATACGGTCCACTTCGACAGCCCACACTCCCAGGGAAGGCATGGTTGCCGATCTCCAATGATGGGGGATCACCACTCTGGCCGCCGCCAGGAAGTGTCGTAGTACATCGTTTTAGATGGATTTGAACGTGCCCGGAAGTATAGATAAGAGAGCCATCTCAGGAGAGGGGTGAATAGAGGTCGCCATCAGTTTGCAGTAGAGTTTAAAAATCCGCTGCCAGAATCCCTGCACGGGAGGGCAGTCCCACCAGATGTGGAGCATGGTACCCCGGTATTTAAGACACCGCCAGCAGGTATCCAGCACTGTCGAAATGAAATGATGGACAGTTGTTGGGCATCTATACCATCTCGTTAGCAACTTGAACCCCTTCTCTTGGGTCTTAGTGGCCAAGGATAGTTTGTGTGTCAGGACAAAACATTTCTTCCAGTCAATAAGGGAGATAGAGTGGCTGAGGTCCGTCTCCCAGGCCACTGTAAACGGCGGGGGGTCAGGGAAGGAGATATTCCAAGTTTTTATTTTAAAGAGGTTAAAACCATAAAAAAAAAAAGAGAGATCATGTTCCTTTAAAGCAGGTTAAACAGCATTGTGTTTACGCTGTCTAATCTGTCACTTTCTATGCTGTAAAAAAAAAACAGGTTGATCCGACTGTTTCTTGCAAGAGAAGGCCACCAGCTCAGACACTCAATCACTCACAGACTTACTTTTTTTTAAGACCTGGATGATAGAGGATTACCAAACATTTATTGTATATACATTTGACTAAGAAAAGACCAATTTTATAAAAACAATGACTCTATGGCCTCGTACACACGACCGAGGATCTCGGCGTAAAAGAAACGTTGTTTTTCTCGACGAGGTTCTTATCAGGCTTGACGAGAATCTTGTCAAGCTTTCCTTGTATACACACTGTCAAGACAAAATCTCATGGGGGGGGGGGCGGGATGTGAGTGAGACGGACGTGTTCAGCCTGTGCTCCTGCCATCTGTGCTTTCCATCCGTCTTCATCCTTACTTTCCAGAGCCATCCTGCTCAGCAAACATCTTCCTTCTGTCCGGGGGGGCTGCCCCGGTCTCCTTCCGTTGCCTGGGAAGCTAAATTCACGTGCGGCGGCCATCTTGCCGGCCTTGTCACCTTCCCCGGCCTCGATTGCGGTGCAGACGGAGTCCTGGATGGCGGACCTTGAGGCTTTGGATCTGGAGGGTTCGTCAGTGGAGATGAGGGAGTCGCTGGAACTGCTGGGGGGCCAGTCCACCGCCGTGATCCTGGCGGCCATCGCGGACAGTAAGGCCTCTGTGGAGGGGAAGACCCGCCTGTCTGAGGCTGAACAGCGCATATCTGCGGCGGAGGACTCGGCGGCCTCCACAGCCCATGTTGTTGGGGAGCTGCAGCAACAGGTGAAGGCCCTAATGGCCCGTTCTGAAGATGCCGAAAACCGCTTACATCGCAATAATGTGAGGGTGGTCGGGCTCCCTGAGGGGGCTGAAGGGGCCAACCCGGCAGTGTTTGCGGAAACTTTCTTTAAAGAGCTCCTGGGATTGCGGAATTTATCCCCTGATCCGATCAGGGGCTTCATGGTGGTGGAGCCTGTGGCCCGCAGATAGATGTTACTTTACCTGCACAAGATGTCCTTGCTGGGAGCAATGGTTCCTCGTTGCTCTGGTCCTGTACTTTGATCCTCATATTGTTGGTTTTTGTGGCCGTCTACATGCTGCTGAGACCTGAGTGATCAGCTATCCGTTCTTGACAGGAGCACCAGGTTCTGAGTCGCACAGGTTGGTGCATCTCCGTGTCTCTCTGGACTCCCCTTTTCCCCCTTTTTTTTGTGGATGAACTTTAGAGATATTCCACTTCTGTTCGCTATGTTCTTGGGTCTTAAGTTTCTCCAGCGGTGTTGCCGTTTTTTAGTTTGGCTCGCCTGGAGAAAACAGGGAGTTGGGATTTTCCGATTGTCATTTTTTTTTCCTTTTATTTCATTTTTTTTCTCTTTTTTTGGAATGTTTTTTTTGCCTTTTTTTTTCTTTTGTTCGGGACAGAAGCATTTTGTCCCCCCCCCCCCCCCCTATACTTATGAACTTTACCTCATGCAGATGAGTACAGTGGACTTTGTTATGCCTAATATAATGTATATTCTTCGAGTGCTGTGTGGTGCTGCTGTGTGGCTCTCTGTGTCCGGCCTCCTTCCTCCTGGTTGCCCTGTTTTGCAGGCTCTTCCTGTCTTCCCACTATACCCTGTCCGCCTTAATGAATGATCTTAAAGTTGTCTCGTGGAATGTCCGCGGGCTAAATTCTAAGTATAAACGCTCCCTAGTTCTAAATTATCTTAAATCCCTAAATCCTCATGTTGTTCTCTTGCAGGAGACTCATTTAGTGGGCAGCAAGACCTTATCACTGAACAGGAGCTGGATACAGAGGGCGATACATTCCACTCATTCCTCATATGCCAGGGGAGTGGTTATTTTGCTACACAGGTAATTGCAATGTGTTATTGAGCATGTGGTAACAGACCCTTATGGGAGATATGCTATTGTGATTCTCAATTTTGACTCACAGTTATTGGCTATAGCAAATGTTTATGTCCCCCCCCCCCTTTAACAAGGAAGTACTGTACCAGGTTCTGGAAAAAATTGCTACGTTTGGTCCACTTAAAATGTTGGTAGCCGGGGATTTTAACAATATTCTTGATTATGTGCTGGACACCTCCAATCCAAATCGGGTGCGGAATTTTGACCTCGGGCAGTGGGCGGACGTGGCGGTTTTGGAAGAGGTATGGCGGTGGAAAGATCCTGGCAAGAGAGGTTACTCCTATCTTTCCCACGTCAGCTCTTCCTCCTCCCGTATTGATATGGCCTTTGTGAACCCGGCCTTGCTGCTCCAGGTGACAGAGGTTGGTTACCTGGCTGGGGGACTCTAGGACCACACTCCCTTGCAGGTGACGCTGAGTCGCCCTGGGGGTGGCAGTCGGAGGGTCTGGAGGTTGCACCCGGGTTGGGTGGATGAGTTGTCTGTGGAGTCGTTTATCTCCGGGCATATCTCAGAGTATTGGAATGTAAATGAGGGCTCCATGGATGGACATATGGTGTGGGATGCATTTAAGGCGTCTACCAGGGGGGTGTATATAGCAGCCATTAAAGCTGCTAGAGTGGAGAAAAACTCAGAGTCAGAGGCACTTCAGGCTCGTGAATTGCAATGTTCAAAGGCTCATGCTGAGTCGCCTTCTCCATCCACGCTTGTAGAGTTACAGATGGCTAGGAGAGCTTTTTTGGTTCATTTTCAAACTCTGACGCAGTGCACGTTTAAGTGTAAGGCGGAGGAACTATTTGAAAAGGGGGATAAAAATGGGAAACTGTTGGCCTACCTGGCGGCAGATGCCCGATCTCTTGTGGCCATTCCCTGTATTTATTCGGCAGGGGGTGCCTTAGTGAGGGATAGGGAGAGTATCATGCAGGCGTTTGTATCCTATTACTCAGACCTTTATGCAGCTATCCCACAGTATGACAGTCGAGTGCTGACAGATTTATTGGACTTTAAGATCCCAGTGCTGCCTGAGGAAGCAGTGGCAGACCTAGAGGCCCCCTTTACTCCTAAGGAGCTGACCGTGGCCATTGCCTCCTTCCCGAACAGTAAGGCGCCGGGGCCTTACGGGATCCCGGCGGAATGGTACAAGACCTATACGAATATGTTGTCCCACAAACTTTTAAACTTGTATTAGGGCTGTTTTGAGGCCGGGAGTTTGCCCCCTTCATGGTATGAGGCTCATGTGGTTCTGCTGCCCAAGCCGGGGAAAGACCCACTTCATTGTTCTTCTTACAGGCCCATTGCATTGTTGAACATGGATCTTAAAATACTTACCAAAATGGTGGCCAATCGGCTAATGCAATGTTTAGATCACTTGATATCGCCTGATCAGACGGGGTTCATGCCCAAAAAGGCCACTTATATTAATATACGCAGGGTGTACACGCATACGCAGCTTGATGGGGAGTTGTCTCATGGAGGGGCCCTGGTGTTCTTTGATCTGGAGAAGGCATTCGACTCCATTGACTGGGGTTACATGGTCCAGGTGCTGGGGCGCATGGGCTTTGGCCCTGTGTTCCTCAAATGGATAGCAATGCTTTATGACCGCCCGGTGGCTGCAATTTACTTGAACGGCGGAGTGTTGGACACTTTTCCGGTATACAGAGGCACCAGGCAGGGATGCCCTTTATCTCCGGGGTTATTTGCTCTGGTGATGGAGCCCTTGGCGATTGCGCTACGTTCTTCACCACAAATCCAGGGGATTAGGGAGGGCACTCGGACCGAGACCTTGGCCCTCTATGGAGATGACCTTGTTTTATTTCTTGGGGATACTGGCCCTTCCCTACATGCTGCACTCACACTGATGAGTAGGTTTTCTGAAGTCTCTGGGCTTAACGTCAACTGGACCAAATCGAAGATTCACCCGCTGCATTCTCACGCGGTACCTGGGAGGGCTGACCCTTCCAATCCCCTACAGTGGGTGACGCAGATTAGATACCTGGGGCTGCAAATTACGAACTCGGTAACGAAATTCATGGGCCTCAATGTGTCCTCATTGCTGGCCACTGTGTCCAAAAACTTCACTCCTGGAGGAACCTCCCTCTGTCCCTCTTTGGGAAGGTTAGTTTGATTAAAATGAAAATTCTTCCCCTCCTGCTCTATACTCTGAGGAACTTTTTAGGTCCATAAACAGCGTGATCTCCTCCTTCCTGTGGCAGCGAAAGCTCCCTCACCTTAAACTGGCCATCCTTCAGCAACTGTGGGCGGAGTGGGGATTGGCGGTGCCCAATTTCCATAAGTACTTTTTGGCCGGCCAGCTGGCGGTAGCACATCGCTGGTTGACCACTGCTACGAATGATGCTGCAGTCTCATTGGAGGCTACTTGTGTGGGCTCTTATGAGGTGCTCTCACATTTGGTCTATAGAGGTCCAAAGGCCCCCTATCCCTTGACATCCTCCATGCGCTCGGTACCCTGGGCATGGTCTGTGGCCCAGGAGTTGAGAATCTCGGATCGTATCACCTTCTCTCCTAATACCCCCCTGTGGAGGAATCCCAACCTGCCAAATTTTCTTGACTATCCCGACCCAGTAGTGTGGACTGACTTTGGAGTCAAGTTCCTGAGACACATAGTCGCCAATGGCACTCTTATGCCATTTGATGACTTGAAAACACGTTACGGTCTGCCCAACACGCATCTCTTTAGGTACCTGCAATTTGAGACATGCGTTTCAGGCCCAATTCAGGGGGGACCCTCTTGTCTTTGAGCTTAGCGATTTGGAACTGCGGTTTCTAGCATATACAGAGATCTATTTCAGGAGACAACTAGATTGCTGGCGCCATGTAGGGGGGCCTGGGAGGCTGTGACCTCGGGACTAGATAGAGACGATTCCCATGACTGTGGAGGTGTGTCTACTGCATCTGGTGGAGCCCCTGGCTACGACCAGGGCAATTAGAATGCTCCTTATCCTACTGTTCTTTTATGCTAAGAAACGGATCATCCTTTCCTGGAAAAGCTCCTCAGCCCCAATGGTGGTGTCTTGGAAAGAACTAGTCAATAAGGCCATCCCATTCTACAAGGCTACCTACCTGAGTAGGGGGGCGTTGACAACATTTGATAAAGTGTGGGGAGGATAGATGGCCTCAGTGGATACAGTGTCAGATTGAGCCTGGTTCATTGCAGTCATTGCTTGTATACATGATATTGTTCGCTGGGGGTGGACTGTAGATCACTTTATGGTGGGGTAACTGTGTAATTTGAGAGGGAGATGTGTTAATTTTTTCCCAAAGTATGTGGATTTCATCGGAGGGAGGCGGGAGAGGTTTTGTTCTGCATGCTATACTTTATCCTGTGTCATGGTCCGAGGGCTGTGCCATTCAACATCTGCCTTCGGGTTGTGCTGGGGGGGGGGGTTTGATTTGTTTGACCTGATTTATCTTGATTTCACTTATCTTAGTTTGGACTGTGAATATTATATGTCTAGTATTGCTGTCCCACTTTTTCTTTCTTTTCCCCCTCTTGTGTTTTTTTTTATTTTTTATGTATGCTGGTCGCTGTGTTTTGACCAGCACTTGTTGGTCGCATGTTGCGGCCTGTTAATTGTATCTATGTTGCAAAAAATTCAATAAAAATAATTTTACAAAAAAAAAGAAAAAATCTCGTTGTTCTCAAGCGCGGTAACGTACAACACGTACAACGGCACTATAAAGGGGAAGTTTGATTCCACTGGCGCCACCCTTGAGGCTACTTTTGCTAATCTCATGTTACTGTGTGTTAAGTAAAAGTTTGGTGAGAGACGATTCACGCTTTTCAGTCTGTTACAGCGTGACGAATGTGCCATCTCCATTATGAACGCTACTTTTACCGAAGGTCCGCTCCCGTCTCATACTTTATTCTAAGCATGCGCGGGTTTCTAAGCATACACACAAACGTGTTTCTCGTCGTAAACCAGCCCGACGAGAAATTGAGACTTCCGACGAGAAAAAAGAGAACATGTTCTCTTTTTTTCTCGTCGAGATCCACAACAGTTTTCTCCACGAAAAACATACACACGACCGTTTTTCTCTGACAAAATGCTTTGGTAGCATTTTTCTTGATGGATTTTTCCAAGGAAAACGTTTTTGTGTAAGAGGCCTTACAAGTCCATATAGTCCATGATTTAGCACCTTGAAGGCAGCCCAGTAAAGATGAGAAGCAGATCTTGTAATGGCTGAGAAAAAAGCACAAAGGCGCCACTTTAATGCCGCGTACACACAACCGTTTTTCAGGATGTAAAAAATTACATTTTAATGGTCTAGAAAAAACTTTTTTCAACCCGATCGTTAAACTGGTCTTGCCTACACACAATTGTGAAAAAAAAAAAAAAAAGCGCAGTGACGTACAACACGTATGGCGGCACTATAAAGGGGAAGTTCCATGCGGATGGCGCCACCCTTGGGGTTGCTTTAGCTGATTTTATGTTAGTAAAAGACAATTTGCGCTTTTCAGTCGTGCTTTCTCCATTACGCTCACTTTGTTAAAGCCCACACACGACCATTTTTTACGACGTTAAAAAAGACGTGAAAAATTTGAGCATGTTCTAAATTTTTAATACCCATTTTTTACGTTGTGAAAATGCTCTGGAGGCCACACACGATCGTTTTTAATGACATTAAAAAAACTTAATTTTTTACAGCCCCAAAAACGGTTGTGTGTACGCGGCATCAGTGTTTACTTAGAGTGGCGCCTGTGTGCTTTTTCCTCAGCTACAATATGTTGTGATATGCTGTAATGACAAAAAGTTTAAGTTTTAATCTGGAAAAAGGGGAAAAGAGGGAAAAGACCCAAGAAATAAACTATTTTGCGAAGGTGTTGACAATTAACCACTTTAGCCCCGGACCATATTGCTGTCCAAAGACCAGAGCACTTTTTGTGATTCGGCACTGCGTCGCTTTAACTGACAATTGCGCGGTCATGCGACGTGGCTCCCAAACAAAATTGGCGTCCTTTTTTTCCCACAAATAGAGCTTTCTTTTGGTGGTATTTGATCATCTCTGCGGTTTTTATTTTTTGCGCTATAAACAAAAATAGAGCGACTATTTTGAAAAAAATGCAATATTTTTTATATTTTGCTATAATAAATATCCCCAAAAAAGATATAAAAAAACATGTTTTTCCTCAGTTTAGGCCGATACGCATTCTTCTACATATTTTTCATTAAAAAAAACGCAATTAAAAAACTGCTCGGGAATGGCAGCTTAGCCTGAGAGCTCCGCACCGCTCCGGCTGATCGGCGAACATAGCGGGGGAGCCGGATTCCCGGGGGCCGCTGACGATACACCCTCTGGTGAGGGAATACCCAGGGCACCCACACAAGCTGGAGGGATCCGTGCGGAGAAGCCTGGAGCCGCAATTCACGGAGGTGAGCGGGGCGCGCGATCCCAAGATGGCGGGCGTCCCTCTGACACGCTACACAGGAGCGGAGGAATCCCCTGTTGTTAGGCCATCGTACGCTGCGGTGGCCGGCTTACATGCTCAGGGGACCCTGGCAGGTTCCCTGACAGAATTAGCTCACTCCCCAGCTTCCACGGAGTCCCTGCTAGAACAAACCATGGCAGAGTTGCTGGACTCACCCCTGGGGCCTACCTCCCCACAGGCAGCGGTGGAGCCTGTCATGGCGGCCGCATCCCCTCACAGCATATCTCACACTGCTGACCTGTTCACACAGCTGTCCATATTACTGGACAAAGGGCTAGCGCAGACTGCAGCAAAAATTACTAATGACCTGAGAGGGGACTTTCACATGATCAGCTCTAGGATGGAATCCATTGAAAGCAAACTGGATCAAACTATAGCCACGACCAGACAAAACTCTGACCAGATCCAGGTCCTGCAGGACCAATTGGACATTGCCTTATCCCGGATTGATGACCTGGAGAACAGGTCCAGGAGAGAAAACTTTAGGATCAGGGGGCTCCCTGAATCAATCACTGACACCTTCACGGTTGTCCAGGAATTCGTTAAACAACTTGTCCCTAACATTCCCCCACATAAACTGGAGATCGACAGAGCCCACAGAACCTTGGGACCCCCTAGAAAGGATGGATCCCCCAGAGACATAGTGGTCAAACTCCACTTCTTTTCGGTAAAAGAGGAGGTGATGAAGTTGTGCAGGCACCAAAACCCTCTCACCTGCCGGGGACACAACATTCAAGTGTTTGCGAATCTCTCCCCGACAACCATCCAGAAGCGGAGGGCCCTAAAACCCCTCTTGCTGGTCCTGTCACAACGTAACATCAAATATAAATGGGCCTTCCCCTTCGCCCTAAAATTTGAGTACAAAGGCAAATCTCACTAATTTCACAGTCTCCATGATGGGGAACGCCTTCTCTTAAATCTGCGCCTTATCTCCCAGGAAGCGGCCATGGATCTCTCCAACTCCAATCCCGGATCAACCAAGAGGCCATCCCTTGCGAGCCCTCTTGCAAACACCTGGGATAAACCTAAACTAAAAAAAGACCAGGGACACCAGACCCCCATGATTCCACCTGAAAGTTTTCTGGGAACAGTCCGTGAAATTTACCCTCATGGGACCTCTCTTCTGTTTTGGGGGGAGCAGATTCCCCCCCTTTATTTTTATTTTTTACTTTATTTTTATTTGCTCTGCTTAATGCCCTTCTTAGCAGTTGCTATCGAGATCAGAGTTCTGATCTACTCTTCTAAGTTTGATATGTTATGACTATATGATAACTTGTGATTTTCTCGTTTTGCCATACATGTTTTTCAGCTGTGTCGGGGGCCCGTCCCCGGTGGACCTCCTACTCCTCTGCGAGTTTTGGCGGGGGGGGGCTCTCCAGGGAGATGGCCTCTGGGGCTCCGTGCCTCCCTGCTACTATTACCGGAGCTTTATGCTCCCTTTTAGTCTCTCTGTTAAGCCGAGGCTGGAGCGGTGTTGCTGCGCCTCCACCTACCCCCCGGACTTGGTTATGCCTCCTCCGTGGGTTAGGCGTCTGCCCCGCTCGCTGAGCGCAGACGACTTGCTTGAGGTTCTTGGTGACGGGTTCTTGATTTCCCGTCATCCCTCCGAGCTCCTCGTGAGCTCAGGTCCCCTCCCCCTTCCCCTCCCCCCTCTTCTCCCTTCCCTTTTGTCTATCTCCTTTCTAACTTTTCTTTTTTTCGCAGGAGGTTGTGGTCTTGTCCTCAGTTCGCAGTACCCAGGCTGTCCTCAGCTCTTCCGGCGGCCAGGCCCCCGAGACAATTGCAGCCCCTCCGATCCGGTAAGTGGCGGGGTTCTGGTGATTTTCCCCATCCCTCTGCTCCATGGCTAGTAACACTCACAGGGCTGCTCAATTGAAAGTAGCCACCCACAACGCACAAGGCCTTAACTCACCGTCCAAACGGCGAAAGGTTCTGGACTTTGTGAAGTCCCGCAACCTTGATGTCCTCTTTTTACAGGAAACCCACTTCCCGATCTGGTACAAACCCAATTTTCTACACGCCCATTTTCCACAGTTTTTTCTAGCTAGTGCCGAGGATAAAACCAAGGGGGTGGCAATTCTCATTTCTAAGAATTGCAGATTCTCCCTTCAGTCGGATTATAGGGACCCCGGGGGAAGGTTTGTCCTGGTCAAGGGCACGATCGATGGCCACCTGTACTCACTAGTCTCTTACTATGCCCCCAACGTGGGCCAACTTAAATTTTTCATTGACCTATTCAAAACCCTAGATCCCCTATTGGAGGGCTCGGTGATACTGGGTGGGGATTCGAACGTCGCCTTTGACCAAAGCATTGATAAATCCGAAGCCCCCCACGACACAGAATGTGCGCCCCACTAAAGTCAGCTCCAAATTAGCCAAATTATTATTCCAACGGGGCCTCACGGATATCTGGAGGGAAATGAATCCTACTCAGAAAGATTATACACACTTTTCTCACGCACACCAAACATATGCCAGAATTGATCACCTCCTGATCTCTAACGCCATGATCCCAATGGTTGGTGACTCCCGGATCTCGGATACAGTTTGGTCGGATCATGCTCTGGTGAGCATGACCTTGACCACTCATCTTACCCCCCAGGCGTCCCCCTATTGGCGACTTAACGAAACGATCTTGTCGGACCCCGCCCACAGAGCTGAGATCGAACTGGCCATTTCGGAATATTTTTCGCAAAATAGCTCCCCTGACATCTCAGCGGAGACTCTGTGGGCAGCCCACAAGGCGACCATCAGAGGAAAGTTAATTCAAATTAAAGCGAGAATCAACAAAGCAAGTAGGACAGCCATAAGGGGTCTGGAAAATAAATTTCAAGATCTATGCGCGGCACATAAGAGAGATCCGGGACAATGTCCTACGTCTCGCATTGATTCTGCCCACCTGGAACTGAACTTGGCACTGACTGCTAGGGCTGTGTCCAACCTGCGCTGGCAGGGAGCAAAATTTTACCGTTTAAAAGATAAAGCGGGGCCTCTCCTAGCTTCCAAACTGACCCCACGCCCTTGAACGTATGCATTCCCTAAAATTAACATAGCGGGTCGTCCCCCCACGGCAAACCCTCTTAAAATCTTACAAGCGTTCCAATCTTTCTACACAAATCTTTATGCTGATCACCCGGCAGGGAAGGACCATACTGGGACTAGGTTCCTAGACGACCTTCCCATCCCCTCCTTATCGAAAGACCACAGAGATAGACTCGAAGCTCCTGTATCCGTTGAGGAGATACTGGAAGTCATTAAAGGCCTAAAGAAAACTTCCGCTCCTGGACCAGACGGGTTCTCCACCCCGTATTACAAGGCCTTCGCCCCGATCCTAGCCCCCCATCTCGCAAACTTTTTCAACTCCAAAACTAAGGGAGACCCCATGGGTGCGCAGCTGAACACCGCCTTCATCTCTGTCATCCCCAAACCTGACAAGGACCCGGGAGATGTCGGTAACTATAGACCGATATCCCTCATCAATAACGACCTCAAAATAATGACTAAAGTTATGGCCGATCGTTAAGCGTCCTTTATTGGAACCTACATACACAAAGACCAAGTTGGGTTTATACCCGGCCGTCAGGGACCGGACCAAATTAGGAGGGTGGTTGACATTATGTCTTTGCTACAATCGGGTTGGGATGGCGGAGGTGCCCAGGCAGGTATCTTGCTGTCATTAGACCTTCAAAAAGCTTTCGACTCGGTCTCTTGGTCCTATATTGCTGGAATACTGGAGCGATGGGGCTTTGGTCCCAGATTCACCGGGCTCATTCAGTCCCTGTACTCCAATCCTGAAGCTAGGATCAAATTACAGGGCTTGTATTCGGACCCCATAGCAATAAGAAAGGGCACCCGCCACTAATTTTTGCAATAGCGATTGAATCGCTAGCCATTGCTATCAGGTCCAACCCCGATATTGCGGGCGTCCGTTGCGGCCCTAAGGTCCACAAGTGTGGAATGTTCGCGGACGATTTGATCCTTTTCATAACCTCCCCCATCACCTCCCTACCAGTGATCTGTAAAACTTTGGATGACTTTGCGGTTATATCGGGGCTACGGGTTAATTATGCCAAGTCTCAGGCCCTCAATATATCCCTCCCGCCACCTGTAGTCGCCCAGCTGAAAAACTCCTTCCGTTTTCAGTGGAGTGAAGCCTCTATTCGTTATTTGGGAGTTAATTTAACCCCCAAATTTGAAATGTTATACCAAGCTAATTACCCCCCCATGTACAAAAAACTAGAACAAGATCTTAAACAGTGGCACCCACATCAACTGTCGTGGCTAGGGAGGATCAACTCCGTGAAGATGACCCTGCTACCACGACTCCTTTATATCTTTCGCTCTCCCAATATCTATTAGGAAGGATCACTTAGACTCATTCCAATCCAAAATCATCCGATTTGTTTGGAAGAATTCGGGCCATCGCCTAGTTAGGAACACTCTTTTCAGACTTAGGAACAGTGGGGGACTGGGGCTACCCAATCTACTCTGGTACTATCAGGCGGCCAGACTAGCCCAGCTCTCCACGGTTTACAGTAAGGTAATCAAACCTGACTGGGTGGACATGGAAAGGCAAGCGGTCCCTACCTTCACTCTTGACTTCCTCCTCTGGAGCCCTCCCAAAGCTAGGCCGCCTGTACTTTGCCCCGCCTTATCTCACACATTTGCAATCTGGGATAAGCTTAGGAACAACCCTTCCCTGGTCTCCCCCTGTAGACCCTTGGCACATATCTTACACAATCCTGATTTTCTACCGGGAATGGACATTAGGGCCTTCAGGTGGTGGCTGGACAAGGGGATGTACAGGATCGGGCACTTCCTTTCACCCTCGGGACCCCTCTCCCTCTCCCATTGTGTTAAAATCCTGAAAATGCCAGCTACAGAACTTTTCCGATTCCATCAATTGTCCTGCTTCCTGCACTCTATCTGGTCTAAGAACCCTGACCCGCCCCAACTCACATTATATGAACAGTGGTGTGGAGATCTCATGGAGCAGAGGGGGGGATCTCTGGAATCTATTCGTCACTGGCCAGGGATGTCCATAAAACGGCCTACATGCTGGCCTGGGAAGGTGATTTACAGATGTCATGGCCCCTGGAGACTTGGCACAAAGCCTATTTCTCATCTTTTAAAGGGATATTTAATGTCTCCCTCATTGAGGCTAATTTAAAGGTATTCACCAGATGGTACCCGACTCCCACCCGGCTTGCCGCTATGTTTCCCTCGGCTTCCCCCTTGTGCTTCCGAGGGTGCCAAATGAGGGGTTCCATGCTACACGTTTGGTGGGAGTGCCCCAAAATCAGAAGTTACTGGACCAAAATATTCCTAATAGCGTCCTTGGTATCTGGCCTGGCTATTCCCCGGTCTCCATTAACAGCCCTTCTTAACCAACGCCTTCCCCGGGCTTCGAAATCAACCCATACATTTTTTTTTTTCATTTTTCTGGTGGCAAAAATCACCCTGGCCAGGGCATGGAAGAACCCCACGATATCCATTACAGCAGCTAAAAGGAAAATATCATGGATCATGTCCCAAGAGAAGATGCTGAGCTCTAGCCTGGACACTCTCCCTCAGTTTCGGGAGACCTGGGAACCCTGGGCGAAATACATGGGGGTTGGAGACTCAGTCTTTTTGCCCTGCTGAGTAGACTGGGTATAGACATCTGCCTCCTGCCTTCTGCTGTTGCCTTCCTCCTCTCTTCCTTCTCTCTCTCCCCTTCTTCATTCTCTCCCTCTGTCCCCTTCTACCCTCCAATTCCCACAGACAGCATCAGGGTTTTATTCCTGGGCACGGGCTTTCTCTCTGCAATATATAGGGCTCATCATGCCTAAATGTTAGTTTTTTTTTTTCTTTTCTTACCTGATGATTATTGGAGAAAACCCTTTTTTTATTTTTATTCATATTTATTTTTTATTTTTCAATGCCCAGTCACGGTACAACTTACCTTCTGTGCTGGCTGCTCACTGGGTTCCTGTGACCCCCACTGTTTGATATTTAGGTCGCCTTTTACGGATGGGGGCCCTCCACACCCTCCCCTGCACAGTCAGCTCCCTTTAGGGGTGTGGTGGAGGGGTTGGGGAGGGTCTCTCCCTTTGGGGTGGCCAGGTCGTTGTCATGTTCATAACTAAATAGGTGGTTAATGTTAGAGATACCTTTTTTCTCTATAGAGGCTTTTTGTTCTGCATATGTTATCTGTGCCGATTGTCTCTTAGGATGATTTCAGGCTTATCGCTGTCTGTCATTGTTACCTTCTTATTTGAAAATTAATAAAAACCTTTAAACATAAAAAAAAAAAAAACGCAATTCGCGTTTATTGATTGGTTTGCGCAAAATTTATAGCGTTTACAAAAAAGGGGGTCGTTTTATGGCATTTTTATTTTTATTTTTTTTACTAGTAATGGCGGCGATCAGCGTTTTTTTTTCGGTACTGCGATATTATGGCGGACGCATCAGACACTTTTGACACATTTTTGGGACCATTGGCATTTTTATAGCGATCAATGCTATAAAAATGCATTGGATTACTATAAAAATGCCATTGGCAGTGAAGGGGTTAACACTAGGGGGCAGGGAAGGGGTTAAGTGTGTTGCTGGGTGTGTTCTAACTGTATGGGGGGATGGCCTCACTAGGGGAAATCACTGATCTTCTGTTCATACATTGTATGAACAGAAAATCAGCGTTTCCCCCTGCTGACAGGAACGAGAGCTGTGTGTTTACACACATAGCTCCCCGTCCCCGCTCTGTAACGAGCAATCGCGGGTGCCCGGCGGCGATCGTACCTGCCGGGCACGTGTGCCCTACAAGTCTCTAAAGGGAGAACATAGAGCTACGTGCTCCCGCGAGACAGAGCCACCGCTCCGCAGTAATATGACGACGGGCGGTCGGCAAGTAGTTAAGGAGCTTCTATCACTTAATTGTTACAGACAGATTTTTGTCCTTAAAAGGTTTTAGGGAGTACAAATCTGTACACACAGGCAGGGCACATAAGAACATACACTGTCTGCAGTTCAAAGAAGGCATAGTTTGTTAAAGTGGACGTAAACTCAGCCCCCAAAATCGCATATGAGTTTTAACATAATATTATCATTTCGAAATCCTATTTTTATTTTGACTGCTTGCTGTCATGAATATAGAAGCTAGTGATTTGTATATGAATTTTTTTTTGTGTTTTGGGGTGACAACACTCTGCCCTGTCTCCCACAATCTCCTGCTTGTAAATCACCCTCACATGGTCTACCAAACAAAACTATAAGCTGCTGTGCAAACCCTGCTAGAAGGCACTCCGTCACATTGCAGGGGCATATTATTTTAGGATTTTGAGTTCCCCACTATCACAGACAGGAGTGGTGAGGCACCAAAATATCATCAATGCCTCTTGAAAGCATTGGAAACTGGGGTTGCAGTAGGCATTTTCCCTTTTTGTTTTGTTTACCAAAAGATGAATTTTTTATTGCTTTTGCAGGCAATAGGACTTTAAGAGGTGGGGAAATGTTATCAAAGTGGACCTTTCATTTTCATGGAATAAAAAGTCATTTTCATTTAAATAAAAAGGCCTGTGAAAAAAACAATTGCAGCCAGCAACAATTAGTAAAACAGCCCTGTGGAAAAAACACATGTAGCCTGTTATCACTGTGGTGCATGTGGACAGGAACAGGCAATAAAGAGGCTTAAGGATATCAGCAATAAGATGCAAAGAAGGATTAAAGAAGGTAAAAAGCCTTCCTCCACCCTCAAATTCTCCAAGGGTTTACATTTACTTTAAGACTTTCAAGTCCTACACTAATCTTTCCCTATGCACTCAATCTGCAAAAGTCCCTATGCTTTCCCTATCACAGTTAAAGCACACCATATAGCTGATAGGAACATACCTTTTTATAGTGAGGGGAATGGCTTATTCTAATGGTCCCCTTCAAAGCCAGCTGACTTAAAGTGATACTAAAGTCTTATTCATTTTTCTCTAAAAATAACAACCCTGTCATACTTACTGGCCCTGTGTAGTAGTTTTGCACAGAGCAGCCCAGATCCTCCTCTTCTCGGGTCCCTATTCGGTTCTCCTGGCCCCTCCCTCCTGTCAAGTGCCCCCACAGCAAGCAGCTTGCTGTGGGGGCCACCCGAGCCAAGCCACAGCTCCCTGTGTCCATTCAGACATGGAGCCTGCCCCTCTCTCTCCTGATTGGCTAACTGAGCTTGATTGGAGGGAGCCAATAGCACGGCTGCTGTGTCTCAGCCAATCAGAGTCCCGAACGCCCAGGGGACTGGTGGACATCACCTGGAGAGAGATGGGGCTCAGTTATAAGGTGGGCTGAAAGGATCTGCTGCACACAGAAGGATCTTTATCTTAATGCATAGAATGCATTAAGATAAAATACCTTCTGACTTTGCAATCACTTTAAGTTCAGAGGACAAGTAGTGCATTAGGCTTACTATGGTGATGTCCAGCATTATTTACACAGATAGTAAATATGTCCCAGAAGTGTGTCTCTATTCACATAAATGTATTCATTTCCACTCACAAGGTAATATTTCTTCATATACAGTAGATGCACAATCGGAATGTCAATATTTAGATGATTTTATTCACACTACATACTATATTTGAGTCTTTCGTAAATCTCTAATTAAAAATGCATCAGTGAGCACAGACATCAGAGTGACACCGAACAAATAGTTGAGTCAATGGCTTAGGCAAAAAGCCAAAATAACTACTGTCTTATAACAACTTATTTAGAGAAATGTATGTTATTCTGTATTATTCATCTTCACCCAAATTATGTTCAGTATAAGCAGTTATATAATATGTTTGTACTGTATATTAAAAAAGAAAAAAAAAATCTATATTCTGAACCTAATTCTGTGCGATTTACAACAGCGAGGTCTTCTGGTCAATCTTAGCCTAAATGTGTCACAGACCTGGGCAATTGAAACTGAGCATATGATGAAAAAATGCATTGGTTTGCAAAATTAGATAGTGTGATTTGAGATTATGCATGGTGTCAACATCCCAATAATAATAGAGAAAGAAAATAGCACAATGGGTGGAGGGGAGTTTAACAGCACCATATATTAAATCCAACTGACCTCAGCATCAAATAGAAGGAGGACACTCCAGTGGCATGGCCAGTCACACAAGGGAGTATAGCAGCAGTGGCTAATACCCAGGAGAGGCCCCTTAAATATGACCTAGCCCCTTAGAGAAGGCCCAGCAGGAGCCGAGCAACAATAAAGTTGCAGCCTGCTAGTGTACATATCATCAGTGCACAAATAATCTCCTGGAACACAGAATGAATGCCTGCTGGAAGATTCCAATTTTTCTGCTTTAAAAACAAGTTTTATAAATCACTGGGCTTTTGAGCAGAGGACTATTTCCAAAACTGTTTGAAAATGTGTCTGTACCAAATTTCCATAAATTCCAGTAATGTATGCCCTACCAAAGTTGCACAAAAAATTGTTAGATCCCCCTGGTAGGCCAATTATATCGGGTCAGGGATCGACTTCTGAGAATGTAAGTCTATTGCCTGATTCCATTGTATGACCATATGTAATCGACCTTCCGTCTTATTAGGCCGCGTACACACGATCAGACATGTCCGATGAAACTTGTCCGACGGACCGTTTTCATCGGACCAGGCTGAAGTGGTCTGTTGGTCTGATGTGCGTACACACCATCGGACCAAAATCCCCTCGGACCAGAACGCGGTGACGTAGAACACAACGACGTGATGAAAAAACAAAGTTCAATGCTTCCAAGCATGCGTCGAATTGATTCTGAGCATGCAGGGGTTTTGGTCCGATGATTTTGTGTACTAACCATCGAACCTGTCCGACGGACAGGTTTCCAGCGGACATGTTTTCAAGCATGTTTTGAAACTTTGGTCCACTGGAAAACGGTCCGATAGGCCGTATATACGATCGAACCTGTCCGCTGAAACTGGTCCGCAGACCAGTTTCAGCGGACATGTTCGATCGTGTGTACGCGGCCTTAGGGATTCAATCTATTTTCTTAGGGTTATTGATGAATTGATTATTCCATAAGGAGTTTTGTTAGTCACAATTCATGTGGAGGCACTTTACAGCAGCATCCAACATCGACGGGCACTGAACGTTGTGACAAAAACGTTACAACTATCCAGTTTTCAACGTATACGAGACAACATACACATACACAAGTTAGGAACATATTTGCCAAACATTGGCACCTCCTCACTAGTGTTGAGCAGAATATGCCATATTCGATTTCACGATATATCTCGAATATATAGTCGAATATTCGAGATATATTCGCTAAATACGAATATTCGTGATATTTTTTGGAAATGAAAATATTGCGAATTTTCGCTATTGCGAATTTTCGCTATTGCGAATGCGAATGCGAATCGCGAATTGCGAATGCGAAATTTCGAGAAATGCGGAAAGGAGCACTCTGATTGGCTCAGAATATTCGTGATATATTACAATATAAAATTATTGCGAATATTCGAGAAATGCGGAAGGAGCACTCTGATTGGCTCAGAATATTCGTGATATATTACAATACACAATAATTGCGAATATTCGGCAAATGCGGAAGGAGCACTCTGATTGGCTCAGAATATTCGTGATATATTACAATACACAATAATTGCGAAATTTCGAGAAATGCGGAATGGAGCACTCTGATTGGCTCAGAATATTCGTGATATATTACAATACAAAATAATTGCGAAATTTCGAGAAATGCGGAATGGAGCACTCTGATTGGCTCAGAATATTCGTGATATATTACAATATAAAATAATCGCGCGATATCGCTATTGCCGAATAATCGCATTGCGATTTTTCGGCAATATAAAATGAGCGCTGCAGCTACTCGGCCCAAGGTCTCTAATCATACCAGCAATGCTTTTAGACGTCGATGGGGATCTCTAGGATGTGATCTGTTCTAAAAAAAAAATTGAAAAAATTTGAATATTCGAAATAGCGAATATTCGCCGCGATATTCGTGTTATTCGCGAATACTCGAATATGCAATATTCGTAGCGAATATTCGCAATGCGAATATTCGTGAGCAACACTACTCCTCACCACTGATCCTGTGGTGAGACTTGTTTTGGATAAGCTATCTATCACATATCCTTGAGCCTCTTTTATTAAATATAGATTGGTGCAGAGTCATTACCAGGGGCCTATTAGAAAGAATCCATGTGAAATTCTGGGCACCCTCTGTTGCGGCAATTGTAACTGTAGAATACCTAAAGGTGATAAATACAATCTGTGAAACCTTGTGAACTGCTGCACCGAAGGTGTCGTAAAGTATATTTGTTATTTTGTGATTGTGGTAGCTTCCAAGTTGGGAAAACGAATGCCACGTACACACGGCCTCACTTTCCAACGGGAAAAACTCAGAATTTTAGACGGAAAAATAGAGAACCTGCTCTCTATCTAAGTCCCTCGGAAAATCCAGCAGAAAAAGTCAGATGGGGCATACACACGGTCAGAATATCCGATGAAAAGCTCCCATCCAACCTTGTGTACGCGGCATATGAGACAATGGTGGAAAATAATTTATGGCTTTATGTTTATGCTATGGAAATTGGAAATCTATATCTTCCACTAGGCAGGCACGTGGCCCAGTTCCACCACTAGCGTTTTCCACATAAATTAAAACCTTGGGTTGAGAGGAACTTGGTTTGAGAGCATTTTGCAAGACAAGCTAAATTATTTTAATAAATCTTGACTTAATATACAGGCGATGTCTTGATATACAATTAGCGTCATGTCACAACTGGGTTTAAAAGAGAAGAGAGGCGCCTCTAAGTGTAGCAATATGGTTACAACATTTAGCAACATATTTCTACACTAATGCACGATCCATGGATTTTTTTCCGACTGAATTTTGGCTCAAACTTGTGTTTCATATACACGGTCACACAAATGTTGTCTGAAATTCCGACCGTCAAGAACGCGCTGACGTACAACACTACAACGAGCCGAGAAAAATTACGTTCAATGGTTCCGAGCATGCGTCAAATTGATTCCGAGCATGCATGTTTTTTTGCGCGTCGGAATTGCATACAGACGATCGGAATTTCCACCAAGAAGTTTTCGGAAAAATTGAGAACAAGCTCTCAATTTTTTCTTGGCGGTAATTTCTACAGCAAAATTCCGATGGAGCCTAAACACGGTCAGAATTTTCGACCAAAAGCTCACATTGGACTTTTCCTGTCGGAATTTCTGATTGTGTGTACACGGCAATAGAAGCACCTCTCTTCTCTTTTGAACTCTGTAGTTTCTGCTGGATTTTGCTTCTATTGTGGATGGACATTTTATGGTCACACAACCTATCACATTGCTATAATCTTTTTATATAGACTATAAACAGAAGCACCTATGAATAAATGGTTGTGAAAGTAATCATTTTAGTTTCCATTATTTCTTATGGAGAAATTTGCTTTGATATTTAAGTGATTTGGACTACAAGTATGTTTTCGGAACGAATTATGCTCTTAATCCAAGGTTTTACTGTATTTATTTGAGCGCTTAGATCAGATGCACCCCAATCCCCATGGGGGAGATTGGGATAAGGCACTACTGCAAAGGGAATTGCGCTGAATTGATAGATTAAAAGCAACAGAAGCTCTTGGGTTAAATAAGGCTGTGAGTTTTCAGCACTTCAAAATGGATTAAAAATTCTCCTCTGTGGGCAGAAACACACAAATACAAATTAAGTTGTTGGTTTATTGCACATTATTTGTGACTATTGCTGTATCTGCATCTTTTTCATGTATTGTGGTTTGTTTAATAATTTATGGACTCTGCATTGTTTTTATACATACCATTTACACAATCTGCACCCTACCTTGATTGCACCACTGTTTTTTTTTCTGAGGGGGGGGGGGAGGGGTGCAGGGCCAAAACTAGGGGCATACCAACATGCCCCGAGTGCCAAATTGTGTGCAGTGCTGACACTAGCTGGGATTTGTGAGGTTGGATCGGGCTGGACTGAACACGCTGAACCACTGAGCTACATTCACACCATTGTCTGCTCTGTGAGCCTGCATTGCTGCTGATCACAGCCTACCTTACTGCCTTGAGGTCAGACCTGGACAGAAGGAAGGACATGGGTGGCATTTGCTAGAATCAATTGGCTGTACTTTCTTCCTGCAGCCAGATTTCATCGGCCTCACCAGAAGAAAACAGCAGCTCTTTATGTGTAGATTTCAAGCCTCACCCCCACGGTTAATTGGGAGGGGCGCTGCCGGGAAGGAAGAAGAGCACACAGAAGCAGGCCTTAATAAAAAAAACTAGCTTCTTGACTCACTTCTGATTTACTGGTGACCCCTGTCCTAATCTACTACAGAAGTGAGTCTTGAAATCTCTATTACCAGAACTGTTATAATTATTACCATCCTATGGCTTATCTACATATTTATTGCATTTTCCTCACTGGGCAGAGGGTTGAGAGTATATAGATTGAGAGCTTCTCCAGGGGATGGGGGGCGCTGAAC
This sequence comes from Rana kukunoris, assembly GCA_029574335.1. Taxonomy (NCBI): domain Eukaryota; kingdom Metazoa; phylum Chordata; class Amphibia; order Anura; family Ranidae; genus Rana; species Rana kukunoris. Next base: position 218,979,121 of record CM056052.1, read on the forward strand.
TAAGTCTTTGCTCCGGGTGAAAGAATACATAGTTGAAACGCACTTGACATGGGTCGCCCCCCTCTTGACGGCTCTCTGGTATTTTGGGGGTGGGGGAATCACGGTACAGTATCTGGGCTTTTTCCTGCTGGCCTGGGTATAGATAGTGGATTTTGACCCTGCCCCCCTTCCCTCTGCAGGTCTGGCTACTTATGGCTGTCTGGAATGCAACTGCGTAATCCAAGATGGCTGCTCCATGCAGCCGCTGTGAATGTGCATGACGTCACTGTGGCCATTTGTCTGGGGTTTCATGGTGCGTATGCATGGTGGGGGATCTGCTTTTGGGCACTCTCCCCATGATCTAGGAGATTATTTGTGCACTAGGGACAGGTGCACCGATGGGCCACAAACTTATTGTTGTGCGGCTTCTGCCAGATCTCTCCCTCAAGGTTCTGTCATATTTAAGGGACCTTTCTTGAGGAATGGCTACTGCAGTCATTCATAGAAACACACAGCATAGCTCGACCCCACCCCTGCTCCCCCTCATAGGATTTTATTGACAGCAGCAAATGACTCCCACTGCTGCTTCTGTAAATTATTATTACCCTGTATACAATAAATCACCTTGAACTTATATGTTATTCTTATTGTTGCCTTCTGCTTTTATTCATTATCATATTTCTCTTTCACTCAAGAATTAAATAATGGTAAATACTCAAACTATGCAAGTGTACTCACTATATTGGCTAGAGATCATGTTTGCATTGGTTTTTGTCACATTCTTCCATGCATTGTCAAGAAATTTCAATATTGGTTCTTCATTTTAAAACACCACAATACTTTAATTTCTGTAATTAAATATACAGTAGATATCAGATGGCATAAATAAACGTAGAAAAGAATCCAAGCAATTTTCATGATGTCTCTCATGACATTTTACATTAGCTTATGTGCTGTATTTTATTTTTGTCTGGAAGGACAAAAAGCCACAAATCAATAGAACAATAGAGAGAAATAATTGTTCTGCAGGAGGCTTCGGTTACCACACGTAGAAAATTACTGTTTAGCAGCTATCTTGGCAAAGTTGGCTTCTATAAATAAAACATGAGTAGCAAAGTTCTAACTGAAAGAGATAAAATATTTATCTCATGCAACACAAAATGGGTTCAATTGGCATAATGCAAACCCCCATTTCATTAATGGTTCAAAACATTGCAATGGCAAAACTACATCAACAAACCCATCTAATAGAATGGTATACAACTACCTAGTTTATACATGTAGCCACCTTTTATTTTGGGGCGTCTAGAATATTTAACTTTCCTGGGTAGCAGATTTCCTGGCATAATTTGTAGTTTCTCATTTGGCTTCTACCCTGTGTTTGAGTTTGGTGCAGTATAATACTGCCACCACTAGATGTCACTGACACTTAAGGAATTGTTATGGCATAATAGGAAAAGCCATTGAGCCTTTATGTCCCCTCTGACTATCACTAGTAGTTCCCGCCAGTGGCGCAAATTTGGGAAGGCTATTATGGCTTGGGGAGTGGCCTGATGAGCTCTCTTTCCCCGAGATTCGGCGTGGGGCAGAATGTGTGCAGGTGTTTGCGCTGTGTAGGCCTGACTATACTACCTAGCTATACTATACTAGCACAGAATTCTTTTTTTTTTGCTTTCAAATTAAAAGAAAAAAATATAGATATTCATGGAGAGGGATCTCCCCCTCTTCCCTCCCTCTCCCCCTGCTTTACTGTTTACGCAAAACTTTCCTTTGATCCCACTTGTTACCCTCCAACCCCCCCCAAACCCCCAAAAAAATATATAAAAAAAAAAAAAATTATATATATTCTCTTCCTCTCTCTTTCCTCCCTCCCCCCTCCAGTAGGCCATCTCTTCCCCCCTCCTAATCCCTCCCTAAACTTCAAATATGGGGCCCATATCGAAAGGTATCAGCACAGAATTCTTCAAGCTGCCTTGCCTGGCCAAGGAGGACGCTTTCCAAGGTAGAAGAGCCTGATGGACATCTGCTGGATGGGGATTAATGTCCTCCCTCAAAGGATCCTGGTGCTCCCTTTGAGTCTGGAAGCCCTGGTTGCTATTGGAGACCTAACCCTAACCCTCTCTCACTGTGATGCTGGAGCAATAAAACTGAAGTGACTGGCGCAGTTCATTGTCGTGTGATGATAATGTGGCCATTGATTCACCCTGATGTAAATGAGAGTCTGCTCCTCTACCCCTTACAGGAGGGGTGCTACATACACTGTTGGTTGCTGTCATCAATTTTTGTAAATAAAAAAAGTTGTAGTGCATTTGCATCGATGAGACAGATGTATGAAAGTGTCAGGTATTATTACAATTCTTTTCACTATAATGTAGACATTTTTTTATATGAACATAAATTATCATGTCCATTTTGGCACCCAGGAACTATAGCAATGGAACTACACTTCTTGGCACATTTGAAATACCAGACAAGCATGCCTTTTCCACTATTTCAGCCATGTTATGCAGATTGCATAGTACGGTCTAAAACAACATACTTAAATAGCTGTTGTACATGTGCCTTGTTTAGAGGCATGTTTTACATTGTTTTAGTTGATACCAATGACCCATCTGTATTCTTGTCTCTCTAGATTCAGCAACTGTCACAAAGTAACAGGTCAAAAGCAATAAGTGAATAAATCAATGGAATACAATTTGCTTTGCAAAGGGGAGATTTCTTGGGAGTTTGTAAAAATATATGGATTCTCAGATTCTCATGAATATAGACCAAACAGGGAAAGAGATTTATAGCAGGTAGTGGTACTATGACATATGTTGCAGTGAAACCATTACTATATTTAATCTTTTATGTACATCTAAGGCCGCTTACACACGATCAAATCTGTCTGCTGGAAACGGTCTGCTAGACCGTCCCAGCAGACAGATTCGATCGTGCGTACGGGCAAGCCGACGGATTTGGCCACCCGACAAATTTCAAAGCATGCTTTGAAATCTATCGGGTGGGAACCCGTCCGCCCGACATGTCTGCTGGTTAGTACACTTACCAGCAGACATGTCATCTCGCACCGGCGCTGAATGGATTCGGCGCATGCGCGGAAGTGTTTTACTTCCTGGTGCGGTGACGTGGCGGCGTCAACGTCACCGCCACGTCACCGACACGTCAGCGCGCCGTCTGCTGGCGGGGATTTTGGTTTGCTCGTGTGTACACACGAGCAAACCAAAATCCAAACAGACAGATTTGTTCAAATCGGTCGGACAGACCGTTTTGAACAAATCTATTGCCTCGTGTGTACGAGGCCTTAGACTTTGTTGACTACTCTAGGATTGGCTTCATGTAAGCAGAGACAAAAGCTAAACTTTACACTTACTGTAACAAAATGTCATTACTGTGAACAGCAGTGGGGCTCTTTTGCCAAAATTAATAGTCCAGTCAGGTATTTCCTTGACCGAGTGTACAAAAATGACCACAGACCTTCACTTCTGCTAGTTTACATTCCATTTTTTATTTCTCATGAAATATTGAACCTAAAAAATTTAAATCTGATCCCTTGTCCATTGCAGGATAAGATGCAAATATGAAATATTGGTGCTGAGGAAATAACAGTTGTTGATTCTATAAAAATCAGCCATGGTTGATGTGTGCTGGGTTGTCTTTAAAGAAGGCTGCATAACATTAGTTTTCTTCAGCTACAATGTCTGTGCGTTATTGCTGCCCAGTGTGACTGTCTTGTACATTGCTCTTTAGAGTCTGGATTTAAATTGGTCTATTTAGTCCACTGCTCCATATCACATACATATTTGTCTGTCATCTCTGCAGGGACTCCCATTTGAGATTTACAGCCCAGCATGTCTATATTTCAGACACACTGTAAATGGAAAAGATACCAGCAAAACAATTACCCAGTCTACTGACCTTATTGAATGTTGTCTGCCCCAGTTTGCAGCAGGTCTGATTTATGACATATCAGCTTGCACAACTGTCTCTGCCCCTTCACTGGAGATATAGGAAGAGTCCCAGGATGCTGTCAAATGTTCTTTAAGCATTATTATATTTTACAGATCCTCAGCCACAGGATATGCAGTGGTATATGATAGATGAAGGAGCATGAAATATGGGGTGCCCAAGAAGCATGGATCAATGTGATGGTTTGGAAAGTGCAATTTCACTATGTAGCCTGTGCTGTATTGACTTGACAGAATAGAATGCAACAGATGCTTTGAAATATCCAATATTATTTTCTGCACTGTACAGAAAACATTTGATTTTTACTGAAATCTCTTAACACAGGCTTAAAACAGACCTATAATCTATTAAAGAGAATATGTACAGATAGAGATAAGAGTGAGCATGACGTAAACAGCCTGCTTTAAGGCATAATTTGTCTGTCTGAAACCTTGGATTCAGCCCTCTAATAAGTCCTTGGAAAAAAGTCATTCACCTATGAAACACAACACCATAGGAGCCGCTTGGTAGATTGGGGTCTCTGTTCTTCTGCCATGACACTAACCTCAGCCTCACTAACACACCTGTTTAAGCAAATGGATACTGCATTGCTACTGGGAGCACAAATATAGATACCCTGCAGACAACTAAAGTTCAGAATCAAAAAGCAAAAATCAGATTGGTTAGTGTTAAAGTAACCCAATATATTGTCACAGGTTGCAGGGAATAGCAGCATGCACATAATGAATAAGTAGACGATTACTTCAATCACAGTTCACTAGGCTACAGCAGCATATAATGGAGTTCTATGCAATTAAATTAGAGTAAACCTGGTAATCCACAAAATCAGTAAAAAGGACTAGCATTACAAAACAGTAACATCAATGATAATCAAAACTGTGAAAACTACTCTGTAACCAGTAATTTATATCCACTTTAAAGTTTACCCTATATGAATGGCAGTGATGACATTTAAGGCCGCGTACACACGACCAGGCCATCCGATGAGAATGGTCCGACGGACCTTTTTCATCAGTTCACTGCTGAAGCGGCCTGATGTGCGTACACACCATCAGTTCAAGAACGGATCGAGTCCAACGCAGTGACGTAAAACACAACAACGTGCAGTGAAAAATGAAGTTCAATGCTTCCAAGCATGCATCGACTTGATACTGAGCATGCGCGGGTTTTGAACCAATACTTTTGCGTACTAACCATCGGTTTTGACCGATCGGTAGGCGTCCATCGGTCCGATTTTAAAGCAAGTTCTAAATTTTTGGACTAAAGGACAACAGACTGATGGGGCGTACACACGGTCGGTTTGGACCGATGAAACTGAACTTAAGTCCGTTTTCATCGGTTTGGACCGATCGTGTGTACGCGGCCTAAGAGGTACTTCTTACAATAGCCAATAGGCAATGTTCTTGTGAAGCAGCTATCTGAGTAAGCACTAAGCAGTCTTAAGCCCTAGAGCTTCAGCTGGCTAGTGTTGTGGTCCAGTTTTTATGGTGGTGCACTTGAGTACAGTCCCAATAAAGTCAGTCCTAGCGATACAGCAACAGGAGTCCCGGTGTTCAGATGTTAGCTCACTTCTGGATCTGCCTTGAATAACTCCAGTCCTCACACTTGTCAGGCTTGTAGCAGGTTGGTGTGCACACAGGAGCAGTAATTTGCACACCTCTGTATCCTCACAGAAAAAAAAAGGTCCCTCAGTTTTCAGCCTGTAAAAATACAGCTCTCTCTATTTATATGTGGCTCACATTGGGATATTATATATCTATAGTCTTTTAACTTCCATAGCATGATCCCTCCCCTGCACTACATCTCCCATGATTCACTGCTGCCCATCATCAAGTCTCTTGAGCTCCTTCAGCTTGTCCGCTCGTCCTGGTGGATGGAGGTGAGGTAGTGTTAACATATTATGTGTCATTAGGAGACACAGAAAAGCACTGCAGCATAGTGTCCTAAAATCACTTTCTGTCACTAACCAAGCACCTGGCTACACATGTAAATATCACTTTGGGCTATTATGCACTATACGTGACATATTTTTATAAAGAATTTCATGGTTTAGGAAGATGATAGGGATAAGGTAAGCATACTGTATACATTTTTGCCCTTGTAATATATGGCTATATTTACAGGGGGAGGGGGTCCTGATCCAACTTTGCATTTTACTTCAGACTGAGTGCATCATTTGTATGTACTTGCTGCATGAGAGATTACATGCAAGTAGCCACAATTAGTTTTAGGAGCCAGCAGCCTCCTATTGCTTACAATGAGAGTGCCTCCCACAGCTAATCACAGGATGACGTAATTCTCTACGAAACATATGTCAACATATCCCATGCATGCAGCTTAGGATACAGCGCCTCAATTACCTGTAGTACCCAGCCTGACACAGCATAACCTAGTGGTCGCGTCCAGTGCACCTAGCGGGTCTCCATTGGGGAGACATTTTGCTGCAGTCCCAGTGCCAGGCGGGCACATCCAAAAGTAAGAGGCCACTTGGCTGTTTGTGTATTTTAAACAATTTAAATTAACGGTATTACACTATGGGATTCCCCCGTGTTTTTTTCTGCTTTCCTTTGAGTCTCATATCCATCCATTTCTCCTGCCTGGTTCCAGTATATGCCACAAGTGAGCAGGCACTCATCCTGCCAAGCCCTTATGACCTACTTTTTTTTAAAGCGGTCTCAACATTTGGTAAGCGCATAATAGCACAACAGCACTTCGGGTGAAGTCTCCAAATAGTGGTGAAGGCTATTAATCACACCTGTCCTCCTGTGCTCAATATCTCAACCCTGGGATCATCACATTGCTATTTGGACTGTGCATGCTTGTTATTTTGGCTGCAGTGGGAATTATTTTCCACAACTTATAATTTTGTCTCCAGTAGATATTGGATTCACTGCACTTTATTTCTACGCACTTTGTATATTATCACGCTCTGTGTTTCTATTTATATGTGGTTTTGTATGAGATCTATCAGCAATGGTATTTCTATTTATTTACATCTTAACCAATTTTTCACTGACTATTGGTTCATTTGGGAACATTTTTCACCATTATCCACACCTTGTATGTCATAGTTGGTCAATACTAATCATACCACACTAGGCAGGGTATTCACCAACCCTTTTGTGATATTTTGCACACTAGCTCCCTCTCTCACCCTTACCACATATTTGAATCACAGGAACCCCCACTGGGGTTTTCGTATCTAATCGAAGTGTGAGTATATTCGCATTTGTGAAGGCACCCTAAAGTAGAAAGTAAAAACAAGGCATACCTAGGCTCAAATCCCAAAAGCTTGTACATGTACAGTATATAATCTAGCAGGTGCTAAAAGGGTGTGACCATATATTAACAGTACAAATTCTAGATTAACCCTCTGCACACTGCTGTACACCCTTTCCTGCAAACTATGCAATGAAAAACAGGGATTTTTAGTCAAACACATTTTGCAATACAAGTTTAAGCTGGCCAACTGCGTCAAAAGTAACACCCCTTTAGCACCCGATAGATTATATATATATATGTACAAGCTATTGGGATTTAAGCACAGGAATGTCTTGTTTTTGATGCAATGCAGGTGCAATGCAGGTCAGCGACCAAGACCTGAACCTAGCAGCTATCCCATACCTTGTGTCTTTATGCCCCATGTTGGAACTGTGTTCACCCTAGCATTTGCAGTAGAAGAGCAGAGTAGGACTGGCCATAAGAGGGATTAATTTGACGCAGTTGGCCAGTTTAAACACGTATTGCAATATGTGCAAACTTTAAAATCCCTGTTTTTCATGGCATAGTTTGCTGGAAAGGGTGTAGTGTTGTGCAGAGGGTTCATCCAGAATCTAAAGTAGAAAGTGGTCTGACTCCAAGCTCTTCTCAAAAAGTAGCTGTAGCCACGCATCGTCAGTGTTTGGTAATTCATCTATTAAACCAAATGAAGACAGCACACTTCTGCCTAGGTCCATAAACGCTGACTTGTTTCATCCGTAATAGATCTTTATGATTAAGCAGTTTAATGGTGAAATGCATTAGAGCTTAGGACTTAGGCAGGGTTGTCCTGACTTAAGATCCTTTTGTTTGATCTTGTATGATGTCAGGATTGCACCCTACACTGCTCATGCGCTCAAGTTAGTGTACAGTTAGAGAAAATGTTATAGCAAGAAGGGAAATACTCTGCATGTCTGCCATTAAACTCTACCTGCTATCATTTTACCTTTAGCATTGCTTAAAGTGACAGAAAACTCTGATTTAAAAAGTACCTTATATTGCCCTCAGCCTCCTCCAAATCTCCAAATTCCTTTTATTTTTTTATGCCGTGATCAGACTTTGTTACGTTCATTCTTCATGGTCCCACTATATGCTATTATGTAGCTACCCTCTTTTTCTCACTCCCAAGATGGACTAGGGACTATAGAGTATGTGACTGGTAGGCTACTTTCACACTGGGGCAGGGGGCGTTAGGGGTAAAGCGCCACTAATTTTACCCACAAAGCACTGCTGCCAAATTGCTTTGCAGGCGCTTTGGCACCGGTGCCCATTGATTTGAACGGGCAGTGTCGGTGGAGGAGCAGTGTCAAATTGTTTATAGGGCCATATTGGATGTGTATGGAGTATTTTTGGTGAATAAGGATTTTGTTTAGTGTCACTTTAAACTGACCTTAAAATCCCATGCAAACAAGCCTTTATTTGAAATAATGTGTGCTGAATACATTTACTCAGCATTTTCCCTTATACATATGTATATGAGATGAAGCTAATTTTACCAGCAAACAGAAAATGACCAGTACATTAATATTTATTCTGTTCCAGAATCCAGTTCTGCTGAAGAGTTTGTGTGCAGTTTTATTTTATTTAAATCATTGGCAACTTCAAATAGTATTAGATTGTAAGTTCTCAAGCTCTTCTAATAATAGTCATATATACACATCACCTTCATTCCTTAATTTTGTTTATTCAATAAAGAAAAATGCAATTCGTGAAATTTAGAATTTTCTGTCATTTGAAAAATAAGGGTTAATGTTTGGCTCCAAATCTAGCAGATAATTTCAATTGAACACAGATATTTAATGCATACATTTTCTGTCTCAGTGGAAGTAGAATTTAGCATAAATGTATAAAATCTCTTTAGTTTGGGATCTGTGAGACAAATACATGATGAATCTAGCTTTGTAGTGACGTTTGTGTGACTTCTTACCTCTGTTGCTGTATAGCTTTCTTTGAGATCCTCTTTCAACATATTTACAATCCATGACCTAGAGCAGTGTTTCTCAACCTTTTTCCAGTCGGGGCGCCCTTGAAAAGTATTTTCAGTCTTGAGGCACCCCTGTCCAAGACTTGGTTCATGTCGACGTGTGTTGCGGAATACCCGCAAAATCGTGCTCCTTCTTGACACACAGACAGATGCTCTGTTCTTTAGGGGTGCCATTAATTGTTAATGGTGCCCCATCCATTGGCAAACATGGGTTGCTTTTGTTATGGCACAATTAAAAAAAAAGGGTCGGGGACTTCTTTCCCCGCATTACTGCGGGTAGGGAAATGAATGGGCTGCCCTACACGCAACACACATCCACACAGAACCAAGAGCTTGTTCACATGTCAGGCTGGAGGGGCAGTAAAACCACATGGTTGAGCTGTTTTTACCACCCCCAACTTTTGCCCCTTTAGCTGCAGAGGCAACAGCTGGGGGCACAGTGGCTGCGTGTGATGAGCACAGTGGCTGCGTTTGGTGGCACAGTGGCTGCATGTGATGGCACAGTGGCTGCATGTGATGGCACAGAGGCTGCGTGTGATTGGCACAGTGGCTGCGTGTGATTGGCACAGTGGCTGCGTGTGATTGGCACAGTGGCTGCGTGTGATTGGCACAGTGGATGCTTTTGGGCACAGTGGCGACAATTGATGGGCACAGTGGCTGCGTTTGATGGTCACAGTGGCTGCATGTGATGGCACAGTGATTGCGTTTGGTGGCACAGTGAGACTGCACTTAATGTTTTTTTTTTTTTTCTTTAGTCAGAGAAGGCAAGCTCAAAATAACAAACATTTTTTTAAACTGCTATTTTTTATTAAAAAAATTATGGTCACCTCAGGCTTTTTAAATAAAAAATAGCAGTTTAAAATAATGTTTGTTATTTTGAGCTTGCCTTTCTGACTAAAGAAAAAAAAACATTGAGGTCCTCAGCTCAGTCCAACACCCCCCCCCCCCCCAATACACAATACTTTCTTACTTACAGTCTCTGACATGTCTCTGTCTTCTTGCAGGCAGTGTTTACGGTAGGCACTAGGCAGGCCAAGCGCCAGGCGCAGCAGCAGGCCCCTTGTGACTTGTCCTGTTTTCTGGCGCCGACAGTCACTCTCGCTCCCCCCTCCCTCTCACCCCCGGCGTGACGTCACGCGGCGCACGTCGGCGGACTAAACCAAATCAATCCTCCATGGGGGCGGGGCGAGGAGACACACAGGAGGAAAGGGAGCCAGGAGCGCACGCGGCAGCCAGTGAGTCGGCGCCAGCGGGCACACACATTAGTGACTGCGCTGTCACATCTGGGGGGGATTTTGCCGCGGCACACCTGGGGACTCTTCACGGCACACCAGTGTGCCGCGGCACACAGGTTGAGAAACGTTGACCTAGACCAAGTATGTAATACATAAATAGATTGTAATCTGCTTTTTCAAATCAGATTTAAGTTTTAACAAAAAGATATTTGTACTTCTCAAGGTGATTGGCTCATCACAGGAACCGTTGAGAAATTCTGGGGTGCTGGTTCTTTGCACTCCAGAAAATAAACCTGAAAATAAATTACAGTATAACTAAAGTCATTTTTAGATTAGAATGCCTGTAACAGACTTTATTGTCATCTCTGGTCTCATTAGGGAGATGTCACCTATGTATGTCATCACCAAAATTGAAAGTAAAAGAAAATCCCTAATTTTAGGGTGCCCCCAGGAAAGTAATACAGGGAACATTTTTCAATAGGGAAACTAGTTCAGGTGATCCTGGTAACAACAAGGTTTTTCCTAGCATTGGTGGAATTTCCTCTCACTTCCTGATTTGGCAATAAAACAGGAAGTGAATGGAAGTCTCCCCTCAGATAGCAAAAGGCTGACAGGAGTTATAACCTTCACTTACTCTATTCAAAAATTTTGAAAAATCCAAGAACAAGCTACACCCTCCTACCCACATACAGCCCACATTGAGGAAGGTGCTTCCAAATGGTTCTAAAGGGGTAACAGTTTTCTGTTTCTGTATTCATGTGTCCCCAGATTGACCTGCTGAGCTGGTGGCATCTGAGAAGGAAGGGTTAAAACTGCTGTCCAGGTTTTCCCGCTCTGTTCAGAAGGTTACCACCTCCCGGGAAGGTCATACCCTATAAATAGTGGCTTATAGGGGCTTATTAGTGCCCTGTGAGTTTGGTTCAGGGAAAGTCTGCTATAATGTGGCTGTTACCCTGCCAAAGTCCCTTTGTGGTGGGAGGCCAGTCGGGGTTCCCAGTGGGGTCTGGAGCCCATAGATATCTATGGACATATCTGGCAGTCATGGACTTATTGCCTTGTGAGTAGGGATGATCCGAACACCCCCCTGTTCGGTTCGCACCAGAACCTTCGAACGGACCGAACGTTCGCGCGAACATTTAGAACCCCATTGAAGTCTATGGGACTCGAATGTTCGAATTTAAAAGTGCTAATTTTAAAGCCTAATATGCAAGTTATTGTCGTAAAACGGGTTTGAGAACCCGGGTCTTGCCCCAGGGAACATGTATGAATGGAAAAAAACGTTTTAAAAAGGGTTTTTTTTGTGATGTAATGCAAGGCTTTCTCCCTGGTGTGGAGAAAGCCTCTTGAGGGGGGAGGGGACGAGCAGGAGTGTCAGGATGCCCACTAACACACAGCTCCTTTCTCTATCTGCAAAGTAGAGAGTGTCCTGACTTGCCTGCTCGCCCTCTCCCCCCTCAAGAGGCTTTCTCCACACCAGGGAGAAAGCCTTGCATTACTGTGTGTAGATACAGACAGAAGAACAGGAAGTGAGGATTTCTCAGAAGAAATAAGAACATTTAAAAGAAAAATCAAAGGATGAGGTGAGTTAAGGAGGACCGCACTATGGTAGAGGAAGCTTTTTACCTTTACAACCCTTTTAATCTAGATTTCACATGACTACAGCTCCTTCCTTACTTTTAGGCATTAACAAGTGAAGTTCCACATTGTCCCCGTTGGGACGCCTTAAGCCCCACCCACATGCAACCTTTTTTTCTGCCCTGGAGTGCTGTGGCTTTCACCTCAAAAAATAAATAGCCAGTCTGGCGATCACTCTTTAACTTCCTACAGCTAGCTCTACTGTCCTTCTCATTGTTGTGGTTTCTAACAACAGGCCACTAGGATGTTGTGGTTTCTAACAACAGGCCACTAGGATGAGAAGCCCATAGATGATAATATATTTAGCTCACATAAAAGATTCTAAAATCACCAGTCATCCTATACATACTCATATCCATGTACTGACCTTTTTTCCTGCAGTTGACCTACCAATGATAACTAAACACAGAGAGGATGATTTACCTAAAAAGTTGAAAATCCTCACTGAAAAAAATGTGTGAATATTCAAGTCAATTATCCAATTATGTGAAAAGCAAAACTGTGTTCACTTTGAATACCCAGTTATCTGCAGATGCTTTTCATGTGATTGGTAAAGTTACGTGAATATTTACTTTATGTGTGACCATTCTCAACTTCTTTAGTAAATCAGTCTGCCACCCAAAGCTTCTATCAGAACTTGCAAACACATGTAGTCTCTGATGGATGCATCTCAAACTGACATCCTGGTTTGGCAGACACCTCCAGAAATCACATAGTATTTGACAGTATATGACCCTTACCGTGAATACATGTGATCAGTCTAGCTGCATACAATTCAGAAAGCAGTCAAATGAATACATTTATTTTCAACTGTTTCTATTTAAAACACAAATTAAATTACATAAATGTCAACATTTTCTAAATAACCATCACATGAATACGTAACTTCAGTTACAAATCAGGGGCATCCTTATTATGACAGCAGTGCAAGAGTAATAAAGGGTTCTCTTCCAACCGCATCTTATAAGTTTCAACTCTTGCCAGCAATTTAGTTACTAAAAGTGTTATTTATGCATGAGAGTGCAATCATGGAACCGTAATGACATTTCCATGTTTAATCATGAATATTTTATTTAGAGCTGTCCATGTTTGGGTGACCGATTTTCTACCCAATAGTGAACAAGTTACAACTTTGTAATTTATCACCTGCCAATGAGTAAAACCTCGAATTTGGCAAGATGTCCACCTCCCAGACTATAAATAATGATAATGTTGACTGCTGAGTGGCTTCCCTTGTGTATGCTTCCTGATAAATTGAGAGCAGATTTAATAACACATGCTAGTTTGTTCATTTATCATAAGAACAAGATTTACAGGGTGTAACGCACAAAATTAATTAAATGGCTGCAGACAATAGGTGCTTGTGGAACAATATTCCTGCACATTCAGGAAAGGCCATGGCATGGGATAAAAATACTAAAGATAGAAGCAGCTAAAACAAGCAAGTGAAAATGTGTTTGAAAAGGAGAACATTTTGTTGCCTTAAATATTCAGCAAGCAAGTTGGCATATATTGGTGCTGTTTTAGTAATAAAGAGCCTGTTTATTACATTGTAGATCACAGTGACACTTTCAGGGTGACTTACAAAGGAGTTTGATAAGTGTGTACAGTCTCTAATCTCCCATACTGGAGCTCACTGTCCCCCACAATTTACTCTGTAAATATGAAATGACGTAGTACCTTTATTTGGGAATACTCTCGTCATTTACAGAATTGTCTGCTCTTGGAGGTGGGCTTGCACTGCGTCTCCAAGGATTCAGTCAACTTTATCCCAAATGCATTTATCCTCCTTTATACCCAATTCCTCCCTACACTATACACAGGGGAACATGGGTTGGGTTGCCTGCTGTTCCTCCCTTGGGGTAGTTATATTTAGAATCTCAGATTTAGACCTATTTATTCTAAAGTAAGTCAGCTTTCCATACTGGGTCAACTCCTCCAATACAATTTGGATTGTTGTGCTAGGGTTAGAGATATAAAAAAGCAAGTCATCCACGTATGCGGCCACCCTGTACTCCCTTTCCCCCACTCTCACCCCCTGATATTGGGGTTTTGTGGATTGCAGCTAAGAGGGGCTCCAATGCTAATACAAACAGCATTGGCGAGAGGGGACAGCCCTGCTTCCTTCTATTAAACAGTTCGAGAGGGGGGGATACATTCATTTTTGCCGTTGGCTGATGGTAAAAAGCCGATACCCACCGCATCATCTTCTCCCCAATCCCCAGATGTCTTAATGTTCTGAACATGAAACCCCAGTCCAATCTGTCAAAGGCCTTTTTGGCATCTATTGACAGAAATGCGACTGGTGTCCCTCTCCCTCTCACTTCATGTATCAAGAACATAGACTTTAGGCAATTATCCCTCCCCTCTCTTTCTGTCACAAACCCTACTTTATCATTATGGATCCAGCTTGGTAGTACCAGTTTTAGTCTTTCTGCGATTATTTTGGCATAAATCTTTATATCTGTATTTAACAGAGAGATTGACCTATAACTCGCTGGGACTGCTGGATTCTTCACCTCCTTTAAGATAAGAGTCATATAGGTCAAAAGTGATTCCTCCTGTGGGGTCTCTTCTTTTGCTAATGCATTCAGATAATTGCAAAATTTAGGGATCAGGAGCTTTTGAAATCTTTTATAATATAGAATACAGTACCCGTTGTGGCCCAGGCTCTTTCCCAGGGCCATATTCTTTATTGCTCTCCCCACTTCTTCATGCGTGATCGGAGCTTCGAGTTATTCAAGTTCCTTGCTAGGCACCGTGAGAAGGTCTAGGTCCTACAGGTACTCTTGGACTTCCTCCTCTCTTCTCCTTACATGTTTCCCTCTCGGGCTCACATTATAGAATAAGCTATAGTATAAATGGCATACATTCGCTATTTCGGGGTATGAGTACACCATCTCTCCCTTATTGTTTTTAATTTTGGGGATAAAAGATGCACTTTTTTCCCTTATTGTGCCCGCCAGCCATTTCCCAGATTTGTTACCCCATTGATACCTCTCTTTATTAAAGAGGCTCTTGAGCCCACTGCAAAACCTGCAAATGAAAAACATAATGGGCTAGTATGCATCGCATACTAACCCATTATGTGCCACCTACCTGCTAAATAATCCAGCGATGTCCCCTGTGTAGGCAGCTTCCATCTTCTGTCCCCTCTTCCTTCCCAGCTGCGGACTCTGGCTCTGTGATTTGCGGGAGACGTGTGACATCACTCCCGCATGCATGTACACGAGAGCTGCCATTTACGGCACAGGCTGGGGAAGAAACAGCACTTCGTTTATATTCTTCCCCGTGCATGCGCCATTCAGATTATCGGCGGACTACAAGTGAAATATCTCCTAAAGGGCGCACGTTTAGGAGATATTTGCACTACCTATAGGTAAGCCTTATTCTAGGCTTACCTATAGGTAGAAGTAGTCAAAAAGGGTTTACAGCCACTTTAACAATATGAAAAGCAAGTTTTTTTTTCTCCTGTTTTTATGCCTCGTACACACGACCGGAATTTCCGATGAAAAAAGTCAAAGGGAATTTTTTCATCGGATATTCTGACCGTGTCTATGCCCCATCAGACTTTTTACGTCGGAAATTGCGACGGACTTAGAAAGAGAACATGTTCAGAAATTCCGTTCGTCTGTATGGAACTCCGACGGAGAACAAACCACGCATTCTCAGAATCAAGTATCAAGTATTGAACTTCATTTTTCTTGGCTCGTGGTACGTCACCACGTTTTTGACGGTCGGAAATTTGGTGCGGTGTGTATGCAAGACAGCTTGAGCGGAATTTCGTCAGAAAAGCCAGTAGGAGTTTATTTAGACTGAAAAAATGATCGTGTGTACAGAGCATAACAGTTCTATTAGATCCTCCTTTTTTACCATTAGTTCTCATCTCTCTGGGATTCCTTTAGGTCTTGTAATTTGTTCTAATTCCTGTATCTCTCTATATAGGGTGCTCATTCTCTCCCCCCTCTCTCTCTCTCTCTTGTTCCCAGCTCCAATCCCTATTAATATTCCCCTTATATAAGCCTTATGTGCTTCCCACAGGGTTAGCCAGGGGATCTCTGATGTGTCATTAACAGCAAAGAAACCCCCTAGCTCCTGCTCAATTTTCTTAATTATTTTGGGGTTCTGAATAAGGGAGTTATTTCATTTCCAATTGTTTACCCACTGGGAGGCCTCCTTATATTTCTAATTCTAAGTAAAAGAGAACATGTTCTCTTTCTAAACTTCCAATGGAAATAATCCAATGGGGCATACACACGGTCGGACTTTTTCCATCGGAAATTCTGATCGTGTGTATGGGGCATAATTGTTTTAATGTCAGCGTTTTTGAGAGAGGGTATTAATTAATGTTCTATTAGAACATAGTGTATCCTTGATAATGACCCATGGACTGGGGAGTAGAAGCATAGTATAGTCCCGACTCTAAGTGTCTAATCCTACAAGTGTCTACCAGCTGATATTCTAATAGCAATTTCTTTAATACTTTCTGTCTTTGGGCTGTATAACGAGAGCGCCCCCCTGTAGTATCTAACCTCGGATCTAAGCTCAAGTTTAAATCCCCTGCTTTTATAAGTTTACCTTCCCTGAATACCCCAAGTTTTTTCAGGGTCTTCCTTAGGAATTTATCTGGTTCCCTTATTTGGGGAGTAGATATTTGCAAAGGTGCAGTCCATATTAAACAATTTCCCCTTTATAAAAAGGAACCTTCCCTCAGGGTCCACCAGCAGCTCCTTACTACAAAAAAAACATATTCTTGTCAAAACCAATGGCCATGCCCAGTGGGTGGTCAGATGTTGAATCGCCATAAAACCACATGGGGAATCAATGTGAGGACAGTCTACATCCAGAGGCATGTGTAATATGTGTTTCCTGAACACAGACCACATTCCCCCTGAGGAAATGCAGCTCCTTGTTAACCTTACATCTTTTACTTGAGTTGTTCAGTCCTCCTTATATTGTAGGTCATCAAATTTATTGTAGCCATGGTTCATCGCACAGATTGCCTAGCGGGCCATAATAGGCCAAAAGGGGGAAAGGGAGAGAGACACCAAGACACACAAAAAAAAACATCCCTCTAATCAACCCCAATCCCCGAACCACCTCCCATCCCCTCAAGACACATTCACCTCCCTCCCCTCCGGTACAGTGGTCCTACGAGAGGCTGAACAAATTCCCTCCTTTTATTCAATATATGGATCTGGCAACTCCCATCTAGATGTTGCCTTGTCTCCATATCTTTAGGGGGCAGATACTCCTGACACCACAAGCCCATCTGCCGGTACCACAGACCCACCCTCACCCATCATCACCCCCCCCCCCCCACTGCCTGTTGTCCTCACTCCCTATTCTCTAGTTCCCATCTGATATTTTTATTTTCCATTGAGGTACTTCAATGTATAGGCCTCCCTCCCTCCCTCTCTCCCCTCACTAAGAGTCCATCTCATATTGCTATAGACTAATGATGTTCCTTCTTTCTCATCCCAGCCTGGTAGTGGGGGGGTGAGAGGTCAAATTTATGGCAGAAGTCAATCAAATCTTCCAGGAATCTCAGGACTGCAGTACGACTGTCTTTCTTCCCTTTGAGACAAGCTGGAAATCCCCACTGGTATGGTATATTAAGTGTCTGTATCTTCTCCATCAGTGGTTTAAGGAGTCTCCTTCTTGTTAAAGTCTCTGTAGATAGTTCTGAAAAGATCTGCAACTCAACTCCTATATAGTATATTGTTTCTGATTTCTGTATTTCTGATTTCAGATTTTTCCATTATTTTAGATTTCTCTTCAATGTAGTGAAACCTAACTATTACATCTCTTGGGTTTTCAGACCCCTGAGTATAGTGCCTTGTGATCCTATGTACTTCAGTGTCTGTGTAATTTTTCTGCCCAGTAGGGGGTTAAAAAGTTCCTGCATTACTTTTGTTAACTCGTCATTATTATACGTTTCTAACAAGCCTCTTATGCGCAAGTTTTTATGACGCTTCTGTTCTCTTTTGTACAGAAGAGCTCTATTTGATCTCTGTTTCATCTACTCGCTCATTTCCTCTAGTCTTTGATCATGGGTATCCAACCTTTCCTCCATCTCCATTACTCTACCTAATACCTGCCCGATATCTGAACGTACTGCGGCAATGTCTGCTTTCAGCGATAACTACATTTTTACCAGCATCTCAGCCAGCATTTCTTTGATTTGAGGGTCCCCCCGCCTGAGCTTCCATGGGTGCTAGGTCTTTTTTCATTAATGGCTCGCCCCCTCCTTTTTTTCTGCTCCCCACTTTGGGTTTTAGAGCTTCCCTGGGATTCATTCCCAGTGCTTCTTGGCTGGATAGAGGCTGAGTCATTAAGTCTTCCTGCCTTATTCTCCTCTTCCACCGTTCTTTGTCTGCTAGCCCTGATCGTGTTGAAATTCCTTGCCTAGGGCTACTATGTCCATCCTCTACTATGCTGGTCTCAGCTGACATGTAGCACTGGATACCTCCTGGGTTGGTGGCCGGTAGGGCTCCTTTACCTTCTTTATTTGCCTTGCCCCTCATTTTTATCGGTTGTTAGCCAAAGAGGGGTACAGGACAGTTTCCCAAATTTAAATTTCAAATATACTTATGTAGCACTGACCCCCAAGGAGCTGCTAGTTTAATTTGGGCCTGCGCTCTACCAATAAACCCCACTAACTTGGCTCAATCCCCTTTGCACAGCTGTGATGCAATACAATACAATGTAAGACAGTACAAAATACCTGTATTGTAACCCCAGGATCCACTGACTGCACTTGGAGGGAGAAAAACAGTACACCACAACAACTGGATACTTAACCAGAGATATATTTTACTGTGAAATATGCAAAAAAAAAAAAGTGATTACAGTAATTGTGCTGTCATCCCAACGTAAGATGGACGACAGCACAATTGATTTCAACATAAACTATTTGAAAACAGTATACATATACAAAGGTTTATACCTGGGAGCTTCCCCTACTTTATAGACAAAAGACAATCCGCGCTAACACCCCTAAACTAATTAATATATGGGTATAAGAAAACCGTGAAAAACGTGAAAAATAATAATAAGTGAAAAATGCTGCACCTTAATACAAAGAAGCCCAATATAAGGCTCCACAAAACATATATATACAAAAGACAAAGGTGCGCAACAATGTAACATATATAACAAATATGTGTATGTGTGTTTCCACAGCAACCTGCAAATAGTGAAATATGTACAAATAAGAAATGTGCAACGTCCCAAATAGGATTCCAATTATTAGGTGTTGAAAAACTTATTTCATAAAGCCTTTAAAAACACAGTTCATAGGGAATTTCCAATGTAGTGTTGCAGAGAATTCCAATGGTGTCGCTTAGCTGTTCTTATGTGGGGAAGTAATAGATGGCCGCTTACCGCAATGTTGGACCCTTCCAGGGGTCAGTAAGGCATTTAGAAACACTTATCCACGGCTGGGTCCTGGAAATCACTCCACTGCTGACAGCTCAAGACTACTTCGAACGGCTGAAGAGATTTACCACTCCAAGGGATATCTCACTCCAAATTATGGCTCAGGTATTCAGCTTGTTTAGGATATCGTGGAAGATAGAGAAAAAAAGGAACTCCATAGTGTAACAGGTTTAAAAGAAACTGACAGTTTTATTCAGTTTACACTGACATAATTAAAAAACAAACAGTCCTTCACCCTGCACATATCCAAGTTTCTCGGCAAAGATACAAAATGCAATTGTGCAGATGCTTTCAGCTAGGCGTGCAAACGATCAGGTCAGCCAGCTGGCAAGCTCATGAACGTGGTGACGTCTGCGATACTTAGCTCCACCCGACGCGGCGTTTCATCCAAACGGGCTTCTACGGGGAAAGGAGGCTCAAGTGTCGGACGTCACACACCTCGTTCTTATTTATGCGATCACGCAGGAGAGTGACACCGGAACAAGCAAATGCCGGGACCTGCTCTACACTGCAGCCAACTTGGTTTTGTATTGGAGCGAGATCTCTACACTAGAAGAGCGGGACATCACTCATAACAAAACCATCAATAGGAATTTGTTATTAGAAAACAAATTACTGTAAACAACAACATAATGCTACCTGGGAAGGTATATAGTTTAACCACTTCAATACCCAGCCATAGACAATTGACGGCCTGGGATGGGATTTACCATCCTAAGTGGCCGTCAATTGACGGCCTGGGTATTGCAGGCGAATATCTGGACGATGCCTGCAGCCAGAGGCATCATCCAGATATCCATCTCTTCAGCCGGCGATTCTGCACAAAGTAAGAACGATCATAGCGGCGGTTCCGCCGCTTGATCGTTCTTACAGGCCGCGGGAGGGGACATCCCCCCCCTCCCGCCGCCATCCGGTGCTTCTCCGGGCTTACCTGTACCTTCGGGGCCCGGAGAACGAATCGTCGGCGGCGGCAGGAAGCATAGAGATGACTGGTGACCAGATGGTCACCAGTCATCTCTATGACCGTCGGAGGACCCGGGCGCGATCTGATGACGTCACGCCCGGGTCCCCGTATGTAAACAAAGCCGCGATTGCGGCTGTAAATCACCATTCATGAGATCGGTGAATTTTTTTTCACCGATCTCATGGTTTCCAGCCTGGAGGTGAGATGTGAGGTCTTATTGACCCCACATCTCTCCATAAAGAGGACCTGTCACACACATTTCCTATTACAAGGGATGTTTACATTCCTTGTAATAGGAATAAAAGTGGAAAAAAAAAAAATGAAAAAAAGTGTAAAAATAAATAAAATATAAGTAAAAAAAAATAATAAAAGATAAAAAAAAAATGAAAACGCCCCTGTCCCCGATAGCTCGCGTGCAGAAGCGAACGCACACGCAAGTCCCGCCGACATATGTAAACGCCGTTTAAACCACACATGTGAGGTATCGCCGCGTGCGTTAAGTGCCAGCAACTAATCTAGCACTAGATCTCCTCTGTAAATCTAAACTGTAACCTGTAAAAAATAAATAAAGCGTTGCCTATGGAGATTTTTAAGTACCGAAGTTTGGCGCCATTCCATGAGTGTGCGCATAATAAAGCGTGACATGTTGGGTCTCTATTTACTCGGTGTAACATAATCTTTCACATAATACAAAAAAATTGGGCTAACTTTAGTGTTTTGTTATTTTTTTTAATTCATAAAACAATTTTTTTTACAAAAAAAAGCGTTTGAAAAATAATTGTGTAAATACCGTGCAAGATAAAACTTTGGAATGACCGTCATTTTATTCCCTAGGGTGTCTGCTAAAAAAAACATATATAATGTTTGGGGGTACTGTGTAATTTTCTAGAAAAAGAATGATGATTATTACATGTAGGAGAGAAGTGTCAGAATAGGCCCGGTATGGAGGTGGTATAAAAGCCTAGTATTGAAGCGGTTAAGAAAAAATATCTGTTTTTTAAAAAACATAAAAATAAAAATAAAATAAAAATGGGCATATAAAACGTTACTGAATGTGCAACCTGATATCACATTATGACAAATACGGGATGCCACATTGCATTCACTATGGGACAAACCCAAAAGGTAGATGGGGGAGGGAGTAAGCATTTATTGCTACATGTGACTACATTATAAAAGGGAAGAATGAGAGGAGGAATAGGTACTAATGGGGCTCAACTGTTGTCTATGTAACAGTTGATGTCCCATTCTATGTTGAAACCTAAGGGGCTGTAACAGGCCATGTCAAAGATCCAGCGTGTTTCTCTGCGGGATATTTGCCGTACTAAGTCGCTCCCCCTCCAGTGTGGAGTATATTTTTCAATCCCAATGACTTTAAGTCCGGAGGGGTCACGGTTATGGTGTTGGTCAAAATGTAATGACACACTGTGTTCAGGAAATCCGCTACGTATGCGAGAGAGGTGTTCCCCTATCCTTATCTTCAGGGCCCTACATGTTCTCCCAACGTATTGGAGCCCGCAGGGGCACCCCAAAAGATAGATCACCCCCACTGTGTCACAAGTAATAAATTCCAAAATGGAGTATGTTCTCGAGTTTACATGTGAGGTAAATGCAGATGTTCTAGTTGTCTTGCAAGAGGCACAAACTTTACACCTCTTGCACGGGTAAAAACCTTTCAGATTCCCAAACATTACCACTTTTGGAGGGGGGTCAACTACACTGTTTCAGAGAATTAGGAGGAATTGTTCTAAAACAGAAGACTTCCATTCCCAAGTCCAAATTCTCAAGCAACGGTTTGAGGAAAAAGGGTACGCGATAGAGGTCTTGGAGAAGGACATTAAGGAAGTGGCCGCTATGGATAGAGCAGACATGCTAGTCCCTAAAGCTAGTAAAATAGAGACGAATAGAGATTCTTTTGAGTGGGCTTTTCTGACCACCTTTTCATTGCAACATTGGTGGGTCAGAAAAATAATGAAAAAACACTGGTCAGTTCTGAAAAGCGATAAGATCATGGGCTCCCAGCTTCCTGACACCCCAAAAGTTTTGTTTAGGAGAAATAAAAATCTAAAGGACCTGCTGGCACCCAGTGTAGTTGACCCCCCTCCAAAAGTGGTAATGTTTGGGAATCTGAAAGGTTTTTACCCGTGCAAGAGGTGTAAAGTTTGTGCCTCTTGCAAGACAACTAGAACATCTGCATTTACCTCACATGTAACCTCGAGAACATACTCCATTTCGGAATTTATTACTTGTGACACAGTGGGGGTGATCTATCTTTTGGGGTGCCCCTGCGGGCTCCAATACGTTGGGAGAACATGTAGGGCCCTGAAGATAAGGATAGGGGAACACCTCTCTCGCATACGTAGCGGATTTCCTGAACACAGTGTGTCATTACATTTTGACCAACACCATAACCGTGACCCCTCCAGACTTAAAGTCATTGGGATTGAAAAATATACTCCACACTGGAGGGGGAGCGACTTAGTACGGCAAATATCCCGCAGAGAAACACGCTGGATCTTTGACATGGCCTGTTACAGCCCCTTAGGTTTCAACATAGAATGGGACATCAACTGTTACATAGACAACAGTTGAGCCCCATTAGTACCTATTCCTCCTCTCATTCTTCCCTTTTTATAATGTAGTCACATGTAGCAATAAATGCTTACTCCCTCCCCCATCTACCTTTTGGGTTTGTCCCATAGTGAATGCAATGTGGCATCCCGTATTTGTCATAATGTGATATCAGGTTGCACATTCAGTAACGTTTTATATGCCCATTTTTATTTTATTTTTATTTTTATGTTTTTTAAAAAACAGATATTTTTTCTTAAACTATATACCTGGGAAGGTATATAGTTTAAGAAAAAATATCTGTTTTTTAAAAAACATAAAAATAAAAATAAAATAAAAATGGGCATATAAAACGTTACTGAATGTGCAACCTGATATCACATTATGACAAATACGGGATGCCACATTGCATTCACTATGGGACAAACCCAAAAGGTAGATGGGGGAGGGAGTAAGCATTTATTGCTACATGTGACTACATTATAAAAGGGAAGAATGAGAGGAGGAATAGGTACTAATGGGGCTCAACTGTTGTCTATGTAACAGTTGATGTCCCATTCTATGTTGAAACCTAAGGGGCTGTAACAGGCCATGTCAAAGATCCAGCGTGTTTCTCTGCGGGATATTTGCCGTACTAAGTCGCATTATGTTGTTGTTTACAGTAATTTGTTTTCTAATAACAAATTCCTATTGATGGTTTTGTTATGAGTGATGTCCCGCTCTTCTAGTGTAGAGATCTCGCTCCAATACAAAACCAAGTTGGCTGCAGTGTAGAGCAGGTCCCGGCATTTGCTTGTTCCGGTGTCACTCTCCTGCGTGATCGCATAAATAAGAACGAGGTGTGTGACGTCCGACACTTGAGCCTCCTTTCCCCGTAGAAGCCCGTTTGGATGAAACGCCGTGTCGGGTGGAGCTAAGTATCGCAGACGTCACCACGTTCATGAGCTTGCCAGCTGGCTGACCTGATCGTTTGCACGCCTAGCTGGAAGCATCTGCACAATTGCTTTTTGTATCTTTGCCGAGAAACTTGGATATGTGCAGGGTGAAGGACTGTTTGTTTTTTAATTATGTCAGTGTAAACTGAATAAAACTGTCAGTTTCTTTTAAACCTGTTACACTATGGAGTTCCTTTTTTTCTCTATCTTCCACGATATCCTAAACAAGCTGAATACCTGAGCCATAATTTGGAGTGAGATATCCCTTGGAGTGGTAAATCTCTTCAGCCGTTCGAAGTAGTCTTGAGCTGTCAGCAGTGGAGTGATTTCCAGGACCCAGCCGTGGATAAGTGTTTCTAAATGCCTTACTGACCCCTGGAAGGGTCCAACATTGCGGTAAGCGGCCATCTATTACTTCCCCACATAAGAACAGCTAAGCGACACCATTGGAATTCTCTGCAACACTACATTGGAAATTCCCTATGAACTGTGTTTTTAAAGGCTTTATGAAATTAGTTTTTCAACACCTAATAATTGGAATCCTATTTGGGACGTTGCACATTTCTTATTTGTACATATTTCACTATTTGCAGATCCCCTACTTTATAAGCTATGCGTGAGATCTCACTTAAAGTACTTAGTCCTGGATCTTCTTTTCTTCGCTAGCTAAAGTAACTCCTTGAGATTTATAATCCACAGTTTTAATGAGTCAAATTGAAGTGAAAGTGCTCCTGGTGTAACTGCAACAACTATTTTAAAATCGATTGAAACATCAAAGTAGATAGGCCTCAAGCCTTCTCAGTGTCAGTTTCTCTGCTCCTCTGTGGAACTATAAATCCCAGTGAGGCCTGTATATGAGTCTAATTGCGTGTGGAACTTAGCAAACTCTGGGTCGTGACCTTCTCACCCACTGGATCGGAGCTCCGGGTAGTAACTTTTGTCCTGTGACTGCAACTTGCTTCTCCGTCAGCTCCGTTCAGCTCCGCTGGATGGATCCGGACCTCCGATGCTCGGATGAGTGTCTCTCAGTCTCTGCAATCCGGCCAACGTCCATCGGGCACCCTCAGATGACTTGCCCGAACAACCGGGATTGTTTTCCCCTCACTGTGTGTCCTCGTCTCCAAGGAAACAAAAAAACTAACCAAAACATCTCTCTGCATTACCAGTATTTGGTCACTAGATAGCTCCAAATACTTAAACATAGCAATGTCTATAGACGTTGTATTAAAATATGCAAACACACATCAATATACAAGAATGTCAGCGCTACACTTAAGTAAGGGAGAGAAGAAAAAGTTCATAAAAGATGTAAAGTTCCTCCGCAGACACTCTCGCTTATCTAGGAGGTATATAGGAATCAGCTCCATTACTTCTGTGTGCTTCCAGGATTCTTCAATATGCTCCCAAACCCTACCGTGTCACTGGCGGCAACAATACGCTCCATAGTGTTAATTCATAGGAAAATCGTGGGTGAATGGCTAATGTGAGGGGCTAGCTCGGCAGCGGGTCTGTGCGATTCCCTGGAAGGGTTCAGCACACAGAAAAGAACTAGGCACAGCAGACCGTGGTAGGAGAAAACAAAAAGGTGCGGTTTTATTTTAAATACACCACAAAAAATTATGACAGAAAACAAAAGAAACAACAAAATAAATCCTGGTCAACCTGACCTGCTTGCTACACACGCTGGTGTCCCTAACTACCAACTAGGTACAGCCTTGTGCTGCCCCAGTCCCTGACTCCCTGGAGTTTAAATGTTTTAGGAATAGCCACACAGGCTTTAGCTCACCGCACACAGCACAAAGCACTGACAGTCCACACAGGTCTGCCTCCAGCTTGGAGTGACACTCTATTCATGCTGGGAGCTTTTACAAGAGGCCCTAACGAGCCCACCTGAAACAGCTGGGGTAATCAAGTCCTCCTAGCAGGACTCCCAGCACTCCCCCTAGAGATACAAAGTGGCATAAAGCCTGAATCTAGGAGAGATATACCTGTCCTCTTGGATGCAACCAGGGGATTTAACCTGCCTACTGTCACACTAAGAATGGTTAGCCAACTCCTGGGTACACCTAAGGTCCCCTAATCCCCTCCATCAACACACAAGGGGGATGTATTTATGCATGTATTATTAAACATATTTTTTATACTTCTCTTTAGTGCAATCAATGATGTAGAATAGAAAGTTTGATACCAGCTGAGAGCATTCACCCATACGGGTTGTTTATCCCCCCTCTTTTTTTAAATCAAGGCCTGGGAGAAAAGGTAGGCAGGGCTTTCAGTTGTATGACAGAGAGGGGCTCATCCCCACCTAGCCACAAGTAGATATCAAGAAATAATTGGCCGGTTCCAGAATGTATATATGGCCCCCTATTACTCTCTGTCAACATGCAGAGAGGAGGGTTTGTTCAGGTATCCAGGTCATTGACTTGTGTATGTTTATATGTGTGTTTAAGCTTCTGGTGATCAAAGTCAGGGGAAAAAAAAGGTAGAAAGTCCAATTCAGCCTTAATGTCATTCACTGAAGCATTGTTTAACTAAGGACAGATAAATAGCTGAGAGAGAATAAGCTTCTAGGTATACACAGAAACTCTTGATGCCAGTCATTAATGCAGAGCTACTAATTCATTTCAGACTTAAGGATATTCACTGCAGCATTTATTTAACACATTCTTGTTTTTTCCATACCACTGTATTTTCAGCACTTTTTAGTTTTCCATTAATGGATTTCCAGCAATATCCTCTCTCAAAGAGGCTGTGACTCACCCAACAATGGTCTCCTCTTCATTATGTTGTGAAGTTCCTTTAGTTCAGTTCAGACCCGTTGCAGATGATGTGGACATCCCCGACTAGGAGACCTCAGCTCCTTTGATTCCAGGCAGCTGTCACAGTGTGTACCTCTCTACCATTCGTGGGAGGTCCTCCTCCAGTGTGTAAGCAAGGAGCAAGCTGCCATACAGCATATAGAGTGAGAAAGGATGCCAAGCAATACGTGCCATGCCGTGAAGAGGGATGAGACTCTTGGAGCCAGCATCCAACCCTCCCCTAGCCTTTACCCTCAGCAGTTAGGGTAAAGGCAAGGGGAGGGCTGGATGCTGGGAGAGGGTGGCATTGGCAGGCAGGAGAGAAACCTTCTCCTTGCGCTTCAGCTTCAGTGTCTCGGCATGTCAATGCCAGGGGGGGGCGGGAGTTAGGGTCAAAGTCGGGTCTTCCAGCGTGCACCAACGTGTCAGCGCTCCTCCCCCACATCATCCTCTGTCCAATTTCTGTATTTAACCTTCCATAAGGACCTCTAACCTCCTGTCCATGTTTTTGGCTGTTGGTTAGGGTAAGAATGTTACTCCAGCTAGAGGTCTCAGGACAGTGCAAAATCAGAAGCATTCATCAGTTGTTCTTTTGCTGAGGCCCCCTTTTGCATGGGGCCTTTTTAGACCGCTATGATCACTTCTGGGGGGTAAAAAAATATTCTTCAGTTGCTGTTGAAACAGCAAGGACAGATGTGTATTGTACTATACCGTGCTGCTAGTTTATTCACACAAGTGTGATTTCTGCTGCGTCTGCTGCGTCTGCTGCCACACTTCAATATACACCTGCAGCACTACCCCTGTAAGGCGGCGTACAGACGATCGGACATATCCGATGAAAACGGTCCGCGGACCATTTCCATCGGATATGTCCGATCGGGAGTTTGATCCGATGGCGTGTACACACCATCGGATCAAATTCCCCGCCGCCGGACGGCGCGGTGACGCGGCGGTGACGTTGACGCCACCGCGTCACCGCCACGTCACCGCACCAGGAAGTAAAACACTTCCGCGCATGCGCCGAATCCATTCGGCAGCGGCGCGGCGGCGGTGGGGGACGACATGTCTGCTGGTAAGTGTACTAACCAGCAGACATGTCGGGCGGACAGATTCCACCGGATAGATTTCAAAGCTTGCTTTGAAATCTGTCGGGTGGAGAAATCTTTCCGCTAGCCCATACACACGAGCGGAGATGTCTGCTGAAACGGTCCATCAGACCATTTTCAGCGGACATATCCCCTCGTGTGTACGCCGCCTTAGAGTCACTGGGTAGGAGGGGCCTTTTGTACT
This sequence comes from Rana kukunoris, assembly GCA_029574335.1. Lineage (NCBI taxonomy): Eukaryota > Metazoa > Chordata > Amphibia > Anura > Ranidae > Rana > Rana kukunoris. The sequence goes on from CM056052.1 coordinate 219,007,176, forward strand.
TTGCCGGGACCTTCTTAAGAACTTCAGCCCCTCTGACATACCAGGTGGAGTGTACAAACATACAATACGAACACTGGATTTTTTTAAATCAGGGTTTGCGAGTGATGTCTCACAAAACTAGCAGGATTCAAACCAAAGAGGTGTACAGTACCGCTTTTAGTCAGATGTGGGGGTGGGGCGGGGCACGGGAACCAAACAGAGCCGAATGGCGCCATTCGTAAATGATCGGAAAGACTTGGAAATACGCAATTTCCAAGCCTTTCCTAGGTCAGTCAAGCTGTCCTCTGGCTTTTTCGTGTCTTCCCGAGGCTCTCCAGCGCCCTCCCACCTCTGGCCGCATGTGGCATTGCATGCCATTGAAGTAAATACGGAACTAATTACTTTAGTTTTCATTGACTTCAGTGGGGAAACTCGCTTTCATATGCGAGTACTTTGGATTACGAGCATTCTCCTGGAATGAATTATGCTCGTAATCTGAGGTTCCACTGTACTTAGAACTCAGTAGTAGTCCTAATATCAAAGAAAACCCAATATGGTTGGTAAATAGGCAAGCATATGGATTAACAATTGCAATAACAAAATTTAGCATAGAAAGTGATTAACAGTAAGGACTAGGCATAAGCTAACATTTTCTACTAAAGATAGGCATTCTCAGAACATGCCTATTATGGGTCCTGCGGCCGTGCTTTGTGAATGCGTACACTGCTTATTACTTTTTGTAAGTGCAATAATTATTTTTTAAAAGTGTTTTATATGATACTGCACTACAGGGTTCCTCCTTTTTCTAGGCTTTAAAGGAAATAAGATCTGGAACATTTGCTGGTGGAATCCTAGAACTGCCTGTGTGATTTATGTATGATAAGTAACTGACTGACTGACTTCCCCACAGAGTCTATGGAGTAGTGTGATAAAAGGGAGGACTCTGGTGTAAAGGGGATTCTGCAGAATCTGATGTAAGGGAATGATGGGGACTTTGAGGTAAGGGGAGACTGATGTGAACAGAGGGTTCATCCTGACTGCTGCCCTCTATATGTTGTTTTGTATGTTGTTTTTTGTGTACATACATTTTTTTTTTTTAAATGATCTTTTGTCCTGAGGTTTATTTGTGTCTATGAGGCTGTCCATTGCAGTACATTATTTAGGAGTATTTTGTGTGTACAAGGACTATGTTATATGGGGCAGTGTATATAGCGACTAGGCACAGAATATATTTAATCATCCCCTTTTTAAGCCCCTATACTGTTAGGCAGTATCTGACCATGCATACTGTATGCACGGCACATAACTTCTATTTCTTTTTTGCCCCAGGGTGCCTCACATTTTGTCACTCTGTTTTAAGTTTGTATGTGTAAAGTCAAACAGTAGTCAGAGTACTTGTTATGAGTATTGTTTAATGTTTACATATTGTTTTACTGTTTAAATATCAAATTTCTGTCATATTTCCAGATGTCAGTAAAAAAATGTGCTCCACCAGTAACTTTTCCATGTTTTGTCAGTAAAAAAAGCTATAGGGGGTTGTCAGCAGTAGCACTACCTTGAGGACAGGGACTGATGAGACTGTATAACATGCTGCATAAAATTGTCGGCATACATAAAAGAAATAGTGGTGACTGCCAAGTACAAGATCCATTCTATGCATCCTGCTTATCTGTTTCTGTGTTGAGCAATGAGTAAATGATTATCTTCAAGTAACAATTCAAGCGTTACAGGCTGACTAGGATTCAAATACTGCAAAGCCCCTTGTGTGGTATACAACCAGAGAAAAAACAGAGCAATGTGACAAAGCATTATGTCAAACTGGTGTCACATCTGCAGCCAGAAATCTGTACACAGAGGACAACAGAACAGTTTCTAACCAAATGAGATCTTCTTTACAAGAAAGAACATTTACACAAAGAGTGTGCATGACAGAATGGGGAAATGTAATCCATAGCAAAAGGAGGATTGGTACCGTAGAACATAAGCAATTTAGTGTATGAGAATATCAAAGCTTTCCTTATAATAGATGTGTCAATAGAATTAAAAAAAACATTTGATAAAAATCAAATATAATATGATACACAGTGCCTTGTATTCATAACCCTTGAAATGTTCCACATTTTGTCATGTTACAAACAAAAACTTAAATTTATTTGAGATTTTTTGTGATAAACCAACACAAAGTGGCACACATTTCTGAAGAAGAAGGAAAAATGATTTTGAATATTTTTTATTAAAAAAAAATCTGAAATGTGGCGTGCGTGTGTATTCAGCCCCCTTTACTCTGATACCCCCAATTAAAATCTAGTGGAACCAATTGCTTTCAGAAGTCACCTAATTAGTAAATAGATTCCACCTATGTGTAATTTAATCTCAGTATAAATACAGCTGTTCTGTGAAGCCATCAGAGGGTTGTTAGAGAACCTTAGTGAACAAACAGCATCATGAAGGCCAAGGAACACACCAGACAGGTCAGTGATAAAGTTGTGGAGAAGGTTAAAGCAGGGTTAGATTATAAACAATATATATCAAGCTTTGAACATTTAACTGAGCACTGTTCAATCCATCATCTGAAAATGGAAAGAGTATGGTACAACTGCAAACCTACCAAGACATGGCCGTCCACCGAAACTAACAGGCCAGGCAAGGAGAGCATTAATCAGAGAAGCTGCCAAGAGGCCCATGGTAACTCTGGAGGATCTGCAGAGATCTACAGCTCAGGTGGGAGAATCTGTCCACAGGACAACTATAATGCCCTGTACACATGATCGGTCCATCCGATTAAAACGGACTGATGGATTTTTTCATCAGTTATCCGATGAAGCTGACTGATGATCAGTTGTGCCTACACACCATCGGTTAAAAAAATGTTCGTGTTAGAACACGGTCACGTAAACCACGTACGACGGCACTATAAAGGGGAAGTTCAAATCCAATGGCGCCACCCTTGGGGCTGCTTTAGCTGATTTTGTGCTAGTAAAAGACGATTTGCGCTTTTCTGTCTGTTACAGCGTGATGAATGTGCTATCTCCATAACGAATGCTAGTTTTACCAGAACGAGCACGCCCATCCCCTAATTTAGTCTGAGCATGCGTGGATTTTTAACCGATGGACGTGCTTACAGACGATCGTTTTTTTCCTACCGGTTAGTTAATCATCAGATAATTTTAACCACTTGTCTACCGAGGACGTCATATGACGTCCTCTACTTTGTGCGGGGATATCTGACTGATGCCTGCAGCCACAGGCATCATTCAGATATCGCCGTCTTCAGCCGGCGATTCTGTGCACCATAAGAATGATCAAAGCGGTGGAACCACCGCTTGATCGTTCTTATAGGCAGCTTCTCCGGGCTCTCCCATGCCATCGGGGGCCTGGAGAGCGAATCGGCCGGCGCTCGTTGGTGAAGCATAGAGATGACTGGTGACCAGACGGTCACAGTCATCTCTATGATCGTCGTAGGACCGGGCGCGATGTTATGACGTCACGCCCGGTACCCGGAAGTAAACAAAGCCGCAACCGCGGCTGTCGGCATGTGATCAGTGATTTTTTTTCATTGATTTCATGCTTGTAAGCCTTAAGGAGAGATGTGGGGTCTTATTGACCCCACGTCTCTCCATAAAGAGGACCTGTCAAACTGATTCCTATTACAAGGGATGTTTACATTCCTTGTAATAGGAATAAAAGTGATCCAAAAAAAAATGTAAAAAAAAAGGTGTAAAAATAAAAAATATTAAGTAAAAAAAATAAATTCAAAAGCCCCTGTCCCTGTTATCTCGCGCGCAGAAGCGAACACGCATACAAGTCCCGCCCACATATGTAAACGCCGTTCAAACCCCACATGTGAGGTATTGTCGCGTGCGTTAGAGCGTGTGCAACAATTCTAGCACTAGACCTCCTCTGTAACTCGAAAATAGTAACCTGTAAAAAATGTTAAACCGTCGCTGATGGAGATTTTTAAGTACCAAAGTTTGGTGCCATTCCATGAGTGCACGCAACTTTAAAGTGTGACATGTTAGGTATCTATTTACTCGGCGTAACTTCATCTTTCACATTATACAGAAAAATTGGTCTAACTTTACTGTTTTGTTATTTTTTTAATTCATGAAACCGTTTTTTTTCTCCCAAAAAAAGGCGTTTGAAAAATGATTGCGCAAATACCATGCGAGAAAAAAAGTTGCAATGACCGCCATTTTATTCCTTAGGGTGTCTGCTAAAAAAAAATATATAATGTTTGGGGGTTCTGATTAATTTTCTAGCAAAAAAAAAAAATAGATTTTTACATAAAGGAAAGAAGTGCCAAAATAGGCCGGGTATTAAAGGGGAGGTTCGGATAAAAATACATGCGTCGGTTTTTTATCCATCGGTTAAAAAACTAGGAACTTGTTTAACCACCTTAAAGTGGAAGTTCGCCTAAAAATAAATTTTTAACATTGCATTTATGACATTAAAGATGATTAGAATCACCTGTTTTTAAAAAAAATACGTTCCGTACATACTGTTTCCAAGATGTATTCTCAACCCGGCTTCCGGATATGGCAGTCGAGGCTGGGCGTTGCCTAATTGATGGACAGGCATCCGTCCGACGCATACAACGCGTCATGAGATGCCGAAAGAAACCGAACGTCAGTGCGGCTCTATACTGCGCCTGCGCACCAACGTTCGGCTTTTTTTGGAATCTCGTGACGCGTCGGACGGATGCCTGTCCATCAATTAGGAACGCCCATCCCCGACCATCATACCCGGAAGCCGGGTTGAGAACACATCTTGAAAACAGTATGTACGGAATGTATTTTTTAAAAAAAACAGCCGATTCTAATCATCTTTAATGTCATAAATGCAATGTTAAAAATGTATTTTTAGGCGAACTTCCACTTTAAGGTGGTTAAACAAGTTCCTAGTTTTTTAACCGATGGATAAAAAACCGATGGGGCTCACACACGATCGGTTAGTCAGATGAAAACGGTCCATCAGACCATTTTCATCAGACAAACCGATCGTGTGTACGCGGCATTAGTCATGCACTCTTTATGGAAGAGTGGCAAGAAGAAAGCCATTGTTAAACGAAAACCATAAGAAGTCCCATGTGCAGGTTGCAAGAAGCCATGTGGGGGGACACAGCGAACATGTGGAAGAAGGTGCTCTGGTCAGATGAGACCAAAATTGAACTTTTTGGCCTAAAATAAAAATGCTATGTGTGGCGGAAAACTAACCCTTCGCATCACCCTAAACACACCATCCCCACCCTGAGACATGGTGGTGGCAGCATCATTTTGTGGGGATGCTTTCTTCAGCAGGGACAGGGAAGCTGGTCAGAGTTGATGGAAAGATGGATGGAGCAAATTACAGGGCAATCTTAGAAGAAAACCTGTCTGCAAAAGACTTGATACTGGGATAGAGGTTCACCTTCCAGCAAGACATGACCCTAAACATACAGCCAGAGCTACAATAGAATGGTTTAAATCAAAGCATATTCATGTATTAGCATGGCCAAGTCAAATTCCAGACCTAAATCCAAGACAAGATTTAAAAATTGATGTTCACAGATGCTCTCTATCCAATCTGATAGAGCTTGAGCTATTTTGCAAAGAAGAATGGGTAAAAATGTCACTCTATAGATATGCAAAGCTGGTAGCGACATCCCCAAAAAAACTTCAACTGTAATTGCAGCAAAAGGTGGTTTTGCAAAGTATTGACCAAGGGGCGTGAATACAAATGGAACGCACAGCACACTTTTCACATTTTTTTTGGAAAACAATTTGAAAAGTATTTATCATTTTCCTTCCACTTCACAATTATGTCCCACTTTGTGTTGGTCTATCACATAAAATCCCAATAAAATACATTTACATTTTTATTTGTAACATGACAAAATGGGGAACATTTCTAGGCACTATACATAAAAATGTGTCTCACATTGGTGTAAGCTGCTTGAAGGAATGAGCTGCCAATGCACCCTAACATGTCTAAAAATGCATATGACCTTTTTATTCAAATGGCACACACTGCAATGCACTACCAAGTGTTTCAGTGTCTTACAATATGCAACTATGTTGCAGGTATACTGCCTTTGTACATTGGAGTGCATTTTAGAATTGTAGCACCCTCTAGTGTGTGCTGGGTGTATGGTATTATTTTTTTGTAGAATAGACTTGTTAGTGTAGGCAGTTTTGAAGGCCATAAAATGCCAAGATAGCACAAAACCCCCCTAAATGGCCCCATTTTGGAAAATAGACACCCCAAGCTATTTTCTGAGAGGCATGGTGAGTCCATGGATATTTTATATTTTGCCACCAGTTGCTGGAATATGACAAACTTTTTATTTTATTTTATTTTTTTGCACAAAGTTACCACTAAATGATATATTGCTCACACATGCCATGGGCATAGGTGGAATTACACCCCAAAATACATTCTGCTGCTTCTCCTGAGTACGGGGATACCACATGTGTGGGACTTATTGGGCGCCTAGCTGTGTACGGGACCCTGAAAACCAAGCACCGCCTTCAGGATTTCTAAGGACGCAAATTTTTGATTTCACTCCTCACTACCTATCACAGTTTCAGAGACCATGGAATTTCCAAATGGCACTAAACCCCTGCAAATGACCCCATTTTGGAAAGTAGACACCCCAAGCTATTTGCTGAGAGGCATGGTGATAGACAGTGAGGAGTGAAATCAAAAATTTACACCCTTAGAAAGCCTGAAGGCGGTGATTGGTTTTCGGGGTCCCGTACACGGCTAGGCTCCCAAAAAGTCTCACACATGTTGTATCCCCGTACTCAGGAGAAGCAGTAGTATGTATTTTGGGGTGTAATTCCACATATGCCCATGGAATGTGTGACAAATATGTAATTTAGTGACAACTTTGTGCAAAAAAAAAAATAATAATAATTAATAATTATTTTTCCCACAACTTGTGTCAAAATATAAAATATTCCATGGACTCGACATGCCTCTCAGCAAATAGCTTTTTTTTAAATGTCCTGGCATTAAATGCACAATATTTAGAAGCTTATGTCGCACATCACCCACTCTTCTAACTACTTGAAGACAAAGCCCTTTCTGACACTTTTTGTTTACATGAAGACATATATATATATATTTTTTTTTTTGCAAGAAAATTGTGTTGAACCCCCAAACATTATATATTATTTTAAAGCAAAGGCCCTACAGATTAAAATGGTAGGTATTGCATTTTTTTTTCCACCCAGTTTCTGCGCAGCGATTTTTCAAACGCATTTTTTTTGGCCAAAAATACATATTTTTTTATTTTAATGCACTAAAACACACGATATTGCCCAAATTATTGATGAAATAAAAAAGATGATCTTAGGCCGAGTACATAGATACCAAACACAACATGCTTTAAAATTGCGCACAAAAGCTTGTAAAAGCAGTCTAGAGGCTAATTAGCCGCCAGGATTGCTTTTACAGAAAAGCCAACCGCTGGCTGAAAAGAATGATACCAAGATGATACCTAAACCCGCAGGCATCATTCTGGTATAACCATTCAAAGTCCAGCAACATACCATACGTTGATGGTTCTTGTTGGACATGTATTGTAATCTTTTTTTTTTCATGCAGCCTGTTGGCTGAACGAAAAAAAGAGATTGATCGGTGGGTATGCCCACCATTAGAATACCTCCCTTCATCCACCCACTTCTAATGATGGGCATACATGCACCAGTTATATATGCCGAAGCATGGGGGCATCCTCCCGCAAAAAAGTTATGCCGCTCACACACCTATGTACGCCGCATAAAAAGTTATAGCGCATACACACGGTCAGACTTTTCCACGGGCAAGTTTCCGACGGTATTTCGATTGTATGTACGCGGCATTAGGAGCAAAATCTCCTCCGCCCCTAATGCCCCCATGCTTCTGCATGTATGCTCTTTTTTTAACTGTGGTGGTGAAATCACTTCCCACAGTGTTGGAGTTGTGGCTTTATATATCGTGGGAGCAAACGCTGTTGCTGTCACGCTAAATAAATCCGCGATGCAACTGAATGGCGTACCTGCTAAGCAAATGATGGTTAACAATAAAACAAACATTACAGTATAACATACCATACCTGCAAAGCAAATACTATAAAACATTGTAAAAATAGAGAGAATAGATATAGAACAATATTGAGTGGACAGTAGAGAGTGAACATACGAGAACAACAAAGAAAGGAGAAAAATACAACCACAACTATTTTTGGATTTTTTATTTTATATATTTTTTGTGTTTTTGTGTGAGTTTTTTAATTTTTTCCCCACCTTTTTTCACTTTTATAAAAACTGTAAACTGAGCGTTGCAGATTATGGTCTCTCAAAATGTGATGGCCATTACATCTTCCGAAACCATGTGTTAGTGTGCCTAGGACTGTGTGGTGCCGTACCCTACGCTAATACTCAACTAGTGTGTGGTAGTGTTTGAAACATTCACCAATGCAGAGACCAGGTTGGTCAGGACAGTCGGGACAATAAAAGTGGGTGTCACGCCTGAATCCGAGTTTGCTGCAGACACAACATCTTCTTTGGCGGATTCTTTGGGCAGGGGTACCAGAGAGGATAAAAGGAAAATGCCTCTCATACAGCCGGCTCACTGCATTTGCGTTGGGAAGGTGGGGCAAAGCACCGTCTGGAAACAGAAGGGCTTCGACGATCTCTTCCTGGAATTTTAGGAAGGATCCAGTTCGTCCTGAAGCTCTGTATAGCACATGAGCGTTCAGCAAAGCCAATTGAAACAAATAAACAGACACTTTTTTGTACCAGCGTCTGGCCTTACGGGCAATTAGGTACGGCGCCAACAACTGGTTATTGAGGTCCACCCCTCCCATGTTAAGGTTGTACTCGTGGATACAGAGGGGTTTCTCCACAACACCAGTCGCCGTAGGAATTTGGACTGCCGTGTCTGCGTGAAGCGTGGACAGAACGAAAACATTCTGTGAATCCCTCCACTTCACTGCTAACAAATTATTACACTGTAAGCAGGCTCTCTCCCCCCGACTAAGACGGGATTCTACAAGCCGTTGGGGGAAGCCCCAGCGATTAGGTCGCATGGTGCCACATGCGCCAATTCCATAATCAAAAAGATGACTAAAAAGTGGCACGCTTGTGTAATAATTGTCCACGTACAAGTGGTACCCCTTTCCGAATAAGGGTGACACCAATTCCCAGACTATCCTACCAGCGCTCCCTATGAAATCAGGGCAATTCTCCGGCTCTACGTGACTGTCTTTTCCCTCGTAAACCATAAAGCTAGATGTATAGCCTGTTGCCCTGTCACAGAGCTTATACATCTTGACCCCGTATCTGGCACGCTTGCTGGGAAGGTATTGTTTGAATGACAAGCGGCCAGAAAACGTAATCAGGGACTCATCAACGCAGACAACTTGATGGGGATTATACAAGGCTGCAAACCGTTCGTTAAAGTGGTTTACGAGGGGCCGAATTTTGTAGAGCCGATCGAATTCAGGGTCTCCCCGAGGACGACAGAGTTTATTGTCACTAAAATGCATGAACCGCAAGATCTGCTCGTATCGTGTCCTGGTCATGGAGGCAGAGAAAATGGGCATATAGTGAATTGGGCGCTTGGACCAATACAACCGCAGTTCACTCTTTTTAGTAATGCCCATGAGGAGGGTAAGGCCCAGAAAGATCCTAAATTCGGAAACCGTAATTGGTTTCCAATCTTTGTCAAGGGGCAGCTGGGGATTAGCGGCGATGTGTTGACCAGCATACAAATTGCTTTGGTCCACAATAGATCTATAGAGATCTTCCGTGAAAAACAGTGAATAAAAATCCAGTGACGTAAAATCAACTATTTCCACCTGAATTCCGGGTTGGCCAGTGAATGGGGGAAGTACGGGTGCTGCAGAAGGGGTGGGTACCCAATCAGGATTGGTGAATGCAGCAGGAAGGGCACTATGGGCACGAGGGGCCTGTCTTTGTCTTCTTCTTGGTGGCAGCGGGACACTACTTGTGCTTGCCACCTCGCCAGCTTGAACTGCACTTATGGGACTCGCCACGTCACCAAGTGTTACTGCAGTGCTGGATGTATGACCAGGATGTACTAGGCCGCTGGTGCTTGCCAGTTCACCAGAAGGAATAGCGGCGCTAGTACTACTCTGCCCCATACGAGAGCCCTGCGGTTCTTGCACCTCAGCGACAGCAGAAGATCGGGGTCTGGTACGCCTGACCCTAGCAGGGACGACAACTCCGTCGTCAGAGCTATCTGTCAGGGAGCCACTGTCGTCTACAGCAGGGATCTCCAAACTACGGCCCTCCAGCTGCTGTGAAACTACACTTCCCATGAGGCATTGTAAAACTCTGAGGCGCCGTACACACGGCCGAGGTTCTCGCTGAAAACCAGCGAGAACCTCGCTGGAATGCACATTTCAGCGAGGACCTCGGCCGTGTGTACGGTCTCGGCGAGCTTCCCGTCGGGAAGCCCGTCGAGCCGAAATAGAGAGCACGCTCTCTATTTCCTCGACGACCCGCCCGGAAGAATGGCTGGTTGCCATTCCCGACGGGCGGGTCGCTGAATTCGACGGCCGGGAGAGAACCTCGACGGGCGGAACGATGTGTTCTGCCCGTCGAGGTTCTCTGCCGTGTGTACGGCGCCTCACATTCGTAGACATGATTAGGCATGATGGGAATTGTAGTTCCTGAACACCTGGAGGGCCGTAGTTTGGAGACTCCTGGTCTACAGGATCGTATTCTGAGCCAGAATTTGACAGATGCGTGACCTCCTCATCACTATCTGACAGGCTCATAAACAAGTAGGCCTCATCACCACTGTACCTTCGATTTGCCATTTCGGGCTCTAAATTTAGGGGTACAGTAGTAAGATTCACAGGAAAAAAAGCACCTGACCTGTTAGCGACAGTTAAATGCTACCAAAAAACTGTTAGCGATCGCAGAGATCAGGCCTGACTCTGCGAACGCTGCAGTTATGTGTTTTTGTGTTTTGTGTCAGTGATCGATCGATACTGCACTTGGTTGGGCTGGGCTGGGCGAAGGTGCTAACCGCAGGTGCTAGCAGGTATCTGGGCTGATCCCGCTAACAATGCGTTTTTGGGAACCCTGAACTGCAGGGGACGCTAGTATAGATCTGATCAGATCAGCTATCGATCAGTTCAGATACTATACCACTAAGGGGGGGTGTATGGTGCGTGCGTGGGTGTTAGCGCTACTGGCACTAATCTGACGCTGCCTGGGGCGACGCAGACCCTATCTGGCGCTAAAACCAAACTTTGATCACCCGCCGGGCAATCAGGGGGTTAAAACTTTATTGCAAAAAATATGGCGGGTGCCTTGACGGTATAAAAAATAAACTAGCTAAACTGTGTCACCCGCAGTGTTGTAAGTAACGGAGTTACAATAAACGCAGTTACCTAACGCAGCCCCTTTTGAGGGTAATGAGTAATCTACCTGATTACTCTTCCCCTCACAGTAACGCAGTTCCCATTACTTGGGCGGCATTACCGCAATTACATCTACCGCCACTAGATGGCAGCAGAGTATTTGCTTCTGCCGGCGCTGTGAACATAAATATGGGTGGAACTCTGCTTTAGAATCATGTGACCGCTGTGATGGCCTGTCACAGCAGTCTGAAAACTCCCAATCGCAAAGAGCCCTGGATACAATGAGCCCCACCCGCCTCACACTGACCTATCACCGGGGAACAACTCACATCGATCACACACACTGTGTGCGCAACCTGATCAATGAACCGGGGAACACATGCCTGGAACAAAATGTTCCACAGAACAAACGTTCCCTATACAACACAGTGTACACAGCGACATCTAGTGGTCAACATGGTAAGTGCAGGACACCTATACAGACCAATGATCAGCAAGTTATTTTTGGTCAGTGATTTAATCTCTTCATCAGACAACAAAGAAAAATCTGACATCCCCATTCCAGATCCCTTGCATCCAATAAAGCTTATATAAGATAAATAAAATACTAAACAATAAACTATAGAAAATTCTAATAAAGCCTAATATAAGATTTTAAAATACAGACTCTGTAAACATCAAGGGAATGTATATTATAAACATACATTTTAATCCAGCTTATAATTTGGATGTAATATGTAGCAGATGGATAAGGGTTTTAAGTCCTATTAGCTGCACAAACATGGTAGGACGGATGCACCTACAGTGGTTGACCGCGATATTGTGTCAATCTCGCTCCCTTTCTCTGCGAGATTGAGCACTTGCGAGCCCCATCGCGGGAGCCAGCGCCGAGCTGGCTTGCCGCGATGGAGACAAAGCCGTTATAGAAGCGACGGGAATCCGACGCGGATTCCCGCCAATTCTACACGTGGGCGGAGTTTGTTATGAATCCTGAGAAGGAAGTCTCCGCCAGATTTTGAATAAAAATCCGGCATGGGTTCCCCCCTCGGGAGCATAACGGGCCCTTAGGTCTGGTATGGGTTGTAAGGAGACCCCCCTACGCCGAAAAAACGGCGTGGGGGTCCCCCCACAATCCATACCAGACCCGTATCCAAAGCACGCCGGCCGGTCAGAAGGGAGTGGGGGGCGAGCGAGCGCCCCCCCTCCTGAGCCGTACCGGGCAGCATGCCCTCAACATGGGGGGGGTCAGGTGCTCTGGGGCAGGGGGCGCACTGCGGCCCCCCACCCCAGAGCACCCTGTCCCCATGTTGATGAGGACAGGGCCCGTTCCCGACAACCCTGGCCGTTGGTTGTCGGGGTATGCGGGCGGGAGGCTTATCGGAATCTGGAAGCCCCCTTTAATAAGGGGGCCCCCAGATACCGGCCCCCCACCCTAAGTGAATGAGTATGGGGTACATTGTACCCCTACCCATTCACCTGCAAGAAAAGTGTAAACACAAATAAACCACACAGTGTATTGAAATATTTTATTAGTTGGCCGCCGGGGGGGGGGTGTGTATGATCGCTTACCTACCGGAGCATGATGGGGCTGCGACGTCACAAGACAGGCCTATATAACTCACTGTGAGCCGCTCGCCAGCCATAACAGCGGAAGGAAGTGTCGCGTCAACATCTGGAGAAGAGAAGAAGAAGAAGACGTCACAGAAGAGGGGACTCGCCGCCGCCAGTAATTGAGCTAACACGAAGATAGCGGCGGCGAGTCCTGAAGAAGATAAAGACCCCCGGAGAGCGGAGAAGACCCCCGGAGAGCCGGAGAAGACCCCCGGAGAAGACCCCGGAGAGTGGGAGAAGACCCCCCCCGCCGCCGAAGATGTCGAAGGAAGCCCGCCGGGTGGTGGGCGCTTTTATCAAAGCGCCCCCCCGGCGGCGGAAGAGAACCAGACGCTGGTGAAGAACAGCGGCACCCACCTCCCTGCAGAAGCCCGCCGGAGGGGGGCGCTTTTATAAAAGCGATCATACACACCCCCCCCCGGCGGCCAACTAATAAAATATTTCAATACACTGTGTGGTTTATTTGTGTTTACACTTTTCTTGCAGGTGAATGGGTAGGGGTACAATGTACCCCATACTCATTCACTTAGGGTGGGGGGCCGGTATCTGGGGGCCCCCTTATTAAAGGGGGCTTCCAGATTCCGATAAGCCTCCCGCCCGCATACCCCGACAACCAACGGCCAGGGTTGTCGGGAACGGGCCCTGTCCTCATCAACATGGGGACAGGGTGCTCTGGGGTGGGGGGCCGCAGTGCGCCCCCTGCCCCAGAGCACCTGACCCCCCCCATGTTGAGGGCATGCTGCCCGGTACGGCTCAGGAGGGGGGGCGCTCGCTCGCCCCCCACTCCCTTCTGACCGGCCGGCGTGCTTTGGATATGGGTCTGGTATGGATTGTGGGGGGACCCCCACGCCGTTTTTTCGGCGTAGGGGGGTCTCCTTACAACCCATACCAGACCTAAGGGCCCGTTATGCTCCTGAGGGGGGAACCCATGCCGTATTTTTATTTAAAATCCGGCGGGGACTTCCTTCTCAGGATTCATAACAAACTCCGCCCACGTGTAGAATTGGCGGGAATCCACGTCGGATCCCCATCGCTTCTATGACGCACTCGCTGGAATGTGCTTTTACTATTCCAGCGAGTGCGAGATGTCGGCAGCCTGTCGCCGAGAATCGGCGCGATGCTGTCGTGCTATAAACATATTCTTGGCGGCAGGCACTGTAGGCTGGGATATACACGAGATCACCATTTGTTTCCGGTTTTCTTCTGTCAAGGATCTGGCATTCTTTTGTCTTGGAGTATTAACTCACTGCTCCCTGGAAAGCGCCATCATCTGCTTCTCAACAAAGCATTGTAGAATATAAAAAAAAAATCCAGTTACTTTGCTGAGTAACTAATTACTTTTTCAATGTAGTAACTGAGTCACTAACGCAATTACTTTTTCGGAGAAGTAATTTGTAACTGTAACTAATTACTTTTTTAAAGTAAGATGAGCAACACTGGTCACCCGTGACACTTATACTGTGATCACTGGTGACAGGGGGTAATCAAGGGGTTAAACCTTTATTGGGGGGGTTAGGGGGGGTCCCTAGACTTATTAGGGCCTAAGACTAATTACCCCAACAATTATTTTAGTCACTAATGACACTTGTACAGCAATCAAAAAAAAATCTGATTGCTGTACTGGGTAACACAGTGACAGACAGTGAAAGGGTTAATTTGGGGGGTGATCAGGTGGTTAAATGTGTACCTATGTGACCTGGTGTCAGTGTGCTGTTGTGCAACTCACGTTTAGATGCTGTCTCCCTCTCGGTGTGGAACAAAAAGACCGACACGAGGGAGAGAGCAGCACTTCCCCTGTCAATGTTTACAAAACAGTGGCAAGGGGAAAACAACCATTGGCTGAGGGTGATCAGCAGGTCCAGGCCAGATTTTATTGGCCTGGACCCGATGAGTGATCGGTTCTGTATCGAATCCGATCGTCGGGAGCGGCGGGGAGGCGCGCACGCGCCTCCGAGCCATTCACGCGCAGGACGTAAAGCTACGGGCTCTCGCATAGCAGTGCCACCGTCCCGCAGTAATATGACGGCGGGCGGTCGGCAACTAGTTAACGAAATTGGCCTATAGTTTTCGACATGTTCTGGGTTTTTGTTAGGCTTTGGGATAACTGTTATGTAGGCCGAATTTAATTGGGGGTCAAGGGGGGAGCCAGATGTTTTAGAATTAAAGAACCTCGCCATGTAAGGTGACAATATATCTACGAAAGCTTTGTAGTACGGCGCAGAAAGACCATCCGGACCCGGGGCCGAAGATTTTTGATAACACCTTTAATCTTTTCCACCGAGATAGGGTCCTCCAAAGAATCCCTATGTTCCGCTGATAACGACGGAATAGTTAATTTGTTTAAGATTTCTGAAATCAGTGGACCATTATCCAGAGAGTAAGATGAGTAAAGAGAGGAATAAAAATCGTGGAATGCTGCTAATATTTTATCGGGATTGGCTGTAGGAGGTTGTCCTGAGATCTTGATTTTGGGCATGATAAAAGATCGCGGTTTTGGGGGGAGTTTAACGGCCAACAATGATCCTATTTTATCTTTCTGCAAATAAAATTTTGCCCCGCTCCAACGGATATGTTTGGCAGTTTTTTTGTTTTTTAAATGATTTTCAGATTCCATCACTTCCTGTAGATTCTCTCAGCATTCACTTCCGGTAGGTCATCTCCCAGAAGTCATCACTTCCTTGTTACATCACAGAAGTTGTGATAGGCTGTATTCACCAGTCTGGACCATACCTCCCTCATTAGAATACCACCTTCCACCCACTTCCTATACAATCTGAGTTTATAATCTCCTTTGGATCTCCCATCAGCTATGTAGTACAAGTGCCTGTCTAATTTAATACAAATTGAATGGTCAGATGGGTCCCCTTATTCCATAGTTCTGATAAATCCAATGGAAAGTGTACAGAGATTGTACAGTCAGTTTACATAGTGTATGGACATCTTTATACAAGTACACAGGAGAGAGTGGATAGAGACACTAATTTGTCAAGCCTCATTCACATCTCCATGTAGCAGAAACGCACATACCTGCATGCATTTGTTTAGGGTGTTTTGGAGCTTTTTCAATCGTCACACATAGGACAGCCTACGCACAAAAATTAACCCAGAGAAGCTCCAGAACTTTTTTGGAGTGGTGCATAATGTGTTTTGCAGTTTTTGGTGTGTTTGCTGCACTTGGGGTGGCTTTAACCTCTTCCCGACCGCCTACCACAGATGCACTGTGGCAGGTCATCTCTTTTGCACAAAACGGCATACCTGTACTTAATTTTGTGTAAAAGACACTGGGGGTCGCGCACAAACGCTGATTGGACAGAGGAGGAGCCAACCAGTGGGTCCAGCAGACTCAATGTCGACAGGCCACCCACGATTGTTTCCCAGAGAGGCAAAATGGCGATCTGCCTTGTTTACATAAGCAGGAACACCAATATCTGTCTTTGCCCAGTCAGACCACCCCCCACACAGTTATCAACCACCTCCTATGGACACACTTAACCCTTTGATCGCCCCTGATGTTAACCCCTTCCACGCCAGTTTCATTAGTACAGTAACAGTGCATATTTTTAGCACTGAACACTGTAATAATGTCAACAATTCCCCAAAAAAAGTGTCAAAAGTGTCAGTTAGGTGTCAGATTTGACTGCCGCAATGTCGCAGTCCTGCTAAAAATTGCAGATCGCCGCCACATAGGGCAGACCGTTGATTTTAATAGGAAATTTGTTTGTGGTGCGAGTGACACGTTTTTTACTGCTGCATTTACCACCCATTTTTTCATGTGGCAAAATGTGTTTGCTTCTGTGTTTGGTGCTGTTAACTAATGACTAGGGTTGTCCCGATACCACTTTTTTAGGACCGAGTACAAGTACCGATACTTTTTTTTATGTACTCGCCGATACCGAACACTGATACTTTTTTTAAATGTGACCCCAAATGCAGCCAGGTCCCCCCACAAATGCAGCCATGTCCCCCACAAATTCAGCCATGTCCCCCCCACAAATACAGCCATGTCCCCCACATATGCAGCCATGTCCCCCACATATATGCAGCCATGTCCCCAAACATATGCAGCCATGTCCCCCATACCTAGTGTGTACCAGGCTTTAGACTCCAAAAAATGTAAGAATCATCCATAACACCTTCTCCTTAGGAACATCTAAAAAGGTAAAATATTTTTTAGGTATGCCATTTGAATTGGAACACATAATAAACATATAGTTGGGTTATCTCAAATTTGACTGCAAACGTGTAAATACCCTTTAAGGATTACAAAGGACATATTTATAATATTATTCATGAAAAATCATAAGTTGGGCAACTGTGTGGTTTACTTTAAATTATTATCCTTATTATCCTTATCATTTTTGCATGGTTGCATTTTAAAGATTATAACAGCTATTTAACCACTATTTTAAAATCTACATGCTGCTGACTTTACAATGAGCATTTGAAGATTTGATTTTGATTAAATAAATTATATTGCTAATTAATCAGTTTATAATAGGATTTGGACTTAGGTTTTGGACTCACCAACGACATGGATTATTTTTAATCACTATAATGTTGCACATGATATACAGATTTTTCTGAAGGAATCCGTTACACCACATGGATTGACCCATGGATTATTAAAACTGTATTTTAAACATTTCTTACTTGTTTTTTTACATACTATTTGAATTATTACAAGACAGGTTACACCGTTTTTTTTTTTTCTTTCTGAAGGAGCCAACAGTGATCTTAGATTGTAAGCTCTAACAAGCTCCTTCTGTATTAAATTGTATTGTAATTGTACTGTCTGCCCTTATGTTGTAAAGCGCTGTGTAAACTGTCTGTGCTATATAAATCCTGTATAATAATAATGTTCTCTCTCAGACATCTTCCAGTCTTCTATCTAAAATATAAATTTGCTATGTCCTATCAAAAAATTAGGGGTCACAGGCCTGACAAATCAGTGATTGGCTAAAGATAAACACAAATTAAAGACAAGTACACATTAGATGCTTACACTTTTGGATTAAAAACCGATAGAAAAAAACGATCGTCTGCAGGGAAATCCATCTGTCAAAAATTCAGGCATGCTCAGAATCAAGTTGACGCATGCTCGGAAGCATTGAACTTCATTTTTCTCAGCACGTCGTAGTGGTTTACGTCACCGCGTAGGACACGATCGGATTTTTAACCGATGTGTGTGTGTGTAGGCAAGACTAATGAAAGTCAGCTTCATCGGATATCTGATAAAAAATTCCATCGGTTCGTTTTCATCAGATGAACCGATCGTGTGTACAGGGCATTACACAAAAAATGTCCAATCAGCACATCTTCCATCTCGTGAATACTGTCACCACTGCATTCACTCAGAGTAGCACAGCTTTCACACTCTCTGGCCTGTCACCATTGCATCCTATCATAGTGGGTTACTCCTTCTACATAATCTATTTGAACTCAGCCCAGCTTCTGGCTTTCTGTCCAAACAATGCTTTTGAAAGATAGCAGCTGTGTCCATATCAGCCTTTCTGCTATCCAGTTTGCATCTGTGTCCTATTGATTCCTGTGTATCGACCTCTGGCTTATATCCTGGTGTCCATTAATTAACATTTTTTAGGCTTTTTTCCCTCTCTGTTTTCACCTGGTGATCTGGCCATTAACGTACCTCCAGTGCTAGAGTTCCCTCACTCTGGATGAATGAGCACAGGGGCACCTATGGACAGCAGCGTTGTCAGTCTGGGGGAGGGGAGTGTACGATGGACTAGCAGATGGAAGCCAAACTCCAGCTCACACTGCAGTTACAACAACAGTTTTGTTCCTTTATGCCCCATACACACGGCTGGGAAAACTGGCAATGTGTATGCTCCATGGCAGTTTTCCCAACAGGAAAACTGACAAGAATCCTGGCAGGAAAAATGAGAACACGATTCCCGTCTGTCTTTTTCCCAGCAGTTTCCCTATGACAAACACTGCGGTGGAGCATACAAATGGCCGGGATTCCCAGCCAAAGCTCTCACCGCATTTACCCGATGAGAAAACCTCTGGTGTGTACAGCGGGAAAGTTATCTTGGTCATGTGTACAGGGCATTAAGGATAAAGGTTTTACATGAATAAATGCTGACGGTTATAAGCACCCTTGTCAATGTTAAATGGTTTGTTTCAACAGTCAAACTGCTACATTGGCAAGGAGAGAGTCTCAGTTTCTGAGAATGCCTGTTTGGGGCAAAAGTGTCGTGTGGAGCTGCCCTGTGGTGTCAACTCGCATGCCAGCCGGTCCTGCGGTGGCGCTGTGTATTGTTTGGTCCTACTGAACATTGTGGGCTAAAGAAACAGATATGCCCGGTTGATATCATACTGGAACTGATTGCTGGTATTATTCAAAGCGCTCTGTGATCCTTTCCTGGTAAGAGGTAGTGCATGGGGGAACGGCACCTGAACACTGGAAGCACTTATATTTGTTTGAATGTCACTTAACCACTTTAGCCCCAAAAGGATTTACCCCCTTCCTGACCAGAACATTTTTTGTGATTCTATACTGTGTTGCTTTTGCTGACAATTGCACAGCCATGCGACGTTGTACCCAAATAAAAATTGATGTTTTTTACCCCCACAAATAGAGCTTTCTTTTGGTGGTATTTGATCACCTTTAAGGTTTTTATTTTTTGAGCTATAAACAAAAAAGTGTGACAATTTTGGGAAAAAAATGCAATATTTTTTCATTTTTGCTATAATAAATATTCCCAAAAAATAAATAAAAAAAAGAATTTCTAACATAGTTTAGGCGATATGTATTCTTCTACAAATTTTTGGTAAAAAAACGCAATAAGTGTATATTGATTGGTTTGCGCAAAAGTTATAGCGTCTACAAAATAGGGGATAGATTTATGACATTTTTATTATAAAAAATGTTCTTTACTAGTAATGGCGGCGATCAGCGATTTGTATTGGGACTGCGACATCTCCCCGCTCTGCCTCTCTGTGTCACAATCGCGAGCCACCAGCGAACATTGAATTTGCAGGACCCGCGGTGTGTGTGCTCCCACTAGGCAGCACATTCAAAGGGACATACAGGTACGCCTATTTGTCTGCCAATGACATTCTGCCGATGTAAATCTGCGGGCGGCGGTCAGCAAGTGGTAAAGCAACTTGAGTCACTAGTGGACTTTTAATATGATTTTTGGACTTTTTGGCTAACATGTATTTATGCCTTGCTCTTATTATTCGTGTTTATGTCTTTTAGTTTTGTTTCACTTTGCGATTGCATTTAGAGGAGACATGTGCACATTGTTTTCTACAATACACATGCCATATTCCAAAATATTGTGAATCTCTGTTTCTGGTCATTTCTCTGTTTGTTTTAATTTCCTGCTTAGAACTTCTCAGTTAATAGGATAGACGTTTTACGACATTAATGCAAGGATGGTGCTTTGAGGGTTCAAGAAGGCATAATTCTAAGCTAGAGAAATTGTAATAGATTTGAATAGATAGCGCCCTTAATAGATTCCCCCATGGTAGTCTTTTGTCATCACCAGTAGCTAATTATCCATGGTCCCATAATGCTATACATTTCATCATAGACTTTCCTCCATTTAGTGACTGCACTAGATAGTGTGGACCAATATTCTAAATTGTTTATTACCACCTCTAAAAGATTTGCCAACTGCAATTACCCTAAGATCATCTGATATTTTTGACTTTCATGGTCTTGCATCTCCTATGATATTTCATAGTTGATATTGTGTTTTTTTTCCCCACACTACTGAATAGTCTTGTAATAAAACTCCAGTTACTTCATAAAATATTCACCATTGTCCCTGATGTTGAGCAGTGAGTCCCCCCTATGTGTTTAGTTGACTCAAACTGGCCATACATGGATCAGCCAAATGTTAATCCATTAGTGGGGACAGTGGTTGTACAGAAGTTAATCTACTGATTGACTTCTGTACAACCAGCCTTTCGGATAAATGCAGTTCAATCAGTGCCACCGGCTATAGCTGGCAGTGTATTTTGCCGGCAAGGAAGTCCCCCTGCCGTCAGAACACAATAGCTCAGCGGGAGTGATTCCCCTATCCACCTCAAATGTGCTGATTGAATTAAAAAACAGAATCATCTATGGGCTGCTTAACAGGTATTTGAAACTGATCCATTGTTGAGTAATGGATCACAATGTCATCAAGGAAATTCCTTACTGGAAAAATGTACAATTTATTAAAACCCAGGACAACATTGTGTTGAAGTCTTCACTCAATCATTTGTTAGAACACTAAACCCAAAAGCAAGTTATATTACAAATTCTATTAACTTGGGCTGTTATTACCCTATAGGCAGTAGGACATGGGCTACACAAATATTTTGTGTTCTATTAATTTTGGTTGTTTTTAATGTATATCAAAGTTAATACACATTAATTATATAATACAGCATATAAACATTGTAGCATTATTTTCAGACAGGATATCTGGCAGCAGAATGAAGTGGTTTAAGTTTTAGTTAGCAGACTTTCCACTGTCTCTGGAGGTAATTAAGTTGCTAAAACTGTTTTAATAAGAATACTCCAAACGACATTGATATTTTTGCATGTTATAAACAAAATGCTTTTAATGGAAGTGTATTGCACTGAATAATACATATATCTTTTCATGAGTAATTGCAATAATGTCCATTTCTGGGGAGCAAATTTGTAGGCTTGGACATTTTAATACCTCAATATATTTTCCATTTCCTGTAAAAATAAACAGTACTGCAAATTTTACTGCTATAGCTTTAGCTTTTACCATATAAAAAAACAAGTATAATTACACTATTACATCAGAGCAAAAGAAAAGGGAACAATATTGAAAGGTCAGCATGACCTGCAGCCAATTTGGTGATTTCACCTTTATTTTTAGGTTTAAAATTATTTTACTAAAAAGAAAACATGTATTCCTTTGAAAGATGCCTGCCTGTATACACTAGAACGTTAGGCACAATTATAACATTTATTGGCACATTGTAGATAAAGTTTAATGGACAGTCACTTGGACACCTTGTCCTCATAACAATAAACATAGAAATAACTCATTATAAATAATGGGATTTTATACTTGTACTAAATAATACACATAACAAATGCTTAAAAAATACTTTATTACAATAACAATATTGTAAACATATATATATTTTTAGAGTACATAGATGCTTGTAACAAATCCCATGTAAATAGGTCTGTGACATAACCTATACTGTCAGATAAACTTTTTTATTTAACTGTGCTGTGAAAAAATATATTTGTTGATGAAATTGTAATAAGTAGTCTGTTCTAATGTACCAAAAAAAACAGGTACAAGTAAAGATCAATTCAGTACCAATCTTAGTGTTTACCTTTATGAGAATCTAGAAAAGTGGCACTCACATGTTACACTCACTCAAGGAATATGCATGGTGTTACAGATCACAAGGGAGAGGCAGCCCCAGCCATTGCCCAGGCAGGGAAATAGGTGATCACAAGAGGGGCAGACAGGACCTAGTACCCCCTCTACAATGTTACAATGTAAAAGATGTGTAAGCAAAAAAAGAGAAAGAATTTCCCTGCACAATAAATGTGGACAACACTGTTCCCTACAGTCAATTAGGTTTAAAATCAGAATGAACAACCTGAGGAGGGGGGACGCATGGTGTATTACACAGAAGGGTGCTTACAAAATGTGGCGAAACACCAACTTAAAGCTTAAAGGGGTTGTAAAGACAAAAATATTTTCCTCTTAAATTAAAGTCTGAGGCCGCGTACACACGATCGAATTTGTCCGCTGAAAACGGTCCGATGGACCGTTTCAGCAGACAAATCCGATTGTGTGTACGGGCTAGCGGACAGGTTTGTCCATCGGACAAATTTCAAAGCATGCTTTGAAATTTGTCCGCTACAAACCTGTCCGTCGGATATGTCCGCTGGTTAGTACGGGAAACCAGCGGACATATCCTCCCGCACATGCGTCGTATCCTGTGAATGGATCCGACGCATGCACGCGGAAGTGTTTACTTCCTGGTGCGTGACGTGGCGGCGTCAACGTCACCGCCGCGTCACCACGCTGTCTGCTGGCGGGGATTTTGATCCGATGGTGTGTACACGCCATCGGACCGAAATCCGAAGAGACATGTCCGCTCTAAACTGTCCGTCGGACAAGTTTGAGCGGACATATCTCATCGTGTGTACGCGGCCTTACAGTAGCTGATAAAGTAAAAAGTTATGTTTTGCATAACTAGTTTGATACCTGTTGAAATCGAGCTGTTTTATTCACCTTCATCACTCTTGAATCATTATTCTCACTGACTTCCTGGTTTGCGATGCGCATTCATTCTTGCTACATCACGGCCTAATGGGAACTACAGTTCCTATTAGGCTTAGCCTTCATGCCTGTGAGAGTTAAGAGAGCATCTTCACACAGGGCTGTAGTCATGGGGAGGGGGTGAGCACATTCTGCTTTCCACCATGCAGGTGCTGGTGGAAAGCAAGAAGAGGAGAGACAGGAAATGGCATTTTCAAACCTGGATTACTGTATTTTGGAAGTCAAAAGGAAAAACAAGGTAAGTGATATTTAAATGCTCTAGCTTACAGCAATCAATTGATCTAATAAAAAAACAAACCTTTAGTGTTCCTTTAAATGTTAAAAAATGTATAAATTGTATTGGTTAATATCAAGGTAAAAAAAAAAAAACTACTGCTGCACCCCTTCACATCTAAATCTCCCTCTCCTCCTACCCCCACACACACATCCTCCACCCGAAGACCCCAACCAATCCCTATCTACAACTACCTTGCTTAACCCTGGTACTTGCTGCACCTCAGCCACTAATGGAGCAGTATAATGACCAGCTGCTGACCTGAGTGTAAATCACAATCACTTGTAATACAAAAGGTCTACCAGGGACATGCATACTCTGGGTCAGGAGTGTCAAAAGAATACAAAATCAGCTACGTTTTGGTGCCGTCCACACATAATCACTAATGATGGAAAGGGTGAACCATGTATAAATTGACATCGGCATATGGGTATACCCAAACAGTATGCAAATGAATATAACAATATGTGCAAAACAGTCCTCAAATACATAACAAAGGATAAGCAGCCACTAGGTTTGTTACAGATGGTAACACTATTGCACTATTAAGTGGAGTGAGATGAGGAGCTAGGACCTGGTAATGCTATGTGTTAACTGCTGTGTGTTAGAAGAGATGCCTCATTAATTTCATATGAGTCACAATGTTCAGCTACTGAATTATTAACCCATGCCTGAAAGTATACCCTGTAGAAGTTCCACATTGCACAATAACATATCGGGTATGCACCCTGTTGATAAGTCGACTATAATGGCTGATGGAAAATCTGATTGCAGCTATGGGCTAGTGTACACGCCAGTCAGACATAAGTATTGCAACAAGGACATCCTCAGATAGAATAATATACTACCACAAGAATTAAAATAAAGAGACATACAAACAAACAGTGTAAGACAAAATACCCTGTAACTACTTAGAAAAAGATAACCTCCTTCTTTATATACCCCTCCTACCCTGGAAATGACACCACAATATGATTTGACTTCTAGGATGTGGACTACAGTCGAATCAGCAGCATGCATGCTGGCCCACAGGGGGAGGAGCAGGAGAATCTAGATGGCGTGAAACATCTCCTTGCCCCTCCTACATCACCACCAAGATGAGAAGAGATAGGGGACAGGAAGCAATAGAGGGGCAGCGCTACCTGCTATCTGGTGGGTGGGACGGTAGGGAAAGAAGTATGCTGTTTACCTCATCGTAAGACACAGGCCAGTACCACTTAGGCACCCAACAGCGCCACCTATGGGTGGCACACAAGTCAAAAAAAAATGTGCCCGCATACAGTAGGCAAGGATACTAAGAATCCCTGCTCTGTAAAATCTGTTAGTCTCTATGGCCCACACAAACCACTGACCAAAAGCAGGCACAGTCAACCACCAAAACAGATAACAGCTAGTCAGACCCACATTTCCCAGAAATGGGGTGTTACACACTTTTTGTGTCCCCTGCCAGACTACATGGCTTTCCTTTGCACACCCACACCCTTTGAAGGAACCTGCAATCAGCTGGGGAGAGGCAACATTTTGATATTTTATTAACTTTTCCTAGTAAACTGTGAACTGCTTACCCACTCATTTCTTCAGAGGTGGCTGAGATTTGAATAATACCGTTTCCTCACAACACATAGATGATATTATTCACTTTTCACACTGCGATTTTTTCATTTAACATCAAGAAGTGAATTACAAATCCCCTGTTATCTCCCCTATCTGTTATCTCACATCTTTCCAGGTATTGCAAATAAATGTTGGCATTGTGGGGGATTTGGGGCCCCCTTCAACACAACTTTGTGGATTGCCCCAAAATTAACCAGCTATGGTAAATGTTAAATCCATAGTTGTAATCCCACAGCCTACTCCACTTCATGCCTATCCCTATAACCAGATACAAAAGATCTTTACTATTATGAAAAAATATCCTCTTACACCTACTCACTGGTTTGCTAGAGTATATCATGCAAGACTTAAAGGGTAACTGCATTTTTGTGAAAAAATATAGCAAATAAAAAATAATATACCGTAGCATACACAACTGTTACGCAAACCATTTACGAATTACCTTTCCCTTTTCAATCTGAAGGGGCTATCAATTTCTGAAAAATTCAATGCAATACGGCAACATGGAGGCCTTTGTACAGTTGGTGTACAACATTTCCCTAGAT
Organism: Rana kukunoris; assembly: GCA_029574335.1. Taxonomy (NCBI): domain Eukaryota; kingdom Metazoa; phylum Chordata; class Amphibia; order Anura; family Ranidae; genus Rana; species Rana kukunoris. The sequence continues at coordinate 219,032,862 of CM056052.1, forward strand.
ATGTAATTTCTTGTTGTGCCATTGGCTCACTGAACACTGCACTGAAATACAAGTCATTTTTTGGCAATATACATTTTAGGGTTAATTGCCTCTGATAAGATTCAAACATTGCACTTTACCTCTTTAGAACACTGACAGACTCCCATTCAGGAATCATCCTTTCGAGGACATAAGGGACACAAATATTTTGGCCACAACTATTAATTCTGAGGCAGAAAGCCCCATAATGAAAAAATATGAGGGTGTTCAACTTATGCAGTTTCATTTTTTTTATGTTTTATGAATGGAAACTTCAGAAGGGAGAATATGGTAGATGGGTGGGCTTGGGAGTTCAGGAAATATAAGTGGGTATCTGCATAATTATTAAAACACATCTAAAACTTAGGAAATCTAAAAGGTGCACAAATCGTGAATAAATACTGTGCTGTTATATAGCAAGGTTCCCATCTTATGAAATATATTCATCTACAGGAGATCTGTAACTAAAATCTTTAGAATACCAAGCTGCTGCAAGCTGTGATCCCCAAAGATTCTTGAAACATCAACAGCCTAAACACAATTGTGTCTGATAAATAAGCTAGGCTCATTTTAATTATAAAAACAATTACAATATATAAAACTGCACTATAACTGTCAAGAGAAATAGTGACAAATGTAAAACAAAGATGTGTTCCTTTGTGAACATCAAAATACATTAATACTGCAATTATAATGTTTTTTTTTTATTTTTTTACATTCAAGTGAACTCAATGATTAATTCGGAAATTATAGCATTCTGTGTTTGCTAAAGATATTTATTTTCTGAAATTATATTTCAAAATCTTAAATTAAAAAAATAAAGCTTTAATTATTTTGCATTCCCTTGTGTGCCAGTCAAAGGGAAAAGCGTCAATGCAATCTGTTTTCTCAAAAAAACACATTTGTGAACGCATTCAATCTGTTGGACAATATACACATTTTACCAATTATAAGACAACCCAGAACTTCCCCAGATATCCTCTCTAGAGGGACATAGTGTTTGGCAATTCTATGGACTATATAAACTAGCTCAGCTTTTTAGGAATGTCATTTGTAGGGGGGTGTGGCAACCGCGCTGGAGGATAGCTGCATGATCCTGGAGCTCCGCTCTGCCTCCTCGGGCACACAGTAATACAGGAACTTCTGCTTACTACACAGCAGCCCTCTGACCTCATCTCCCTTCAGCACACAATGCCCCAAAGGAGGAGGGAGAACCTTAGAATCTGTCCAGATTTTTCCCACTGCTAGAGAAAAGGGAGTAGCCGCTCCAGTTGGGAACCCAGATGAATATCCTCTGCTGCAGACAACTCAGGTGCAGGCAATGCACTTCGCAAAGCAGGAACACAAATTGTCTCTGGACAGCCGCACTCTGAACAAATTGTAGCCTTTATTAAAAGAAGGACAGCACTACAAGTCACAGCAAAATAAAATAAAACCTGACACCTGACGCGTTTCACACTGAAACTAGAGCTTAGTCATACCTATGAAGGTTACAATTTGTTCAGAGTGTGGCTGTCCAGAGACAATTTTTCTTCTCGCTGTTACCCTGAGGTCCACAATAAAATGGGCACAGCACGCCACTCACAGCATGCCAGGGCTTCTCCAGTTACGGGTTTCATATCCGATCAGCACAGAGGTGCTTCGACACCCTGCACTACACATGGCTCCGGCTCTCTCACACCATCAACAAGGAGCCCAACACTTCACCGGGATTCTAATGGGGATCCAGATGCAGACCCTAGCATGGAGGTGTGTGACCAATAGGGCTTAAGGGGCCCACACACTACCCTGATCCAATATCATCCTTCTCTACTTCAGATCCACTTTAAAAGATATGTTGCTAGCCCGGAGAGCTTCTCTTCACACAGATGTACTTTCCTGCATGCAGCAATTTAAAGCAGAAATACAGGAGTTAGGGGAAAGAGTGGATTATCAAGAATAAGTTGTGTGAATGTACTTCCTTCTTTAACATTCTGAAGGCTCCAATCTCAGAGGATGCCTTGCACAGAGAAATGCGCCGGGCAGTATCCTGATGTCATCACTCAGAGGCATGCTGGATGGTAGACGGCGGGTTCCAGAGCCGTCAGGAGATCCACTGGTGGGAGTGTTGGCTTTCCAGCATAAAACAAAGCGCAATTGATCTTTTTCATTTGAGATCATATCTGTCTGGTAAGAGGCCTCCCAGTCTGAGAAGCACTTTGGGCACTGAAGCACTTTTTGATATTTTGACCACTTTCCTAAGCACGTGGATGGACTTTACACTATTGAAATTAAGCTTTTACTTAATACCGTCTTATTAATGGATGTTTTTTTTAATCAATATTAATCAGATTAATTTTCTTTGCTGTTTTGCACAGGATATGAAATATTGCTTGTCACAGATATATGAATTGTTTTTTAAAGTAGTTATGTTGTGAGAGATATTTTTTTTTCTTGTCCGTAACAATTTCTCAGATTCAGTATTCAGGATTTTTTGTAGGTGCAGCAGTCTTATATCTGCAGTAACTAAACGCAAGGTTTTAATTAAATATTGGTTTATTTTGTTATGACATTCAAAAATATGTCCATCAATGCCTGTGGACTAAACCACCCAGCAAAATGTTTCTCCCTGTGGCTAGAAGCCTGTACATTACTAGTGGATATTTTCTGCGCCCAGGACACCCACTTTTAATTGAATGCTACCCATAAATGCGGCTGAAAGAATTTCTTCATGTTTTCAAGACCTCTGCTCCCACTAAAAAAAGTACTTTTTGTAATAAGATTTTTTTTGTGAAATCTCCTTGTGTGTGGTGGCCAAAACCTCACACTGAACCCACTTTACCTCCCTGGCAAAGGGTTGCATCCCTTCACTAAGGGTTTGATTTCATCTGGAAGATGTTTATGATGTACACTTTCTCCTCCCATAGGCATTATTTCTATTTGCACATAGACATGTTTATAGTTAATGAATTGTTTGCAACAGGTGTCCTCATATTCCATCACTGACATAACTTCAGATCATGCTGTAGTTGCTATAAGGGTGTAAAAGAATGATGCATGTACTAAGGTTAGTCAATCACCAAGGCCAGTGTATTTCTCTGGGGGCACTGCTTGAGTGCCAGCGGGGGACCTGGAAAAAAAAGGATCAGAGCTGCTCTGTGCAAAATCACTGCACAGGGCAGGTAAGTATAACATGTTTGTTATTTAAAAAAATTCAAAGCTTTACTATCATTTTAATTTATTTATTTAACCTCAAGTTCAATCATATCTATACCCTGTTGGGCTCTATTTCATCTCATTTCACTTTTATATCTACCCCATAATAATTAAAGTTGTGCCCTGCAGATAATTTGTGAACTATTTAGTCCATGATGTATTAAGCAGTGAAGGGAATCCGACACATTAAGAAGGTAATATATCTGTGTGTAGTTAACCACTTGCCTACTCTGCACTTTTACGCCCTTCCTAAATGTATGTATTTACAAATCTGTGCCTGTTTTCTTCCAAATGTAGATGTAAATATCATTGTGACTTAACTTATTAACCCCTGAAGAAGAGGTTTACCTTTAATTGACTTCAAAACTTCTTTTTTTTTTTTTGTCAGTCAGATACTGTTTATAGAGTTGGTTATTGCATTGTACACAATTTAATCCATTCATCCATTTATGTGCATCCTGCTATGTGAGGCCCCGTACACACGGCCGAGGTTCTCGCTGAAAATCAGCGAGAACCTCGCTGGAATGCACATTCCAGCGAGGACCTCGGCCGTGTGTACGGTCTCAGCGAGCTTCCCGTCGGGAAGCTCGTCGAGCCGAAAAAGAGAGCACGCTCTCTATTTTCTCGACGGCCCGCCTGGAAGAATGGCTGGTTGCCATTCCCGACGGGCGGGTCGCCGAATTCGACGGCTGGGAGAGAACCTCGACGGGCGGAACGATGTGTTCTGCCCGTCGAGGTTCTCTGCCGTGTGTACGCCGCCTTAGATGTTCATATTAATTTGCATTTGTAATAGCTTGTCATGTTTAAGTTTTCTAATAAAATAATTGTTTACAATATATCTTATGGTTCCTACTACTCCTACATAAGCTATCAGCAACCCAATTCAAAGTCTCACCAGAGGAAATACACTCTTTGGAGTGTTTTTCTATACACTGTTTATATAAACTGGGGTATATAAACTTTTGATCAGGGTCATTTGGGTAGATTCTGTTGTCATTACGATTTAAAAAAAGTAAACAGAGTTGATTGATAATAACTGGCGTCAGCCAAACACTAACCATCAGTGAAAGAAAAGTTTTTCTGTTATCATTCATATTCTCTGAAAAATGACCAAAAAATCATAAATTCTGCCAGGGTATGTAAACTTATAAGCACAATTGTATGTTTTTAACATAAACCTTTTAAAAATGATATTACACTATTGGAGCTTCCTTCCTCCTCTCCATGTGTGAAAAGAGTTTTGGAGAGGAGTTTATGTCCCGAAAAAAAACGGCTAGTTATTTTTATCATGTTATATGTATGAACTTTACTTTTACATATTTGTTTGAGCATATTTTTTATACATATTCATATACACTTCTTTTTTGGTAGACACTTTTGGATCACCAACAATATGGAGTTTGTTATTTCACACCTGGTTTAGATTATGGCACATTGTGATATTTTTTGAGCACTTTATAAATGTATATTTGCATATTTTAGTAAGATTTTAGAGATTTATTCAAGCTTAGGTATATTTCTGGCTATTGTTCTAGTCTGTTAGCACTCACAGGTATAGTTGTATTATTTAGTTCAGGATTAGCGCAGCTTTTCCTTTCTGCTTTTTGATTTTCCCCTAATATTGAACAAATATGGGAGTATAGCCTCACATGAAAATAAAAAGTCTTGAATAAAAGGTACCATCATCCCGTTTTTTTTCCCCCACCCCTCGTCCCCTTCTTTTTCTCCCCTACCCCTCCCATACCTTCCTCATCTTCTCCTTCCCGCTCCCGGTTCCCCCCCATCTCTTCCCTTTTCCCCTTCCCCTCCCCCCATCTCTTCCCTTTCTTCCCTTCTCTTTTACAGCTCTCCCCTTTTCCTTTCCTCAACCTTCCCCCTCCCCCTTTTTCTTCTCTGTCCCCCCCCTTTCCATTCATCCCTAATTTTTCCTTCCCCCTCCCTCCCCCCTTTTTCTCTCTTTCCTTTTTCCCCCCTTGCTTCCTCCTTTTCCCCTTCCTATCCTCTTTCCCCTCCTCTCCTCCTTCCCCTTCCCCCAATTCCCCCATCCTGCTTTCTTTCCTTTCTCCCCCCCCTCCTTCCTTCCTATCTTTTGGGGACCATTTGTACGTATATGTATGCAGATCTGTATATATAATTATATACATATACTACTATGCCTACTTTCCAGATACCCACGATTATAACCCCATGTCCGCCGCAGGGGAAATTATGTAGGTTGTCTAGCTGCGCGCTGTATCAACTCATGCATAGCGTAAGTTATCAATACTGAGTTGTTGTATTTTAATTACCCCAATGCTGAACTATATTACATGTTTTGTACTTTTAATTGTGTATTCCACAGATTGGTTTTGTCCTGATGAAGCGGTGAATTCCGCTAAACTTGTTGACGCGGACCAATCAATGAATTGTATAATTTTCTGTCTTGTGACTTTTCATCAATAAATCTGTATTTTATACTTTGTCTAGATTATTTCAACAGTACCGATATAGTCCCTTTATCCAACCAAGTGTCTGGCTCTGTGGTCTGGCTTCAGCAACCATTCCACTGCCCCCACTTTCCCCCTTTTCCCCTAATATTCTTATGAAACATTATATTTACAAATCAATAGGTCAGTTAAAACAATACCATTCCATCCAGGAATGGTTAGCTCTTCTACTCCAATATTATTTTCTATTATTGTGTCCTATGCTGTCAACCTGCTTCCACAATTTGCTTGTACTTACCACTGTTTTTACAACGTTTTCTTGCAACATGCCCTTTTTTCTGTTACCCTGAACTATATTTGGTGTTACGATAAATTGTGTTTATTTCTATATTCTCCATGTTGCAATATGGTAATCTGTGTGATAGGTGTGTCTTCTTTTCTTGTATGTCTGTTTGACTGTCAATTATTTTAAACAAAAATATAAATACTTTTCAATAATAATAATAATAATAATAAAAATCTTTATATAAATTAAGGGACACGCTTTGGTGTAGACTGTTTTGTTAGCCCTTACCACATTAGCTCATCATTAAAGTTTTCTGGATTGGGCTTAGAATACCTCCTGCACATATATGCCAATGTGGAGGCTGATGATTGGACTATGCATTGCACTTGATAGTGGTTTCTTGCCATATGGTTGCAACTTTCAGTCTTAATAATTTGTTCAAACACTTTGATAATGTGAATTATGTCAGAGATGCACTTATCATTTCTGCCAAATGATAGAGTTCTCCAAGCACTGTATAAAAAGCTTATGTGGCCTCTGTCCAATACGTAAAATAATTTTTAATGATTAGACCAATACAAAATGTTAAGACCTAAACAAAATACAGCTATTAACAGTAGATGATGTGTTGATAGACATAAATCATTATACACTGGTATTGCAAATGGGTGATGCTTCACTTGCTCACTTATTATCAGCCTAATATAAGTACTCCCTGCAGGTTTTAGGGAGAAATCATTACTGTAAAATAGAGCTCATTACTGGAAGTTATTGATACAACGCAAAAGAACATAAGGTAGTCCACAGACAATTCATTTTTTGTTCGCACAACCAGTGGGTTGAAAAAAAAAAAATACTCAAATTCCCCCATTTGACGTGAAAGAAGGAATCCTCCACACTGACCCTTTGTATTCTGACAGCAGGGAGACTTCCCTGCCATTAGAATTCACTGATCAGCCCCACCATGCCCGTACATGTACCAAATTCGGTAAGTCCTTGTTAAAGTGTCCGAATTTCAATGGTGTAAGAGTTACTCTCAATTTGGTGTGCTTTTATAGTTTAGAAGATATAGAGGCAATATATTGGCAGATATAGAAGAGCCTGACAGCTGCCACTATATTGCAGAGGACATTATGATTTCAGAGATAACAACATTAATATACCGTATATACTCTAATATAAGCCAAGTTTTTCAGCACATTTTTTTTGTGCTGAAAATGCCACCCTCGGCTTATACTCGAGTCCGTCCTGCGCTGTGCCCATCTGAAGCAGCTATAGAGTCAGGGACTAGGCATAGGTCTAATGCCTTGATCCAGAAGATGGTGGTCATAGTCGGCTCTCTCACTAAGCCATTTTGTTCTCCCCGCTGAAGCCCGAGACTCCCTTCTCTCACTTTCTCCCTTTCTCCTCTGGCTCCACACCTCACTACACGCCGCACACTCACTCTAGTCTACTTCCGCATTCTGGCTGGTCATTGACGGCGCTCCCCGCTCTCACTGTTCCTCGCCTCCACAATCATTGCTCATCCTCAGAGTCTCCCCAGATGGCTTGCACCAGTGTTTCCTCGGACAAGATCCCCTCAACCACTGCAGCTTGGAGGCTCACTGGAGGCGGTAGGTGGGGGGAGTAAATTTGAGAAAGACCAACATCTCATTCAATCATCCTGGGTTGTGGAGGGGGTTTCCTCGAGTTTAGCAGCTGACTGAAATGTAAGTCAACTTGCAGCAAAAGTGTGAGGCTATCCTAAAAGAACAGGAGAATAAACTTAAAGTGGTTGTAAAAGGTAAAGACCAAGATATAACCAGCTCCTCTGTTCTTTTAATCTTTCCTACACCGTGTAATTGCTTTTTTTAAATGATGCATGTAAATACCTTATCTTTGCTTTTTTATGGTGAGTATCACAGTAGCCGCTGCATTCTCACCCTAGGCTTATACTCAAGTCAATTATTTTTCCCAGTTCTTCATGGTAAAAGTAGGTGCCTTGGCTTAAATTCAGGGTCGGCCTTAGTATATATGTATATATGGTATATTTAGATCAAATATATATAACTGTATTTAAAGAGGAAGTAAACCCTGGTGTTTTTTTCTTCCTTTCTAAATCTCTGCAAAGTAAAGACATAATGTGCTAGTATGCATCACATACTAGCACATTATCGAACACTTACCTGCAAACAAAGCCTGCGTTGTCTCCGATTCAGGTCACATTCATCTTCACCAGTTTTCTTTCTGGGGCCATGGACTCCGGCTCTGTGACTGGCCGCAGCCGCATGACGTAACTCCCACACATGTGTGCGGGAGCCATCGGTCACGGCACACTCGCCTGAAGAAACAGCTTTGGTGGCCACTTCTTCAGAGTGCATGCGCCGATGACATTATTGGTACAGTAAACTATAAATATCTCCTAAACTGAGCATGTTTAGGAGATATTTACAGTACTTATAGGTAAGCCTTATTCTAGGATTTCTATGGAGGTTCACAAGCTCTTTAAATAGAAAATCAATGAATGCACTGTGCTTTTCAATCATTTTTTCCCCTCAACGGTAAAGCACAAGGGTTTTGAATACATATTTTAATGTTTAGAAGTTTATAAGAATGTTTTTATTTATTATTATTTACACACCTTTATCATTTGTACATCTAAAAAGATACATTTAATGCTGGGTTCATCTCTTACAGTCACTGACACTTGCTAGGCTTTCTATAGAAAGCCCAGCACTGCCTGCCTGCATGTTTGTAGGTCTATTTATAACTGACTAAACCAGACTATCCTGTCTCAGTTTAGAGGAGGAGAGTTTGTCCACCCTGCCATCTGCTGGCTGCAGATTGGAAATAATACATATTATCATAAGAACACACACACACACACACACACACACAGTAAATGTTGTGTTCTTATTCTGAGACAATGTTCTTTTGTTCAGTATGTAGCAGTGAAGTAGGAGGGGGTTAGGTTCACAGTGAAGTAACAGAGGGGAAGCTACTAGATGTGGCAATTACAGTGAACATAGATGAATTTGTGAAAAATCCCTACCCACATGTATTGTCCTTGTCTGAAGGTTGTCAACATACATTTCTCATGACATTACAACAATACACCTCCTATGGAAATACTGAGGCATGCGGTCATCAGTCACCAGGCAAGGAAAGCATCAAGTCTGTTGTGCACACTCATTAGAAATCTGTCTCCTGTTTATGTAATATATGGCACAAATGAATGCCTCAGACAGAATTTGGCCTCAGAACAGACTCACACATGCTATACAATTGGAATAGGTGTTATTTACTTCCACTTCTCATATCATCAATATGTTCTTAAAAATAAACTTGACATCATTGTCTATGCTTTCCTCTTCAGTCCTGCCATAATTTAGGGTCTTGTGCATAAGAAGATGTGCTGAAGGACTCTGCTGGGTCTTCAGGTCCCCACAGAGACCTGCAACACATCTATACATGTGCAGGCTTCCTCTGCATGCACAATCACATCCATCAGATTTCCCAGGTTGAGCACAAATGCATCAAAAAGCAGCCACATATGTGCAGATATGCTGCTGGATCCTCCCTCCAGTTTCCAGGCACCTGGCAGGACATGGTATCACATATATGCATGCACAAAATATTGCAGAATGCAGGATCCCCTCAGCAACACACTACCTCCTGGAATGTGTGATATAGGAGGCAGTGAGGGCTATATATCATTCCTGACTAGAGAAGAAAGCAGCAAGTGCTAGGCCACAGCACTGAAGAGTTAAAGAAAAAAAAAATAAACTTTGCAAGGGACAACCTCCAATTATGGAAGGGGGGGGGGGGGGCAACTAAGAAGGAAAGACCTAATTATTGAAGGTCTGAAGGTCTGCTTTTAGGAAATTGTCACAGCCATAGCAGCAGAATGGCTGTGGAAAAACTTCACTATTATGGGTGAAGGTCTGCTCTTAGGAATTTGTCACAGCCATAGCACCAGAATATAAAAGTTTTACACATAAGAACTACCTGGATTTGTTTCAAGTGTTGCAAAAAAAAAACGTTTCACTGCTTTTGTGAATTTGGTACATAACTTTCTAATATGGCCATAGTACCAGAAATATATAGTCAATTCTTTATTGAATCACCTCCAGTGTATTTTTGTTGTCAGAGATTTCCCACCAGGTCCTGTCCTGACAAAAATAAAAATAGAGGGAAAATCTTCCCAATACGGACGCACATGGCAATAAAAATCTGACACAGACGCTAACTCTTCCCTGCTCTAGCCAAAAAATGGCAGGAGTTGGGTTTTTAACTGTATCTGCCATGTTAATCCCCTGAGAGGGAGCCACACAAAGCAGACATAACTGCAGGTACAGGACATGAACAGTTTTCGATATGATTACAATAATGGAAACAAGCAGCTTGCTAATTTCATATACATTTCTTACTTTAGACAATTTTACTGATTATTAAAATAAAATTAATATATACTACGAACATGTTTTATAAATAGGTAAAAAGGAAAGCAAACAATCTTATAATAAGTACAAGACGTTCACTAATGAGATGACATTCTCCTGGTTAACTGTAGTTCTCTTTTTCTCCTTAAAGTTTAGGTGCTTATTAGTAAAAACATAAATTAGCCCAAGACTCATTGATCATTCCAATGAGGGAGCAGGAAATGCCATCTCAAAGGGCTAGTGAACGCGATAAAAAAGAAAGTGCTTGGTGTTATGGAATTATTTTCTATAACTAATTCATTTTTTAATCTAATTGCTTTTAGGTTTATCTTTTCACACCGTTCCATAGACGGATCCAAGAAAAAAAAACAGAGACAGCTGCTTTATCTGTAGATATGGACAAATCAAGCAAGTTTATTGTCGAATATTGACTTGCATCCAAGCACTGCCTCCACAAATTTCCAATTTTCTAGTCAAAATGCGCTCACAGCTACTTCAGTATGCAAAGACTGCAATTTGTGAGAGGGCAACACAGATTGTAGCCTAGGAAAGCAGATTGTCCTTTGTTTCTTAATTTTAGCACTGCTTCATGCAATGGAGAAACAGTAAAGATCATTAACATTTTACTGCACACTTAAAAACTTTCTGTACTACACACTACATTGTGGGGAACAAATTTGTGGTTGTAGGTAGTAGCACAATAAAAAAAAGGCCAAAATAAATTAATAAAGTGGACCTTGCATAAAAGTGTAAAGTACTACTATTTAGTAGACCCCACTTTCCAGCTAATATTCTACAACAATGAAAAAAAAAGAAAAACTTTTCTGACCTTCCATCCTAGCTTCTGGTGTCCAGCTCTAGGTGCTAGTGATGCTATTCAGCCTTCTGGTGGGATCCTAGGAAGTCTGAGGATGCCAAATCTTGTGAAAATTTACTTTTTGCACCTCACAGGAGCACATTCTCATGAGATTTGGAATGCTTAGCCTTCACAGGTTCCCATCGATGTCCACTTTTATTTTTTTCTAATTCTTTTTTTACAGTGTTTCACATGGTAGGCGATCTACAAATTAGCAATACATTGCATTTTGATGCAAGGTTTGCTTTAAATGAAATCCAACTTGGAACACCAATCCTAGATGTCAAAAGCTGGAAACGTACAGCTTAGGTTGATTTATATCCACAAGAATAACGCAGTATAAAGCTGGTGCCAACATAAAAATGAATTCAATACACTTAAAATTTATTTTAATGTTTTTTTATAAAGTAGAACAATGGTTGGTATTACTCCCAAATGTCTCACATATTATAATATTGGAAATCAATATGGTATTCATACATATAGAACTTTCAGTGGAGCGTGGGAAAATGTAACCCAGAGCTGCATAACGCAAGGTACTCACTGCATCACCCTTCAATACAAAGGACGTGATTTACTAAAATCAAACAAGCTGTTCTTTGCAACGCAAGTTGCACTTTGCAAAGGAATTCTCCTCAGAGATTAGTGAATGTGGTGAAATTTCTCTTTATAGTAACCAGTCATATACAAGGAAATTGGAAAAAACATGCATTTTTGTTTGTGCATGATTGGGGGATAGAAGCCAGCGGAGTTTCATTTAATTTATTAATGTCTGGGGGTAATTCCCTTCCAATCGCAACTTCCACCGTAATGTGAACAGTCTATTTGCCTTTAATAAATAACCCCCCAAGTGTCTACAGAAATGTATGTAAAGAGTCTAGCACAGTTAAGCTGGCCATATACTATGCACATTTTGTCTGGTTGGATGACCCTATTAATACCCTTCCCCACCTGACATCCTTTGATTGAAAAATTGATGGAACCAGATGAAAAATTGTTGGCTGCAAAAGTCAAAGTGGGACATTCATGCATCCAAGACTCATTTACAACTTTGGAGAGAAAAGAGCTGAAAATCTGTGCAAAGTTAAAAATATATTTATATATTAACCCATATCTCAATACTGCAATCTCATAAGAATTATACAAAATAGGAAATAGTTCTTGTTTGGGAATGTAGCCCATTGGCTGTTAGAAAGGCCACTTCTCAAAAATCTTTCATTGTAATTTGGTAGTTCTTGTCCATACCAGTTCAGGAGTTTGTGTGCTGATCTGATAACCTATTTCCCGTCAACAGACCATGCAAGGTGCACAATAAAATGATCTGTAGCATTTTATAGATATGGAAACATAACAACGAGATGGCCCTTTTTTCTCTGAGTATAGATCTCCGTTTGTCCCAAGCATGTTAGAATCGACTTACTGTTGATTGACTCACTACCTCTGGTGAAACAAATTAATCTACTGCTCTTCCAATAAAATAATACTTTAAGATAAGTTTTGAACTTCCCTCCTGCTAGTTTGAGATCATGTCCATGTGGTTGTTGATTATGACTTCATAATAAAAATACTGCCCTCCTGAACCTTATTCACCCCCTCAACATATTTAAAGGTTTCAATCATATCTCCAAACAAAACCAAAGAAAATTCCCAGCTCAACTTACCAACCAGTCTGCAGCCAACCAAATCATCCTGTCTAACAATGTGCGTTAAAAACAGTGGTTTAGTTTGCACACATTTGCGAATACATAAGTAAGCTGCAGAGCCACTTCACGACACTCCAGTATTATCTGCAATCCTAACTCTATAAATTTTTGAGAGCCTCCATAGTAGAAACAGATGTATAATAAAGGACAGGTAGAGAGCAGGTGAACCTGAAGGGAGCCCACCCCTCCTAAAAGGCACAGGGGAGCACTGGACACCACACAATAGCAGCAACGGTGTCTAGTGTGTCCCCTCACCTGTATTCCAACAGTACAAACAAATGGCCACTGCCCCACCTAAAACTGGCCTTCGCAGCAAGGCACACATGGAAAGGCATGTCAGACAAAACCAAATAAAATTCCCAGCTCAACTTACCAGTCTGCAACCAACCAAATTATCCTGTCTAACATTATGCGTTAAATATGTGGATTTAGTTTGCACACATTTGCATATGCATAATTTTAAAGAGTTAGCACTGCAAATAATACCTGGGTGCCATCCATAAAGTGGCTCTGCAGCTTACACGTTTTTGCAAGTGTGTGCAAACGAAACCCCTATTTTTAACGCATACTATTATACAGGATAATTCAGTGTGTTGCAGGCTGGTTGGTAAGTTGAATGTATTTTGTTTTGTTTGTCGTGTTATAGATGGGGCAGTGGCCATTTGTTTGTTCAATCATGTCTCCCTCTTTCCTCCAGACTGTATATATTGTATGTACAGTACACAGGCTCAATTGTATCTTTCTGTCCAGTGAATTGTCCATAGAATTTTAAATGTTCATAGACTTTTTATCAGTGTTCTTAAGATTTCATGTATTTCTTTTCTTTTACACAGTTACTTTGGAGAATACCCAGGGGTGTGCCAGTAATGAAACAAAGTGAAACAGCTGTTTCTCAGAGCAGCTTCGGGAGGGATTGCAAAATTCAGAGAATTAATTAAAAAATGCAAATTTTATTGCTGGAAAACTCTAAAGTAGTGCCTTGTACATTGCTGTTAGATCTAATGTGGATCAAAGTGACAATATTTGTCTTTACTGATCATGCAGAAATGACTTTATCATTTCATGCAACACCACCAACCGCATTTACAACTTTATAAAACTTGCCTCGGTTCATTAACCATGATTGATATTAAAAGTACCTATGAGTCGTGGAAAGAAAATCTCTAGAAAAAAAAAGTGGCAGTTGCAATGTCAACCAGGTTAATGAAATATTAAAAACATATCTGGGTATATTATAGCTTTATAGATATGAGAAGTACATAACTTAGCAGGTGTTTACTCAAGGTATAGTATGTTATTCAAATTTGTGCCAGTACCAACAACGCAGGAATTTTTTTTATGTGTTTTTAGAGCTTTTTAGTGGCAACTGTAATCGTAAAATAAAAAGGACATGTTATTTCTATGCAGTTCCTGTGGAAGAAAACCATCTTTCTGCGTAATGCTTTTCAGGGAATGGATACATACAAAACTATAGCATATACTATTTCTGTTTTTTCCGTGGATTTTCCTCCGAAGGGCGTTGTCTGTGAACTTGGTATGCATACACATGGCAGGACTTTTTCAGCCAACAAACACAAATGTAATAGACGTACTACATGGTTTTTCAGCTCTTTACCGCCACCCTTTGGGCAAATTCTGCTATTGTTGTCTGATCTTTAGCATTGGTTCTGAGCATGCGTGTTTCTACTTTGGACTTTAGTCCGATGGACTTGTGTACACACGATTGGATTAGCTGACGTAGGACATTTGTTCCTGAAAATGTGTCTGTTCTCACAGCGAACATTTGTCCTATGAAAAAGCAAAAAAGTTTGTCCGATGGAGCGTACACACGGTCGGATTGTCTGCTAAAACAGGTTCGTTGGTCATTTGTTGTCAAAAAGTCTGATCGTGTGTATGGGTCTTTAGTATGAAACTTCTGCAAAGAATTCTCATTACTTAAGTGCATATAAAACCAAAACCTTTTTTCTGATTTTGGATAGCATAGAATCCTTGTCTGTTTTTTATTGCTGTGAGTGCATTGAGTGAATGTAGTATTAAATTGCTACATTGTGAAGTTGTAGTTAAAATACACATTTATTTCAAAGTAAAATCATACGAAAGGGCATTTGGTAGATTTTCCATCTGGGTTTACATTGCAATAAACATCAGAAAATTCCTAATACTGTACCTAAATCTTTTTGATTTATATACATATCAGACGTGGTCCTCATATTGTAGAAGACACAATATTCAGCATATTACGCTTATGGACATTTAATAAACCTTAAAAAAAAATCAATGCTATATAAGCCTAACCTGCTAAGTATTATATGTGGCCTGGCACATCATTAAATTAAAATATGATTAGGTAATTCAACCAATGGGTTTATATTAATAATAAACAAGTCAGTTCTAACAGCATTTAAACAGAAAGATGAACACTGAAGTATGAAAAGATACATACATTAATCACTGCGAGAATAAATAATGGCATGTCTACATGTTAATTACATGTCTGATATAGATATGACATTGATAAATCGTGTATTTGTTTTATTTGCTTTGATAACACTGAACATAATTATGTCTTCACAGTCATTAACTGTCCTAAGTAAAGTCTAAAAATAAGCATAGTGTTCCGTCCCGGAATTCATATGAATTCTTAGTAAATTTTCACTGTCCTTGTGAACAGCTGTGCTATATGGTCATAGGAAAAAATGAGAAACATCGCTCAGGTGGGTGAATCCAGATAAATAGGTAAGTAAAGTGAATTGAAGGACTCCTCTCAAGGGTACTAGCCACGGCTCGCCCGCCGTGCAAACTGCAAAAAGGAAGAAACGGCTACACTCCAAGATGATGAATGTGAGTCCTCTATTGATCCATCCAAGTGATGCACCAAAAAGAAATACGACAATCAAGGCAGACATATTTCACACAGTATCATGCTTAATCATTGCCCTGACCAGTACCACTGACTTACTTAGATCCATTGTAAAAAAAAAATAACCAAAAAAAAATAAAAAAATGAATGGAAACATGTACATTTATATTATATATTGTGACAGTAGGCAGGTTAAATCCCCTGGTTGCATCCAAGATGCCGTATATATATCTCCTAGGTTCAGGCTTTATGCCAGTTTGTACTTCTAGGGGGAGTGCTGGGAGTCCTGCTGGGAGGACTTGAGCCCAGCTGAGTTAGGTGGGCTCGTTGGGTCCTCTACAAAAACTCCCAGCATGCTAAAAGAGATGCTCCAACCTGGAACCAGACCTGTGTGAATAGTCTGGGGAGTGATCTTTGTGTGGTGAGACAAAGCCTGTGTGGCTACTATTGCCAAAACTCTAACATACACATATATAATGAAAAAAAGTACAATTAATTATATATATGAAAGAAAGACATTTATGTAAAAAAAAATCTATGAAAAATATACAATAACAAGTAAAATTATATTTAAAGCAAGAAAACCCCAAAACATTGCTAATAAAAATGTATAGTGTTGTGGATAACTCTGCGCTGCTAATATAAAATGAAGCTGCTAACACAGCTAATTGAAAAAAAGCAAATAGAAAATGGATTGGTGTAAGTGTAGCGCTTAGATGAGTATAGTATATAATAAAATATAAATATACAAAAGTGATATAAAACTAATACGAATAACAAGTATAACATATAAATGTTCCAGTAAAATCACACAAAAATTCCAGCTAATATCTAATCAGTGAACAAAATAATAAACTGTCCATATATGACTATATGTGACAAAACATCCACCACGTGTCACAAGTGTGATAGAACTTCTAACATTGAAGAGGTGAAGCGTAAATCTTGCTAGAAGTGACTTCTTGAGTGTAGTGAAATGACCCTCCACCGATAAGGATGTAGGCTTACTTGAAATCGTGGACTCAAAGAAACGTATATTTCATGAGTCAAACAAGCTTGGGGAACAAATATGGACTCCAGAGGGATCTCTTAAGCCTCATACACACGATCAGTTCATCCGATGAGAACGGTCTGAAGGACCATTGTCATCGGTTAACCGATAAAGCTGACTGATGGTCTGATGTGCCTACACACCATCGGTTAAAATATCGATGGTGTTAGAACGCAGTGACGTTTACGTGTTTTTACACAATGACGTGCTAAAAAAAAGAAGTTCAATGCTTCCAAGCATGCGTCGACTTGATTCTGAGCATGCGCAGCCTTTTAACCAATGCTTTTGCATACTTTTGAACTGAAGGATAACTGACCGATGGCGCCTACACACGATCGGTTTGGACTGATGAAACAAACCTTCAGTCCGTTTTCATTGGTTTTGACCGATCGTGTGTACACGGCTTTAGAGGAACAAGGAGTGGACTGATGGCTCTTCAATAAAGATGCATTCGCCCAGGTGATGAGTATGCACTAGCCCAAATAGCTTACAACTTGCCTTCAGGTATATTTTCAACAATGAAAGGGTATGGAGGAGAAGAGAGAAGGCAACATACCGTGATACCATAAAATATGCTGAATTTTAATAAGCAATCGCACTAACATGAAAATGGAAGTTACATCGCATGTAGTAAATAAAAATGTATATATAGATATATAAAATAGATCATTAATAATCATAATAATAACCAATGAATTCCAATGATATAAAATGTAACTATATAAACTATACACTGTATACAAGAAAAGCACGTGAGCATGTAATATCTGTAATTCACACATACTGTATGCATGGAGAATCAAGAGATACACGTTTAAATAATTGGAGCAGGGAAAGGCGTATATGGCTACACATATAAAGCTAAACTGTAGCTCCACCTGTAGAAATGTGTTTTTTTTTTATTGCAATCGTCACTACCTTCATATGCAGATGATGCAATAATGCGGCAAAACCGAATAGCAAACAAAGAAGATCAGTCAATAGACAAAATAAAGATTTTGTAAGTTGGAGAGACTTCCTCTGGAGGGCTCATTAAAGGACTAGAATACGAAGCAAAGGGGAGGTATCTTGGAGGACTGAAGTATAACTAGACCTCTGTTGTTCAGTATGGGCAGGAACAGATGAAGCCGTGTACACACGGCAGAGAACCTCGACGGGCAGAACACATCGTTCCGCCCGTCGAGGTTCCCTGCCGGCCGTCGAAATCGGTGACCCGCCCGTCGGGAATGGCAACCAGCCATTCATCCAGGCGGGCCGTCGAGCAAATAGAGAGCGTGCTCTCTATTTCTGCTCGACGGGCTTCCCGACGGGAAGCTCGCCGAGAGCGTACACACGGCCGAGGTCCTCGCTGGAATGCAGCTTGCAGCGAGGTTCTCGCTGGTTTCCAGCGAGAACCTCGGTCGTGTGTACGCCGCCTTAGTCATAAAAATTACTCACATCTCAATTAAAGTTTATGCCCATAGGAATACACGTCCATAAATGAAATATCCAATACACCTCCCTCCTGCATAGCATAACATTTTTTGTTTAACTATTTAAAGAAGATCTACAGGTGGTACTACAGTGTAGCTTTATATGCATACTAGCGATATACTCCTTCCTCTGCTCCAATTAGTTAAACATGCATCTCTTGATTCTCCATACATACAGTATGTGTGAATTACAGATATTACATGCATGTGAATGTTCACATGCTTTTCTTGTATATAGTATATAGTATACAGTATATAAAGTTACATGTTACATCATCTGTATTTATCGTTATTATGATTATTAATTATCTATTTTATATATCTATATATACACATTATTATTAGCAACGTGTTTTCTCTGTTAGTTGTGTATATATGTACAGTACAGACCAAAAGTTTGGACACACCTTCTCATTCCAAGTGTTTTCTTTATTTTCATGATTATAAAAATTGTAGATTCACACTGAAGGCATCAAAACTATGAATTAACACATGTGGAATTATATACATAACAAAAAAGTGTGAAACAACTGAAAATATGTCATATTCTAGGTTCTTCAAAGTAGTCACCTTTTGCTTTGATTACTGCTTTGCACACTCTTCATGAGCTTCAAGAGGTAGTCACCTGAAATGGTCTTCCAACAGTCTTGAAGGAGTTCCCAGAGATGCTTAGCACTTGTTGGCCCTTTTGCCTTCACTCTGCGGTCCAGCTCACCCCAAACCATCTCGATTGGTTTCAGGTCCAGTGACTGTGGAGGCCAGGTCATCTGGCGCAGCACCCCATCACTCTCCTTCTTGGTCAAATAGCCCTTACACAGCCTGGAGGTGTTCAATTTTGAATAAATTCCCAACAGTGTCACCAGCAAAGCACCCCCACACCATCACACCTCCTCCTCCATGCTTCACGGTGGGAACCAGGCATGTAGAGTCCATCCGTTCATCTTTTCTGCGTCGCACAAAGACACGATGGTTGGAACCAAAGATCTCAAATTTGGACTCATCAGACCAAAGCACAGATTTCCACTGGTCTAATGTCCATTCCATGTGTTCTTTAGCCCAAACAAGTCTCTTCTGCTTGTTGCCTTTCTTTAGCAGTGGTTTCCTAGCAGATATTCTACCATGAAGGCCTGATTCACAGTCTCCTCTTAACAGTTGTTCTAGAGATGTGTCTACTGCAAAAGGTGGCTACTTTGAAGAACCTAGAATATGACATATATTTTCAGTTGTTTCACAATTTTTTGTTATGTATATAATTCCACATGTGTTAATTCATAGTTTTGATGCCTTCAGTGTGACTCTACAATTTTCATAGTCATGAAAATAAAGAAAACTCTTGGAATGAGAAGGTGTGTCCAACCTTTTGGTCTGTACTGTATTTATATATATATATATATATATATATATATATATATATATATATACATACACACACACACACATTTGTTTCATTCATTTTGTTTGTTTAGGTTTATTTATTTTTTACAATAGATCTAGGTATTTATTTTATTTTATGTTTATCCACTGTGGTTTATCAGTCAGATCCCAGCCATGCATTGGATTACATTCTTGATTGGAACATGACTGGGACATAGATAGCAGTTCCACTGACCTTATCCACACCTATGTTTCACACAGAGCGAGGTCCTATTTAAGGAAGATCAGTGGTACTGCGCAGCAGCGCAGGGCAATGATTAAGCACATGTTACTGTGTGAAACATGTCTGCCTTAACTGCTGTTTTTCCTGTTGTGTGTCACCTGGATGGATCAATAAATGACTCATATTCATAATTTTGGAATGCTGCCGTTTCTTCCTTTGTGCTATATGGTTAACATAAAGTTAATTCATATGGGAAATTTTAAACTATATAACAGACGTGTACTATTCCACAGAAAACCTAAGCTAGATAATGAATTAGGTTGACTATACATGGTTGGGTCTTACACAGATTGTATAACCAACATCTCTTAGTTTACACCAAGCAGCTCTACTCCTAAATATCATCATAATAAATTGTTTACTACCCTAAACCAAATATAATTTTCTAGTGGTAAAAGAACAAATACAAGGCTTGAATATTTTGAAGTATGAACAGTTCCAATATGTAATCTTAAAGAGGTTGTAAACCTTCCTGTGTAATTTGTACTTATAGACACAGTACCTCCAAAAAGTATTCATACCCCTTATACTGATGTAGAATCTATGGGCCAGATTCACGTACATCGGCGCATTTTTGGACCGGCGTAGTGCAACTCCTTTAAGTTAGACCGGCTTAATTTCGAGGCGCAAGTGCCGTATCCTCGTAGTATTTTCATCCAAATTTGCACCGGTGCAATGTAAATTCCGAGGCGTAAGGCGGTGTAATTCAAAGTGGGAAGGACGTGGGCGTGTTCCATTGAAATGAGCCGTGACCCCATGCAAATGAAGGGCCGGCCAGACTGGGCATGTGCACATGAAGCAGACTATGGTCAGCACCTCTCTGAGCATGCTCACGGTGCAATCAGTTAGATAGGAACTAGGCCCGTCAGACTTAGTGAGCTATGCACAGTGCTTAAATAGACCGAGAGAAATGCCCTTCCATTGCAAAAGTACATCCAATTTTTTTCCCTTCCTACAGCAAGGTGCTTTTGTTCTGTTGTTTTTTGGTTTGTGACGTGTCTTTGAGATTTTTGGAGAGTGATTTGGAGAGTGTTTGTTGCTGAGTTTTTTTTTTTTTTGCTATGTTTTTTTTATTTTGCTGTTTTTTTTTTGCTGGGCATTTTTTTTTTTTTTTTTTTCTTTGTGAATGATTTTTGAATGTGGGGGTGACATTCCTGCCACCACTCCACTTGTACGCTGAAAAGAGCCACTGGCAAGGAAATGGAGTGTTGCCAGGACCTTGCCCAGTGGCTGCACTGCATGTGAGCGGTGTGTTGGGCTGGTGATGTCCTCCTGCAGGGTTGTGGTTAATTCCAGGATGGCATGAGGGGTGAATCTGAAGATGCGATACACCTCAGAATCACTCATGCCAAAGATGTGTATGCGTGTGCGGTATATCCTCTCCCGTGCCCTCCTCCTCCTGTGCTCATCTAAAGTCAGTAGTATAGCTATGAGCAAGGATGCCCCTGGCATGTTGGCAGGGCCACCATCAGGAATTATGGGGCCCCTTACACAGCTTCAGGCATGGGCCCCCTGGAGCAGAGAACTGGGGGGGTGCTGTCGCCGCCTGAAATTGAGAAGCGGGGGGGGCTGCTGCGAATTGAGAAGCGGGGGGGGGCCTTTACAAAAAAAAAGAAGAAATAAAGAAAAAATAGATATAAAAAAGGGGGGTAGCCATGCAGGGACCTCGGGGCCCTTTAATAAAAATTCGGGCCCTTGCCTGTACCCCCCTGATGGCAGCTCTGCATGTTGGCATATAGATTGTTGTCCTGCAAGTGTGGGTGCTCAGCTCGTCCCTAACGGTGTTGCTTTAGCTGACATGTAGACGGATTGTCCAATTTTAAACCTGCTTTTATATGGTCTAATTTTAGACTTTCCATGCAGCTGATAAGCACATCGTGTAGACTGCACCGCACAAACTTACTTTTGTAGATTGGCGTATCTCCCTCATTTGCATATTTGCATAGGAAATCAATGGTGTGGACGGAGTAAATGTGCACCTAGGATGTGCAGGCGTAGGCAAGTTAGGCCGGTCGGGAGTAGCCTATTTTGGTGCATATCTAGTTCTGTGGGTACGGTGCAAAAAATATTCCGGAGCAAATTTAGACTTAGACGGCACATCTCGAGATACTCCGGCGTAAGTGCTTTGTGAATCTGGCCCTATAACTTTTGCGAAAACCAATAAATATACGCTTATAGACATTTTTTTTTACCAAAGTTATGTGGCTGAATACATTTTGGCCTAAATGTATGACTAAAATTGAGTTTATTGGATTTTTCTTATAACAAAAAAGTAGAAAATATATATATTTTTTTAAATTTCGGTCTTTTTCCATTTATATTGCAAAAAAATAAAAATAGCAGAGAATGCGCTATTTGTGGGAAAAAAGGACGCAAATTTTGTTTGGGTACAACATTGCATGACCGCGCAATTACCAGTTAAAGCAGCGCAGTGCCAAATTGAGAAAAAGTCCTCTGTTCTTTAGGCAGCCTAATGGTCCGGGGCTTAAGTGGTTAAGCAGGGTATACATTGAAAAAAAATTGGTTCAACCAGCGGATTGAATTAAAAAACTCACAGATTCCACATCAACACAACAATGTTTAATGCAGGGATCTATCCCATTGAGATTTTGTATTCTGACTGGGGGGGGGACTCCACTCTGGCCAGAATACACTGATCAACGCTTGCATCCATGGGTTGCAAGCACTGATTGAATGCTGGTTTTCCAGCATGATTTTTATTGCCGTTCAGAATAGTCAGCCTTACTTTCAGTTCTGGTAATGATTTTCACCTAGATATAAAGTAAAGGGTCATCTAAAATTTCACAGTTGTCACGGATCAGAAGAGAGGAATAATCCCATTAGGACACCTGTTCCAGTGATGAGGTTCAGATTCGCATTTACCATTTCTGAAAAGTTCACGGTTTTCGCCACCAAAACCCCCCCCCCCCAAAAAACTAAAATGCAGTTTATCGTTTTTGCCTCTGGCTGGCTGAGTCTCAAAAGAAAATAATTTGAAGGAATTGATAACCCAGGCCCCTTTCTATAAAAGGATGGGCTCTCAGCAGCCATATTGCCAGCATGTGTTCGAACATTTAGTGAGAGCTGACAATTTACTGTTGTGAGAATATACTCTTTTTCTTTAATATTAACACATGTCTCCAATGGTAGCGCCCAGCTTCACGTTTCATTTGTTTGACAACATTTTGATTCTTAGGCAAAATTTTATGACACGATTTGCCCAACCCCCATAGACTTCAATGGTTTGCACACTTCAAATTAGACTCAAACACAAATTTACTTATCCCTTTTGACAACTGTCAAAAATTGTATCTCCCACGTTTTATGGTCATTTCATCTGATTTCCTATTGTGTTTCTGAGCACAGGCAAAAATAGAAAATCTGATAAGTACTAACCCTAGAAACTAGAGATCAATTATTTTTTCTGAACGTATGCTTTTGTTTTTTACATTTGTACTCATCATGAATATGATACAAGATGTTTGCATCCTAATTTAATTGATTATTTTATTTAAGTATTAAAGATTTTGGCAATAACAAGTAAATAAAACATGGCCCATAAGTTTAGAACACTTTAATTTACTAGTATTTCTATACCTACTTTGCTTCAAGTATGTTCCACTCATTGTTACATTAAAAAAGTGAAATATTTTAATGGCTGAAATTGCCAAATCCATCCTTTCACTTCATAAAACATCATCAAAAGGCTTTCATGGAGCAGAATTGGATTTCACAATTCTTTTTGGCTTTATAACCAATTTAACATTATACAGGCAAGTGCAATATCATCTCCACCTGCTCACTGAAGTTAACATTTATTTAAATTCATGTACTTATTAAGGTATGTGAAAAGTATTATGTTGTGCTGCTTATTACATTAATGCAATGGATGAGTGGTAAATTTAAATTGCTGCTGCAAATACAGCTGATAAATGTTAAACAAAACATAATAATGTTGTTGTTGGAAAACAAGAATACACTGCACTGCTGATAGACTGATCAGAGTTGATAAATGTTGTCATGGAATGTGAGAAGTGAGATGCTAGTAGAAAACATATGTAGTAATAACTTTAGTTCACTTGCCCCGAGTGCAACAATAATTAAAGTCATACAAAAGTCTTGTTTTTTGTTTCCATAAAAATAACAAACATGTTATACTTACCTGGTCTGTTGCAGTGAATTTGCACAGAGCAGCCCAGATCCTCCTCTCCTAGGGTCCCTTATCGACACTCCTGGCTCCTCAATCCTGTTGAGTGTCCCCACAGCAAGCAGCTTGCTATGGGAACACCCGACCTGAGCTGCAGCTCCGTGTATCTATTTAGACACAGAGCCATGGTTCGGCCCCACCCACTCTCTCTCCTCATTGGCTAACTGACTTTGATTGACAGCAGAAGGTGCCAATGGTGCCACTGCTGTGTCTCAGCCATTCAGAAGTGAGGGTCTCGGTCGGCCGAGGCACTCGTGGATATCACTGAATCAAGAGGGGGCTCAGGTACATATTAGGGGGGCTGAGGGGGGAGCTGCAAACAGAAGGCTTTTTATCTTCATGCATAGAATGTATTAAGATGAAAAAAAAAACTTTTGCCTTTACAACCCCTTTAAGTTTGTTTCGCTGTAAACTGATGGCACTCAGTAGATTCCACTTACCGTATTTATCAGGGTATTGCGCGCTCCTGCGTATAGCGCACACCCCTAAAGTTGCCCCCAAAATTCCTGTAATTTTTATTTATTTTATTACTTACAGTTTTGGTGTCTTGCCCGACGTCCATCGTCCGGTCCGGCATCCATCTGCGGCCTCGGTGGTATCCTCCCGGCTTCACCAGCGCTGTCCGTGTCGAATCCCCGCTTTCCGCGCTGTTTGAAGCCTCCGCCAACATATATCGGGCACGCTCGGCTTCTCACGCATAAACGTCACAGAGCGTGACTACGAGCGAAGCCGAGCTTAGCCGAATGTACCCGAGTGTACTGCACTCGGTATATGTCGGCAGCTCAGTTCAAACTGAGCGTGGGAAGTGGGTATCGGCGTATATCACCCACCCACGATTTTCCCCTTTTTTTAAGGGGAAAAAAGTGCGCGGTATAAGCCGATATATACGGTACTTGCAGCTCTGATGTTGGGATCCAGCAAAATAGACTCACTGCTGTCCGAGTTGGCCTTACAGCTTGCAATGTAGAATTGTGTGACACTTCTAATATTCACCGCTAGCACAATTAATACCCACAATTGTACAGTTATAGTATAGTTCTTTACAACAGCAGATATCTTCTTTGATGTTCTTGTTTCTCAATTACAATTGGTGCCTTTGTTTTGCTTTCAGAAAAATGATTTTGTGTTTGCACCCAACATCCAGAGACAAACCTTACCTGGTTCAACACTTCAACAAGTTGCATGACAGGGTTCTTTATTTCAGGGAAGAGTGTTATTTTTTGAGTGGCAGTGACTCTTTTTTTGCCTCGTCATTACTTACTGGATTGTAACTCAAGCCTAGAGAAAGTCATGCATCCAAATACAACCCGAAGGCCACCAATAGTTCTATTAATATAATAACATGAAGGTTACATAAAACATTTTTTTGCTTTCACGTTCAAGTTATGCCAGTCCAACTTTGCTCATAAACCAAGATGGTATTGGACCTTTCTGGTGAAGGGACTTGCCAGTCTTTTGTTATAATAGCTTTTTCGCCTGTGATAGCAATTCACATTTTTTTACTACAATGCAAGTTAAATAAAATAAAAAAGAAGCAATTCTGCTGAACATATTAAAGTTTATCTAAACTAACATGAATAAATAATATATATATATACACACACGCACCACTGTGCAAAAGTTTTAGAAAAAATGCTGTAAATTGAGAAATTAGAAAAGTGGAACGTAAATGAATGGAAATCCAAAACAATTTAATATTTGGAGTGATCACCCTTTGCCTTCAAAACAGCATAGATTATTCTAGGTACACTTGCACACAGTTTTTGAAGACATTTGGCAGGTAGGTTGTTCCAAACATCTTGGAGAGCCAATCACAGATCGTCTGTGGATGTAGGCTGCCTCAAATCCTTCTGTGGAGACCAAATCATCACATCCAGGACTCATTGTTCTTCTTTACACTGAAGAGAGTTCTTAAAGTGGTTGTAAAGGCACAAGGTTTTTTACCTTCATGCATTCTTCTGGAGACTAGCACCCCTGATTGGCTATTGGCAGCAGAAGGAGCTATTGCCTCCCGCTGCTGTCAATCACAACCAGTGAGCCAATCAGGGGATGGAGGGGGCGTGGCCGAACCATGACTCCATGTGTGAATGGACACAGAAGCAGTGGCTCGGCTGGGGTGCCCGATAGCAAGCTGCTTGCTGTGGGGGCACTTGACAGGAGGGAGGGGCTAGGAGCGCCAGCGTGGGACCCGAGAAGTGGAGGGTCCGGGCCACTCTGTGCAAAACCATTACACAGAGCAGGTAAGTATAATGTTTATTATTTTAATTAAAAAAATAAAGCTTTACAACCAGTTTAATGACATTGGCTGTATGTTTGGGGGTCGTTGTCCTGCTGCAGAATAAATTTGGGGCCAAATGATGTTATGGAATGATGCAAATTAAAATATATATTTTTTAAAGCATTCTTACTTTACAGCATTTCTTTAAATCTACCCAAAACTTTTGCGCAGTACTGTGTGCATATATATTGCATTCCTATTTACCATTCCTTGTGGATTTATCTATATTTTGTTTTTAGTTCTTTCACCTGGTAATCCAGCCAGTAATAATTTATTGTGTTAGGGTGACTCCTCTATCTATGAGGGAGCAACAAAGACACCCACAGACAGCAGCACTGCTGTTAGACGGACTAGTAGACGTAGATGGACTTTACGTAAGACTAACATGCCTAACTCTAGCTAAAACGTTTTAAGCACTGACAAACATTTTTTTTTCCTTTTTGGGGTAAGGGTTTTAACTAAATTAATAAAAGCTGACAATTGTAAACAGCCTTGTCCTTGGTTAATGGTTTGCCTCAACCCTCTAACTTCCACTTTTGATGCACAACTTGACCTGTGAAAAAGAAGTTAAAAAATAACAAGAAGATGAACAGGTAAAAAAAAGGAGAACTCAGAAAAACAAAGAATGGTTTGTTAAATCTAGTGAAAGAGTGCATCATGTGTAATTTTTTAATATTGCTTTTGTATCACTTAAGTGAGAAAATCTGAACAGCAGTATTTTTAAATTATCCTGTGTATTGTCCTGTGTAAAATAAGATTTTGTGTTTAGATTTAGTCAATGGGTCTTAAAGCTGAACTCCAGGCCAACAGCTAAATACGCAAATGAAATACATTTATGATGCCGCGCACACACGATTGGACAACAAAACCGTGGATTTTTTTCCGATGGATTGTTAGCTCAAACTTGACTTGCATACACACGGTCACACAGATGTTGTCGGAAATGTCCGAACGTCAAGAACGCAGTCACGTACAACACTACGACGAGCCAAGAAAATTAAGTTCAATGATTCCGAGCATGCGTAGGATTTTTGTGCGTCGGAATTGCATACAGATGATCTGAATTTCCAAATAGAACTTTTGTTGATGGAAAAATCGAGAACCAACTCTCACATATTCGTTGTCAGAAATTTCTACAGCAAATGTCTGATGGAGCCTACACATGGTTGGAATATCTGACCGAAATCTCACATTGGAAATTCCGACCGTGTGTATGCGGGCATGAGAGTGGTTTAACCTGCAAATGTTTTGTGTTTCTGTTCATTGCTAAGGCTTGCACAGCCCTACCACAAAGCACAGTCAGCCTGGAGACCTGAATTTTCTTTACTGCAGTTAGGTCATAAAACCAGGTCTTAGTGCCTGCCCCCTTACAGAAAAGCAGAAGGCTGATAATGTTATCCCTCTGCTCACTCCTTCTATCAGCATGTTCCCTGTTCACACATCAGAACTATAGTACAACCTATTGACTTCTCAAGCTGTTTCTTCCTCTCTTATTCTGCGTACACACAATCAGATTTTCCATTAGAAAAACCTTGGATGGTTTTTCAGACAGAATTCCTCTCAAGCTTGGCTTGCCTACACACGGCCACACAAAAGTTCTCTGAACTTACGACCGTCAAGAATGCAGTGACATACAACACTAAGACGAGCCGAGAAAATTAAGTTCAATGCTTCTGAGCATGCGTCGAATTGTTTCTGAGCAGGCATTGTAATTTTGGTGCGTCGGAATTGCTACAGACGATCGGAATTTCGGATTGGATATTTTTCCGTCTGAAAATTTGAGAACCATCTCTCAATCTTTGGTTGGCAGAAATTCCGACAGCAAAAGTCTGATGGAGCATACACACATGTGTAGTCTAAACTTTGCTGTATAAAGGATTGCAAGAAGTGAATTTCAAGTAATATTCATATACTTACACTAGTTGATTTTAAAAATACAGGTACATCTAATGATTTTTAACAAACACACCTCCATGAGCTGGAGATCAGCTTTAAACATTTTAAATAATGTCAACATGTCAACTTAAGTACGGCTAATAATTATAGGTAAAGTCTATTCAGGGAATATGCGACAGACCCTTGGTGGGATCAAGAAGGATATTTTCCCCCACTGGAGCAATGTTTTATTGTTTTTGTTTACCTTCCTCTGGATAAACTGTGTGTATAGGATTGTGTATATGGAGGTTTTCAATTTGTGTGTCCTTTTTTATCTGTGGGTTGAACTGGATGGACTGGTGTCTTTTTTCAACCAGACTAACCAGATGTAACTTTTTAAAGTACGATGAACAGTGTTGGACCCATCCTCATTTTTTTGATTCTGGACATGCTTGTTAATAAAATACTGCCTTTTATGTCACAGTAAATGTTATTAGAACATAATTATAGTGTACATTTACCAATGGCTTTTATTTATGGTAGTAGATTTTGGACCAACCTAAAAATGTCAAAGGGTTTTGCAAAGAACGACTGAATTTTACAGAATGTTTTTACTGACAATCTCTATATGAAACTGGCTGGCCTAAACAGGTGTCCAGACAGGGGTCTAGAAAATGTATGACCTGTCTCCCACTGTTGCTTACAAAGTTTGGATTACTAAACCAATCATTTACTTATAAAACAGTTAGGCCGCGTACACACGACACACGAGGAGATTTATCCGATGAAAACGGTCCGACAGACCGTTTTCATCGGACATGTCTCCTGGGAGATTTTGGTCTGATGTGTGTACACACGATCAAACCAAAATCCCTGCGGACAGACAGCGCGGTGACGTGACGTTGACGCCACCAAACCAGGAAGTAAAATACGTCCACGAATGCGTCGAATCCATTTGACCCATGCGGGAGATTTCGGTTCGCTGGTTAGGCGTACTAACCAGGGGACATATCCGACAGACCACTTTCCAGCAGACAAGTTTTAAAGCATGCTTTAAAACTTTTGTCTGCTGGAAACCTGTCTGCTAGCCCGTACAGATGATCGGATATGTCTGCGGACCAGTTTCAGCAGATATGTTTGATCGTGTGTACGCGGCCTTATGTTTGAACTGCAAAATAAGATATTTCCAGCTACAAATATATATATACACACACAATAGAAAAAAATACAGCTGTAGGTAATTCCTTTGTGGGTATTTAACATGGTGGAAAGAACAAAAAAAGCAAACGCTTACAGAATAAAGATTAACATTTCTGGTTTATAGACTAAAAAATCTAATTTCAAGTATTGGGGTCTCTGCTGCACATTGTTCTGCCTAATTAAATAAGCCCATTGTTTTGTATAGACTCTACCTTTTACTCAAAGGTACCACCGGTCTTGGTTCCCATATGCCTAGGCAATGAAATATAAAAATGTTCAACTTAAACAATATCTCATACTTAAATATTCAATCCATTATAATAGACTTTTTTTTTAACCAAATTGAAAATCCTGACTCTTTCAACTTGCCATGGAAAGAAAATTCTGTATTAGCGAAAATGTGTAATCATGAAATAGTACACACAAAGCAATCAGTCAGCCAAAGTGCCTGGTACAATTACTCATTTTGCTGACAGATTTGTTATATCTATGTTGATAAGATGACACTGTAGTAGATTTATTTTCTTTACAAATGCCTGTTAAGGTGTTGGCAAGTGTGCACAGATTTATTTATCATGTTATTATATCTTACATTAGATCAGGTTTTTGTGGAGGAAGACAGAAGTCCCTTCAGTGACTCGATGGCAGAAGAGATTAAGTGAACCAATACTTGGCGACAGCAGGGAAAAAAAAACATGTCCACAGTTCACACACAAAAAAATGTATTGTTTGGCTTAAAAACAATAAATTAAATTCCAGATATTGATATCCAAATTGAATTCTTTATAATATCCAAATATAAATTCACAAGAACTCATCAAAAAGCTGTATTACCTAAAATCCAATATATGAATTTAACTTTATAGTTCAAAAAAAGTTATTTTTTAACCAGGCGGAGATTTGGTGATACATTCCGCTTCCTAGCACACACTTATGTTCCAATTCTGTAACAGAGAGGAATAAAGGATGAACCTCTTAGGGATTCAGATGCTTTGTTCAGTTTAAACGTATTATCTTTTTTGATCAATTAATTTGGCTGGTTCTTGCATTCAATATTAAAGTACGTAAAAGTCGCTGTTATTGTTGGATAAATCTGTATACTGCTGTAGACTGAACGATGCTACAGGGGCTGGTGCAGGTGTCTGCTGGCTGACAGTGCCATTTGGAACCCAATGTGTTTTATTTCCATATGTCAAAGGTTTGCATAAGTGTGTTTCCCACTTGGGTTTTGCACCCGCCTTACATTTATTTCTAAGTTTATTGTCACTCTCACAATATGTCACACAACATTGACAGGCCTTGCCAGCTTTAGGACCATTTTTCACTTTAACTGTGCCCAAAGATGCCTTGTTTTCTTTGTTACTGGCTTTAGCAGACTGTACAGGGGAGGTTCCTTTTAAACGTCTCTTCTTCTTCTGAATCTGGTCAAGACTGATGTCTGATTGAGAAGAACAGCTTTCATTCCAGCTTGACCTTGTATTTAGACTGCGCAAGGGTAATACCAATCTTAAGGCCTTCCAGAATCTTGAACTGCTGCGTCTGGAACTTTCACCCTCCCAGCGAACACAGGGAATACTCTCCTTGAGTTTTGAAATGGTGGTATGTGTGCCATGGAGTGGCTTATATTCCACAATGATTAGATTAGTGCAGAGAGCATTTTGACACACAATGCCAAGTTTGAACTCCAACATACTAATACTCTTATCTGTTAAGTAGTCGGGGCTCAAGACAACAATCATTCTTCGACTTCTTTGAATGAATTCAAAAACTGCCTCTACTGTATCTATGGAATATAAGGGAAAGCATGGCAGGGAAAAGTGAAATGGCAGAGGAATCAGACGGAGAAAATAAAGTTAAAAGTGAGACAAAACTATAGCATTTTCATGCAGGAAATAATTATTAGGTTAGAAAACAGGTAATATGAATGCAAAGTCAGCAAAAACATTACCAGAAGCTATGACTTATACAGTATATGTAGTATATAAGGACTTAATATAAACATTTGGCTGAGCTATGCAGATTTAAGTTTTTTTATAATCTCAAAAGGTAATTAGTCACCTTTGAAACAAGTTCTTGACGTCTGTAACTGTAGGCAATATGGGGCAATTTATCCTCAATTTTAACTACAGAGGCAATTTAGAATTTCAGCTCACCCTGCCATAGTAATAGCAATATGGGTCCATAATAAACTATAGTTTGCCTAATGAATGGTTGCTTAACACTTCCTGAACCCCTTATATGTGTGGATTCATTCCTGAGGGGTCCCTGCCCAATTTCCCTCTCTGTGAAAATTTACACAACACTAAGATATGTTCACTTATCATGGGCAGTGCAATAAATAATGGGAAATCAGAGGCCACATGATAAATGTTGGGATCACATTATAACAATTTTAAAATTAAAGTTTTAAATTGCCCCTAGATCTCACTACAAATAAAAGCATGAATGAAAATCAGATTCAGAAAGGCCTTGTTTGACCTTTTGTAACACCTTTTCTGAATTTAAAAATACAGCTTAAACATAACCTGTCAGGAAAAAATAAAAAGTATATGACAGACATTGACATGCAGTTAATCTTGGTCCTGAAGTCTAGGAGCAGGTATATCTAGGCACAAGATTTAATTGCTGAGGTTTGAATTTAAGGAGTTGAGTATTAAATTCAGTTTTAGCGTTAAGGTTAAATGTTAATTAAAAATGAGGTTAAGAATTAAGTGTTAGGGTCAAGCTAAGTGTAAAAGTGTATCCGTATAAAGGGCAAAGCAACAGGATTACTAAAATGGTCCCTACAATGCTCATACTTACTTTCATTTCCTTTCCCCACTTGCCTGCAAGAGCCAAGAGAAGAAGCCCTGTATAAGCGTCATGTTAGAACTCACAATTTTCTCTCTCTCTGCCCCTATTTAACAGCATCATTTGGTGGCTCAGAACCCAGCATAGCATTGTGGGAAGATTGGAGGTTGTATTTTCCCTATACCTAAAAAAAAAAACAGGTATTTTTCCTTGTGGCCAAATAGAGCAGAGATGGAGAAAAGGGAAGATGAACCTGCATTTGGGATTGTAGGGGCATTAGGGAGAAGCTGCATGGGCATAGTGTATAATGTGTGGGATTGTTTTATTTCTTTTTACATTACTGTCACTAGGAAGCTTTGACAAAATATCAGGAGTCTACAGAAATAGACAGAGGATGTAGTCCTCAATCTATTTAGCAATTTATGTTTACTATCCCTTTGTTATTGGAGGAACACTTAATCGCTACTACTGAGCACTCCCATGTTCATTCAGGGGGTCTGTAAATGTAAGTGACATCCTTACCAGTCCCCCACTTCCCATCTTGGAATAACTGATCCTCATCCAGGTGCAACCCACTGACAGGAAGTTAGTGAGAAGGGGGAGAGGCTGGTAAAGTTGGGGGAGAGCCTTTGGGATGGGGGGACAGAGAGCATGGGGGGAAGGTTCAGTCTGATACCACACATGGGGAGAATCGGTCACAGGCAGAGCATGTTGGGTGGTGGGGGTCACATTTTAGTGAAAGGCTGCAATCACTGGCTTGTCAGACACTGATCACAGCTATTTATTAAATGAGCAGAGTCTAGAGACCCTTGTGCTATAACTTCATGATCACTAAGCGACCATGAGCTTGAAGTAGATGGGAGTACAGAAGACGTAAGATTTACTAAGCTAGCCAGCTGTAAGTAGATCTGTATCTTAGTGACAGACTTTTTCCACTTTCTTTTGAACCTAGTAGCCCTGTGCAAAGAACTACCTGTGCCAGATTCTTGGGGCCAGAAAACAACATACTGCTAAAGAAAGTGGTTGGTTATAGATTGAAGCTCCAAACATCCACTAGAAAATCACTTGAAACAATGAAATACATTAACATATGTAAGGCAGAGTATCCCATGGAAGACAAATAAAAGTATAGCAGCTCCTGAAAAATAATTCTGAATAAATTCTCATCACACAGTAATGATGTTTTTTTTTATTTGGCTGAATAGAATATTGCTTCTCATGAATATTCCTGGGGCATTTTCACATATATTGCAAAATCCCTTTGCAAATATTAAGCACTTTTATCAGTGACAGTTCCTTGGGAAGGAAATTGCTTTGCAAGATACACTACATAGAAACTGACATGATGACGTGTTGTGCAGATGCTTGTAAACTTTGCTATGGCTAATGATCTATAAAGAATGGATAGAGAATTTCCTTTGGGTGAACATAAGGAAGTTAATTGAGTTTAAAGGTATAGAGGACCGTTATGGAATATATAATTTTACAGTGTAGCACTACTAAAATGGAAGTCAGGGACATCATTAATCTTGTTCATTGCCTCTCTCCCCCTAATTGTTTCTCTTCCACTGAATATTGATGTGAATATGCATATTCAATATTGTATGCCAAATGGGACTGGTTTGCTCTGAGTTTTCCAGAGTTAATTCTGCTTTATTGTATTCTAATTTCCCATCTTGATTCAAATTTAGAGTGACAGACTGAACACAAGACAACCTATTCTCTGGACATTTGCCTTAACCAGAAATTGAAATTGATTCTTTATGATTAGACTTACATAAAAACACTTGCTGCTTATTTTTATAGAGCATTCTGGGTGATCCAAACAGTTTTATGAAACATAGGTAAAAACAAGGAACCTATTACATTTTGATGCTAAATATACTGGGGTGGATTCACAGAGAAATGGATTATCGTAGCGTATCAGAAATACGCTACGCCGCCGTTTTTTACCTTGATCTACGTGGAATTCAGGTAGATTTTTTTCGGTAAACGACGGCGGCGTAGTGTATTTCTCCCGTCGTAATCCATCCGCGCGAGTAGGGGGCGTGAAACATTTAAAGTAGGCGCGTTCCCGCGGCGATCGATCTGCGCATGCTCCGTTCGCAAATTTCCCGCCGTGCATTGCGCGAAATCACGTCGTGACGTCATTCGTTGTTTATGTAGCGTACTTTACGGGCGATCCACGTCCCGACGAGTTACGTAAACAAAATAAAAAATTAAATAAATTCGAAGCGGGAACGGCGGCCATACTTAACATGGGCTACGTAAAGTTAGAGCAGCAAAAAGCTGCTCTAACTTTACGTATAAAAAAATAGACGAAAACGATTGCGACGCTCGCTCGTTTGTTCGTGAATCCCCGTAAAAACACATTTGCATATCCCGACGCATTAAAACGACGCGAACTCCTCCCAGCGGCCGCAAATAGATGGCAGCGTAGATCCGAAGGCTTACGAAGACGTAAGCCTCTCGGATCGAAGCCCGAAGCCGGCGTATCATGGTTTGAGAATTCAAACTAGTGATACGCCGCGGGAAATTTGAAATTACTCCTGTCTAACCCCAGTTAGACAGGCGTAATTGTTTTGTGAATCCACCCCATTGTATGTTACTTTAATTATTGTATGCTTTTTGGTTTTCATGGTCCAAAATATAACCAAGTGACCAATACATGTCTGTATCTAAGAATATGTAAATGTAAGCAGGCATGATACAATTCTATAGCAATAGAAACAGTTTGCCAAAAAAGCAATAAAGCTAGTTAGAGACTTTTGTTTACTTGTTATTACACTTCTAATTTTCAGTAAAGTTGTGTGATTTTCTCATCTGTGACTATTTGTTTATATAACTCACATGGCTTATTTCATGCTAGCTCTTTCATCCACAGTTTATGTGTAGTCATTTCCAAATTCTTTTTTTGTGCCTTTGTGATCTGCTAGTGAGCTTTAGTCAGTATAGGTGTGTGCCGAATGGTGTTCTCTAAGCTGGGTCGAGTTGGCTATAATAAATATCTGAGAAACTTCCTAGTACATGGATTTCTCCCTGAGATAATGTTGCTGTGACACCAGTCTTACTCTAAATATACTGGCTTCTGCAGTGTTCTTAATGGGCCTAAAGGAAACGGATTGTGGAAGTTTGCAGCATAAAGTTGGTGGGAGACTATTGAGTAGGAAAGTAATATAGGAACTTATTACTTTCATGCCTTGAACTGCAAGACTAGGATACCACTAGAACCTTAAATGTAAAGGAGCCAAACAAAATATTTAGTGTCCAACCATTATAGCTCAATGAGTATTGGACTCAGAAAGCTATAAAGACAGAAAAGCAGGAAAACCAGAGATTGTTTTGAGAAGAAATATAGTTATCCGTGCTCCCTTCACCCTTTTCCCTACTCTTCATGCACATGCACAATAAACCTTTAAAATCTAAAGCAGTGACTGGTGCCCATCATTCCAACCAACCAGAGGACAAGAACTTCACCCTGAGACAATTGTGTCTGCGACATTTATCACTAAGTAAGTGGGACTGGGACATTTGTAATTTAGCCATTGGTTAGCTGAAGAGCCATATTCCTTTAAAATGTGTCTGCCTGCTTCCAAATCGTGCTACATACAGTGCCTTAAAAAAGGATTCATAACTCTTGACACATTTTGTCATGTTACAACCAACAACGAAAATGTATTTTATTGGGATTTTAGGTTATAGACCAACACAAGTGGCACACATTTGTGAAGTGGAAGGAAAATGATAAATGGTTTTCCAATTTTCTTTTACAAAAAATATATGAAAAGTGTGGTGTGCATTTGTATTCAGCCCCCCTTTATTCTGATACCTCGAACTAAAATCTAGTGGAACCAATTGCCTTCAGAAGTCACCTAATTAGTAAATAGAGTCCACCTGCGTGTAACTTAATCTCAGTATAAATACAGCTGTTCTGTGAAGCCCTCAGAGGTTTGTTAGAGAACCTTAGTGAACAAACAGCATTATGAAGGCCAAGGAACTCACCAGATTGTTAAGGGATAAAGTTGTAGAGAAGTTTAAAGCAGGGTTAGGTTATAAAAAAAATATCCCAACCGTTGAACATTTCATGGAGCACTATTCAATCCATGACCTAAAAATGGAAAGAGTATGGCACAACTGCAAACCTACCACGACATGGCCATCCACCTAAACTGACAGAACAGGCAAGGAGAACATTATTCAGAGAAGCAGCCAAGAGGTCCATTGTAACTCTGGAGGAGCTGCAGTGATCCATAGCTCAGGTGGGAGAATATGTCCACAGTACATCTATTAGTTGTGCACTCCACTAATCTGGCCTTTAAGGAAGAATGGCAAGAAAGCCATAAGAAGTACCATTTGCAGTTTGTGAGAAGCCACGTGGGGGACACAACAAACGTGTGGAAGAAGGTGTCCTGGTCAGATGAGACCAGAATTTAATTTTTTAGCCTAAAAGCAAAATGCTATGTGTAGCGGAAAACAAACACTGCACATCACCCTGAACACACCATCCCCACTGTGAAACATGGTGGTGACAGCAAAATTTTGTGTGGGTGCTTTTTTTTTAGCAGGGACAGGGAAGCTGGTCAGAGTCAATGGAAAGATAGATGGAGCCAAATACAGGGTAATCTTAGAAGAAAACCTGTTACAGTCTGTAAAAGACCTGTGACTGGGGCGGAGGTTCACCTTCCAGCAGGACAACGACCCTAAACATACAGCCATTGTAGCTCACAATGGAATGGTTTAGATCAGGGGTCTCCATACTTTTCAAGCAAAGGGCCAGTTTATTGTCTTTCAGACTTCAGGGGGGCCGGATTCTGACCAGTGGGTGTAGAAAATGCCCCAAGGGCTGAGCATCAGTGAGAATAAACACGGCCCCAGTGCTGATGGGCAGTAAGAGGTGGAATTGTGCTCCATCATTGCTATTAGTGGAAGAAATGGTGCCCCATTGTTGGTGTCATTATGAGGAATAGTGCCTATCGTTGGGAGCAATACTGCCCCAAGGGCCGGATGAAGGCTAGCAAATGGCCACATCCGGCCCACGGGCTGCAGTTTGGAGGCCCCTGGTTTAGATCAAAGCATAATCATGTGTAATGCCGCGTACACACGGTCGTTTTTTGCGATGAAAAAAAACGTCGTTTTTTAAAACGTCATTTAAATTGATCGTGTGTGGGCAAAACGTTGTTTTTTGTCTTAAAAAAAACGACCAAAAAAAAATTCCAACATGCTTGAATTTTTTGTGTCGTTTTTCAAAACATCGTTTTTTGTTTCACAAAAAGTCACCGTGTGTAGCAAAAACGTTGTTTAAAACGTGCATGCCCAGAAGCTAGTTATGAAGCGAGCTTCAATGGAAAAGAGTGGTGAACGTAACCTCGCTTTTTGTGAAAAAAACGATGGTGTGTATGCAACATCGTCTTTGAAAAGTGACGTTTCAAAAACGTCGTTTTTTACTTCACAGAAAACGTCGTTTTTTTTCATCACAAAAAATGATCGTGTGTACGCGGCATTAGAACGGCCCAGTCAATGTCCAGACCTAAATCCAATTGAGAATCTGAGGCAAGACTTGAAAATTGATGAAAATGTCACTCTCTAGATGTGCAAAGCTGGTAAAGACATACCCAAAAAAGACTTGCAGCTGTAATTGCAGCGAAAGGCGGTTCTATAAAGTATTGACTCAGGGGCTGAATACAAATGCACGCATTTCAGATATTTATTTGTAAAAAATTTGGAAAACAATTTCCTTCCACTTCACAATTATGCGCCACTTTGTGTTGGTCTATTACATAAGATCTCAATAAAATATGTTTAAGTTTTTGGTTGTAACATGACAAAATATGGAAGATTTCGAGGAGTATGAATACTTTTTCAAGGCACTATAAGCATTGCAGAAGAATACAAGGACACATCAGGTAATTGCTGTCTAATAAAGAAAATTAACCAATAGTTAAGGAAATTGTCAAGGCTATTTATACTAATTACTGACAAAACGAGAGAAGAAAGGCGCACCAGCCTAGTGCATTACCACTTGACACTTTATTCGATAGAAATAGTATTAAAAACTACTCACAAACAGCAGATAGAACAGGCTTGTCAACAAAAATGTAGGTGAATTCCCTTCGGACCACACTCCACAATGGGGGGATACGAGGAGTATTTTGCTGCCGGCTGACGCGTTTCGAGGCGTCTAGGGCCTCTTCATCAGAGCTCGACAGTCGTGTTTTCTGTTATGCTAATTACTGAGGTAAGAGTCCAGAGAACACTGAGTGGTAGTCACAAAGATTTCCTATAGACACTGTTTTTGACACTATGTTCACCACAGTCACTTCAGCACTTTTGTGTGCACTGTGTAAACTTTAGGTCTAGCAGCAATTTTCAACATTATAATTTAGATTAGAGTTATTCACTTGATAGCATGAAGGACCATACCTTTCAATAAATAGTTAAGCCATTAGTGTGTGAGGGAACAGGAAATAAATATTTGTCTCAAGTCTAAGGCCTCGTACACACGAGGCAATAGATTTGTTCAAATCTGTCTGTCCGACAGATTTGAACAAATCTGTCTGCTGGGATTTTGGTTTGCTCGCGTGTACACACGAGCAAACCAAAATCCCCGCCCGCAGGCGGCGCACTGACGTGTTGGTGACGCCGCCACGTCACCGCACCAGGAAGTAAAACACTTCCGCGCATGCGCCGAATCCATTCGGCGGCGGTGCGGGACGACATGTCTGCTGGTAAGTGTACTAACCAGCAGACATGTCGGGCGGACGGATTCCCACCCGATAGATTTCAAAGCATGCTTTGAAATCTGTCGGGTGGCCAAATCCGTCGGCTCGGCCGTACACACGATCGAATCTGTCTGCTGAAACGGTCCAGCAGACCGTTTCCAGCGGACAGATTTGATCGTGTGTGTACGAGGCCTAATAGGTAAATCGACTGTATTTAATCTATTGTGCTTGAAAAATCCTCAATTAGGTTGATAGTAAGAAAGCTGTATACCACTGCTTGGTAGCCCATCTTGATCCTACAACAGCAATCCAGCAGCCACAGGGCTGTAATTTTACATTATTCCAGCAGGTGTGCATTGCCCAATGCACACCAGGCCTGGTGCATACAGTGGCAATCTCCACAGAGTTTGGTCATGTGTTCCCAATGCTTCCATTACTGAACAATGGCTAAGCAGCTGATTGTAATATAGAAACTGCAGTCATATGTCCATGCTCACCGATCCTTGGTACTCTGTGGTATCATTGGCAACACTATACCAGTTTATAAATACTAGTATGATTCCAGCTCTTGGCGCTTCTGCTACTACTTCTGCAGGCTCCTACTGTCAGAATGAACTGGGTCACAAAAGATAGCACAACAGCAGGGAGAAGCATGCACACTGTAGTGACATAGGAGGGATGGGAAATGTTAAATAGGGCCCCAAAAGAGGAAGCTCAACTCG
Source organism: Rana kukunoris (assembly GCA_029574335.1). Taxonomy (NCBI): domain Eukaryota; kingdom Metazoa; phylum Chordata; class Amphibia; order Anura; family Ranidae; genus Rana; species Rana kukunoris. The sequence continues at coordinate 219,072,598 of CM056052.1, forward strand.
TTTTCTTCCTCCCCCCCTCCATGGCCACATTTGGCACCTTTCAGGGAGGGAGCGGGTACCTGTTTTTGACAGTTACCCATTCCCAACTTCTGTATTTGTAGCTGCTGACATTACATTTTTTGGTGGGGGGGGGGGGGTGGCTGAAGCTCCACTTAAAATTAGGCCATTATAGAAATGGATTACACTCTCCTGGAAGTGTTGGATCCCCAGGAATCTTTGGTTTGCTATAGAATTATATATTTACTTTAAATGTTTTGAAGATCTATTGCCAAAGATGTGATTACACAATATGCACAATTTCTGCAAGTGTTTAAAAGGAAATGTTAAATCTAGTGACAGGGTCTCTTTAAATACTTACAGTACAGACCAAAAGTTTGGACACACCTTCTCATCCAAAGAGTTTTTTTTATTTTCATGACTATGAAAATTGTAGATTCACACTGAAGGCATCAGAACTATGAATTAACACATGTGGAATTATATACATAACAAAAAAGTGTGACACAACTGAAAATATGTTATATTCTAGGTTCTTCAAAGTAGCCACCTTTTGCGTTGATTATTGCACACTCTTGGCATTCTCTTGATAAGCTTCCAGAGGTAGTTACCTGAAATGGTCTTCCAACAGTCTTGAAGGAGTTCCCAGAGATGCTTAGCACTTGTTGGCCCTTTTGCCTTCACTCTGCGGTCCAGCTCACCCCAAACCATCTCGATTGGGTTCAGATCCGGTGACTGTGGTGGCCAGGTCATCTGGCGCAGCACCCCATCACTCTCCTTCTTGGTCAAATAGCCCTTACACAGCCTGGAGGTGCGTTTGTGGTCATTGTCCTGTTGAAAAATACTGTAAATGATGGTCCAACTAAACGCAAACTGGATGATGCTGTGGTAGCCATGCTGGTTCAGTATGCCTTCAATTTTGAATACATCCCCAACAGTGTCACCAGCAAAGCACCCCCACACCATCACACCTCCTCCTCCATGCTTCACATGGGAACCAGGCATGTAGAGTCCATCCGTTCACCTTTTCTGCGTCGCACAAAGACACGGTGGTTGGAACCAAAGATCTCAAATTTGGACTCATCAGACCAAAGCACAGATTTCCACTGGTCTTATGTCCATTCCTTGTGTTCTTTTGCCCAAACAAGTCTCTTCTGCTTGTTGCCTTTCTTTAGCAGTGGTTTCCTAGCAGATATTCTACCATGAAGGCCTGATTCACACAGTCTCCTCTTAACAGTTCTTCTAGAGATGTGTCTGCTGCAAAAGGTGGCTACTTTGAAGAACCTAGAATATGACATATATTTTCAGTTGTTTCACACTTCTTTGTTATGTATAATTCCACATGTGTGAATTCATAGTTTTGATGCCTCCAGTGTGACTCTACAATTTTCATAGTCATGAAAATAAAGAAAACTCTTTGAATGAGAAGGTGTGTCCAAACTTTTGGTCTGTACTGTATTTGTTTCACTTTGAGATGCTACATTTAAAAAATTGTTACTGTATAACTGCCAAACACCAATTTTTAAATTAGGGAAATAGCGACAAGGTCCCCTTTACTAGACGTTTGTATATTACATATTCTTTCAAATAATATTTGGTCATTTTGGCAGACATCAAACAAGATTAAATATTTATCCAAACACACCACCTTCAAGGATAAATTGTGAAATTATCATTATTTCATTCAAATAACGAATTAAAGATTCATTTTTGTTAAGACGTGGCCATCTTCCAGCACTGGCTACATGTTTATCACCAGTGCAGCAAATTTCACTCTGCTTCACATTTCCCATGTTAATTGTATAGATTTTCTTTAAAATGAACATTGTATTTTAGATGAGTATAGCCATGAATCAGGCGCAATGCTTCCTTTAACAAGGCTAATTATTCCAGTACATAAAGCTGCAAGTACTATAGTATAATAAACTCTGATCCTATACTAGTCTCTCGTCATAAATAAACCATTTACAAGAGGTTTAGTCAGTGTATATGTTGTATTTTCTGGCTCTTTACCACATTGCCAGGAAAACATATCTGCTAATGACGGAAATTAAAGAATTAAAGATTTTCATAATTCTATTACTAAGAAAAATTGTGTTGAGGAATCTCTTCTAAAATTTGATCAGTATGATTGCTCAACAATACTGTATATTGCGCATTCCTTAGGCTATGCTGGAATGACAAGCTGAAGGAAGAGTTGGTCCATGTGTGTGTAGTATGGGGAATATTTCTGTGGGTGTCTCAGTGTCTGAGAACTTCAAGACCAGTTCACTAGCAGTTTAAAAACATGAGGACATCTCAGTTAATTGTATGCTGCCAACTATTGATTAGATGTTATTGAACTCATAGCACAGCGTGAAAACTAAGAGCTCTGAATCATGAAAATAATGAATACAAACCAAAAAAAGTAGAAAACGAAAAAAAAAAAACATACATTAATGAACATAAATCATAGTGTATAGAAAAGTCAGTTCTTTATTTTGTTCATGCAATATGTAACAAAGGCAAAAACAAACATAAGGTAACATATAAAGGAAATCCAGTGCTATAAAAAAAATGGATAACAACTTTAGCAATATAAAATGAATTACGAACCAGCCAGTTGTCACTAGCTATGTTTCATTACACTGAGACATTGGTTCTCATAAACCATCACACTGTTAGGGAACATACATCATATATTTAAACACTAGCCCCCACTGACATGCCTTCAAGCAGAACACTCACATTAACCTTTATAGGCTGAGAAAATAGGTTAGCACTTTCATTGCAAGGCAACACTTTGTACACAATCACTGGCTAACCTCCACGCACAAGTGCAATTCGTCTTACAGCACTAAACTAGACTAATTGATCATAAAGATAAAGACGGGTTCCTTAAAACATTTTAAATACATGTTTTACTTTGCCTGGTTCACCTTAACAGCTATTTAATAAACAGTGATTTGGGAAACTGAACTAAAGCTGAACTCCGGGCACAACTAATTTGTGATAAGCATACAGTGTAACTTTACTAAGGCTTCATGTACACATAACCTACTTTGAGTGTCGGCCACCTGAAAATACAAACCTCTGCAAAATTGCCGTATAATATCAGGTGGCCTGGGGTCAAAACGTTCCTATTATGAACGCGATTCTTTGGCATTCAGGAGAGGGAGGTTGAAGCTCCCCTAACCGCAGCAGCTCCTAAACTCTGTTAAAAGCCTATGTGTCCATTAACACATAGGCTCTTATGGAGCAGAGTTTAGGCGCGTTGGCAAAAAAAAAAAAGAAAACTGCAAAAGCTCCTAAACTCAAGTTTAGGAGCTGTAGTGTACATGAAGCCTAAATGTGCTCTTCTTTTATCCTTCTGTGTTTCATGGAGCTTTTAAATCTACGGATTTAAATCTACTGAATAGATTGCCTTCAGCCATTTCCTATGCATGCATCCAATCATCCAACCTGCTTTCTATATGATGGACAACCAGTTGGCTCACCACCACTCTGTTGCTCACCCTTCTGTGTTTCACCTTCGAATCAGCCATATTATACCTGCATGAATAATCTTTGCCTATGCTGCAAAATAGCAGTCTGAGGCCGCGTACACACGTCCGAGAACCTCGTCGGGCTAAACCCATCGTTCCGCCCGACGAGGTTCTCGGCCGGCCGTCGAGTTCGTTGACCAGGCTGTCGAAAAAGGCGTCGAGCCATTAGTCCCGATGGCCCGTCGAGCAAATAGAGAACCTTCTCTCTATTGTGGCTCGACGAGCTTCCCGACGGGACGCTCGACGAAAGTGTACACACGATCGAGCTTCTCGGCAGAATATGGATCCCAGCGAGCTTCTCGCTGGATTCTGCCGAGAAACTTGGTAGCACAGAGCAAAACTGACAACTGCTTCTGTCCACACTGTACCTGCCATAAAGGAAAAATTAGAAAGTGAGCAGGAAACTGCAACACAACTGCTGTATTACCCTGCTCAGCATATATGCCTGCCAGTGCTGTACACACGTGCAGAGGTAGAGCAATGTCTGTCACCCCTCTTGCAGCTGCTTACAGTCTCGCCCACACAAGCTCTAAACGTTTGCACTATTTGTGTACAAAAACAACTACACACACTGTCTCCAGCTAGGGATACGTCTGATAAGGGACCATTTTATGATATTACTAGGTCTAGAAGTTAGAATATATCTAGAATAAAACAAGGTAGGGAGATCATTTGTTTTCCTCCATTAAGAGCTGGTTCAGGCCAGATGCAGTCTAGTGCATTTTAATTTGTCAAAAACACAAACACAGTATTTTCCATGTCTTATGGAAATTGATATATCATGAGTTAAAAAGTCCATAAAGGAATGGTAATGAAAAGAAATGCACTAGACCAAAAGAGAAGAAAACACTTTAATCGTGACGTCAATGTTGTGTGAAAAAAACAACAATACTACCACCACTGGTTGTGTGAAGGCTTAGGCCCTGTACACACGATCAGTCCAAACTGATATAAACGGACTGAAGTTCAGTTTCATCGGTTCACCGATGAAGCAGACTGATGGTCTGATGTGCCTACACACCACCGGTTCAAAAACCGATCGCGTCAGAACGCGGTGACGTAAAACACACAACGTGCTGAAAAAATGAAGTTCAATGCTTCTAAACATGCATCGACTTGATTCTGAGCATGCCTGGGTTTGGAACCGATGCTTTTGCATACTAACCATCGGTCAGGCGTTCATCGGTCCAATTTTAAAGCAAGTTCTCTGTTTTCGGACCGAAGGACAACAGACTTATGGGGCATACCCATGGTCGGTTTGGACCGATGAAACTGAACTTCAGTCCGTTTTCATCGGTTTGGACTGATCGTGTGTGCGAGGCCTTATCGGAGTGAAGGGACTCAAATGAGTATACGCTAAATGAGTATATGCTAAATGTGGTGTAAACACCAATCCATGAGAGCTCTACGCCTGTATTTCAAATCAGAGTGGAGGATGATCCCCCCATCCAGTAGGTGGCTCAGAGCGGCAGTCCACAGATGTGACCAGCTTGATGAACTGAGTCTTCTCATGTAATCAAGCAGTGTAACCAGAAAAGTAAATACTTCACATAGTGTGAACCCGTAAAAATATTGTAGTTTTTAATAAAATTGGGAACACTCACATTTGAATAGATGAACAAGCACTTGAAATTAACAGTATAGGCAACGCAATGGCATCAACAGGACCCATACTGACACGTTTCGTCTAAAAATACATCATCTGGGGTGATGGCTCTTTAGATGAAATGCATTGGAGCGAGCCCTGCTAATGCCATTGCGTTGCCTATACTGTTCATTTCAAGCGCTTGTTCATCTATGCAGAAACCATTTGGAATGCAGAAATGGTGGTATAAACTGCCCCTAAATGGGGTAGGAGTGAAGGCTTTATACTATTTCTGTTGCCCAGAGTACAGCTTTTACTGTACTGCAGTGCTGCAGAAGGAAATGTCTATGTAAATTAAAGAAGATATCAAGCACCATAAACAAAAATACTGTATTTGAACATGCTTATTATAAACCTGTCATTATGCTGAATGTATAAAGTATTGAAAAGATTTTAAGTTGACCCATTAACTGCTTAAAAAAAAAAATCCTACAATTTATTGTTATACTAACCTCTCTAGCTGCCCATGCCTCCTACACTTGCCTCATGTCATTGTTGTACCCTCATCAGTCTCAGTCTCAATTTCTGACACTATTGGGTGATTTTGTCAATGTGGTCTCATTCTCCAAATGTAATGTCACCACAAAACACCAACTGCATAATGTTTTTTTTTTTTTTAACCTACCTAATCAGCCCAGCTCAGGCAAATATAAAATACACATTTATGTATTGTATTGATTCCACTAGTTTAAGAAACACAAATATATATATAAAAAAAAAAAAAAAACTACAGCAAAATGACTTAAAAAAAATAAAACGTTTGTTTTGTTTATACTTTGTATAACCAAGTTAGATTAGTTAGATAAGGGAAAACATCTCTCAATATGCATCTGGACATACTAGTCTTCCTTGTGATGAGGAATTGCTGGGAATCTTAATATTTCATAGTAGTATGTACTTTTCTGAAACATTATTGTATAATTATTTTGATTACCTAAGATGCAGATGCCATAAGCAACACAGCACACCCACAACCAGCCAATAATGTGGCAGTTACTTGTCCTTCCTCTGGCCAATTAAAATGTCTTTCCTGGAAGAGGAGGATGCAACCTGCAACTCCTCTCATCTTTCCTCCGCCTCAGTCCAGCTCATGATTCTGGATGCCATCAAACAGAAGTAATAGGTACAGACAGAAAATCTTCCAGTCACATGGCTGTGGTCAACAGGTAGATTGTGACTGTCCTGTTGCTGACCTATGACCTACATAAAACTTCAGCTGGTCTTAAGGGGGAACACTTCGACTGATAACTTTCCAGACAGATGAATGGCTAACATGGTACAACAATACTATAGTATTTATACTATTTATACAGTATAACTTTCTTTGTCATTCGGTTATAAAAATTAAACTCCCCGATACATACAACATGTCCGTGCCACAAAACATGTATGAAGCCCAATAAAGCTTCAAGGGGGCTTCCTACAAAATGAACAAATAGGTGACCTCTTTGTTGTGACGAACAGTATTTATCTAAGAAGGCCATGTGTTCATTTATCATAGATAAAAGAGCAGGCATATGCAGCTCTGATTATACAGCTTTATATGTTGAGAAGAAAACTAGAGATATGTAACACTTGGCATTTAATACCCAATGCCTCATCTAAAGTAAAACCTGTCCTGTTTTTTTTTTTTTTTATGTACATGGTCATGCAAAACAGTGTCAATTTCTGCAGAAGTATACTGTATGCATGAATTACTTTTAATGTCTGCAGTTACCAATAAGGATCTGATGCAATTCCCCTGTGGGCACTACATTTCAATTCAGTGCACATTCTAATAGTTTCTACAGTGTCAACAATAAGGAACTAATCTAGTTTTAGTATATTTAGAACATACGTAACAAGCTATAAGCCATGGTTCTGCTCTTACTTGTGATATTTAAAAAAAAAAAAGCCTTATTCTCTTTCTAATATTTATTAGAATACACACAGTGTATACGTGTGATTGTTTTGTGCAAGTGTATAAGCACTCAAGACATTTGGATTTGCCAACTTACATTACATTTAGTAATGTTATCCATTTCTAAATAGTACCCCAAACAGTTTATTTTTTGCCTTGAATGCCCCCTGTTATAAAGCAGTACCTAGGCACTCCTATTCTGTAGCCTCATAGCTGTATATTTACACAGTAGGAGGCATAACTGCTATTCTCAGAGGTGAGATTTTGAGATGTCACTACTGTTCTGATCATTGTTCTTGAAGAGGAAGCTATACCTAAAGCCCTGAAAGCAAGCATCTCCCCAAAGTTTTCTTCATGTATTTTGTAGATCTGAGCCTTTTACACTTTTCTTGCTTCTTGAATATTTCCCAATTAGATCACCAGCCATGGTGGGCAGCTATGACAAAGTCAGGCTCTTCTACACAGAGACACAATGCAGAACTAGAAATAAGTCAGTAATGGGAACAGAGATGCATAGATACAGGCAATACTGGTGACTAGTCCTTTGCCCTTCGCTTGTCTTTTTTGGGAAATTCCACAGTTCAGGTCCACTCTAAAATAAGACTTCAATTTCCATAACAACAAATGCATAAAACGAGAAACACAGCCAAAGCTCATTTGGCTGTACTTCGACTGTGGACCACAGGAATGCAGTTCATTCTGCACTCCTGTGACCCATTTTATTTGCTGAAGCCCACTGTCGGCTGATGTCACAGAGCTGCTGAGAGTCTGAGCCAGCTGCTCCTGCAACCCTGCACAGCTCAGCTGAGGGGGGGGGGGGTGGTACAGAGAGCTGGTGACTGACAGTCACGGCTCTCTGTTAAGGGAGCACTGAGTGATCCACAGTGTTTTATTGCTCGGCTCTCAGTGTTAGAGCCGGTGGGGGACCGATGCTGCATTTGCCTGGGTAAGTATGATTCCAAATAAAAATAAAAATTCCCATACCTCTTTTAACATATATCAAACATATTAAATGTGTGTGGGAAGTACATAGCTGGACATACACCTGAATAGTCTGATAAAAGGCCTTTTTTTTTTGTATAGATAGTAATAAAAAATGTGCAATAATAAATAATCTAAACTGCATTAATATGGTACTGTTTCTGTGGCTTTTCAAGCAACATCTTTTTAATACACATGTTTTGGGAATGCATGCAAATAAAAGCAATAAAAACAGTGCCGCTAACAGTACCAGTTATTATATTAAAACATGGGAGAATTGTCTGGTGATTGGTGCCAGGGTTTCTCAAACTCAAACACTGGTTAGCCAAGCAAAGGGTGTTTAATAATGTAAGTATCATGCTTTCTGAAACCATCTACCTGCAATTATATGTGTTGCTTCAACGGATATAAATCATTAAAGCAGCTCCCGTGCTGTTAACATAAAGCAATTCAATTTTTCAAGCAATAACCAAATACTGCATATATTATTGCAGTGTATACATTTTCACCTGGTGTTTTACATATACAGGAATATTTTTTCCTTTGCTAAATGTTTTGTTAGCATATTTTTCAGGCACATGTTTGCTGGCTGCTTTAGCTTTAAGTTTTAAGCATTTATAAGATAAACAGCACACCGTTTGGTCAAAGGGTAATGATGATGTCAAAGCGAAGTAAGAGACTGAACAATCAATTAGTATTTACCTCTCCTTAATACAGAGAAGCCAGGCTAATGAAAGCTGTCTGGCTGCTTTGGGTGACAGTGTTTTGCCCAATGCTTTATGTTTAACTACTTCAGCTCTCACACCTATACAACCTCTATGGATCAATACATTTTTATGCTCCCAACTGTTTATCTAGCAACAATTTTGACATTACTTAAGTTAACAAAGTAATACATATATCTTTTTAGGGCAAACAATACTTTTTTTTATATATTCTATTACAAAAAATAGACAAAAAAAAGTAACAAAACCTGTCCTGTTTAAACTGACATCAAAAGTATGATTGTGGTAAAAAGTATTACAAAAAATAGACAAAAAAAGGCTTTTTTTAATTTAATTTAGCACTTTTTTTAAAGCAACACTAAAAATGGTAACCAAGAGTAATTAGGGGTTAAATAGGAATTTAATAAAAAAAAATGTTTATTTTAAATTGTCAGGTTACTTTAACTGACCTTGTATATAGATCAAAGTTACTTTGCATCGCTATTTCACTTCTGAACAGTGTTTATAAACATCGTGAGAAGGTATCTTTTTTTGACAGCAGCAGTCACACACAGCAGCACACAGCAACTCCTGGCTGTCATTTTTGGAAAGGGGAATTGCTGTCAAATACAGGGGGACAGCAGCAGGGCAGAAGGACAAGGCTTAACACGCAGGCCCTGAATAATTCTAGAATTTTTTGGGGGGATATGTAGCACATCCAATTTCTACAAATGGTTAAATCACATCAGGATTTTTCTTTTCATCCAACTTCTACATCCAGCATGCTACTCACTTCTCTTTAACTTTTCCACCTTTCTATGTCCTCGAGTCTTTGGTTAAAGGTCTCTAGAGCTTCTTTATAACAAGCAGCTCACATTCACACTTGTCAAGTAAAATGCAACTGAGATGGCCTAATACTTTCCAGAGATGTTTGAAATATCTATCTTAAACACAGGTCTTCAGCGCGACTTCCTCTTAGCTTGCAGCATCTGAGAAGCTCCAAATCTGGATTTAAGCAACTTAATTAAATGTGGTGTTATCTTCCCCTTGTGTTGCTTTTCTGAAAATATCAGAAAGTCAAGTCAATTTACTATTGGCTGTCAAGATCAGCATGTCAATTTCAGAGCCCCTCTGTAGTGAAGGATGAATTATGAGTGAGTGTTTGAAAGCTACCTGTGTTCTTTGTAAAATAGGTTTTCTTAACAGGAAGGGCAACATGAAGCTCTTTCCAAAACCTACTCCCTGGATGTTTTGATTTTTCCCCTTTCCATTTAATTACACTGAGAACAGATTGAGCTAGTTTTAACTCCTTCACCTTCTTTTTGTTCTTAATGGTCTTATACTGAACTAATACAAGTCGAATATTGCCCTGGGAAGCCATGTTTTCCAAGCCGGCTTTCAATTCCAAGAGGGCTTGTGTACCTTGGTGGACATAACTTGGGCTAATGACAACAAGAAGACGTCGGCTTTTCTTAATGAAGCTCAGTGTCTCATCTGTAATGACTGGTGGGAAAAAAGGAAAATATTAGTGTTTCGAGAGTTCTTACTGTATTTCTAGAGAAAAGGTTGTTAAAAATTCAATTAGTAGGATTTATTTTATTATGTAGTCCTATAAATGCTGTCAGGAATTGTTTCATTGGGTCCCAGTACAGCAAAGTGATTGCCTCTTTATAAATCATGATACATCAGAAATGCTATAATTACATGCATTTGGAATGTCCTGAGTGAACAGAGCCTCTACAGGTACAGGAATAATATGTGAAACCTCCCCAGAAAAACCTTATTCCTGCAAAAAAAGTAATACAGCTCGGATGTGGACAACTAAGAAGACCTCAAGGAATCTGCACATCTTGTGTTACTACCAATTATTACATCACTATTTAAAGCAGAGTTCCACCCAAAAGTGGAACTTCCGCTTAAACCACTCCTCACCACATGTATTTTTTTTTTGGGGGGGGGGGCTTCAGTAGGAGTGGGACTTCCTTTTCCACTTCCTCCTTCTGCCCACGGACCGCTTATGTGATACGTCATATGGCCTACAGCAGCCCCTCCCTGTAGGCGATCACCTGGGACACGTGACAGGTCCCAGGCGATCACCTGTCTACTCAATTAATGCAGCGCCGCTCAGGCATGCCGCCGTGAACCAAAAGCTGTCATGGCCGGGTGCCCACAGTTAGAATGGAGGTGCCAACGCTGAGTGTGGGGGGGGGAGCGGAGCTCCGGGCGGCTTGTCGCTGGACAGTGGAGCAGGTAAGTGTATGTTTATTAAAAGCCAGCAGCTATGCTTTTTGTAGCTGCTGACTTTTAATAAACATAAATAACAATATTATCAATGTTCAAGGTTGTGGGCATACTTTGCTTTATCGATGTTAAACTGAAATGCAACAATTTCTTACAGTGAACTATAATCACATGACAGTCTAGACAGTTTCCTCAACTGCTACATACATAGTCATTACACCAGATGGTCACAGCAACTAAACATATGCTTCCCACTAAAAATAAGAACAAGTACTTACGAAGAATAACGGTATCGTCTTACAAGTCCTCTCTATGGAGTTAAAAATAGAGGATACAGTCTGGTTTCCTGAAGCCTAATGAAAGGTCATTTTAAAGACTCTGGCCATATTGCAAAAAAACAAAATAGCTTGTTGTTGGACTGGCCAGATAAGGTAAGCTATTATCATAGTTCCCAGCCGCTAAATAGAACAAACACACACAAATCAAACTAAATTCGCCAAGACAGATACTTGAAAGTGAAAATGCTACTTACTTCCACCAGGTAAGCTGTCTCTGTCAAAGATACACAGTTTGTATCCAAATTCATTTTCCAGAACGCCTCTCAGAGTCACCAGAACAAACTCTTCTTCCTCTGCATTCCTTGCGTAGGAAACATACACATCATATTCCTTTCCATCTGCCAAAAATCAACAAATGTAAAACAGATACTGAATAGGCAAACCAAATACATGATTGAAAAAACAACGTTCAAAAAGCAGTGCAATGCTAAAGAACCAGATGGATTTTACTTATTCTTCAGAGGGTTCTATTACATTGTAATTATTTCACTTTTCATGTAGTAAATAAAAAGAAAAAAAAAGTAATCCCTTAATGACCAACATAAATTCATGTTCTTATTTGCGGTGTATCTCTGCACCAGGGCATAGATTTTTTCTGGGCATTATTAAATATTTAAAGCTGAAGGAAATAGAGAACCATACATATTAAAGTTGTGCTCAAAAGTTTGCATACCTTGGCAGAAAGCGTGAAGTTATGGTTATGATATCGAAAACATGGCTGATCATGCCAAAAAACTGTCTTTTATTTAAGAATAGTGATCATTTGAAGCCATTTATTATCACATAATTGTGTGGCTCCTTTTTAAATCTTAACCAGTTGCCGACATACAGGCCACCCACCCACCCGCAATGTGGACGAGTGGCAGGTCTGGGCAAAACGACTGTACGTCGCTCATTCTTCTGGGTTAGGAGCACACGTGTGAGCCCCCCTGCTGCCATTCATGCAGGTCTCAGCCAATGATTTTGCCTGGAAACCCTGCTGATCTCCCACAATGAATGGGGAAGCAGTCTTGTGCTTGTAAATACAGGCACAGGATCTAGCTGGTTCTTCTCTTCCTGGACCCGTTACAGTCCAGGAAAAGAAGAGAGAGACACAGTGAGTAAAAGCAGCACATTTTACACACACACACACACACACACACTTTAGCCCTTTGATCACCCATATTAATCTTCTGATCACCCCTGTGACCCAGATAGTGCCATTAGTACAGTGTCAATGTACAGTATTTTTCATTGATCACTGTATTACTGCGGCTAGCCATATCAGAGAGCATAAGGGTCAGTTAGTGGCCCTCCCAGCAAGGGTTAGTTAGCATTAGATTGCCCGCACACAATCGCACTCACGCTGATCACCGTCATTACTAGTATAGTGTTTTTGTATGGATCAATGTATTACAGATCACTATACAGTGTCCCCTTAGTATAGTGTCCCCAAAAACTCAGTGTTGGCAGTATCAGCCCTGTCTGCTGCCAGCACTTGTGTTTAGCCCCCCCCAACAAGTGCAGTATCAGTATTTCCCCCAACCCGGAATTCAGGTGGAAACATCCCCTTGATTTTGTTTTTTAGCTATTCTTCACAGAAGATCTGTATAATTTTATTCCTCCAACGGCTTCCCCCAATGACTTGTAAATACCCTACTTATAAAGGTAGAGAAAGCCTGCTTAAAAAATAATTAATTGCTGACAGCAAAGTGGAAGGACAAACAGGATGTTTTTATCCTGTTATCCATTCACCCAGACATGATGGTCCAAATTAGCACAGCATATGGTGTTGTTGAAAAGCCCCTCTGTATCCAAAACTATAACCTTAACATGAGAGGGGTGGATTTCAACGACCAAATGATGAAGCTGTATTTCGCTTCCTGCAAAGCCAGACACTGGTACAAAAATAGGTGTCTATTGATCGGCTTACGCCGATATACGTCGGCAGAATGACTCTGCTGGGTGAAACCCTGTTTAGGCACGTTGTGCTCTTTAAGAGCCGCCCAGTGTGCACGAGAGCCAGCATGAGGATTTGTGTGTGTAAACGCACAAATCCCTGTTCTGTCAGGGGAGAGGAGACATATTGTTTGTTCCTACTAAGTAGGAACAACGATATGTTTCCTCTCCCAGTCAGTCCTATCCCCATACAGTTAGAACACACCTAGGAAACACATATTTAACCCATTGATCGCCCCTTGTGTTAACCCCTTCCCTACCAGTGACATTTACACAGTAATCAGTGCATTTTTATAGCTCTGATAGCTGTATAAATGTCAATGGTTCCAAAAATGTGTCAAAAGTGTTTGATCTGTCTGCCGCAATGTCGCAGTACTGCTATTATTATTAAAAAAATGACAAATCTTTCCCATAGTATGTAGACACTATAACTTTTGCGCAAACCAATCAATATACGCTTATTGCAATTTTATTAACCACAATTCTGTAGAAGAATATATATTGGCCTAAACTTGACTTAAAACAAAATCAGGGATATTTTATTTGTAACAAAAAGTAAAAAATTGTGTTTCTATTTTTTTAATTCGCTCTTTTTTTGTTTATAGAGCAAAAAATAAAAACCGTGGAGGGGATGAAATACCACCAAAAGAAAGCTTTATTTGTGGGGGAAAAAAGACACACATTTAGTTTGGGTACAGAGTTGCATGACTGCGCAATTGTCAGTTAAAACAACGCAGTACCAAATTACGAAGAGCTGAAGTGGTTAATCTATTTCAATTGGTTGCATATAAAGCTTTTGTAATTTACAAAGCAACTGGAGGAAGTGGATCCTTCATAAAATTTCAGGAAGAGATCATCACGGTCCTTTAGTATTCAGAAGGTGCTGTGGCCCAAACCCCATATCCAGATGCAGTAATCCAGATGAATAACAGGCATTTTCTTGATGTCCTCTCTGGTGCCCAAAACCAAAAGAAGATATCTTGTCTGTAGCAGGCATAGAATAAGGCAGGCAGATGTTTTTGTTGCTACCACACACTATTAGAGTATTAGTATAGGGTAGAGCATGGCACAGTTTAGGGGACACAAGGGTCTCGAAAGATGTTAGTCAGGAAACTGGGAATTGCATTTTGAGAGACCCTAACATCTCATCCTGGAAATTTTACAGTTACAGTTTTTATAATTTACAAAAAGTAGTAAAAACAAAAAATTCAGTGAAGTGAAAAAAAGTTATAATTTTATTGAGTTAATATTCTATTGTCACTGTGTTTTTTGTTAACCGTTCTTGTTTACTTTGCAGGAACGCCATTCAGCTGCAGCACTAATCTGTTTATTCTGACAGCAGCAGGGTGTGCTTTCAGAATACATATGTAGGTGATTGAAGCGCTGCAGGAGGAGATTTCTCATAAGCAGATAAAAAAAGAATGCATAAGCCCAAGCATGAGGTGCCTTGGTGGTCAGTTGGCAGATCGCTTCTATGCTTTGGCATATATATTTTTTTTTTGGCACAGATGTAAATAAAATAAAAAAGTTGTTGTTTTATTGAGTTAATGTTCTATTGTTACTGTGTTTTATTATTAAAGCAGTTGTTAACCCACTTCTAAAAAATTGTATTATCCCCTCTGTATCATAATATCATGTATTCCTGTGCCTGTGTAATGTAAAAAACTGCTGATCTGTACCTGTATAAGCTGCGCTCCAGGCGCTCAGCTGACTTGTCAGTTGTCTTGTTTCTTCAGCTCACAGCTGCAGTGGGCGGGGCTGAGCCGTCCCACTGACGTCAGCCGGGAGAGAGAGCATGCCGACAATCAGCTGAGTGGTGGGAGATACAGGTACAGATCGGCTGAGTTTCTACATTACACAGGCACAGGAATACATGTTCTTATGATACAGAATGAATAATACAGTTCATTAGCAGATATGAGAGGAGCAGGAGCACAGAGGGGGTGGGCATGGGGTTGTGGGCACAGGTACAAGCAGGGTGGGGAGGGGGAGGACTACAGAGGAGACGAGGAGACACAGACACAGGTGCAGATAGCAGATGGCAGATGATGGAAGCACGCAACCAGAACACAATGTAAAGGCTCAGCAGCGGGAGGTATAACCAGACTGCATCAGCCAGGTATTACAAGTGTTACAGGGTGCCAATGTGGGTGAAGAGATGTCTAGCAAAAAATCTAGAAAATGCATTAAAATGCATTCATTTGTATTTCAAAGAGTGAAACATTAGTATTTGATTCCCAATCAAACAGCAAGATGTTTGTCTCCCAGGTGTCTTCTATACAGGTGAGCTGAGATTAGGAGCACTCTCTTAAAGGAAGTGTTCCTAATCTCAGCTTGTTACCTGTATAAAAGACACCTGTCTACAGAAGCAATCAGTCAGATTCCAATCTTACCACCATGGCCAAGACCAAAGAGCTGTCTAAGGATGTCAGTGACAAGATTGTAGAACTACACAAGGCTAGAATAGGCTACAAGACCTTCACCAAGCAGCTTGGTGAGGGGTGACAACATTTGGTGCAACTATTCACAAATAAAAAAAAGAAACACCAAATAACTGTCAATCTCCCTCGGTCTGGGGCTCCATGCAAGATCTCACCTTGTGGAGTTTCAATTATCCTAAGAAAGGTGAGAAATCAGCCCATAACTACACAGGAGTATCTTTTCAATGATCTCAAGGCAGCTGGGACCATAGGCCTGAAATAATGCAGCGCCTGCAAGGTCCCCCTGCTCTAGAAAGCACATGTACAAGCCTGTCTGAAGATTGCTACTGAACATATGAATGATTCAGAGGAGAACTGGGTGAAAGTGTTGTGGTCAGATGAGACCAAAATCTTGCTCTTTGACATAACCTCAACTCGCCGCGTTTGGAGGAGGAGGAATGCTGCCTATGACCACAAGAACACCATTTTGTTTTTCTGCTAAGGGGACAGTACAACTTTCCTGCATCAAAGGGATAATGGACAGGGCCATATACCATCAAATCTTGGGTGAGAACCTCCTTCCCTCAGCCCTGGCATTGAAAATGGGTCATGGATGGGTATTCCAGCATGACAATGTCCCAAAACACACGGCCAAGGCAACAAAGGAGTGGTTCAAGAAGAAGCACATTAAAGTCCTGGACTGGCCAAGCCAGTCTCCAGACCTTAATCCCATAGAAAATATGTGGAGGGAGCTGAAGGTTCAAGTCACCTAATGTCAGCCTCAAAACCTTAAAAACCTTAATGACTTGGAGAGGATCTGCAAAAAGGAGTGGGACAAAATCCCTCCTAAGATCTGTGCAAACCTGGTGGCCAACTAGAAGAAACATCTGACCTGTTATTGCCAACAAGGGTTTTGCCACCAAGTACTAAGTCATGTTTTGCAAAAGGGGTTAAATACTTATTTCACTCATTAAAATGCAAATCAATGTATAACTTTTTGGAAATGCGTTTTACTGTATTTGTTTGTTGTTATTCTGTCTCTCACTGTTAAAATAAACCTACCATTAAAATTATAAACTGGTCATTTCTTTGTCAGTGGGCAAACGTACAAAATCAGCAGGGGATCAAATACTTTTGTTCCTCACTGTAGTGCCAAAAATTTGAGCAGCACTAGGGCAAACAGCTTAGTTACAATACAATTCAATACAGGAGGAATCAGAGGGCCCTGCTTGTTAGAGCTTACAAGCTAAAAGGAAAGGTCAAGTGACACAAAAGGTATAAGATAACATAAATAACATGTGGTATCCCCATACTCAGGAGAAGCAACAGAATGTGTAATGTATATTCACATATACCAATAGCACGTGAGAAATATTTAATTAAAGTGACAATTTTGTGTAAAAAAAATAGATGTTTTTTTGTAATTTTCACAGAAATGATGGCAAAAAATAAAAAATTTCATGCACTCCTGCCATTTTTAGGCCTTCAAGACTGTGTTAGGTAGCCAGGAAAGGAAGTGAGGGCATTGTGCTCTTCTAAAGCTTGAAGGTGGTCATTGGTTTTTGGCACCCACGGCTAGGCTCCCAAAACAGTCTCACACATGTGGTTGTCTTTAAGAAGCACAATACAACGATACTTGAACAAAAAATTAGCTGCATGGTCGAGTTGCCAGGAAGAAGTTTTTGCAAAACCAATGTCACAAAAAATCCTGGTGAGGCATGTCAAGGTGTTGTGGGCATATTGTAACCAGGCTTTTTTTGTAGCATTGGTGCAGTAAAGGCTAATTTCTGGCAACTTGACCATGCAGCTCATTTTTGTTCAGGTATCGCTATATTTTGCTCCCTAAAACAACTACACCGTCTTTTTCCAGAACAGCCTATATTTCTCATGAGATTAACAGTGGGCTTTTGTTTATTATCCTAAACAATTCCTCTAGCAGTTGTGGCTGCAATATTTCTTGGTCTCCCTGACCTTTGCTTAGTATCAAGAGATCCTGGAATTTCCCACTTCTTAAAAAGTGATTCAACAGTACTGACTGGCATGTTCAAGGCTTTGTAAATCTTTTTATATCCTTTTCCATCTTTATGAAGTTCCATTACCTTCTTACGCAGGTCTTTTGACAGTTCTTTTCTTCCCTCCGTGGCTCAGTATCTAGCCTGTTCACTGCATTCATGTGAGAGCTAACAAACCCATTGACTATTTATACACAGACACTAATTGCAACTTAAAAAGCCACAGATGTGGGAAATTAAACTTTAATTGCCATCTTAACCCGTGGGTGTCACCTTGTGTGTCTGTACCAAGGCTAAACATTCCAAAGTATGTAAACTTTTGCTCAAGGCCATTTGGATGATTTCTGATAATTTTAATGTAAAAAGGAGCCAAACAACTAAGAGATAATAAATGGCTTAATATGATCAATAGCCTTAAAAAAACCCTTTTTTTTTTGCCATGATCAGTCATATTTTTAATATCACTGCCATAATTTCACGATTTCTGCCAGGGTATGCAAATCTTTAAGCATAACTGTATGTGTAAGGTTGTGTATTCTATTACCTGCAGACAGCAGCTTCTGATAAAAATCTTCACTGCTGTGCATTCTTTAAAGCTGCTGAATACTGCACAAGTGGCTTCCAGCACTGAGAGAATGAACAGCAGCCACTGCTACAAAGAAAAGCTGTGCCGCTCACCTTCTGACCTCTCTGCTATCCAACTACAACTATCCCACAATGCATCGCTTTCTGTAAATGAGCAGGGAAGATCCTTTCATTCAACTGCTCCTCCTTCATTCACAGGATGCAGTGCATTGTAAGACAATAATAGTATGAGTTCTGCGAATGGTGAAGAGGGCGGGGGATGGCGAGAGGCGCAACCTTTCTCAGTAGCAGTGGCTGCTATTATTTCTCATAGCATTGGAGGACCGATGGACAGTACCCAGTGAGCAACACACGTACAGCTGTGCACGCATCCTACATATCCGGAGGCCAAATCTAGAAGCATAAATTTAAACTGAAGCACCATACCACTGCTATGAGGTCCAGATACAACTATTGGCTATTTGGTTTTAATTATGACCCCATGGGGCTACTGTGTTGGACATTTTTTGAATTTAACCCCTGACCTTTAATGGAATGACGCTGTATCTGGACCTCGTAGCAGTGGTGTGTACTGCAATTTTAATTTTACATTACAATACAAGCCAAATAGACTGGATCTCCTCTGGGGTATAGAAGCTGCCTGCTCAGGAACCAGGTCATTTACACCAATATCAATACCCTAAGGCCGCGTACACGCGATCAGTCCAAATTGATGAAAACAGTCTGAAGTTTAGTTTCATCAGTCCAAACCGACCGTGTGTACGCCCCATTAGTCTGTTGTCCTTCAGTCCAAAAATTTAGAACTTGCTTTAAAATCGGACCGATGGACGCCTACCAATCGGTCAAAACCGATGGTTAGTATGCAAAAGCATAGTTTCAAAACCTGCGCATGCTCAGAATCAAGTCGACGCATGCTTGGAAGCATTGAAATTCATTTTTTTCTGCACGTCGTCGTGTTTTACGTCACCGCGTTGGACTCGATCGGTTTTTAAAATGATGGTGTGTACGCACATCAGACCGCTTCAGCGGTGAACCGGGGAAAACGGTCCATCAGACCATTCTCATCGGATGGACCGGTCGTGTGTACGTGGCCTAAGATTTTGCCAGCAGGATAACCCTATAGGTCCAGCGCTATCTTTCCACTTTTCTCAACTGTTAGGCCGCATACACACGATCAGACATGACCGATGAAACTTGTCCGAAAGGACTGTTTTCATCGGACCACGCTGAAGTGGTCTGTTGGTCTGATGTGCGTACACACCATCGGACCAAAATCCCCTCGGACCAGAACACGGTGACGTAGAACACAACGACGTGCTGAAAAAAACGAAGTTCAATGCTTCCAAGCATGCGTCGACTTGATTCTGAGCATGCGTGGGATTTTGGTCCGATGATTTTGTGTACTAACCATCGAACCTGTCTGACGGACAGGTTTCCAGCGGACATGTTTTCAAGCATATTTTGAAACTTTGGTCCGCTGGAAAACGGTCCGATAGGCCGTACACGTGATCGAACATGTCCGCTGAAACTGGTCTGCGGAAACATAGAAATATAGCAGCTTTCATTTTCTAATTGTGCATGAGTTAGACAATTATAAATATGTCTAAGATATGCAACAAAAAAAAAAGATGCTGTTACCACAGGTACGGATGGAAGTAATGGTAATAGTTACTCTTCTTTTTTTAAAAAGGATTCCATTTTTGTTGAGGACCTGTTATGACCACAGAATACTCTCCCCTGCTCAGTGCCTGACAGCCATCAAACCCCCGCTTTCACTCCCCACCTTCAGGCTGACCCCAGTATCTTACCGCCAATGGTTTCATCGGTGCCAAAATGAGCCCTGTAGAAGAGCACCAATTCCAGCCAGTAGACATGATACACAACAATGAAGCAAATGACAAGAAACACCGTTGCTCCCAGTCCACATGCCAATTCAGTGATGTATCGTGGAGTGCCAACTGTAAAAAATATTATAATAGTGATTACCATATTATGATGCGTATGTCAGCACCAAGAACATAATGCATTCAAATTAACTATTGACTTGCTACACAGAAAAGAGCCTTAAAAAAGATGAACATTTGTCCTTACAACACATGTGAATACTCAATAAAGACATACAGCGTCTACAAAAAACATAATGCATTTTAAATCACATGTCAAGCCACATATTTTCTATCGGTAAACAGGAATAATTCATAATATGAGCTGTCCAAAGCAATTCCAATATATTGTGCATGTGCATTCTACAGCAACTTGTTGAAGCAAGTTGTTATTCCCGTTGATGTCAATAATTATTCAGCAGCCAGCCTAAACAGGAAAATAGGATGCTATGCTTTCTGATGAGAAATTGACCAGCTTGCTTTGCAATAAAGGAGTGTCAAGAGTTCACAGACACATTTACATAAAGACTGATAATGGTAAGAAGGTCAAATTATGTCAAATGAGTGCAAACTCAAGAATACCGAACAAACTGGATCAGAATACTGATCAAACCAAAACCTTGTCATTATATGGACTAGATGTGCACTTTCACTGAATTACTACATGGCTCGGAATCTACAGTTCAGTAAGAACAGCTCAGCACATCATAAATATTACTGTTGAAATGTGTATATATGCTTTGAAAATACTGTTATTAGAGAATATTACTGTCTTGTGGTAGATACTACAAATATGGTAAGCGAAGAACAGGACGAAATCAAAAAATCATATTTTAACCACTTGATTCCCTAGTCATAAATACCCTTGAGTTGCAGAGCATTTTTTTAATTTTGGCAATGTCACGGTTCTGCACATTAACATGTTAGCGCTTGTATTCTACCCCAACTTTCTATATTATCTTCTTTTTTGTTTTTTTTTTTGTTTAAAGGGGTTGTAAAGGTAAAAGTTTTTTTACCTTAATGCATCTTATGCATTATGGTAAAAAAAACATCTGACATCACCGCCCGAGCCCCCGTTTTACTTACCACACCCCTCGAAAGGCCGATGCACGTGCTTGTCATTCTGTTGGTTTCCCAGTTGATTGGCTAGGCTGGGCGGATTGATAGCAGCGCAGCCATTGGCTGGCGCTGCTGTCAATCACAGCGGATGATAGGGCGCGTTGGGGCCGCGTGATTCAGTCAGCGGCTATGGCCGCCGCTCTATCACGGGAGCATGCTCGCAAAAGCTTTCCACCATGCGAGCTTGCTCGCATGATAGTAGAAAGCTTTTGCCAGGAGGAGCCGAGACAGCCACCGAGGGACCCCAGAAGACAGGATTCGGTGACACTCTGTGCAAAACGAGCTGCACAGTGGAGGTAAGTATAACATGTTTGTTATTTTTAAACAAAAACTTTAAACATTTCTGACTTTAGTGTTCCTTTAACCACTTGCTTACTGGGCACATAAACCCCCCTCCTGCCCAGGTGAAATTTCAGCTTCCGGCACTGCGTCGTTTTAACTGACAATTGCGCGGTCGTGCGACGTGGCTCCCAAACAAAATTGACATCCTTTTTTACCCACAAGTGAAGCTTTCTTTTGGTGGTATTTGATCGCCTGTGCGGTTTTTATTTTTTGCACTATAAACAAAAAAGTGCGACAATTTTGAAGAAAAATACAATATTTTTTACTTGTTGCTATAATAAATATCCCAATAAAAAAAAAAAAAAAATGTTTCTCAGTTAAGGGCGATACGTATTCTTCTACATGTTTTTGGTAAAAAAATAAAATAAAATAAAAATCGCAATAAGCGACTGGTTTGCGCAATTATTATTTTTTATTATTTTATTTTTTTTTACTAGAAATGGCGGCGATCTGCGATTTTTATTGGTACTGCGACGTTATGGTGGACACATCGGACACTTTTGACACATTTTTGGCGCCATTCACATTTATACTGCGATCAGTGATATAAATATGCACTAATTACAGTATAAATGTGACTGGCATTGAAGGGGTTAACACTAGGGGGTGAGGAAGGGATTAAATGTGTATCCTAGGTGTGTTCTAACTGTGGGGGGAGTGACTGGGGGGGCGACCTGATCTGCGCAGGATCACATAATATATATAATATACTAGATCCTGCACTTCTGGGTATTGGGCATAAGTGCCCGCCACCGGTGGCTTGCTCCAGCTGTGTCCGTTAGCATCCACTAATCATTCGGTTCACTGACAAAATGGCAGTCTATCTATGTAACAAAAGACAGTTTGACGTTCTGTCAGTACAGAAGGCATGAATCCTGTGTTTCTGTAAAGCAGAAACACCAATCCATGCCTTACACTAGTAAAAACACCTCCCCCACTACACTGAAACATCAGCTAGGCACATAGTTGACCCTCTGATGTTAACCCCTTCTCTGCCCGTTTCATTAGTACAGTGACAGTGCATATATTTAGCACTGATCACTGTAATTATGTCACTGGTCCCCACAACTGGGGCCGATTTGTCCTCCACAGTATCACTGTCCCGCTATATGTCATCGCTGATCGCCACTATTACTAGTAAAAAATAAATAGATAAAAACATCCCATAGTTTGTGGATGCTATAACTTTTACACAAACCAATCAATATAGGCTTATTGGGATTTTTTAACCAAAATATGTAGCAGAATACGTATTGGCCTAAATTGATGAAGACTTTTTTTTATCGGATGTGTCCGGGCAAAATATATGCCCGTATTTACAGAGCACTTACGCCGACGTATTACAAGTTATGCCGACGTAAGTGCAAATGTGCGCCGTCGTATCTGTGCGCCAGACCCACAAACAGAGATATGCCTAAAACGAGGTGTGGCAGAGTGTGGCTCTGTCACTATAAAAATGATATGAAATGGACACACGGTCTGCATATAGCCAGATTGCAGAGGGTAAATTTAAAAACAGAGAAAACTGCGCTGGCAGTTTTCTCATATTTTTCCTATTGCTACACGGGATCTCCAACCTGTGTCCAGGTTTTTAAGATAGCCTGCAAGCTGCCTTCCCAGGTGCAGACAGCTCATTAAAAGGAAGGGCTGGGGAGAGCAGATGGAGAGGAAGGTGGAGTTGGAGCAGTGGCTGCTGGTGAGTGTCTCTGTGTGAGGACAAACGCTGTGTGCGTTGAAGGGCTTCAAAGCTGTGTGCGCCCAAGAAGCCTAAAGCTGTGTGCATTAACCACTTAAGACCCGGACACATACGCTGCTAAATGACCCAAGGTGTTTTTACAATTTGGCGCTGCGTCGCTTTAACAGACAATTGCGCGGTCGTGCGACGTGGCTCCCAAACAAAATTTGCGTCCTTTTTTGCGCTATAAACTAAAATAGAGCGACAATTTTGAAAAAAAACACAATTTTTTTACTTTTTGTTATAAAAAAAATCAAATAAACTAAATTTTAGTAAAACATTTAGGCCAAAATTAATTCAGCCACATGTCTTTAGTAAAAAAAAAATCGCAATAAAAAAAATAGCTACCTAGCGGGAACAGCGACACTAATACAGCGATCAGAAAAATGATCGCTTAGTGATGCTGGCAATAGGGAGTGAAAGGGTTAACTAGTGCAGTGATCAGGGGGTTAAAACTTTATTAGGGGGGGTGGGGGGGCTATCCTGGACCTAACACTAACTGACTTTTACACTGCCTGTCACACTGACACTAAATGCAGTGATTAGATCACTGCATTCAGTGACACTGTGACAGGGGGGTGGGGGGGCGATCACAAGGGGTTAATGTGCCTATGTGTGTGTGTGTGTGTGTGTCAGTGTTGTGTTGGTGCACACTTACTGTGGATGTCTTCTCTCATCAGCAGCGGTGGGAAACACCGCTGCGATGAGAGGTGACATCATTTCCTCCTTCCTGTGTAAACACAGGAGGAGGAACTGAAACGAAGGGGGAGCGCTCCCATTGGCTGGGAGCGATCGCGGGGGGGGGGCGGAAAACACGGACATCCGCCCGCTCGTCGGCGATCGCTCCCAGAGCCAGGGGGACCGCCGCACGCCACGGAGGGGGTCCCGATGGACCCCCGAACCGCACGAAGGCGAGGACGTAAATGTACGCCCTTGTGCCTGTACGAGCCATGTTGTGGCCGTAAATGTGCGTGCGGGGGTCCTTAAGTGGTTAAGGGACTTCAAAGCTGTGTGCGCCCAAGAAGCCTAAAGATGTGTGCATTAAGGGACTTCAAGCTGTGTGCGTTTAAGAAGCCCAAAGCTTGTGCATCCAGGACTGTGGGTCTGGAGGAGCTTATGGTTTGAGGAACCATTACCTATAACAGCAGTGCTGTTGAAGAGTAGCCAGGTGGGCTGGTAGTTTCATTTATCTTTGGATAACGTTTAAACCCCTGCGTGGGATTCCTGAATGGACTTTTGTTTCTTTTTTCTCCTTTAATAAACGTGGGCTACCAGGCCCTTAACATCATATGCCTGTTTGGTGTTGACTCACTGCACAAAAAACGCATCTGCCAAAAGAGTTAATTACCCCAAACGTTTACACAGGCTAGACCCCGCCGACGCAAATTGCTTACGCCGGCGTAGAGTGGGCGTACATTTAGGCTGGGTGCATTGTGCCACTTCCATTGATTAGCCATTCAAACATGCAAATGAGGTAAATGCGGCTATTCAAGAACGTACGTGCGCCCGACGCAGGCTATGTGCGGTGAGCGTAAATTGTACGTCTGGCGTAAAGTTATTCCCCATAAAGGAGGTGTAACTCAGCAACAGACATGCTCAGGTCTGCACCAGGGAACACAAGCCAGCGTATTTTACGTTGGACGTGTGTCTGGCTGGGCGTAGGTTACGTTAACGGCGTACACAGTGATCCGGCGTATCTTAGGTAGTTGTTCCGAAGTGGTTGTGAGCATGCGCGGCGCATGCGCAGTTCGTTATACGTACTTGTCTGGCGCTCAGCCCATCATTTGCATGGGGTCACGCCCACTTCCACTTACGCTGGCCTGCTCCTTCAAAAATAGGCTACGCTGGCGCATCTTGGTGAGCAATGGCTTGCTGAATGCAGTGCTTGCCTCTCGGCGCTGCGCTGGCAAAGCGTACTGTGTGTGCGCTACACCGGTGTAAATGTGTGCCCACTCTTTGTGAATCTGGGCCATATTTTTTTTTTAAAAATTGCCAGTCATCCTTTGTTTAAAATGCAGAGGTAATCAAATACCACCAAAAGAAAAAAGAGATTTTTTAATACAGCTTACCTGTAAAATCTTTTTCTTGGAGTACATCACGGGACACAGAGCAGCATATTCATTACTATATGGGTTATATGGAGTACCTTCAGGTGTGGACACTGGCAATCTCAAACAAACAGGAAGTCCCTCCCTATATAACCCCCTCCCATAGAGGAAGTACCTCAGTTTTGTAGCAAGCAGTATGCCTCCCAAAAATGTTCCCCAAAAGAGGGGTGGGAGCTCTGTGTCCCGTGATGTACTCCAAGAAAAAGATTTTACAGGTAAGCTGTATTAAAAAATCTCTTTTTCTTTCTCGTACATCACGGGACACAGAGCAGCATATTCATTACTATATGGGATGTCCGAAAGCAATGCTTTAATGAGGGGAGGGAGACATCTTCCAAAGAAGGATTTAATTTAGAGGTATACTCAAATACTAGTAAATCCAACTTAAACAAGAAATGTAAATCTCAAATCAAATCAAGGGAGCCCCCTCAGATCCTGAGGAGCTTGAATCGCGGCCTGTAGTACTGACTGCCCAAAGGCTGTATCCGCATTCCTTCTTACGTCCAATTGATAAAATTTTGTAAACATGTGGACTGACGACCACGTTGCTGCCTTGCATATTCGAGCCATAGAGATCTGATGATGTGCTGCCCAGGAGGTGCCCATGGCCCTGGTAGAATGGGCCTTTGCCGACAAAGGAGGAGGCAACCTCTTCAAACCGCAGGCCTGAACGATTAATTGTTTAATCCATCTTCCGATGGTGGATCAAGCAGCTGCCTGACCCATCTTGGGCCCTTCCGGTAAAACGAACACCACATCTGTTTTCCGAACCTTCTCTGTAGCTTTAAGATAGGCCTTTATGGCCCTGACAATATCCAACGTATGCAGCAACCCCTCCTTTCTAGAGGTGGGTTTTGGAAGAAGGATGGAAGTACCACATCCTGGTTCAGGTGGAAACTGGATATAACCTTTGGTAAAAAGGAAGAATGAGGACGGAAACCCGCCCTATCCTTATGTAAAATTAGATATGGTTCCTTACAAGATAAGGCTGCCAATTCCGATACTCTCCTGGCCGAAACTATGGCGATCAGAAATACCGACTTTCTAGTCAGTAAAACCAAAGGTACCTCAGCCAACGGCTCAAAGGGTTGTTTCTGTAGAGTTGACAGAACAAGATTTAAGTCCCATGGACAAAGTGGTGATTTGACCGGAGGATTAACACGTAAGACTCCCTGTATGAAGATCTTAACCGGCGAGTGGGCGGCCAGCGGCCTCTGAAACCACACTGATAAGGCTGAAATCTGTCCTTAGATCGTGCTTAATGCCAGGCCTTTATCCACTCCTAGCTGGAGAAAACTTAATACTCTATCAATGGTATACTTGCGGGAAAACCATCTCTTAGACTCACACCAGCCTACGTAGGCCCTCCAAACCCTGTAACAAATTACCCTGGAGGCCGGCTTTCTAGCCTTAATGAGGGTAGGGATTACCTGCCTAGACAGACCTCTACCCCTGAGAATTAGGGATTCAGCCGCCAGGCCGTCAAATTTAGACGCCGTAATGCAGGGTGGAGGATCGGGCCTTGTAAAAGTAGGTCTGGCCCTAGAGGAAGAGTCCAAGGGCCTCTCGCTGCCAATTTCAGGACTAGTGAGTACCATGCCCTCCGGTACCAAGCTGGGGCTACCAGGATAACCGGCCTGTGCTATGATCCTGCGCCACAGGCGGGGTAGTAACTGCAGTGGGGGAAATGCATATAGAAGTTATGATTGATGCCAAGGGCAAACCAACACATCGGTTCCGCAGGCCATAGGGTCCCTCGTTCGAGGCATGAACCTGTCTAGCTTCTTGTTGAATCCTGATGCCATGACCTCCACGTCTGGCACTCCCCACTTCTGGCAGATTGTCTGAAAAAAACTTGTGGATGCAGAGACCACTCCCCCGGCGACAGGGTTTGGCGACTTAGGAAGTACGCCTGCAGGTTGTCCACCTCGGGAATGAATGTCGCCGATATGCAGGGTACATAAACCTCTGCCCACCGAAAACCCAAGCTCCTCTCACTCTGAGTGGCTTGACTCTTGGTTCCCCCTTGGTGGTTCACCTATATGCCACCGCTGTGGCATTGTCTGAATGACTTCTCACCGAGGACCCCTGTAATCTGGATGTCTATGCCAGGCGGGCTAGCCGAGCCGCTCTGAACTCCCAGACCTTGATGGGCAGCTGCCTCTCCGCCTCTGCCCAAGTTCCTTGGCGAGTGAACTTGTTCAAGACCGCTCTCCAGCCTTCCAGACCACTGGGCAGAACCAAGCTGCTAGAATTGCTGCCTGTAGGACACGAGTGTGGAAGCGTGTGGTATCGCCTCGAACATGGCCATCGCATACATAGGCGAATAGTTGGTTCTTTTTTGCTTAGAACCAACTGAATCAATCTTTTGATAGCCTCGACCTTTACCAGGGGCAGGAACATCCATCTTCTGTTCTGTGTCTAATCTCATGCCGAGATATTCCAACTGCTTTGTAGGTTGAAATGCTGATCTTTCCCCGGTTTAGGACTCAGCCGAACCTCTCGAGGTACTGAACCATGAGGGCTACTACGCATTCCACCAAGGAAGCGAGTGATCTTATGATTAAGAGGTCGTCCAGGTATGCTAGGACCGAGATCCCTTGGATCCTTTAGACTGACTAGAATAGGAGCTAGGACCTTCGTGAATACCCGGGGGCCGTAGCCAGCCCGAAGGGGGGCGCCACGAATTGGAAGTGACGTTGTATCACTGCGAAGCGTAAAAACAAAAATATTTGATGTGGCTGAAAGACCTGGTACATGAAGGTAACCATCCTTTATGTCTATAGAAGCCAGATCCTTCTGGAGTGTGGCGGCTGCTGACCGAACGGATTCTATCCGGAAAGAGCGAACCCTTAGGTAAGCATTTAAACCTTTTAGGTCCAAAATTGGTCTAAAATTGCCGATGAGCCTTGGTATGACAAACAGATTGGAATAGAAACCTAGCCCCTGTTCTTGGGCTGGTACCTCTACCATTATGCCCTGGTGAAGCAGATGATCCAATGCCGCCCGCATTGAGGCCTTCCTTGTGGAGGAAATCTGCGGCCACAGATCATCGGACCCCCTCTGTCGGGGACCGATCCCCAGAGGCCTGTCCTTGCGATCCATTGTTAAAAGTTTGATCGCGCAGGAGGTCCGTACTGCCTGGAATTTGAGGGCCCCTTTTAAACGCAGGACCCCGGAACCTCTTTTGACTGGTAAAAGGGGTACTTTTGCCACTTGAAACAGTCTGAATGTATTTATCCAGATCTTTAAATGGAAGGGTAAACCTGCCAGCAGTCTTTTACATGGGGCTCGGCCGCCCAGTTCTTCAACCATAAGAGCCTTCTCATACGCACTAAAAATAGTGACAACGAGACGCCTGCTGGATGGAGTCTTTTTATAACCTCTACCGCAAAGCACAGAGCTCTGGGAATATCCAATAACTCCTCTGCCTATTGGGCAGGGATGTCTTAAGCATCTGTTTTGTCTGATTCTTTAACGCCTGACAAAACTCCAATTGCAGCCACTGCTGGCTGTAGCCAGGGATACTGGAAAAAGTGTCTCTAAACGTTTATCGACCGGGACCTTAAACATTTGTATGTTTCCCCTTAGGTTAGTTAATGATTTATTCACCCATGAGATGGCTGCGTCCACAGTTGGGAGCGCCCCCTTTCTTAGAAAAATGTCTTTTCCATAGGGTAAATAACAGAAAACCTTCCAGGTGGTCTCCCATCCAGGCACTAACCAGGCCCGACCCTGCTTAGCCTCCGAGATCAGACGAGATCGGGCGCTTTCCGGGAGATGTGGCCTCAAGGACCTCACAGGTAGTTGAAAAGCAGTGCCCGAACCGGGACCTGAACCCTGGACCCTCAGACCAAAAGTCCGATGCTCTACCGACTGAGCCATCCGGGCCCCTTTTAAAGAGCACTTGGTCAGGGGAAAGAGTGCCTGTAAGCACAAATATTTCCTGGCAGACGTGCATAAAGACTACCCTCTTGTCAGCTTTAGGCGGCAGAAAAAATTCTGTCCGGTCGTCCCAATCCTGGAAAAACCAATTCCTCTAACAGAGGATGGACCGGAAAAGCTGCGTTGCTTAAAGGCGCTTTTAAAAGAACCCAAAGAGGATACCACAGGAACCTGAGGCTCTGGAAATGGCAAATTAAATGCCAAGCGGACCATGTCTGTCAAAGACTGGACCCACAGACTCTCCGTCTGGGAGGCTGAAAACGATTCTTCAGTGGTAGATCCTCTAGGTTCTGTCCCCTTTGGCGATGGGGATCTAGTCCGCTTCTTGCCAGAAAAAGAGCCAGCGATCATAGCTGTTAACCTTTTTTCTCTAGCCCCCCTAGGGTGACGGCTAGCATCTCCTCTGTGATAACACAGGGTTGGGCCGACCTGGGCCAGCCTCCGCACCAGACCCCCTTAATGGCTTATCCAGGGTGACCCCTATAGGAATAACCTGTGGGGAAAGTATTGGCATATCATCAGACCCAGAGGAGGAACCCCCTTTGTCTTTGCCTTTTCATTTTTTTTTTTTTTTTTATGTTTTGATCCTGAACCCTTGGAAGCCATAATACAAAACCGAAGGACTCCGCTTACAACAACAGACTGTTATAGCCAGGAGTACAAAAAAAATAAGGTTTAGGGGACAATAGGATCACTAATGCCCAAAAACGGTGGGGCTCAGTATGTTTTCTTTTATAATATTATTCACCACATACAGCCCCACCCCCAACATGTTTGCCAGCATTCAACCTGTTGCCAAGGGGATTTTGGCTTAACAAAAAGTATTGGAGCTGACTCCAGCATGTAGTACCCCTTCTCGCCACCGGGAGTCACTGTGCTGCCAGCTCTACGTCCTCTCTCTCCAGCTCAGCTCTGAACTGAGCTAAGAACGCGCCTGCTGTGTATAACAGCAATTGAAGGCACGCCCACTCTACACTGCAGTCACGCTCCCCGCCCCCCCCCCCTCCCGAACGGCGCGAAAATTTTCTATATGCATGCGCGCGTGCGCGCGCGCGCGACTGTCGGGGGAGGAGAGCCCAGGAGGAGACGCACTCTGGAGCCCAGGAACGCAGGTTGGAGGACGCATCAGGCGGCAGATTTTGAATCCCGGCAAGGTAAGGCTAAAACAGGCCCCTAAGGAGTCCCTTTAGCCTAGAGACAGATCTGTTTTTTTTTTTTTTTATAAAAAAGATCTTCAACCAGCGAGCAGCAGGTAGCTAGCAAACATACATAGATAGGTAGGGGGATCAAGTTATGGGGGGAAACATTTCAGGGCATCCTGTCCATCAGACATAGTGACCATAGTGCCAATGCAGAGCATACTCAGGCTACCCCCCTTAAGATCTCCCCTGGAGAGCCTGCTGTCGAACCAAGTCCCGCAGGCTCCCCTCTTACCTGCTCCATGCCGCAGGACGTTTTGCAAAACGGTCCAATCTTCTCCCATCTCCGTGGGTAGCGTAGTAGACCTTCAGGCCCTGGGGTCCTATGAAGGTACCCACTGTCCTGGACCTATATAGCACCCTGGCAAACAGGAACTTATGGTCTTTACGAACTCCAAGTCCTGGGCCCAGGGTCCAGCCCTCCAAAGAGGAGCATTATAGGCAAAACCCCACGGTTTGGGGCCCGGGTACTGTCCACTTTGGCACTGAGGCTCCTTGGACAGATCCGGTTAGCCCGCCCTTAATCTCAAGGATGTGGAGCAAAGCTATTCCGTGACCAACACCTAAGACACTGGCGAAAAAACTGAGGTACTTCCTCTATGGGAGGGGGTTATATAGGGAGGGACTTCCTGTTTGTTTGAGATTGCCAGTGTCCACACCTGAAGGTACTCCATATAACCCATATAGTAATGAATATGCTGCTCTGTGTCCCGTGATGTACGAGAAAGAAAAAAGGACCGTATTTATCGGGGTATTGCGCACTCCGGCGTATAGCGTGCACCCCTAAGGTAGACCCGAAATTCCTGTAAAAAAAACATTTTATTACTTAGAATTTGGTGTCTTGCCCGGCGTCCATCTGCGGCCTCTGTGGTGTCCTCCCGGCTTCTCCCGCGCTCAGTTTAAAGCCTCCGCCGACATATACTGAGCGCAGTACACTCAGGCACCCACACATAAACGTCACAGAGCGTGACTACGAGCGAAGCCGAGCCTGCCCGAATGTACCCGAGTGTAACACGGGAAGCGGGTATCGGCGTATACCCACGCACCCACGATTTTCCCCTTATTTTAAGGGGAAAAAAAGTGCGCGGTATACGCCGGTCAATGCGGTACATTTTAATTGGGTACAGTGTTGATCGACCACGCAATTGTCAGTTAAAGTAACACAGTGCTTTATGAGGCCAAGTGGTTAAAATCTGCTCTTTATATCTCTATTAAATTAGTGTGACTGTTATATAATATAGAGCAAAGGTAAAGCTTAAAGGGGTGGTTCCCCTAAAAATAAAATTTTAACATTGCATTTCTCCTCTTAATTACATCTAGAATCGGCTGGTATTTTAAAAAAAATCCGTCCGTACATACCATTTTCGGCACGTAGTCTCACCGCCGCTTCCGATTTGATGGTTGGGGACAGGCATCCGATCAACGCATACAGCGCGTCACGAGATGGCGAAAGAAGCCGAACGTTGGTGCGGCTCTATACGGCGCATGCGCACCAACGTTCGGCTTCTTTCAGCATCTCGAGACGCGCTGTATGCGTCGATCGGATGCCTGTCAATCAAGTAGGCACGCCCTACCCCGACCGTCAGACCCGGAAGCGGCGGTGAGACTACATGCCGAAAATGGTATGTACGGACGGATTTTTTTTTAAATACCAGCCGATTCTAGATGTAATTAAGAAGAGAAATGCAATGTTATAAGTTTATTTTTAGGGGAACCACCCCTTTAAAGTGACTGCTCGCTTTTTTACTTTAGTAAAGCTTTACCAAGTGATTTAGTTTCTTTGACCAGCGTCAAGTCCTCAAAGTTCCCTTACAGAGGGCCTGTGCATGCCTGTCTAATGATTCTCATGAAAATAAACAGGTGTGCAGGAGACAATCTCCTTTATGAAAAATAAATAAAAAAAAAAGTTCTTATATCCCCTGGAAATGTAAAATTTATTTGCACAAAATAGTTCTGCTTTTTTTTGTTTGTTTTGTGCATGAATCCACCTCCCTCCTTTGTTCCTTCCTTGAAGATGATAATCAGGTTAGTATCACAAACTTTTCACACCAATCATGTTCTTGAAAAAATCAACATCTGTCTTTATACATTCCATAGGAATGTGGATATAAATGCTGGGATATAAGGAACTGAATAAGCCAATTGGATAAATAGCAAAACATCTTTACATCATAAAACATGTTCAGATGGATCTGACTAACTACTGGCTATTCCTCCAGTCTGGCTTCCTGAGAGCGCAATGTGTGTCAGAATGACGTTTAGAAGTGACCATCAGAAAAAAAAAAACAGTATTCTATTAAAAAAAAAAATCCATGGCAATGGTTTATGATGCACAGTGCTTTAGCTAAATAAACATCATTCAGTTATGATTTAAATCTACTTTAATTATTTCAAAAGTGGTAAATGTACAGACTGGAATCCAAATATACAAGCCAGAAAGTTAGGGGAAAATTATGGTTTCAAGTTGAAGTTAAGATGAAGTTTTACTATTTTGTGCAAATTCATTTTACATTTCCAGAGGATTTAAGTACATTAACAAAATCCACTTGTTACGGCTAAAATCCAAATTAGTATTTTCATATAATGTTAAATTTTTCTAATTGATATTTTTCATTTAAAGAAAGTCAACATATTCTATACTGCACAATAGAATACAGTTTTAGATTTTCCTTTCTGATTTACATGTTTTCTTGATTCTTGACACAAATGTTTCAGTGCATGATATATATAAATTAATACATTGTGGTAACAAATCGTATGAATTCATAGTGTACTGTCTTGCCAAGTGTAGTCACCTTTCTCTTTGACCAGTGCTTGCCTGGAGACGGCTCCTAAACGGTTTTTGGCAGAGCATGTATAGTTGTGTTTGAGGTCATCCGGAGTGATATTTTTGATGTATAATTTCTCAATTATGGTTTCAGCTCCAGGATTCATCTCATCCAATTTAACACTGAAAAAAATGCACACAACAAATTACTTTTCAGATGTAGGGTGACTTAAAGTGTTTGTTAACCTATATCCAGGGCCGTCTTTAATGTTGATTGGACCCTGGGCAAAAAATTATGGGCAAAAATGTATCTCTCCACCTGCCCTGAGAGATACAATAAATATCAGCTAGACTTAAAATCAGTTTACTGTATCAGATCAGGCAGTGATTGCGATTGGTTGCCATTGGTAACAGCATATCATTACCACTTACTGACTGGTTGGTAGAGGTTACAGCACACATTACGGATCACTGAATCGTTGCTAGAGGTTACAGCACATGATTTCTTCTTGTTGATTGGTTGCTAGAGATTACTGTATAGTAATACTGCTCACTGATTGGTTGCTAGAGGTTACAGCACATCATCTCTTCACTGCAGAGGGGCACGATATACATATGAATGCCACCGGTTTTGGCTATTTACATATGAATGTTGTCACCATATACATATGAATGGTGGTTATTTACATGTAAACACAGGGTCTGCGGGTGAGTCATCTGTACACAACAATAGCGCAGAGCTGGGCAGCATTAGTAGCAGCACTTCATACAGAGATATCAGGGCACAGCTCAGGACTAAAACTTCAAGGGACAAGGGAATTTAAACTGGGATAGTTGGGAAGTATGAGGCAGCTGTTTTGGGCCCCACAACAATGACAGGGCCCAGCGCAGCTGTCCCTTTTGCCCTGCCTTAAAGACAGCCCTGCCCATATCTATAAATCACTGCCAGTCCCTCTATAATAGGCAAGCATAGCACACTGTACCTGTCTTTTATAAAAACTAGGCTTGTGTATAATGTTTTAAAATGATCTTTAGGCCGGTCACATGTTTTGCTGGTGGTTTACAGCTCCGATGGATGGCTTCTGCAGGAGGGGCCGAGATCTTCTACTGACGTCAGCTGGGGAGCTTATATAGCCGCAAAGCCCCTCCTGCAGGAGCTCTGGAAACCATCTGAGAGTCATGTGACCAGCCTGAAGATCACGCTAAATCTGTATTTACAAGCCTTGTTTTTATAAAAGATTTATACAGTGTGCTATGCCTGGGTCTGCAGTGAGCATTTATAATTTTTTTATTTGTACTAATAGTGGCGGGGGGGGGGGGTGCATAGACAGAAACACAGAGCTGACAGGCATGGAGGAGGGAGTGAGATGGGAGAGAGGAGAGCAGAGTTGTGGATGACTAAAGGACATACACGGAACACCGTGGTCAGGGCTCAGCAGCTCCAATCTTCGTGGTCTGTGCAGAGAGGGGGATACAGGAAGTGGTTAGTTCAGGGAGGTGTCTTACAGTTTAGAGGGGGACAGATTACACAGCACAAGCTCTGTGATGTTTAATCTGCTTTAGGGACCAGGATCTGTATTTTTTTGGGGGGTTAATAAACACTTTAAGTAGAAAAGCGGACTCCTGTCTCAAATGCTTATATAGGTTCACTTGAAAGTAAAAGGTACATGAGTGTGGCCTGTGTGTCTACGCACAGAACTTAAATTCAGCTAAAGCAGTAAACAGAAAAGAGTACTGTACCAAACTATATTGTTTCACCACTTGTTTGCAGTACGACCCTAGAACTAGAATTTAGTTAAAGGCAATATAGATGTCAACACCTCTGCAAAGCAGTGTTTCATATATCATGTATCAGATAGCATGATGATATTATCAGACAGCATGTATAACAGATGGGGCACTTTAAGCTATAAAAAAGCTTAAACAGCAAACCTGTCACAAACACAGCCAATTTAAATAGAGACTGTGATGGAAAAACAGTAGAGTTTAGCTCCAGTGAGAACTGCATGACAAAGCCATCAAAAGATCCAGATATATAGCCTTCTGAGAAAATATACAAATCTTGGCTTTTCTTATAAAAGTAAAATTAAGTCTGCATCCTCCTATGTCTCCTTTTTAGTGATAAGGATTGCCCCTAATTTCAAAGGCCATTAATGATGTTGGAAGGTCATACCAATCCTAGCTTCACAAGAAATTTTGAGATTAGTTAATATTTTGGATCTACCGATTGCTTTGACATACAATTTTCATTTACAGTAAAATGCACTAAATGGTATTTTGTCCCAACAAAACTCCATAGAATTAATAGTGAATCATCATCTCTCTGTTGGAGAAGGTGCGGAATGGAGGGTACACATGCCCATATTTGGTGGCAATGCCCCCTGATACAGGTATACTGGGTCGAGATATTAAAAATGATCAAAAAGATAAGTGGTCAGGAGGTGAAACAAGACCCTAGGCACTGCCTGTTTCATGGAATGGCTCTGCAGAGGCGCATTGCGGGCAGTATTACCGCGGTTTCCCATAGTTTTAAAAGGGAAGGAGCGGTATACACACCGCTCCTCTCACCGCTCCAAAGATGCTGCTTGCAAGAGATTTTTTTCTCTCCTGCCAGCGCTTCGCCTCAGTGTGAAAGCCCTCGGGCGTCATTTTATTGGTTCATGGTTACCTGGCTCCTGGGGTAAACTAAATCCAGAAATATATGACCTTTTTTTATACTAAGTAGTCCAAATACAACAGTTTGTTAAACTCTAAAAACTCATACAGAGATTTATAGAAAAAATTAAATACAGCACTCAGACTTCCTTTTTTATGTTTCTATGCTGGCTGATTTACATTTGTTGGTAAGGTAACACAATTCTACACAAGTACCAGTATCTTTCGTCCATTCAAAAATTTGACTTTTACTTGAAAAAAAAAAAAAAAAAAAAAAAAATCGAGATAAAAATTGAACACGCATAAAGAAAAAAATAAAACAACCTTTGGAGTACGTATATCACATTTTCACTCCCCGGGGAAATCCTTGGTGAATAGATTTAATAAGGGGCTCAAAGGGTCAAGAGACCCTGTTCTAGATCAAATTGAATGTGGATCTCATTTAGGACAGGTTTCCAGTACTCATACAATCAATAAAAACAAATTACCTTTTAGTAACATTAGGATCAGCAATGTCTTTCTTATTCCCATGTACTGTCCACCAAATCTCATTACTGGAGTTTTGCACGTAAGAGAAATACACTTCACAGGTCAGTTCCATGTCTTCTCCTAAAAATAATTTTTAGCAAATAACATATCAAGGGTATACTTTTTTTATTAAGACTATAGGTGTATATTAATATGAATAGTTGCAGAACCCATTTAAAAGATTATAATATAAAACATGTATTATTTCATATGAAATATGTAAAGCAACTGTGGCTATTTATACTGTAGGTTTGAAATCTGCACACTTTTACTGGACCAAAAATTAAAAGCTAAATACACAGATTAAATACAGATTCTGAAGATGCCTTACCTGATAAAGAACTTGTATTTCTAACCAGGGCCGATCCTAGGCAGGGTGCACATGGTGCATTGCACCCAGGCGCCTGCAGAGGTGGGGGCGCCAAAGTGGCAGAGTATTCCCCACCCTTATCTCCTCGTTTGTGTCCATCCATAACTAGTGTTCTGAGCATAGGTGGGTGTCCGTCCAGAACTGATGTGTCTCTGACCATCTCCGGTACTTATGTCTGCAGTCTCTGATCATCTCCTGTTCTGTGTCTGCAGTCTCTGACCATCTCCTGTATCATGTCTGCAGTCTCTGACCATCTCCTGTATCATGTCTGTAGTATGTCTGGGGGTCTTTCTAACAGATTCTCTAACATAATCCCTCTCTTGTCCATCAGAGAGGCCCCCCTCCAGGCCCCAATAAAGAATTCTGCTTCTCTTCCTGTATTTTGTTTATTGTTAAGAAATCATGTAAGGATCCCAGGGTAATATAGACTTCATGGGGAAGCGTCTCTGTGGTTGAGTCATTGCCATAGAAATGTGGGGGCGCCAGAAATATTTTTGCACCTAGGCGCCTGTGATCCTAGGATTGGCCCTGTTTCTAACCCCTCAGTCTTGAGATTTACACAGTTCTGACAGACTGTGTAAATCTCTTCTCTCTCACTCTGCTCTTTTCTTCTACCAGAATAATCCTTCTCAGCACATTTGCCTGTAGCCAACTGACTTCCAGTGCTGCCCCTTTCTCATGAGGTCTAAGTGCTGCTGTATAGGAAAAAACAAGGGGCTGATATTATGTTGAATTCAGGTGCTAATGCTAACACTAGCTGCATTAAAAAAAAAAAAAAATCATGAAATATTGGCTGCAGCTGCCAGGAGCGTGTGTACACGCCACAAGCCGACCGTTGACTATCTAATGCAAGGGTGTGAAACTAAATTTCATCGTGGGCCGCATCAGCATTATGATTGTTCTCAAAAGGGCCTGTTGTATCTGTAAGATTAGATGTCCAGTGCATCCCCTCCAGTTACATTACAGGTAGATGTCAAGAGCCACTCCACCATCAGAAGTTGAGTCCCCTATTCTCCCTTACATCACATTGCTCCCCCCTTTCCTAATGCTTCTGCTGGGAAGAAGCTGGATGCATTGCTTAAAAGCAGAAAGTAAGGGTCTGGAGGAGAACCAGAGGAGGGCTAAAGCTCTCCTGCAACTGCAGGAGATGTGCGGGGGCCACATGAAATGGCATGGAGGGCCGGATTCGGCCCGCGGGCCTGGTGTTTGACACATGCGATCTAATGAAAGCAATCCTTCATCTATACAGCTGCAGTTTGTTTTCTGTGAACCTTGGAGTGTACCTCTTCTGGTGCGAGGCACACCTATTATGCTTAACAGGCTTCACTGTCCTACATGCAGCTTTAAGACCTGAGCGGGCATCGCTGGGTGGAGGGTAAGGAGACCAGCGAACATACATTTTCTAATCTCTTCTAGCTAACAAATCTGTAACCCGGATGCAACATGTGAAACGTCACTCCTAGTTTCTGGTAACACTTTCCCTGGTCCTTGCAGCCAGAGAAGAAGCTAAAGGAGCATGATCACACTCCATTAGCATCAATTAAAGGCAGGTGAGATATCAGGGGTTGAAAAAGCCCTGATATCTTATTAGGCTGGGTTCACACTTGTCCTACAAACGCTCCTACATTGGGAGCTCATGTCGCATGACATGTGAAAATCAATGTTTCCCTATGAGAGCCGTCTTAACTGGTCCTACACAAGTCGGTCCGACTTTGAAAATGCTCCCTGTACTACTTTGGTCCTACATTGATCCTACTTCAGCCCATTGAATATCATTGAAGTCGGACCAAAGTAGGAGCCTTGTCCTAACCATCCGACTTTTGACATCTGACATGTGATTACAGCAGCAGTAAAAGGAATTTATCTCACTCTGGGATTGTTTTGATTGGTCAAAAACAAGTCAGACTATCACAAAGTCGGATCAAAGTAGTATCCGGTTCATGAAAGTAGGATGGATGTAGGACCAATGTAGTACCAATGTAGGACTGATGTCGCAGAGCAAAGTAGGATGAAAGTAGTACTGCTGTCGTGTAGTATAGTGTGAACCCAGCCTTAAAGAGCTTTACCCTCAACTTTGTACAAATTGTACAAAACTGTTTAGTAATATAGTTTGTGAGCTTCTTTTTCACAGTACCCACTGCAGTGTCCTAAAAATTTAACAAAATCTCAAAACAGAGTGCAGAAAACATTTCTGAACCACAGCCCCACATTTCCTGAACCCCCCTCCAATTCCGGTATCACCATAATTACAAAATATATTGCAGCTTTTCAATCATAAGGCCGCGTACACACGATCGGTCCATCCGATGAGAATGGTCTGACGGACCTTTTTTATCGGGTCACCGCTGAAGTGGCCTGATGGACTGATGTGCGTACACACCATCAGTTCAAAAACCGGATTGTGTCAGAGCACGTAAAAAACATCGATGTGCTGAAAAAAACGAAGTTCAATGCTTCCAAGCATGCTTTGACTTGATTCTGAGCATGCGCGGGTTTTGAATCGATGCTTTTGTGTACTAACCATCGGTTTGGACCGGTTTAAAATTTTGGTCCAAAGAACAAAAGACCGATAGACCATACACACGGTCGGTTTGGACCGATGAAACTGAACTTCGGGCCGTTTTCATTTGTTTGGAACGATCGTGTGTATGCGGCCTTAGATATGGTGGCTGCATTGGTTTTCAGTTTTATGCCTGGTACACACGACCAGTTTTCCCACCGGGAAAACTGCCATGACAGCTTTTGGTCAAAAGGGAAAACTACCGTGATTTGCGTCAGAAAAACTGTTCTCTTTTTTCCTGCCGGAATTCGCGGCAGTTTTCTATTGGAAACACTGGGGTGGAGCATACACACGGCCGGGATTCCCAGCCAAAGCTCTCACCACAGTTTTCCCGATAGGAAAATCTCTGGTGTGTACAGGGGGGGGGAGTTAACGAGCAGGTTCTCGGTTTTCCCCCTGGGACTTTTTACCTGGTCGCGTGTACAGGGCTTTAGGCTTTTTTACCTAATGATCTCAACAGAAGCACACCTCTATGTGTTAACATGCCCCCACAACTGGCTGGGGGTTCTTAAAGTGTTACTAAACCCACTAAACCCAGGACCCTGCATTCACTATATCTGATCACCCACAGTACACAGAACATGGAAATGCATGTAAATAGTAGTATAGTAAATATAAACTGCTAAATATCTTTTTCTATCAGCTGTATATAGCAGTCTTTTGACTTCCATCAGTGTCAGGTTAAAGGAGGAGTTTTCATTCTCCTCTGACTGTCCTATGAGGCTACAGGACCCCTGACCATCTGTCTGGAAAGTGCAGATTGGCCCTGTGCTGATCACATGCGCTCTCCAAAGACAATAAAAACTCTAGGAAGATTAAACAGCCTTTTTACACAATGCAAAGGATTAACTCCTTAGGCTCCACAGTGAGTACAACAAGCATGATTTACTAAATATACAGACGGATTTTACTGTTGGGGGTTTGATACCACTTTAAGAGAACAAAAAACAAACAAATATAAAGACAGTTGACACAGGCATATTTATAATTGTGTGAACTACTGTACATGAATAAGGTCTGAGATGGCACCTTTAAGCACAGAAGTTATGTCTGAAGACTGAGCCTCCTCATGTACCAAACTCTATCTTTAAATTATAGGATACTTTCATCCTCATTCTCAGCTTATGGGGTAGAAGCCTCTGCAGTCATGGGGAATTCAGAGATGAATTCTGAAGGAGAATGCAAAAGAGCATCCATTTGTCCTCTGTGTTCAGAGTCAGCAATCATTTAAGTGATCTTGCTATAAAAGTCTGAACACAGCTCTATTATAGCTAATATGTCCATGCACCTAGTGGCGTTTAGCTTCATAATACAGAACAGCATTAAGCAATGTAAAACAAAGCCAAAATCTTGCATTCAAGATGGGGAGTATTTTCACATCATTTATGCCTTTAAGCATGTAAATTTAACTTGTCAAAAAAAAAATCCTATGATTCTAAATGCTGTACGCACATTTACACAATCAAGCGGGTACTTTATGTGCCATTACATGAGGTTTTTTTTTTAACCGCTTAAGGACCGCCGCACGATCATTTATGTAGACACAATGGCATGGCTGGGCAAATGGGCATACCTTTAATTTACCGCCATGTGGTCGCGTGCGCAGCTGGTGGCGTGTTCGCGACCCTGTTGCAAGCTCCGTGACCCTGCCCGCGGGCTCAATGTCTTCCGGTGTTCCGCAATCATATCACGGAGCTAAAGAACAGGGAGATGTTAGTGTAAACACATCTCCTGGTTCTTCCTAGTGACATGTCACTGATCGAATGCTCCCTCTCATCGGGAGCAGCGATCAGTGACAAATCACTCGTAGCCATGCCCCCTAACACTTAGAATCACTCCCTAGGACACACTTAACCCCTTCAGCGCTGCCAGTGTCATTTTTTTACAGTGATCAGTGCAATGGTCCCAAAATGGTGTAAAAAGTGTCTGATGTGTCCGTCATAATGTCGTAGTCATGATAAAAATCACTGATCGCCACCACTACTAGTAAAAAAATAAATTATTAATACAAATTTCATAAAACGATACCCTATATTGCAGACGCTATAACTTTTGCGCAAACCAATCAAACGCTTATTGTGATTTTTTTTACCAAAATATGTTAAAGAATACATATTGGGTTAAACTGAGGAAAAAAATATATATATTTTTTGGGCATATTTATTATAGCAAAAAGTAAAAAATATTGATTTTTTTTCAAAATTGTCACTCTATTTTTGTTTATAGCGAAAAAAAATAAAAACTGCAGAGGTGATCAAATACCATCAAAAGAAGCTCTATTTGTGGGGAAAAAAAGGACATCAATTTTGTTTGGGAGCCACGTCAGAAAAAGCGACGCAGTGCCGAATCGCAAAAAAAGTGGCCTGGTCTTTGGCCAGCCAAAAGGTCCGGGGCTTAAGTGGTTAAGACAGATTTTCTGTTCGCAAGATCCAGTGAAAAAGCTCTGTGTGAACTCTCCTTTAGTGCAGAATTCACAGAAGTTAGTTACCGTATTTATCGGCGTATAACACGCGTATAACTAACTGTAAGACGGAAGTTTCAGGGGAAATTTTTTTTTCCAAAGCCCCCTGCGTATAACACGCAGGCACGATTTAACCTCTATTTTCAGGGTAAAAAAGTGAGTGTTATACGCCAATAAATACAGTGGTTAAAGGATCACTAAAGGATTTTTTTGTTTTTAGCTAAATAGCTTCCTTTACCTAACTGCAGTACTGGTTTCATGTCCTTATTGTTCGTTTTTGCTTTGAAGTTGCTGTAATTCTGCTCTGTTCTCCACACTTCCTGCTTGTCTGTTTCCTTATAACCGCAGTGCTGGGAGCTTTCTCATGATGGTTTAAGCTGTCATTACCGTGTGTCTAAAACTTCCCAGAACCAATCAGATTCATTTTAAAAACAAAACACTGCCCTGGATTTGTTTGTTTTTGTTCTGTGTCTCTCACTACTTCACAGAAACGTGAAGCCAGTTCAAAAGTGAAACTAACCTGCGGGCACATTATATGATTGATTTCTATCTATTTTTAATCATTTTGAAAAGGAATCAGTTAACTTTTATGTCTCTATACCCTGTAAACAGTCATTTCAGCAAAAATGTTTTTTTCCTTTAGTGACCCTTTAATGGTAGTTAGTGGAAAACTCCTTTAGGGAGCACCTTACCTTACTTCAAGTTATACTACAGTGTCTTCTCATTGAAGTAAGGACTCAGGACAGGACTATGGCCAGTTACTTAGTAATGTGCAATCTTTTTTTGCAGATCTGAAATTTTCTCAAAGTGGTTGTAAACCTAAAATGTCTTCTTTCTTTTTCTATAGGCATCCTAATATCCCCAATTCGTCCCTGTCTTTTTTTTTGGTCTTACCTGCTTCCTTCTCCTGATATTGGCGATATCCCGAGTGGTGACAACACTCCGCACATGCGCCGTCCGATCGTTAATCCGGCCAGCCGATACCCTGCCGGTCAATAGCGTTGTTTATGTCGGGGCTGCGTCATTTCCTGCTGTTGACGTCTGCCCCGACATCGCAAGATATTTTGCGGTGACGTTCCCCCCCCCCCCCAGAGGCTCCGGAAGCTCTGATAACAGCTTCCTGCTGTACGCTGTGAATAGCTTCTTTTTGTTTCCATAGTAACCGGAAACGAAAATGAGGCTTGAATACTTGCCGTAGTGCGCACGCGCGGGATTACAGCGACCGTAATCAACTGTGGGCGGAAGTTAGACTCTGCAGCAGATGCGGAAGACCGAGAGAACAATGGCGCCGGCATAGTAGGAGACAGAGCATGCACAAAAGTAAGGATTTAAACACTAATAATTAGAATCACATTTACTACATAATG
The DNA here is from genome assembly GCA_029574335.1 of Rana kukunoris. Taxonomy (NCBI): domain Eukaryota; kingdom Metazoa; phylum Chordata; class Amphibia; order Anura; family Ranidae; genus Rana; species Rana kukunoris. The sequence goes on from CM056052.1 coordinate 219,115,922, forward strand.
ATCGGTGGATGCAGCGGGACACTGTGTTTATGAATGTGTTAATTGTTTGGAGATGAGATAGGGGGTTTTCAACCGCTTTAAATGAAATGCATTCTTTAGTATTGGTAAAGCAGGGGAATCAGTTGCCTTCTGAATGACTGCCCGTATAAATGATTGGACTTCATTGGGATGTGCATTGGTTGGCTATCTTCTGCCAACAGAACCACAGGATAATGTATCACCGAATACCAGCTTTGTGGCAGCTATGGAAGCTAAAACTGGTGAGAAAATACTCTGGGAAGGTAGGCTGTGTTCCCTGTATGTATTTCTCATACTAATTAGTCACATTTGATGGTGATATTCCTTTAAAAGCCTGCTCATATGAAAGCATTTCAGCTGGGCGTAAGGGTTACAGTATCTGATTTTTTTTCCTATAAGTGAAAAATGTATTCCTATTTTTGTACTGTCTAATAGTGTAAGAAATTCTGTCTTTTATAACAATCGGATTAAATATTGAATCTCATTTGTTTTTTTACAGCTCAGAATATACTGCAATAAATGAGCCAACCCAACCTCTTTAGCAAGTCCTGGATTTTCCCTGCCTCATTCTAATTGCTGCTGTTGTCATTAACACATAACGACAAGCATACTTTCATTATACATTTGCATACTTTATGCAGAGTTTTAGTTGAGGAAAATGCCCTAAACATGACCTGCGACTGTTGTCTTCTCTCCAAAAATATCTTTTCATGACATCAAAACATTTCTGCTGCTTATGAAAATTAGTCCTTCACGGATTCTGGCTGCTATGATTTCTTAGGTCCGTATTCAGAAGTTTCAAGTTGAACAGATATAAATAAAAAAAACAACACGAAGCTTAGTGTTTATTAAAAAAAAAACGATTAATGCCGAACTCAATATTTTGACAGTTGCTTTGTAAAAATAAAATGCCTCTAACAATTGTTGCCCCATATCCGTCTTCTTCGGTAAAGCTCTAAAGCCTCATACACACAATCAGATTTTCCAAAGAAAATTGTGTGATGACAGGCTGTTGGCAGAAAATGCAACCGTTTGTATGCTCCATCGGATTGTTGGCGAATTTTCCACGGACAAATGTTGGAATAGCATGCTTCAAAATTTTCTGACAACAATTGTGTGTTGTCAGATTTTCAAAGCATGTGTACACAAGTCCGTTGGACCAAACTCTAAAGTACAAACACGCCTGCTCGGAAGCAATGCTCACCATAACACAATATTAGCAGAAGTTGCCCAAAGGGTAGCGCTAAAGAGCTGTGTTTTTTGACCGACAATTCTTAGGCCTCGTACACACGATCAAATCTCTCTCCTGGAAACGGTCTGCTAGACCGTTTCAGCAGACAGATTCGATCGTGTGTATGGGCAAACAGACGGATTTGGCCACCCGACAGATTTCAAAGCATGCTTTGAAATCTGTCGGCTGGGAACCCGTCCGCCCGACATGTCTGCTGGTTAGTACGCTAACCAGCAGACATGTCTTCTCGCACACGCGCCGAATGGTTTCGACGCATGCGCGGAAGTGTTTTACTTCCTGGTGCGGTGACGTGGCGGTGTCAACGTCACACGTGTACACGTACACGTGAGCAAACCAAAATGGCAGCAGACAGATTTGTTCAAATCGGTCGGACAGACCATTTTGAACAAATCTATTTACTCGTGTGTACGAGGCCTTAGCTGTTTGTATGCAAGACAAGTTCATGGCCAACACCCTTTGGAGAAAAGTCCTATGCTTTGTCCGTGGAAAATCCAATTGTGTGTACCAGGCTTTACTGTAACAAACCCCCAAACCTCCGTTGCTGAATCTTAAAGCGGAGTTCCACCCTGGAAAATAAAATTCTTCCAAAAATCTAAAAAATAAATAAAAGAAAATTCAATGAAAAAAATAAAAATGTTTTACTTACCCTAAATAGCTGTTGCTATGCGGAAGTCCCGAATATGCCCCTTATCTTCCGCGGTTGATTCTCTTCCTCCTCCTACACTCGGTGTATTTTTGTGAATGGGGCGCGCTGCATTCTGGGAACTGTGTGTATCCCAGAAAGCAGCCGGACCATTCACAAAGCGCCGCGCTGCTCGCACATGCGCAGTAGGAAACGGGCAGTGAAGCCGCACAGCTTCACTGCCTGTTTCCCTTACTGTGGATGGTGGCGCCTGGAGCTGCCGAAATCGAGGATCGGCATCGGGGGGCCATCAGCGGGGGGCAAGTAGGACAGGTAAGTGTCCCTATTCAAAGTCAGCAGCTACACTGTTAGTAGCTGCTGACTTTAAAAAAAAAATGTTTTGCGGGTAGTCAAATCAAAATCTGTTGGTTGAAGAAAATAAAATTGCATAATATATGGTCACGGCTCTGGCACAGTTCCCATAGTGGGTCGATAGTTTTTCACCTTAGCAATTCATTCAATGTCTTGTATTCATTTCAATAGATGGAGTTCTGTTAAATGAGGAGGGGGTGGATGAATGTCACCTTGTCCAAATCACCAAATTCCTTGTATACTACGAAAAGAATACAAGACATTTTATGAATGGCGGCAGAGAGTGAGCAGCCCGCTTTATGAGAACTATAATACAGCTGCAAGTGTACGTTTTGACACTGGAAATTCAGTGCCGATAGTGATGTGCAGGGTTCAAGACAGTAAAGAGTTCTACTGAACGCGGCAGAAGCCAGATTTGGGACAATGATCATTAGTGGTAGTTACAATTACAAAATTAAAGTCAGCAGCTACAAATACTATAGCTTCTGACTTTTTAATACAAGGACACTTACATGTCCAATGATCCCGCGATGACGGCCCCCCAAAGCCGATTTGTCCATTGGTTTGGGTGCAGGCACTGCCATTGCAACTAAGGGAAATGGCAGTGATGCTCATGCACAAGTTGCGCTGTGCTTTCTGAATGGCCCGTCATCTTCTTCAACTGTTATATCTATGTGTTTAGTTGTGCTTTATGATTTACTGCTGTTCAAGGGGCTCTGGGCTTCAACAAAATGGCAGCCTCCAGTAAAAATAAACAGGAGCAATGCTGGAGGCAATTTACAACACACACTAATTTTGGTAGCATAATTATTAAAACGGACCTCCAGTACCTTTTTCATCTTTCCATCTATTACATTTTGTGACCTTGTTTTTTTTTTTTTACTTTGGATAGTAAAACATTTTTTTTTCCAGTAAATACTTTAAACAGTCCTCTTCCTGTTTCTTGTCTGGTATAAAGCTTAGGCTTATGACATCACGTACAGCTCTCACTCTTGTGAGAGTTTGACAGGAAGGGAGGCAGGATGAATCAAAAGAGGGCCAATGAGAGCTGCAGAGCTGGAGGTGTGCTTCTGTGTGTCTGTGTGGATTCATCCATACAATCCATATACATTTCACATTAAAGAGAAACTGCAGTCTGCTCACATACATTGTAATAAAAACATCTTTGCCATTCTGAAGTTTCCATCCAATCACGTATTATTTTATATATACTGTGATTCTGTACTATGCTGCAGAAATCTCCCCTCCACTGAGTCTTGCTGCAACCATTTTAACTGTGGGCAGCTGAAGCTGTTGCCTGTTCACTTCCTGGATTTACACACACACACCTCCAGCTCTGCAGCTCTCATTGGTTCTCTTACGGCTCACCCCCCTCCCTTCCTGGCAAACTCTCACAAGATTGAGAGAAAGCTGTGCATGATGTCATAAGCCTAGGCTTTTTACCAGACATGAAACAGGAAGTGGGCTGTATAAAGTATTTACTGGCAGAAAAAAAATATAAAAAATTACTATTTAAAGTTAAAACAAGGGCAGAAGATTTAAAGGGATTGTAAAGGAAAAAAATGTTTTGCCTACAATTAATGTCTGCAAGGTAGACAGACAGAATAGTGTAATGAATGATTCTGTTAAAAAACGAGTAAATACCTATTAAATTCCTTCATCTATATCACCTCCGGCGTTCTATTTTCTCTTCTCTCATTCACTTCCTGGTTGGCGGCGCTCGTTCATGTAAGAACTACATTTCCCAGTATGCATTGCGGCACACCCAGTAATTCACACCTCCTTGAAGCCTCTAACATGTAGAGAGCGTCCTGTCGCACTGATGTAGTTCCCAGGAGGGAGCGAGCACGTCATTGACCACCGCAGTAAAGCCTCCCTTCACGGTGGTGAGTAACAATCAGACAAGCAGGAAGTGAACAGAACAGAGAAGAAATAGAGCAACTTCTGAGCAAAAACGAACAATGAGGAAGTGAAAAGAGGAATGTCTGCAGGTAAAGGATACTTATTATGAAAAATTATTTTTCCTTTACAACCCCTTTAATAGATGGAAAAATGAAAACATTTCTGTCAAGGTCTGCTTTAATAATCTCCGCCATCCAATACATTTACACGAGAAATATAAAAAAGACCCAAACACTCCACAAAAACAACAAAACCGACAATAAACTTTTATTAAAATAAATTAAGCTATGCACATAATAAATTAATAACAGTACTGTACTAAAAAGAGACCTCTCCGGGGACTCAGTAATCCACTTCTTTGTACGCGGTGACATCATGGAGTGCAGCTTAAAGGAAGTGGATTACCGAGGTCTCTTTTTAGTACAGCACCATTATTTATTTATAATGTGAGTGGTCCTAATTTATTTTAGTAAAAGTTTATAAGTGGTATAAGTGGAGAGTTTGGCTCGTTTTTCTATTGATTATGCATTGGATGGCTAGAGATGATTAAATATCAGAAGTGGAGGTAAACACCGGGATCCATTCTCATTAGCAGTATCAGGATTTGTCCTACTCATGCCTTGTACACACGTTCAGACTTTCTGAGAAAAAAAAGTCAGACGGGGGTTTTTTCTCGGAAAGTCCGGCTGTGTGTAGCCTCCATCTGACTTTTTTGGTCGGAAGTCCGACGGACCTTAGATAGAGAACTTGCTCTCTATCTTTCTGTGAGACTCACGGCGGACTTTTGCATGGTCAAAAGTCCGACAGGGTATAACTAGCACTGTATGATTTCTCTATAATAGAAAGTCAAGTGATCATTTCTGTGGGCAGTATGGTGGCGGAGCACTGATGGGTGGCGGAACACATGTGAAGGATGCACCATTTTGGGCTATTGCATTCCCAATCACAGGACGATATCTGAGGAGGACTTTTTTTTGTTTTGTGGAGGACAATCTTTAATTAATTTTTTTGTATCTTATGCAACACATTACATCAATGAATGTTGGATTTATTATTCTTTTATTGGTTTTCACTTTAGCATATTTTAAAATGTAATCCCAGTGATCTTTGAAATGTATTTATTTGAAAAAAAGTTCATTGTTTTCATATATTTTTGACAGCACTGTATACTTCATGAATTTTGCATTTATTTTTATTTGTTTTTTTGGTGCACATTTTTTTTTATTAAAGTGATTTGTAAAATGTATTTACTTACATTAATTTAATTATTTTTACATATATTTATGTTGGCACCTTTATTTAAGGTTTCTGTAATATACAGGCATACCCCGCTTTAAGTACACTCACTTTACATACACTCACGAGTATGGACATACCCGCGAGTGTATATAAAGTGCCTTACAAGTACTGTACAGCCATTTTGCAGCCACAGTAGAAGGCGCTGAAGCTCCAAAAACATGGCCCGCCCTGTTCCAGTGTGCCCCCGACACCCCCACTACAGCCCTTAGAACCTCAACTGGAGCTTCTGACACCCCCCACTACAGCCCCTGACCCCCCACTACAGCCTAGAAGTGAAAAAAGTTATTGTTTTACTTTAAGTACATTTTTGTTTTACATACATGCTCTGGTCCCATTGTGTACTTAAAAGTGGGGTATGCCTGTATAATCCTGATTAGCTCAGTACTGTCTTAGCTTTGTGTGTTGGTATTATTTATACCTAGTAGTGTGTAGGCTGCTTCTCAGCAATTTCATTTCATGTATCCACAATCACGGTTTTGTACATCTTTCTTATATTAATAAAAAATAAATCCTTCCAAAACACAAGAGGTGGCACTTACAAAGACTTTCGTAGCATTTTTCCCCAAAATATTCCAGACATCTGCTTTTATTGAGCAATAGCGAAAAAGATCCAGTGAATATTAATATACTAATAAAAAAAATAGTAATAATGCACTGTAATGAAGCACATTGTGCATGTTTTGCTAAGGGTTGTAAAGGGGCCGTCTGTGTAAATCTCTGACAAGATCTTTAAATTTGTAATAGTCATCGCTCTAACACGCAGTTAAAATTTCCCCTGTGCAGGTGCTCCTCCCCCGGCGTACATAACTACGCAGTTGTTCCAAAAGGAAATAAATCACCTCCCATGATATGTGAACAGAATCAGCCAGCTGACACTATATAATATGCAATCCACAGTAATCCCTTGCTGCCAATTGGCAAGCTGTGTGCCGAGTCTGCTTTGCTAAACTGTGTAAGGCTGTTTTATTTGTGTCTGAAAATAAATCAATCAGCTCCCATGATGCTTAGACAGCATTAGCCAGCCTACTCTATGTAATCAATCCATCCGCTTCGCTATGCCCACTTTGCTTCTCTCAAGACCTTCTGCTCTCTAGCTCCCTTGTTTCCTCCACCCATGTTCGCATTCAAGACTTCTTGAGAGTCTCTCCCATCTTTTGGAACTCCCTACCACAACCTGTATGTCTATGTCCTACTCTGTCTGCCTTCAAGGATTTCCTAAAAACTGAATCTTACTTTGTTGAACAACTTCTCCCCTTGCAGCTTCCAACATTTGTAGCACACCCCTTCACCCTTAGGATATAAACTCTCACGTGCAAAAGCCCTCAAAGCTTTGTATTTTCAAATGTATTGTAATCATACTCTTCCCCTTTATTCTGTATAGCATTGTGCAAACTGTTGGCGCTATATAAATCCTGTAAAAAAAATAAAAATAATAATCATCTTGTTATCCAATTGCTGCTCTTTGGTCAGCTGTGAGCTGTATCCATCCTGCTGAACTGTGTGTGATTGAATTGTTTGTGTTTAACCACTTAAGCCCCGGACCATTTTGCTGGTCAAAGACCAGGCCACTTTTTGCAATTCGGCACTGCGTCGCTTTAACTGACAATTGCGCGGTCGTGCAAAGTGGCTCCCAAACAAAATTGCTTTTTTTTCCCCACAAAAAGAGCTTTCTTTTGGTGGTATTTGATCACCTCTGCGGTTTTAATTTGTTTGCGCTATAAAAAAAAAAAATAGAGCGACAATTTTGAAAAAGTTCAATATTTTTTTACTTTTTGCTATAATAAATGTCCCCAAAAAATATATATAAAAAAACATATTTTTTCCTCAGTTTAGGCCGATATGTATTCTTCTACATATTTTTGGTAAGAAAAATTGCAATAAGCGTATATTGATTGGTTTGCCCAAAAGTTATAGCGTCTACAAAATAGGGGATAGAATTATGGTATTTTTATTATTATTTCACTAGTAATGGCGGCGATCTGCGATTTTTATCGTGACTGCCACTTTATGGCGGATACATCCCACACTTTTGACACATTTTTGGGACCATATAAAAATGCACTGATTACTGTGAAAATGACACTGGCAGTGAAGGGGTTAACCACTAGGTGGCGCTGAAGGGGGTTAAGTGTGCCTAGGGATGTGTTCTAACTTTAGGGGGGATGGTCTATGTGTGACATGACAGTGATCACAGGTTCCGATTACAGGAAGCTGTGTACACTGTCCTGTCACTAGGAAGACTGGGGAAATGCTTGTTTACATAAGCATTTCCCCCTTCTTCCTCACTGTGACACGATCGCGGGTATGCCCGCGGACATCGAGTCTGCGGTCAGAATCACAGAGCTCCGGGCTGGCGTGTGTGTCCACAATGTCGGTTCTTAAAGGGGATGTATATATATATATTATATATACATACACAGTGCCTTGCGAAAGTATTCGGCCCCCTTGAACTTTGCGACCTTTTGCCACATTTCAGGCTTCAAACATAAAGATATAAAACTAATTTTTTGTGAAGACTCAACAACAAGTGGGACACAATCGTGAAGTGGAACGAAATTTATTGGATATTTCAAACTTTTTTAACAAATAAAAAACTGAAAATTGGGCGTGCAAAATTATTCAGCCCCCTTAAGTTAATACTTTATAGCGTCACCTTTTGCTGCGATTACAGCTGTAAGTCGCTTGGGGTATGTCTCCATCAGTTTTGCACATCGAGAGACTGAAATTTTTGCCCATTCGTCCTTGCAAAACAGCTCAAGCTCAGTGAGGTTGGATGGAGAGCGTTTGTGAACAGCAGTTTTCAGTTCTTTCCACACATTCTCGATTGGATTCAGGTCTGGACTTTGACTTGGCCATTCTAACACCTGGATATGCTTATTTGTGAACCATTCCATTGTAGATTTTGCTTTATGTTTTGGATCATTGTCTTGTTGGAAGACAAATCTCCGTCCCAGTCTCAGGACTTTCGCAGACTCCATCAGGTTTTCTTTCAGAATGGTCCTGTATTTGGCTCCATCCATCTTCCCATCAATTTTAACCATCTTCCCTGTCCCTGCTGAAGAAAAGCAGGCCCAAACCATGATGCTGCCACCACCATGTTTCACAGTGGGGATGGTGTGTTCAGGGTGATGAGCTGTGTTTCTTTTACGCCAAACATAACATTTTGCATTGTTGCTAAAAAGGTTGATTTTGGTTTCATCTGACCAGAGCACCTTTTTCCACATGTTTGGTTTGTCTCCCAGGTGGCTTGTGGCAAACTTTAAACAACACTTTTTATGGATATCTTTAAGAAATGGCTTTCTTCTTGCCACTCTTCCATAAAGGCCAGATTTGTGCAGTATACGACTGATTGTTGTCCTATGGACAGAGCTTCCCACCTCAGCTGTAGATCTCTGCAGTTCATCCAGAGTGATCATGGGCCTCTTGGCTGCATCTCTGATCAGTCTTCTCCTTGTAGGAGCTGAACGTTTAGAGGGACGGCCAGGTCTTCATAGATTTGCAGTGGTCTGATACTCCTTCCATTTCAATATTATCGCTTGCACAGTGCTCCTTGGGATGTTTAAAGCTTGAGAAATCTTTTTGTATCCAAATCCAGCTTTAAACTTCTCCACAACAGTATCTCAGACCTGCCTGGTGTGTTCCTTGTTCTTCATGATGCTCTCTGCGCTTTAAACGGACCTCTGAGACTATCACAGTGCAGGTGCATTTATACGGAGACTTGATTACACACAGGTGGATTCTACTTATCATCATTAGTCATTTAGGTCAACATTGGATCATTCAAAGATCCTCACTGAACTTCTGGAGAGTTTGCTGCACTGAAAGTAAATGGGCTGAATAATTTTGCACGCCCAATTTTTCAGTTTTTTATTTGTTAAAAAAGTTTGAAATATCCAATAAATTTCGTTCCACTTCACGATTGTGTCCCACTTGTTGAGTCATAACAAAAAATTACAGTTTTATATCATTATGTTTGAGGCCTGAAATGTGGCAAAAGGTCGCAAAGTTCAAGGGGGCCGAATACTTTCGCAAGGCACTGTATGTATATATATATATATATATATATATATATATATATATATATACACACACACACACACACACGGTGGGATCGAAAGTTTGGGCACCCCAGGTCAAAATTTGTATTAATGTGAATAACGAAGCCAAGGAAAAATCTCCAAAAGATATCAAATTACAGATTAGACATTCTTATATTATGTCAAAATTACAGAAAACAAACAAATGGCGTCTGCAAAAGTTTGGGCACCCTGCAGAATTTATAACATGCAATGCCCCCTTTGCAAAGCTGAGACCTGCCAGTGTCATAGATTTTTCTCAAATCATCATCTTGGAAGACCAGGAAATGTCAATCTCAAAGGTTTTAAATTCCCAGACTCCTCTGACCTTGCCCCAACAATCATAACCATGGGTTCTTCTAAGCAGTTGTCTAGAAAACTGAAACTGAAAATAGTTGAAGCTCACAAAGCTGGAGAAGGCTATAAGAAGGTAGCAAAGTGTTTTCAAATGTCAATATCCTCTGATCGGAATGTAATTAAGAAATGGCAGTCATCAGGAAAAGTGGAAGTTAAAGCAAGATCTGGAAGACCAAGAAAAATATCAGACAGAACAGCTCGCCGGATTGTGAGAAAGGCAATTCAAAACCCACGTTTGACTGCACGATCCCTCCAGAAGGATCTGGCAGACACTAGAGTTGTGGTACACTATTCAACTATAAAGAGATACTTGTACAAATATGGTCTTCATGGAAGAGTCATCAGAAGAAAACCTCTTCTACATCCTCACCACAGAAATCAGCGTTTGAACTTTGCAAATGAACATATAAACAAGCCTGATGCATTTTGGAAACAAGTTCTGTGGACCGATGAGGTTAAAATAGAACTTTTTTGGCTGGAATAAGCAAAGGTATGTTTGGAGATGAAAGGGCACAGAATTTAATGAAAATAACCTCTGTCCAACTGTTAAGCATGGGGGTGGTTCAATCATGCTTTGGGGTTGTATTGCAGCCAGTGGCACAGGGAACATTTCACGAGTAGAAGGAAAAATGGATTCAATAAAATTTCAGCAAATTTTGGATGGTAACTTGATGCCATCTGTGAAAAAGCTGAAGTTAAAGAGAGGATGGCTTCTACAAATTCATAATGATCCTAAACACACCTCAATATCCACGGGGGATTACATCAAGAGGCGTAAACTGAAGGTTTTGCCATGGCCTTCACAATCTCCTGACCTCAACATAATTGAAAATCTATGAATAGACCTTAAAAGAGCAGTGCATGACAGACAGCCCAGAAATCTCAAAGAACTGGAAGACTTTTGTAAGGAAGAATGGGCAAAGATACCTCAAACAAGAATTGAAAGACTCTTGTTTGGCTACAAAAAGTGTTTACAAGCTGTGATACTTGCCAAAGGGGGAATTACAAGATATTAACTCTGCAAGGTGCCCAAACTTTTGCAGACACCATTTTTTTTTTGTTTTTTTGTCATTTTTAAAGTGTAAATGATGGATAAAATAAAAATAAAATCTAACTTTTTTTGACATATTATAAGAATGTCTAATCTGTAATTTGATGCCTTTTGGAGATTTTTCCATCTTTCCTTGGCTTCGTTATGCACATTAATACAAATTTTTACCTGGGGTGCCCAAACATTTGATCCCCACTGTACATACATACATATATATATATATATACTGTATATATGTCCTTCTGCCTGTCCATGTCATGCTGCCGACGTATATCGTCGTGCGCTGGTCAGCAAGCAGTTAAGAAAAATCAAGGATGACAAAAGGAGCAAACATGGAAGTTATATTATATTTTTGCATATTATTAAGCAGGAAACACAGAAAGTTTCTGATATCCATTTACATATGATTGCAGCATGGAGAGCTCCTTAAAATTTATGTAAACCCAATTAATGAAATTTGAGCTGGGCACATATATCTGCAGTATTTTGTTATCTCTCTTCAAAGAGCTAAGTCCCATAGCTCTCTCCTGACCCATTCCTCTGTTATTAGCCTGATAACTCCTGACTAATTCTCTGACACATCAGATAAAAGCAGCCTGAAATTTGTGACTGGGAGGCTGCTATAAATAGATTAGTAGGCAGCTGGCCCTGTTACAAAACACCTCTTAGGCCGCGTACACACGATCAGACAGGTCCGATAAAACTAGTCTGCAAACCAGTTTCATCGGACCAGTTCGATAGTGTGTACGGCCCATCAGACCGTTTTCCGTCAGACCAAAGTTTTAAAACATGCTTTAGAACCTGTCTGATGGACACCTGTCCGTTGGACAGGTTCGATGGTTAGTACACAAAAGCATCGAACCAAAAACCTGCGCATGCTCAGAATCAAGTCGACGCATGCTTGGAAGCATTGAACTTCGTATTTTCATCACGTCGTCGTGTTCTACGTCACCGCGTTCTGGTCTGATCTGATTTTTGGTCCGATGGTGTGTACACACATCAGACCATCATACCACTTCAGCCTGGTCCGATGAAAACGGTCCGTCGGACCAGTTTCATCGGACCTGTCTGATCGTGTGTACGTGGCCTTAGAGTCTCTGCCTATGTAGAGAGGGGGTGTGTGTGCCTTTTCCCCAATCAGCTATTTTAGCTATCTTGGCTGTATGCCCAGACATCACAGTCTGTGTTAAACAGGAAGAGAACATTTCCTAACATGATCTGAACTCTCTAAACAGTATATAAATGTGAAGACAGCAAATATAAATATAAAACCTATGTAGGGAGATTTGGTTAATTTCTGTGTATCATCTGAGGCTGTTCACTTCACTGGGTGTATGGAGGGTTTACACTATAAGTACTCCAAGTATGACCAATCACAAATACAATACAGTGTTGTAGAAGATACAAATATTATAAAACTAACATTTTAATCAGCTCAACATACCTACTGCAAATGAATAGCTCACTTTATCATTCGGAATATACATTACAGGTGGCTTGGCATTGTTGGAGGAAGCTGAAAACAAACATAACAAGAGAACTTAGTGTTAAGAGTTTGTACTTTACAATATAGGATTGACACTGGGAAAAGATGCAGAATACAGTAAGTATAGTAGATCCCATGATATTGATGTATAAAACTGAAGATTCATTTGTTTAGAATTTGCCTTCCCTGGTTAACCTAAATCACGTACAACCAGCCTGTTGGGTTTTTCCGAAATGGTTAATACCGCTGGCTACAGCCACCAACACTAATTTTTGTGTTCTGCCAGAAGGGAAGGCTCCACGCTGGCAGAACCCAATAGTGCTGCAGGAGAGATTCCCCCATTAACGAAATTGGGCAATTTTCTTTCCTTCCATCAGTGGTGGAAAAAAAAAATTGCATAATCTATGGCCTGCCTATGTTGTGGAAAGCATAGAGTGTGAAGTGACATCAGAGTAAGCAATTTTAGTACAGGAGAGAGGACTATACACCATGTGCAAGAGCGAAAGTATAACTTAGACCCCTTTAGAATTGGAGGTGTTCTTCAGGCCCTTTATCGCTAAAAATAGCACCTGTAAAGTGCCTGAAAAAAGCTTCAGCTGCAATCCAAGTGTGAAAGCCTGAGTGCTTTCACACTGGGGCACTGCGCTGGCAGGACGTCAAAAAATGTCCTGCAAGCAGCTTCTTTGCAGCGCTTTAGGAGCAGTAAATACACCGCTCCTAAAGCGCCCCTGCCCATTGAAATCAATGGGAAGCGCCGTCCAGGGGCTTACATGATGGGGTTTGTTCAGGAAGGCCTCAGTAAGTTAGGGGTTAACAAGAAGTCAGTAATATGAGGGTAATCATAAGAATCACCTTATTGGAGGATATTACGGTGGGGCAGGGTGTGGACAGGGTGGTCCTAAGGGGTTACTAGGTGGGAGGCGACCCTCTGGTATCAGTCTGACCATAGGACAGCAACGGACAAGATGTTATTTCTTGCACAAAACGACCCAGGCACTGGGAGAATATGAGACTAATGGGGTGGCCCCCTAAACCCTGCTTCAGCTCTACGATTCCTGTTTTTGAACTGGTGGTGCAGCAGTGTGTTTAGGGAAAATATTGACAAAAGGTGCCTCACTTTTTTGTAATTTATCATTGGCTACAAATAAGAAAGAAAACATGTCTATTCCACTGTTAGAAGAGGTGCCCTCTGAACCCACTTCTTCAGGTGACTTTTCCTCAGGTGATTCCCATGCTTTACCTCAAACCTAGGTGGGAGGTAATATTGTGCTGAATACTTACAGATAGCAGTCCAGCACGGCACAGAAATAGTAAAACCCTTGGATATCAGGAAACTGTTCTACACTTTTGTCCAGAGCTGTGGGAATGCTGACAGGATTTTTTTTTATTGCAGGATGTGTAGGAAAGTTAAAACTAGCCCCCAGACCTGCAAACACCAGGTCCTCTTTAACCACTTTAGCCCCAGACCATATTGCTGTCCAAAGACCAGAGCACTTTTTGTGATTCGGCACTGCGTCGCTTTAACTGACAATTGCGCGGTCGTGCGACGTGGCTCCCAAACAAAATTGGCGTCCTTTTTTCCCCACAAATAGAGCTTTTTTTTGGTGGTATTTGATCATCTCTGCGGTTTTTATTTTTTGCGCTATAAACAAAAATAGAGCGACTATTTTGAAAAAAATGCAATATTTTTTAAATTTTGCTATAATAAAAATCCCAAAAAAGATATAAAAAAACATTTTTTTTCCTCAGTTTAGGCCGATACGTATTCTTCTACATATTTTTTGTTAAAAAAAAAATCGCAATTAGCGTTTATTAATTGGTTTGCGCAAAATTTATAGCGTTTACAAAAAAGGGGGTCGTTTTATGGCATTTTTATTATTATTATTTTTTACTAGTAATGGCAGCGATCAGCGTTTTTTTTTCCGGTACTGCGATATTATGGCGGCCACATCGGACACTTTTGACACATTTTTGGGACCATTGGCATTTTTATAGCGATCAATGCTATAAAAATGCATTGTATTACTATAAAAATGCCATTGGCAGTGAAGGGGTTAACACTAGGGGGCAGGGAAGGGGTTGAGTGTGGTCCTGGTGTGTTCTAACTGTATGGTGGGGGGGGTGGTGGCCTCACTAGGGGAAGTCACTGATCTTCTGTCTCCGTTTCCCCCGCTGACAGGAACGAAAGGTATGTGTTTACACACATAGCTCTCGTTCCCCGCTCTGTAACGAGCAATCGCGGGTGCCCGGCAGCAATCGTACCCCCCTGGGCACGCGCACGGGACGTGCGCGGCGGCTCGCGTGCCCTATTAGCTGCTACAGGGAGGACGTAGAGCTACGTGCTCCCGCGTAGCAGTGCCACCATCCCGCAGTAAAATGACGGCGGGCGGTCGGCAATTAGTTAAACAGATGGCCGAATTAAATCAAGCCTACCATGAAGTTCTCGAAAAGCTACAGGAGCCAATTTAAGGGGTGGCAGAAGCAGTAGGCCATGCAATTGTGCTGTGCTGAACTGCATTAAGGACTTTGGCGCTTTGATTCTTTGAGCTGGAAAGTTCTCTGTATTTGTTTGCAGATGTTCAAGGACCATGTTGTAATATAACTGTCACCGATTTCAACTGAACTGAAAGCTTCAATAAGCAATATTTATTCAGCTTACACATGTCCACTTTCTTACTCACTTATCAAGTAAGCATGAAGGCCACAAGGTGGAAGATAGCCAATTCATTTGTAAACATCTCACTTGCTAATTTATTGGTAAGCAACCTGTCATAATAAGTTTCACATAATCTTTAAATGGCTTTCAACAGTCAGGCCTTGTACACACGCACGGTTTTCTGGGCAAGAAACTGCTGGAAGAGCCTTTTGCTGAAAAAAACTTTCGTGTGTATGGTTTTTCGTCGAGAAAACTGCCGGGAATCTCGACGAGAAAACCTGCTCTTTATTTTCTCACCGGGAATCTCAATTTTCTCGTCGGGATTCTCGGCAGTGTTTTCCTGCCGAGAAAGCCGAGTGTGTGTATACTTACCTGCTCGATGAGACTTCGGCGTAGGTGCGGTAGCTTCCAAGGCATAGTGTAGAGTGTAGCAAGATGGCGGCGACGGCATCGAATGTGACGAGCGCATGCTCGTCGTAGTCGATGACGTCACTGCGTTCTTGCCATTCAAAATAATATTTTGAATGGTGTGTTTACACTCGGCCAGCAAGAAAGCTTGCCAGGAATCTCATCGGGAAAACTGAAGTTTTTTTCCTGACGAGATTCCCGGCTGTGTGTACAGGGCTTCACACTACGGGGACACAATACAACCTGCATCCAGTGACTTAAAGACAAACCAAAAAATGTAATTTACTGTAGCTTACCAATTATAAGATCTGGTGGCTACATTAATTTTCTTTTTTTTCCTCTATTTTCACCTGGCCAGTAGCACACTTCCTGTATAAGGCCTGGTTCACACCTATGCGTATTTATTGTTTTTTTACAGAACTGCACTACAGCCATTTAACATGATCTCCTATGGGACACGTTCATTCCATGTTCACTTTTTTAAGCCTCTGCATTTTTGGAAAGGATCAGGGACTTTTTTTTAAAAAGCAAAATGGTGTGTTTTTGGTTCAATAGACTTCAAAGGAGAAGCTGCATAAAAGCATGCGGTGTGTTTTTTTTTTTGTCACGGTTTACTCATTTTTAAACCTCACAACAACAAATTGTAAAAAATAAAATAAAAAAAAAAACATAAAAAATGCTAAACGCAATAAAAAACACACGGAAAATGCATCAAAAAGCGTGTGCAAAAACACAAAATGCACCTCAGAAACAGATCAAAAGCAAACTGCATTGATGTAAACCAAAGCTTACAGTGCACCCCCTTTGAAAGAACGAGAACAGGGGACACATTTGGAAAGCAGCATTGTCAGTCTGGGGGGGGGGGGGGGGCGGCGTTGGATGTACTAACTGATTTATATACATTAACAAATTGCAGGCAAATTCCAGCTAACATAAGAAGTTACAGCAAACAACTTTTTTCCTTTTGGGATAAAAGGTGTTACATAAATAAATAAAGTGATTATTGTAAGCACCCCTGCCAGTGTTAAATGGTTTATTTCGTCCACATAACTGATACAATCTGCAAGAGCTTGTTCTTTAAAAAAACAACACAGCAGGCAGTGGTTGGATTACTAGATTAAAATAAAGCCTAAATAGAAAACAAATGCAGTCATAACATCTAAGATTTAACAGGTTACAATATAATAAAATGTCTGCTTTTGGGTTTAAGTGTTCACACTGCTGCGTGGTGTAAAATCGCATGTGATGCGATTTCAGCCATACAGATAGCATGGCTGAAATAGGATCACATTCGGACTAAACTCGCACTGGACCTTTTTTTGGTCCGCACCAGAGTCTAATTGCA
Organism: Rana kukunoris; assembly: GCA_029574335.1. NCBI lineage: Eukaryota > Metazoa > Chordata > Amphibia > Anura > Ranidae > Rana > Rana kukunoris. Next base: position 219,132,766 of record CM056052.1, read on the forward strand.
TGGGTGTTTACAATTATGCGATCCAATTCATGTCCGACCTGACAGTTCACAGTGTAATATGTGAGCTGAAATGGTGTTATTAACAGTGTATCGACAGCTGACACCTGCAGCTCTCAGAATACTCAAACGCTGACGATAGCTGATTGGCTGTAGTCACAGTTTGGTTAACTTTTTCTGCCCAACACCTTAAATTTCTTAATCAAAATCTATTAAGCCAGAAGGCATTGGCTGGATCACCCACGGCGCGAAATCTGAGCTATGCCTGCACAGCTTTAATTTGCCCATGTCCAAGGTATTGTGAAACTAGGCGTTGGGTTTACCCATGGCAAATCTAAATTGTGTGCATTAAGAAAATGTATTGTAATCTGTTTGGAATCCCAACTACAATTAGAGCAGATATTGATAAAGTAGATCTCCATCCGAGGTCCATACGGGTGTCAGGAAAATATGCTTTCCAAAAGGTAGTCATTTGATGCTTTAATCCAGGGTTATCTCTACCACTGTTATAGATATCTATCCTTGCCACTTGTCCTTGTGACCATTCTGATAAGGAGAAAGAGTGGAGGGAAATCCAAAATTTCACTGATAGGGTTATAGACAGGCTCAATAACCAGAAAGAGACTTGCCCAGTCTATTCAAACCAAAATATATATATTTTTTTTGGCTGGAGTTACACTTTAAAGGGGTTGTAAACCTTTGTGTTTTTTCACCTTAATGCATCATATACAGTGTCCAGCCCCCCAGCCCCCCGTTTTAGTTTCCTGAGCCCCAAATTTTCGTGGGAGTGTCCCCACTGTCCTTCTCTCCTTGGAGTCCCGGCTTTGATTGGATAGATTGATAGCAGCGCAGCCATTGGCTCCCGTTGCTGTCAATCAAGTCCAATGACGCGGACGTGGCCGACTAATACACTATGGGCGCAGAGTGTATGACTCAGGAGCGCGCCCGCAAGGTAACCCCCTCAGGAGAGCACTTCTCCTAGGGGGTTATCTAATGCGGGGAGTAGCTGTGAGGGCCCCCAGAAAAGGGGGGTTGGGGCCACACTGTGCAAAACGAGCTGCACAGTGGAGGTAAGAATGACATGTTTGTTATTTACAAAAAAAAAAAAAGAAGTATCACTTTAAGTCTTAACCCAATGTAAACATTTTATTAGCAAGAACATTTTAGCATATTAATTACAAATTTAAAAAATTAACAAGTTAAAACAGATAATACCTCATGCTTAGCTTTTCTTACCTATTGCTTTAATGCGCATAGTCCTAGTAAGGTTATAAATCCTCCCACTATCCTCATATGTCACGATACATGTATAGTTTCCTTGGAACGGCAGTGACATAGTTAAAAATATTAAATTAGGTCCTTTAACAACTCGGTCATAGAAACGATCAACTACTTCACAGTTCTAATAGAAAACAAACAAAAAAGAAAAACAGTATTGCAACAGCCACACTACTACTTCCAAATCACAAAACAGACAAGTGTTTACAAACCACAAAACACAAATCTACATGTATCTTTCAGGTTCTAAAATAAAGTTTAAGAGATTATTGGGCCATGTACCAGCTCAACAAAAGGATTTGAGTAAAGAAATATAAAAGTTGTAATTTATATTTTATAGTCTGCAAGTTTAAAGCTTAAATGTAATTTCATCTGGACTTAGACATCAGATTAGATTTGAATAGACTAAAACAAGCTACCATTTGAAAGAAAATCCCACAAGGAAGTGTGACCTATGTATAACATTTGTAAGAAGGTAGGAATAATAAGCAGAATTAATCATGCAGCACAAGAAAATTATATTGTTATTAGATATTGAAAAAGGTTTCCATTGGGAGATTTGCTTCATTTACTTGACCTCTAGAACACAGTTTAGCATAAGTTGCTGCATATCCATAGCTACTCAGACTGTGCATACTGTGGAGAAACAGCCAGACACTTCCTCTAGTGTGTGGGGATGATGTTCCCTTCTCCTAAACGTCATCACATAGTAGAGGTACTGTGCCACCTGAGAGTTTTCAGAAGCTTTCAAGGGGCATGCCAGCATGGTTGGGGTACAGTATGTCTGAGTGATTTTAAGTGCACTTATACCAAGAATTGTATAGCCATTTTATTTGGTATTTTAAGATGAAGTTATGCAATTGGAGTCTTTTCTTTTTTTCTCCTTGAGGAGTGGATTGTAGGTTCACACTAGAGTGGGCATTTAGATACATGTTATTTAAAAATGCAGGACTATAGAGTGTTACTGGACTTTCTTTGTATGGCCTTTCTAAAACTGCCTTTAATAAATGCCTTCCTACCCCGTAAATGCATCCTACTAACACAAATATTTGCCTTTAGCCCAGGTCCAGGGATCGTAACGGTAGGACCTATATTGGAGCTGCTCAGCCCCTTGAAAATGGCTGCTTCATATTGCACATACAGGGAGTCCCCAGGTTACAAACTGCCGACTTGCGAACGACTCCCACTTACGAACTGGAGGCTGCGTGGGCACTTATAGACGGCGGGCACATTCGACTAAACCTTTTCAACGGCGGGCACATTCGACGGGACCTTTTCGACGGCGGGCACATTCGACGGAACATCGGATATTCGAATTCAGAACAAACCTACAGTCCCTAACCTATTCGTAACTCGTGGACTGCCTGTACAGACTCGGGCCCAAATAATTACAAATGTAAAAGCCACTTGTGGCAGCCACCCGCAGTTGCTTGGAGCACAACTTTCCTGTACAAGTGAATGCAGCTTTCTTACAGATTTCTGTAAGGCCTCGTACACACGATCAGACATATCCGATGAAAACGGTCCGCGGACCATTTCCATCGGATATGTCCGATCGGGAGTTTGATCCGATGGCGTGTACACACCATCGGATCAAATTCCCCGCCGCCGGACGGCGCGGTGACGCGGCGGTGACGTTGACGCCGCCACGTCACCGCACCAGGAAGTTAAACACTTCCGCGCATGCGCCGAATCCATTCGGCGGCGCGGCGGCGGCGGTGGGGGACAACATGTCTGCTGGTAAGTGTACTAACCAGCAGACATGTCGGGCGGACAGATTCCCACCGGATAGATTTCAAAGCATGCTTTGAAATCTGTTGGGTGGAGAAATCTGTCCGCTAGCCCATACACACGAGCGGAGATGTCTGCTGAAACGGTCCATTGGAGGCCTTAGTGTTTAGCACTGATTTATTTGAATAAACTGTCAAGCAGTTTTACTCTTTGTGACTGTTTTAGCTTTCCTTCATGGGCCCTACTATGGATTAAACTTTACCATCAGCCATGACAGTACCACCAGCAGCAATATATTAGAGGAAGATGATTGGATCTACTATGCTTGCATATCACGCCTGTCTAGACTCTTATAATTTAGATTTTATCAATATCGGTGGAGGTACACCTGGGTGGTCAAAACGCACATCAATTATTCTCGCTGTTACTGGATATTCATCAGGGAATACATCTGCACTATTTATAACAGCACTAGTTGTTCACACTTTAAGGACACTTGTGTATTCATTGATATTTAGTTGGATATTCCGCGCTAGGATTGGGTGATTAAGCTGCTGCCCCCTGTGTTATCCCCCAAGAGGGAAGTGGTGATAGTGAGTAGAAGTAGTGGTCAGGGTGGTGGCGCTGCTCCAGTGAAGTATTGGTAGTGTAGTTTGCAATATAGCCAAGCAGTTTCAAATCCAAAAAATTATAATAATAATAATAGGTAAATGTTGTGTTGGGACTCTTAGTGTGGTAGACTCATAGACAGAGTCACCCGTGGTGATTGGTCCCCTTTTATTGGTGATGATGTGAAAATCATATAGAATATACTCGAACAATGGTGAACTGGTGGCGTGTTTGTAAAGGGCTATCCTCTGGGTGTCCCTCCTGATCCCCCCGGGACAGATGAGTGATCAGTATGTGAATATGACAGTTGCAGTGAAATACAATCCTTAGTACTAAGCACTACTATAGTCCGTCAAGTATGCTGATAAATAAACAAATATGTATATAAGAAATATTGTGCAATATATCAAACACTCCAAGAGATCATAAATATATCATGGCAAAAGAATACCAAAGAGTGCCAGTAGGCTGATCGTTCAATAATGTGTCAAACACTGTGGCAGTCCTAAATGCGGAATGGTCTGCATGGGCTGGGAAAAATTGTATTACAAAGTCCCCAGGCCAATAGGATTGCTAGTAGGATACAGTGCATATATGGTAATTGGTGACAATAGGTTTGAATTTGCTGACAGCCTGGGTTCCCTTCTTATGGATGGTTTGGACGGTATTCCTTGATCCCCCCACATGGGTCCCCACTCACCAGATTGTAGTCCCCTCAGAGGGGTGTAGAGCCTTGCGGGGTAAGTGGGACTTGTGGGTGGCTTACCAGCTGTTACTAGGCGGGATCCTAGGCGGGTTGCGGGGTCCTCGTCCAATGATGTTAGATGGGGTCACCGTGTGTTATGGGAGAGAAAAGAGTAGTCCTCATAGAGTAGTATTCCAAAAATTCTGGGTATATTTATTAAAAAACTTTATCCAGCAGAATGGGCATAACAAAAGCAATAAATAAAATAAAATTAAAATAAAGATTTAAAATACGCCTTGCTAGCATGCAAGGAAGCCAAGATAATAATTCAAATCTGCAAGAGCAGTCAGGCAGGACCTGGGTAGATCTAACAAGATGGAGCGTGGAGCGTGTAGCGTGTTTGCGTTCCACCTCTTGCTGCTCCTTACCCGGAACTGACACTGGCGCTGTGCGTGTGACGTGATCATGGCTGGGTCACCCGACGCGTTTCGTCGTATGGACATTGTCAAAGGCGATGACAACGTCCATACGACAAAACGCGTCAGAGGGCCCAGGCTTGATCACGTCACACACGCAGCGCCAGTGTCAGTTCAGGGTAAGGAGCAAAAAGAGGTAGAAAGGCAAACACGCTACACGCTCCATTATGTTAGATCTACCCAGGACCTGCCTGATGGCTCTTACAGATTTGAATTATTATCTCGGCTTCCTTGCATGCTAGCAAGGCGTCTTTTAATTCTTTATTTTTTATTTTCATTTTTTATTGCTTTCGTTATGCCCATTCTGCTGGATAAAGTTTTTTAATAAATATACCCCGAATTTTTGGAATACTACTCTATGAGGACTACTCTTTTCTCTCCCATAACACACGGTGACCCCCATCTAACATCATTGGACGAGGACCCCGCAACCCGCCTAGGATCCCGCCTAGCAACAGCTGGTAAGCCACCCACAAGTCCCACTGACCCCGCAAGGCTCTACGCCCCTCTGAGGGGACTACAATCTGGTGAGTGGGGGCCCATGTGGGGGGATCAAAAAATACCATCCATAAGAAGGGAACCCAGGCTGTCAGCAAATTCAAACCTATTGTCACCAATTACCCTATATGCACTGTATCCTACTAGCAATCCTATTGGCCTGGGGACTTTGTAATACAATTTTTCCCAGCCCATGCAGACCATTCCGCATTTAGGACTGCCACAGTGTTTGACACATTATTGAACGATCAGCCTACTGGCACTCTTTGGTATTCTTTTTCCCATGATATATTTATGATCTCTTGGAGTGTTTGATATATTGCACAATATTTCTTATATACATATTTGTTTATTTATCAGCATACTTGACGGACTATAGTAGTGCTTAGTACTAAGGATTGTATTTCACTGTAACTGTCATTCACATACTGATCACTCATCTATCCCGGGGGGATCAGGAGGGACACCCAGAGGATAGCCCTTTACAAACACGCCACCAGTTCACCATTGTTCGAGTATATTCTATATGATTTTCACATCATCACCAATAAAAGGGGACCAATCACCACTTGTGTATTCATTATCTATGTTTAGCGCAGCAACATTTTTTATTGTTTCACGTTTATCACGACTGGTCCTGTTGTGCTGTTGCCAGCAGCTTGCACTTTTATTTTTAGTCTGTATGCCTGCTCAATAATTATTTTGTTTTGTTTATATTATAAAAGTCCTACCTAAAAAATGTATGCAAAAAAAGCCTCTGCATTCAAATAAAAAAGGCTTCTGGGTAATGCTATTTTTGCACGGCAGGCCTTTAGATTGTCATCAAAATGCAATTTATTCTTTTTAACTCCCTATCTCTTCCAAGCTCCTCTGCTGTGGTTGACAAATCTGTAGCAGTAAGCAGATATAGGCAGAGATCATCATACACATCTTATTTTGTGACTTTTTCTCTAAATTGCACAATAATCCTGTTCAGGAAGCTACACTTTATGAATTTATTTTTAAATTTGAAACATAGGGAATACTGCTTGACAACAGAATGCTAATCTACATGAAGAACGGCATTCTGACTGGAATAACAAAGCTTGTCATGCAGAGTAATCCTCTTAGGCATTGTGTTTATGCCTTATTTGTTATGTGAATAATATCATTAGTAGAATTACGGGTTTACAAATGGATTGGCATACTGCACTGCACCCAGAAAAGAGATATTATGGCTGCAAACAGAAGCTTGTAAATAATACACTACCCATACAGAACAATGACATATTGAGCAACATTTATCAAATCGTCTTTCATAAGAACAGTGTGTACTGCCTTACAGCAATCACATTCAAACCTGCAGGAAAATGGCAACGGGAGAGAGTCTGAATTTAACTACTTAAAAATACAGATAGACCTTAAAGTACATTATGTTCTCTGTGCACAGTGGGGAAAAAGGCAAAATTGTTAAAACAGAAACATGAAAATCTAAATGTCTTGCGCTCCAGATAAGGGGTGATGTTCATTATTAAAATATAACTTCCATTGGATATCTATGGCATCCTTAGGCCTTTTAAGGTGTTGTTTTGAAAGGTTTTGCCCATAAAAATGTGTTTTTTCTATATAAAACTAGTTTTAAAGGGGACCTGAATTCAAAAAGCTAATATTTGCTATGTTTAAAAACTTTTAAAAATGTTAATTTTGCTAAACACTACCCTGAAAAATATACCTTTGTCTGGAGTTCCTCTTTAAAAACAGTGGTGCACTTCTTGGTATAGGAACACTCCTCTGCCTACGGCCTCAGCGTTGTTGTTCTGCAGCATGAGATCTAAGGCACTGCTGCCTCTAACTGCTGGTCTGGGGAAATTTGGAGTGAGTTGATTTGAGATTTGCAAATATTACTACTGTGCGGATTACTGTTCCCCTGGCTAAAAGCTCTCCCTTTATCAAGATAGCTACCTCCACACAATTCAGAACCAGGCAATATAAGTCAGCAATAGGAAGAATCAGATATAGGGTATACATTGTGTATAATTATAATAATAATATTATTATAGGGAGACCACAGGCAATGCTGGTGACCAGTGCTGTGACAGGATCATCCAGGGCCCAGGTCAAAGATGCGAAATTGTGCCCCCTCCATTATGTGCAAGCTTATGAGGTGGAAGGGGAAAGAGAGCACAGCCTCCACCTCCTCCTGGCTCTCTCTTCCTCTCCTTGCCGTTTCCAGCATGACAGAAGTAGTAATGCCGCTGCCACTACTCTTGTCAGCCTTTCAGTAAAAGGAACTTGCAGCGCCCTGATCCCTACAGTACACTCTGTACCCAGAGTAGTCCCCACTTCTGCCCACCCATTGTCACAGGCCTGCTGGTGACTAACCCTTTGCCCTCTGCTTGCCTTTTTTTTGGACAACTTCCAGAGTTGTCAGTTCCTCTTTAAATACTTTACTAAAGGCCGCCGTCAATTGACGGCGGCACGATAGTGCTTTTGTTCTGAGAGGACGTCATATGACGTCCCCTCCTTGAAGGAGCCACCAGGGGGCGCGTGTGCTCCTGCTGCGTTACTGGGAACCCGATGCACTTGCCCCGCGGCCACGATGGTCGCCGGGTACCCGCAATTGCCCAGTAACTAAGCAGGACCATGGATCTCTGTGTGTAAACACAGAGATCTACATCCTGTCAGAGAGAGGAGACCGATGCTGTGTCCCTTGTACATAGGGACACAGATCGGTCACCTCCCCCAGTCAGTCCCCTCCCCCTACAGTTAGAATCACTAGGGTACACATTTAACCCCTTGATCGCCCCCTAGTGTTAACCCCTTCCCTGCCAGTCACATTTACACAGCACTCAGTGCATATTTATAGCACTGTTCGCTGTATAAATGTAAATGGTCCCAAAATAGTGTCAAAAGTTTCCATTGTGTCATTTGGGTACCGCGCTGAAAAGCTTGGGCAGGAAGGGGGTGAAAGTGCCCATTATTGAGGTGGTTAAAGCTGACACTATATATCTCTGTCGTCAAATATGCATCCAGACTCACAAAATAAAAGTATGCACGTGAGTGGTTTTATTTTAACATCTTTTACCTTCATATGTCTATTGGCACATCTGAGGAAGTAAAGTATTTAGCAGTAGAGATCACTTTTGTAGCTTGCCCTTACCATGTACCATTTCACAGTAGGTGTTATATTGGCAGGAAAATAGCCATGCGTATCTGGACAAGTCAAATGATGTATGGCTCCCAGCTCAAACAACTTCTCCTCCGATGCCTTGGCAGTACTAACACACGAATTCTGATCTTTTTTGAATACCTCCAAGGGAAAGGCAACTTTGCTGCAAAAGGTTGTGTTCCTGTCGGGGGAAAAAAGCACATGCTTCAGATAACACATATATTGCTCTCTATTTTCATCTGGAACACTGATACACAGTTTAATAAAGTTTAGCAGCTATGGTATAAAAGCAATAACTTCTCCCAGGTACCTTGAAGATTAAAAATGGAATATCAAATCAATACGAATCTGTACAAGTTTACCAGATTGCAAAAACAATTCCCTTTATTGCAGCAGCAGAGAATTTTATAATTGTACCTTGTCAAAACCTGCATAATGTTTTACACACCGGGCTGAAAACAAAGAATTGGCCTTTGCAAAATGAGTCTGAAAGATGATTCTATGGTAAAGCCTACAGTGTAGAGATAGGCAGTAAACATTGTATAGAACATCTTTCCCTATAATGCTAAAACCATGTGTCTTTAGGAATAGTTTGTGTTTTAAGTGCATGTCTAATAAAGCAAACATTGATGCTCTCAGATCCACAAGGAAATCCAGCACATTTTAAGCTACTCTATGGCCCGGATTCACAAAGCACTTGCGCCGACGTATCTCCAGAAATGCCACATAAGTACAAATATGCACCGTCGTATCTGTGGGCCGGACCCACAAACTAAGATACGCCTAAAAACAGACTTCATCCCATCGACGTAACTTGCCTACGCCGGCATAAAGTGGGCGCATATTTACGCTGGACGCATGATTTACGCGGTTTGCTTAAGTTTTACGTTCGGCGTAAAGTTATTATCCATAGATGAGGCGCAACCCAAGCAAAGGTATGGACCAGGGAACACAAGCCTACGTATTGTACGTTGGACGTCTGTGAATATGGGCCAATGTGGGTCTGGCTGGGCATAGGTTACGTTAACGGCGTACACAGTGATCCGGCGTATCTTAGGCAGTTGTTCCGACGTGGTTGTGCGCATGCGCACAGGGATACGTACATGCCTTCGACATGTACGCTATGCCGGCACAGAGTTGGGAGCAATAACTTGCCTACGAGGGTGTGTACCGAGCTTTAGATGTAGTTCTGTGTCATTCAGTAAACACATTGGCCCGGATTCACAGACATCGGCGCACATTTATGCCACTGTAGTGTATCTCTTTTACGCTACGCCGGCGCAGCGTGGAGAGGCATGCACTGAGGTAAGTGAACTAACAATGCAATAGCTTAAAGGAACCTATTTAGAAAATAAAACACTAACCTTTACAACCCCTTTAATGCATATAATGCATTACGATAAACCAATCTTCTGACCTCACAACCCCTTTAAAACCCCTCTAAATATACTAGTGCATCTAACACTACCATCTCCCCAGATTGACAATGCTAGGTTCCAAAGGTGTCTCCATTGTTCCTCCAAGCAGGATGGAGACACCAAGACAGGAAGTGTATTACTGGCCAGGTTACCAGGTGAAAATAAGGACCGAAGGGGTGCAATGTATTAAATGTTGTTTTTGGGTTTAATGCTGCTTAAAAATATAACTGATATAATCCACTCTAAAATATAACTGAAGACATAACTTTTTTGTTTTGGATAGTGTGGAAAGGGATTAGAACACCTGTCAAGTTTTCATTGCTGTCAGTTGGGCCAATTATCCTCTCAACATTTGTCCTGGTGACTGTTATAACTGAAAGTTGAAGAAAATCTCATATTTTGAGTTGTCTCCAGAATGGGAATGGGGGGAAATCTTTCAATGAGAACGCTAGTTCTAGTGACCCTGGTGACAACAATGGATTTCCCTCACTTTTGAGGGATTTTCTCTTACTTCCTGTTGTTACTATGAAACAGAAAGTGAAGGGAGTCTCCCCAATAGAACACAGATGTTAATATGACAGGTGCTTTAACCTTCCTGTACTTTATCCCAAAAAAACAAACAGAAATAAAGATTACAAAAAGGTTTGATTTTTAGTTCTACTTTAATATGTGCTGGCTGCCTGTGTGCATCCAATTCCTCATGTGAAGGACGGAAGTCCTATATTAAAAAAGATTTGTGGAGTACCCTTAGCTCTCAGAGTCAGCACATGAGGAAGATTTTTTTTTAAATCAGTCACAATATGATGACAGTAAAGGTTGAAAACAAGAACAATCTCTGATACCATAAGCCATTTTTTTATTTTTTATTATTAGCATCTTTGTCAGGTTCCTTACTTAATGTCCTCATGAGTTTACAGGAAGTGATGGGAATCTGTGACAAGAACAAAGAATACGGTGCCTTCAAGTGTGCAACTCAACCAAAACAATCCTGAGCCAGCAAAATCTAATGCCGCGTACACACGATCACTTTTTGTGATGAAAAAAAAACAATGTTCTATGTGACGAACCAAAACGATGTTTTTTCAAAGTTCATTTTCCAAAACGACGTTACATACACACCATCGTTTTTCCAAAATGCTCTAGCAAAGCGTGGTGACGTACACCACGTTCGACGGCACTCTGTTCCATTGAAGCTTCGTCTCATAACTTGCTTCTGAGCATGCGCGGGTTTAAAAACATTGTTTTAAACGTCGTTTTGCCCACACACCATCACTTTTTATGACACAAAAAGTGACATTTTGAAAAACAACACAAAAAATTCAAGCATGTTCGAATTTTTTTTTGGTCGTTTTTTTGAAGACATAAAACGATGTTTTGCCCACACACGATGATTTTAAATGACGTTTTTTAACCACTTGTCACCCGCCCACCGTCATATGACGGCGGGCGGGTAACTCCATTGTCCTGACTGCACGTCATATGACGTGCAGTCATAGACAGTTGCTAGGGGCGCGTGCGCGCACCCGTCGCATCACTGGAACCCCCGTGCGTGTGCCCGGCGGCAGCGATGGCCGCCGGGCACCCGCGATTGCCGTGTAACTGAGCTGGGACGTGGAGCTCTGTGTGTAAACACAGAGCTGCACGTCCCTGTCAGGGAGAGAGGAGACCAATTGTGTTCCTTGTACATAGGGACACAATCGGTCACCTCCCCAGTCACCCCCCCTCCCCCCACAGTTAGAACACAAACTAGGAGAAACATTTAACCCCTTCCCCACCCCCTAGTGGTTAACCCCTTCCCTGCCAGTTACATTTATACAGTTATCAATGCATATTTATAGCATTGTTCACTGTATAAATGTAAATGGTCCCAAAAATTTGTCAAAAGTGTCCGATGTGTCCGCTATGATGTCCCAGTCCCGGAAAAAAATCGCAGATCGCCGCCATTCCTAGTAAAAAAAAAAAATCATAATTATGTCCCGTATTTTGTAGGCAATATAACTTTTGCACAAACCAGTCACTATACGGTTATTGCGATTTTATTTTTAATTTTTTTTTACCAAAAATATGTAGAAGAATACGTATCGGCCTAAACTGAGATAAAAAATGTTTTTTTTTTTTTAAATGGGATATTTATTATAGCAAAAAGCAAAAAATATTGGGTCTTTTTTCAAAATTGTCGCTCTTTTTTTGTTTATAGCGCAAAAAATAAAAACCGCACGGGCGATTAAATACCACCAAAAGAAAGCTCTATTTGTGGGGGGAAAAAGGACGCCAATTTTGTTTGGGAGCCACGTCGCACGACCGCGCAATTGTCAGATAAAGCGACGCAGTGCCGGAAGCTAAAATTTTGTCTGGGCAGGAAGGGGGTGTAGGTGCACAGTGGACAAGTGGTTAAAACGTCGTTTTTTTTCATCATAAAAAGTGATCGTGTGTAATGCTGTTTGTAACACCCATAAACTATCTCTGTGATATGTGTGGCTCTACAAATACAAATATGAAACTAAATCTGTTATTAATAACCACAGAACTTACTCAATTGCTAGATCTAGACACACGCGATTGTCAAAAGTATTGTGACACCTGCCTTTGCATGCACATGAACTTTAATGGCATCCCAGTCTTGGTCCGTAAGGTTCAATATTGAGTTGGTTCACCCTTTGCAGCTATAACCGCTTCAACTCTTCTGGGAAGGCTGTCCACAAGGTTTAGGAGTGTGTCTATGGGAATGTTTGACCATTCTCCCAGAAGAGCATTTGTGAGATCAGGCACTGATGTGGAGGAGAAGGCCTGGTTTGCAGTTTCCGCTCTAATTCATCCCAAAGGTGTTCTATCAGACTGAGGTCAGGACTCTGCAGGCCAGTCAAGTTTCTCCACCCTAAACTCGCTCATCCATTTATTTATGAACCTTACTTTGTGTATTGGTACACAGTCATGTTGGAACAGGAAGGGTCATCCCAAAACGTAGTTTTTCCTGACAAGATTCTTGGCAAGAATCTCTTGCCACCCAAGTGTACAGACTCTCCTTTCAAAAGAACCGCGGTTCTCTTGAAAAGGCAAGAACGCGGTGATGTCATTGCGCACAACGAAGATGCGTTTGTCACATTCGATGCCGTCGCCACCATCTTGCTGCACCCTACCATTGCCTAGGAAGTTACCGTGCATGCGTCAAAGTCATTTCGAGCACGTGCGGGTTTCCACAGCGACCAGGTAAATATACACACTCTCGGGTTTCTCGGCAGGAAAACTGCCAATAATCTCATAACGAGAAAACATGTTCTCTATTTTTCTCGTCTAGATTCTGGGTAGTTTTCTTGTTGAGAAACCTGAAAGCCTCGAACACACGCTCGGTATACTCGGCAAGAAAGCTCTGCCAGCAGTGTTCTTGCTGGTTCTGGCCGAGTAAACCGTGCGTATGTACGAGGCTTAAGAAGGGAAATTGAAGGAAAAGGTAAGTGAACCAACCAAGCACTAGCTTAAAGGAATCTATTTAGAAAATAAAAAATTAACCTTTACAACCCCTTTAAGGCCGCGTACACACGATCGAACATGTCCACTGAAACTGGTCCGCCGACCAGTTTCAGCGGACATATCCGATCGTGTGTACGACCTAGCGGACAGGTTTTTCCAATGGACAAATTTCAAAGCATGCTTTAAAATTTGTCCGCTGGAAACCTGTCCGTCGAACATGTCCGCTGGTTAGTACGCCTAACCAGCGGACATAAATCTCCCGCATGCGTCAAATAGATTCGACGCATGCGTGGAAGTATTTTACTTCCTGGAGTGGTGACGTGGCGGCGTCAACATCACCGCCACGTCACCACATCCTCAGTCCGAGGGGATTTTCGTCCGATGGTGTGTACACGCCATCGGACCAAAATCCGAGGAGACATGTTCGCTGGAAACGGTCCGTCGGACATGTTTCAGCGGACATGTCTCCCGTGTGTACGCGGCCCGGAAAAACAACCCCACACCATAATCCCCCCTCCACCAAATGAACCAGTATATATCATATCATTTATCATATTATCTACAAAAAAAGTATGACAAATGCCAATTGTATATGTATTTCAAAAGGATAACAATTTGTTTTGTTTTTCTGTTTTGACCAGTGTTCGTTTTGAAAAGGTAATTTTACTGTAATTTTACTGTAAACACAATATACATGTTATTCTAACATTTGTTTTGTTTAAAATTATTCTAAAATTAAGGTTTTAGTACAAAAGCCACCCAAGGTTTCTCAAAGCCTCAAGCACAGACAGCCTCCTTCAGCTGCCTGACACACTGCTTATGATTATATATGCTGCACATCTCCTAGTGTTCTTTGGGCCGATCAGCATACTCTGGTTCACAGGCACTGCGTCGCTGTGGACAGGCGCAGGATCGCCGGCTCCATTACATCTGTCAGCCTCACAGCAAGCTTGCCCATGTGGGAGGCCAATCGGTATACAATGAACATACCTCTTCACCGGACTTCATACATTATTGATGTGCCTGTGCACTTTCTGACAGTTTTGAGTGTTGATTAATGATTTTATGCTTTATTTAGTTACAATAAAAGGTTTAGCAGCACTAGGGTCTGCGCTTCCCTTTTTCTTCTCTTTTTATTTTTAATTTGCCAGCTTACGTGTTAAGATACGCTAAAAAAGGTAACAAACAAAATAGTAAGAAAGGTAATTAGGGCCAATTAGGGTAAACAAAGGGTTAGAAATACATTCTATTTAAAACAAATTAACTTTTAAGGTTTTCTTTACCTGATGTTTCTTTGATCCATATATGAATGACATACTAAATACAATTACTGTATTTGCTGGTGTATAAGACTACCATTTACACTTGAAAAAAATGGCCAAAAAGCAGGGGTCGTCTTATACGCCGGGTCAGCTGCTCGAATGCCTGCTGGATTTGCGGAAATACTGTATGTAGCTTCTGCTACATACAGTATACACCGCTTAGCCAATCCTGGAGAATGTTGTATTCAAATGAATACAGAGCCTGCTCAGATTGGAGTAACAATCTCTGTCAATCCGAGCAGGCTACATACAGTAACCTGCTCAGATTGGCTTTGAGAGTGAGGCCACGTACACACAATCAGACCAAACCGATGAGACTGGTCCGACGGACCGTTTTCATCGGACCACAGAAGATGGCCAGTCCAAAATCCCATCGGGCCAGAACGCGGTGACGTAGAACACAATGACGTGCTGAAAAAATGAAGTTCAATGCTTCCAAGCATGCGTCGACTTGATTCTGAGCATGCGCAGGTTTTTGGTCCCATATTCGTGTGTACTAACCATCGTTTTGGTCCGAAGGACAGTTGTCCATCGGACAGATTTTAAAGCAAGTTTTAAAACTTTGGTCCCATGGACAACGGTCCGATGGTCCGTACACACCATCGAATTGTTCCAATGAAACTGGTCTTCAGGCCAGTTTCATCGGACCGGTCTGATCGTGTGTACGCGGCCTCAGAGGCGTAGGCTGATGATGTTACAGCCTCTGCCAATCCAAGCAGGCTTTGTATTCATTAATAGAATACATTGCTCGCCGCGATTGGCTACAGCTCCAGCAAGAATGAAGAAGAATATGGCTCCAGAAGGAAGAAATATGAGCGTCGGAAGCCTCGGAAGGGGGGTCGTCTTATACAGTGGGTACAGGGAAAAAATCTTAAAAAAAATTAAAATTAGGGGGTCGTCTTATAAGCCCGGTCGCCTTATACACCGGCAAATATGGTAAATATTACATAGATTTATTGTATTTATTCAAAGCCATTTGTAGACTATCTGTAAATATCACTTTACACAGGTGCCATTCATGCTGTGTAATACAAAGTAACTCCCGCAGTCGTTTTGACAGCCAGCAATTGCTGGTAATACTGGGGTAGCAGAGGCAGGGGAGAGGAGCAGGACATAAGAGATGCATCCTAGAAACTCTATTGAAGTTTTTTTCAGGACATATGTCTTCTGTTCAAAATCCTCAATTAGTCAAAGTGGATGTAAACCCAAATTTTTTTATTATTTTTTTTTTTATGTCACAATGTACAGTATACAATTTCCTATCATCTGTGCCCAGTCTTGCCACACAGAGTTAATCCAGCTCTGAGCAATCTTTTATTGTTCAGTGAAATAAAACGGACTTACAGAGAAAAACCTTAGTCTGTTCCGCCCCCTTGCTGTGAGTGACAGGTTATTTACATATCTCATGCACTAGCTTCAGACAGGCATTATTTTTTAATTCCCACCCCACTCCTTTTCTGAAGTCATGTGGTTACTTTTCTGGATTTTGACTGGATGTTAGTGATCATAGCAGAATTCAGTGTAAGAAATACATAGGAAAAAATGCATGTTGACATAGAGAAGTGTAGAGGTGGGCGGAGAGCCTACTGACTTCACAACTCCACCCACCGAGCTCCAGACAACAGATCCACCCACAGAATCTGCAGTTTTTCAGGTCTCATAACAGACAGAGGGGAGACCTTTGACAGGTAAGAATACATGCAGGAGGCATGTATATCCTTATAGATCAGCACTATGGCAGTGGTTTAGAAAGGATGAGAGTGGGTTTACATCCACTTTAACTCCAGGTAAAATGTACATAAACACATTCAAAGTACCTAAAAATCAGACCGTGAATCGCATACCACAAACATTCAGAATAGAAAATGTTATGTAATTGGGAAATGTATAATTGTGAAATAAAATACCCATATTATGGATATATATCACAAATTGATGAACCAATTTCACTAAGAGAACAGCAGTCTGAGGAGGGCACACAAAAAACATAAGGTTAATTTATTAATTTACATCAGCACAAAAAACAAACATGTTTTATTTTTGAGAGTGCATCAGTAATAAAATAAATAAATAAAGAAAGACACTGCAAAAAACAAAAAAAATCAAATACATATAATACATGCTATAATCAAAATAAATAAATATACACGCATATATATATATATATATATATATATATATATATATATATATATATATATATATATATATATATATATATATATATATATAGCTAAAATGTATTCATCAGTTTAGGTCAATATGTATTCTTCTACATATTTTTGGTATTGACTGGTATGCGCAAAACTTATCGCTTCTACAAAACTATGAAATAGATTTAGGGATTTTTATAAATGTTTTATTGTTTTTACTAGTAATGGCAGCAATCTGCGTTTTTTTTAGCAGGACTGAGACATTGCGGCGGACCCCAAATTACACTTTTTGGGGACCTTATTACATTGATCAGTGCTATAAAAATGCAGTGAAAAATGTAAAAACAACACTGTAAGGGAAGGGGTTAACAGTAGGGGGAGATCAAGAGGTTAAGTGTGTTCCCTGAGTGTGTTCTAATTGTAGGGGGGATGGGTTGACAGGGACATGATCAATCACTGATCCCAATGGCTGAGAACAGTAGATCTCTGTCATGTCATCTGTCAGAATATGCAAGCCGCCATACAGCTACGGCAATTTGCACAGAAGAGCCATATAATGACGGCGACTGGATAAAGAAAAATGTTGGTGCGTGCTGCCAAAGTGATATATAGAATACAATAACCTTATTTAAATTGACCTCTAAGCTGCTGTAAATACAAATTGTGTTCCCACAATGATAAGTGCAGATTAAAAAAATTGTGGCGTGTATTTGTGCTATTTAAAATAGATTGCCTAATTATATGACCAACCTCTGGTGTTACGTGAACAAATTCATAGGTGCTTAAAGACATTATAGAAAATCTCTCAGATCAGAATCATATTCATATGACATCAACCTCTGAAAAAAGCTTTCAAATAGTCTGCAGTTTATATCCAAAAGCATAAAGAAAAAGTGTTAAGGGCTCTTCACCCTTATAAACTACAGTATGTGCTCTACCCACCAGGTAAAATGTGCGCTCACCTTGCAAGCAAATCTGTAAATTAACCACTTCAGCCCCGAGCCTGTTTTTCAGATTCGGTGCTTACGAGACTAAAACAGTTTTTTTTGCTAGAAAATTATTTAAAACCCCCAAACATTATATATATTTTTTTCTAACACCCTAGAGAATAAAATGGCGGTCATTGCAATACTTTTTCTCACACCGTATTTGCGCAGCAGTCTTACAAGCGCACTTTTTTTGGAAAAAATTCACTTTCTTGAATTAAAAAATAAGACAACAATAAATTTGGCCCAATTTTTTTATATATTGTGAAAGATGATGTTACGCCGAGTAAAATGATACCCAACATGTCACGCTTAAAAATTGCGCCCGCTCGTGGCATGGCGTCAAACTTTTACCCTTAAAAATCTCGATAGGCGACGTTTAAAAAATTCTACAGGTTGCATTTTTTGAGATGCTCTCGCTCTAACGATCGCGGCGATACCTCACTTGTGTGGTTTGAACACCGTTTTCATATGCGGGTGCTACTCGCGTATGCGTTTGCTTCTGCGCGCGAGCTCGTCGGGACGGGGCGCTTTAAAATATATTTTTTTTGGTTTTCGTTTTTATTTCTATTTATTTTATAATGTTTAACACTGAAAAAAAAAAAAAAAAATTATCACTTTTATTCCTATTACAAGGAATGTAAACATCCCTTGTAATAGAAAAAAGCATGACAGGTCATCTTATATATGAGATCTGGGGTCAAAAAGACCTCAGATCTCATATTCAGGCTTAAATGCAAAAAAAAAAAAAAAAGTCAAAATGTAAACAAATTAAATGTCTCTTTAAGAGGCTGGGCGGAAATGACGTTTTGATGTCACTTCCGCCCAGCAGAGGTATGGGGACGGCTGAGGGACATTTTTTCCCTCAGTCGCATCCCCGGACAGCCAGCAAGAGGACCCGATCGCCTCCGCCGCTACCGACGGCTACGGTAAGCGGCGGAGGGCGCGGGAGAGCGGCGGGAGGGGGGGGGGCACCCTCTCCCGCCGCCGGTAACGGCGATCTCGCGGCGAATCCGCCGCGATGACCGCCGTTATCGTTAACAGGACCGCCCCACGAAGAGATGGATACCTCGGCTGTGGCAGCAGCTGCTGCCGTTACCGAGATATCCATCTTCAAAAAAATGACGTCTTTGGACGTGGGGCCGGTCAGAAGTGGTTAATGCAGATCAAATGGGTCTTTAGGACAGCAAATCTTCTATAGGTATGACGATCATCTGGTGTCATCCACAAAGTATGGCTCCTAGAAGTATGTGCTGACATCAGCAGACTGTATCTCCATACACTCCACCATACATATGTAGCGCCCCCTTACTTTCAGTATCGGCACTACGCTAAAGTTAGTGGGGAATGGGAGAGTTATTTTGCTCCCATTCACAATTGTGTTAAAGTTTGGGCTGCTGTCAATTTGGAACTGTCCTGTGGGTCGGTCTGCGCTCCGGGGGTGTTGGTCTAACCCACCGGATGACAGGTGGCGCCAGAGGGGTTCTAACAAAGCCGCTCTTCCAGCAGCCAATTGGAGGAGCTTTTCCCTTGCGGGGCATGCTGGGGAGGGGTATATCTGTGGCAGACGCCATTTTTCTTGGTTCTTCGCGGGTTCCAGGTTTCAGGTGTGGCACCCACCTTCAGGGTGTGCGCATCTAAAGGGGCCCCCGCGATATGGCCTACCAGGCCGGGGGCCACATGCTACGCAACGTTCCATGCGGATGCTAAAAGGGGCACCCAGTGACTTACTGGGTCTTAATATTCACTAAAGATCCCAGGCTGGGTGCTGTGCAGTGGGGGATCGGCTTGAGGAGAAGGCAGGTGATCCAATAGGGCTTGAACGAACCATCGGGGATCTGGTGACGGGAACATTGACAGGTATACCTCAACTGTCAACCGGTGACCCTTGATTGGATTTACTGGGAGGATTTGCTCAATTTATTTAGCTCATCCAAGTACTGGGCCTGTGGCAGAGGTCTGTTCCTCCCAGCAATCTACAAAAGTGACACTTCAGCTGCCAGGCTTGTGGCAGGAGTCTGTCCCGAGGCACTTCACCCACTCTGGCTAGAGTGGCGACGAACTGCACTACTGCTGAAAGCAGGCTTGCTTTCTTCTCTATCCAAGGACTGATACTGCAAATGTTCTTCTGCTTCATCAACCTTTCCTATCCTACTTCATGTTGATGTTGGTCATGTTGGGCCTTGAAATAAAGCATTCAGAAAACCTACTCGCTGATTGGACATTCGCTCACTACTTTTACTCACTACCATCATCCCTGGAAAATTCTACAAGGTAACTTAATACGCCGATCCCAAATCAACCAGCGGCTCCTGAGGGAGTGTCGCTACACATATATAAAGAAAAGGTCTGCATATATATAGTGTAGTAGGTACATTATTATAATTTGATATCTTTGGAACTTGTGGTATGCGATTCATGGTCTGAATTTTTTGGAAACATGTTTTGCATATATTTGAAAGATGGCAATGACTCCCTGGGCAATGCATCCAGGATCAGAATAAGGCTACTTTCACACTGGGGCGTCACGTGCATTGGCAGTAAAGCGCCGCAATTTTTAGCGACGCTTTACCGCTGTTATTATGGCCCCTTTCGGCCGCTATCGGGTCACTTTTAACTCCCGCTAGTGGACGAAAAGGGGTTAAAACTGCCCACAAAGCGACGCTGCAGGGACGTTTTGGCAGTGGTTCGGAGGCGCTGCCCATTGATTTCAATGGGCAGGGGCGCTTTAGGAGCTGGCAGGACTTTTTGGAGCGTCCTGCCAACGCACCGCTTTAGTGTGAAAGCCCTCGGGCTTTCATACTGGAGTGAAAGGAGCGGCTCTTTCAGGTCACTTAGCAGGCGCTATTTTTAGTGCTAAAGCTCCCCAGTGTAAAAGCAGCCTAACAGTCCCAAACTATTCATCTTAAGAGTGCTTTAACACTCACAGCGCCCTGGGCATATTTTTAGTGGGGCTTTACCGTCTTTTTTTGCTGTGCTTTTCGGACTATAGTGGGGCACTTTTAACCCCCGCTAGCGGCCGAAAAAGGGTTAAAATTGTCCGCAAAGTGCCGCTACAGTGGCTGCCCACTGATTTTAATGGGCAGGGGTGTTTTAGGAGCGGTGTATTCATTGCTCCTAAAGCGCTGCAAAGAAGCTGCTGGCAGAACTTTTTTTGATGCCCTGTCAGCGCAGTGCCCCAGTGTAAAAACGCTCTGTCTTTCACACTGGGATTGCAGCTGAGGCTTTTTTTAAGGTGCTTTACAGGCGCTATTTTTAGCGCTTAAGTACCTAAAAAATGCCTCCAGTGTGAAAGGGGTCTCACAAAAAAAAAGTCCATAATGGTGGCTCCCATACTTGTATCTTCATTTTGTACGTTGCATTTAATATAGAATGCCTACTTTATCAGACGGGGAACTCTTTTTTTATTATTATTATTATTATTTAAGGACAGCTTAGGGAATAACAGTTTTTTTGATATTTAACAGGTTTTTATAAAGTTTTTAGCACAAAAATAATGAAAAAAAATAAGACTGTACAGTTGCAACAAAAGGGAAGAACCGTTTTTTTTACGGTTTACTTTGTCCTGGATAGGGAAATTCTCCTTCATTTTCTGCCCCACAGACATGGCAAGCAATGAGTACAAAGTTTCCCATTGTGAGGTAAAATGCCACCTTTCACAGCTGTTGCCCCATTGGGAGGTTTCCTCTAATTTTCTGTTCTGGACATTGACATTAAAAACCTGACAGAGGTTTCAAAACCTTCATGCTCTAAGTTAAACAAAATGTTCCTCTTAAACATATCCTGTAACACCCTCTAAATAAAGGAAAACATGAGACCTATTTCAAAACACATTCAGACTGCCATCACTCATGGTGCAAGGCCTTGAATCTGGCTTCCTCCTGCTTAAAATGCAATAAAGATTTTCTACTGGTACTATTGTGTGTTTCCATCTTTGCTGTACATTACCCACATAATTGGGATCCTGTTTGCCAACTGGCAGATCAGTAACAATTAGCTACAAAAGAATGCCAAAGACTAAATCCCAATTACATTGAAGCCAGCAAAGATGCATATATTGTCTATTTTCTTTGTTCAAAGAAAGTCTGTGATGAAAATGTTGCCCTTGTCTAACAAGGAAAAACACTGATGTGTCTAATGAGCAGTGACACATAAGCAGAGATAACGAATGCTGCCCTTTAGACAATATGTAGTTCTTACTTGAAATCGCTCTATAAAAACAGCAGTCGCTGTTGTGCTGTAAATCATTCAGTGTGCGGCTTAAAAAAATATTTTACGCTTATAAAAAAAGCCATAAAGCAGGCCATTTGTCAATAATTCTGATCTAGATATACTTTTTAAAATTCTCGGTTTCTCTACTATAAAAATTCATCAAAGAACCTATAAATTTGAAAAAACATATTCATGAATGCTGGCATGCTGTTACTAACCCACAAGCTACTATTTTGCAGCAATTTTTGCTAACCGGTATCTTTTTGTACAGATTTGTGTTTATTAAAGGGCCTTTTTTTAACTACTTGTCTACAGGGCACTCTAACCCCCTTACTGCCCATGCCAATTTTCAGCTTTCAGCACTGTCACTCTTTGAATGACAATTGCGCGGTCATGCAACACTGTACCCAAATTAAATTTTTTGCATTTTCACACAAATAGAGCTTTCATTTGGTGGTATTTAAGCACTTAAAAAAATGAATATTAAAATAAAAAAAAAATAATAAGTTTGCTTAGTTTCTCAGTAAATTTTGTAAATAAGTAATTTTTCTCCTTCTGAGTGCTGATGAGCTGGCACTGTTGGGAAATGATGAGGAGGCACTGAGGGGCACCAATTAGGTAGCACTGATTAAGAGGCACTATAATGCCGCACTGATGGGTGGCACTGATAGGCGGCACGGATAGGCAGCACTGATGAGCACTGAAAGGCAGCACTGACTGCCATCACTAATGGGCACTGATTGGTGTCACAGACAGGCTTTGCAGGGGCTTTATAGTAAACAGGGCACTGATGATCAGTGCCCTGATTACTAGTCCTGGTCTCTCCTGTAAGGAGATGCCACTGATCGTCTCTCCTTGCCACACCCTCTGTCAGGGAGAGACAAGGAGAGGCGATAAATGGCACTTCTGCACATGTGACCGGCTGTGATTAGACACAGTCGATCCCAAGGTTAAAGACCTGCGGCTCTTTTTACCAAGCTTAGGGTCACGCAATGCTCTAGGAACACGGTTGCTGTGTGCCCCTGCAAGCACGTGAGAGCAGCCATTCTGGGGGGCGTCATATGACCTTGTCCCAGAATAAGAGCCGCACCACTCCTCCCTCATTTGATGTGGTTAAATAACAAACATGTCATACTTGCTTGCTGTGTGCAGTGGTTTTGCACAGAGCAGCTTCAATCTGCCCCTGTCTACTACCCCCTTTTGAGTGCCCCCATCTATAGGGGCACACACGCAGACTCGATCCAGAGCCAGGCTTTGTGTGTCTATTGATACACACAGCACGGCTTGGGCCCCCCCCCCCCTCACAGGCTGTGAATGATAGTAGAAAAAGCCAATGGCTCCCACTGCTGCCTCTACATCTGGCGAGAAGGGAGAGAGCCACTGCTCTTAGGCACAGTGCTGGAATGAGATTAGGCTCAGGTAGGTATTTAAGGAAGTGAAATACAGAAATTAAGGTTAAAAAGAAAAATGTTTGCTATTACAACCGCTTTAATTTTTTGGAGGAATACTGAAGTAAAACTACTGCTGGCAGAAATTCAAAATACTAAACATTTAAACCACTCAGCAAAGATCACAAAGGTTCCATTTATGAATGCAGTTGTGCCTTTTCACAGTGTGCAGTGCTTAATGTTCCTGTTGCATCTGCATTTTTGCGAGTGGCACTTCACTTCCAGCATTGAGACTTTATGAGCCAATTCACGATTGTCAGCTGCTTTTACAAATTAGTCACAAGTACTATATACTAGCTTGCAATAAAAGTAATTGATCGCTAAATTAAGAAGCCACGTGAACCATTACCTAAAAAAGGTGCAGAGAGCTGATTTTAGATAAATTAATAATAAAGTAGTTACATCATCAACCTCATTCTGCGCAAAGCTGACGATCTCTTCTGAAATTCTTCTATTGTGCAGCAAAGGTAAAACCCTGATGCTCTGGGAAAGACTGCCGCTTCCAGCCAAACTGGTCATGGATGGACACCAGTTTCTGCAAATGCATAGGGGGGAATACAAAGTAGTGTATAGTGTAGGGTGGGTCATATCTTGGGCATTATGAAAAGCTGCATGTTGTTGAGGATAATAATAGGCAGAAGAAGAGTATACTGAATTGTGTACACTGAATATTTATCATGACACTTGCATTGTTGCAATTACAAAGCAATGTCTACAAATCTTAGTTTCCCCTGAGCATGTAATGATAATAGCTTGTCAAAGCATGTAAAAGCAAGACAAAATCCAATAGAAGAACAGGTACCAACTCCTGCTTTTGTGCAAAAATGGCAAAAACAAAGGAAAAACGCATTTCTGCAATACATATTTAAGGAAACCTGTATAAAGAAAGATCTGATTAATAATTGATCCCAAGCTGAAGATTGTAACGGAATGACCCGTGACAACCAGAGACTTTGGAAGGATGAGAGATACTCCTGTGCCAGCGGCACTAATAACTCCTGGGTCTAAGTCCACCCTGTGTCCTTTTGGGCGTAAGGTGGCTAATAAAATCATACTTCATGTATTACATGAGATGGGACATTATTGATACTTCATATTGCAGGATGTCTTGAGATATTACAAGTGTTGGTTAAGGTTGACCTGACCAGGTCAACAAGACAGTGACTCATTCCTCTGTGTTTACACTTAAAATATTGGGTATTCAAGATCACACGTCTCTCTTCAGATGTATTGAATTAGCATGTCAATTATGTTCAATTATGTTTAGCAAAGGAATGTATTGCTGCTCAGGTGTGGGTCCCTTTTCTTTTGGAGACGGTCCTTCTGTCTGGAGATGTGGGTTGATGGGAAAATCATTGTGTGATTGTACTTTGTTTGAATTCTATTGATAAAGGAATGTGATGTGTCTCGTCAGTATCGGTGCCGAAATGTCTGCATAGTAATTAGCCATAGTGTGTGATGAGGGGGGTGGAGATTGCATTGTGCATTGTCCTGTGATTAACTTTAATATGCTGTACTGGATATATAAGCAAGCTAAGAAACCAATAAATATTCCTTCATTTTGGAACAAGTACAGAGCGGAGTCTCGTCTTGATTATGGGAAATGGAATGGATCATGTCTGCTGGATTGTGGAGTGTCGGATAAGCTTGTCGTGGGTGGATGGAAGGTCGTAAACGGTGGTGACCGTTACCGTTCATTTTTATATCTACCCTTTGACAGTTGGCTACCAATAAGACTGTTACCAACAGTTTTGGTCCCAACTAACGATTGGTAGCCAATCAGAATGATTTCTTTTTTCTCACAGCGCTGCCAAAGTTAACACACTAAGCTCCAATACACACAGCGGGAGATGCCTGCTGTGTGTAATCCTGGGACTCACAGAGATGAGAGAGACACTGACACAGCGACACTGTCAATTTTCCACCCTGTTCCCTGGTGCCGTAAGGCAAGTGCGCATGTTGCCTTGCGCTATGGCCGGCCCTGGTCCTGCCCATCCACAACATCAATGCTCAATTTTGACAGGTCTGCTCTCTCTCTATTCGGTTAGATGTCAGTTTTACACACTGCGGCGCTGCTCTGCCAACAGAGTGTGGAGAAGAGAGGAGGAATGTGGGCATGGTGCGGTCAGTGTTCAATATCGGCCTAATTTATATAAAAATCGGCCATTGCCCAAGGAAATAGTCAATAGCACCAAATACATTTTTTTTCCTAAAATAAACAATATGGGCCAGATTCAGAAAGTTTTTATGTCTGCGTTTCTAGAGATACGCCGCGTAAATACTAAGAATAGCCGGCGTTTCCTTTTTTTGGTATTCAGAAAAGAAGATACGCCGGAATTCTGCTAATATACGAGCGGCATAAGTCTATTACACCGTCGTATATTAGTTGCAGTTTTACGCTGGCCGCTAGGTGGCGCTTCCGTCGTTTTACGCGTCGAATATGTCAATTAGGGAGTTATGCCTATTCCCGAACGTAGTTTACGTCGTTTGCATAAGCGTTATTCCGGCGTAAAGTTACCCCTGCTATAGGAGGCGTAGCCAATGTTAAGTATGGACGGCGGGACAGCGTTGAATTGTACGTCGTTTGTGTAAATCGTTCAGGAATGGGGCTGTACGTAAGTTACGTTCACGTCGTTTACATTGATTACTAGCGACATGATTTCACACATGCGCACTGGGATACGTCCACGGACGGCGCATGCGCCATTCAGAAAATACATAAATTGCGTGGGGTCATGATACATTTACATGAATCACGCCCCCACATTAATAATTTGAATTAGGCACCCCAACGCCGGACACTTTCCGCTACGTCCGCCGCAACTTATGGAGCAAGTGCTTTCTGAATAAGGCACTTGCCCATAAAATTTGCGGAGGCGTAGCGTAAAGAGCATACACTACGCCCACAGATATTCACGCAGTTTTCTCTGAATCTGACCCCATATGTATTATTTTACATAGTTACATGATTAGGGAAAAATACACTAGTCCAATTAAAAAAACAAAAAACAAAAACACACAGACACACAAATAGACTCCATATTACGCAATCCTATTCCCACAGTTGATTCAAAGCAAGGAAAACGAATCCCTAATAAAGCATGATCCAATTCCTACAGTGGTGGAAAACAATTCTTTCCTGATCCCCTATAAGGCAATCGGATATTCCTTGGGTCAGCTTCCCCTGTTATTATTACATTTAAATATTAATATCCAATTATATTTTGTGCATTTAGGAATGCATCCAGCCCCTTTTTAAAACATTCTACGGAGCTGACCAGAACTAGTACTTGAGGGAGTCTATTCCACATGTTCACAGCTCTTACTATGAAGAAACCTTTCTGCTTATGTAAAGGTGAAACCTTTTATCCTCCAAACCTAAAGAGTGCCCCCTGTTCTTTGTAATGACCTGAAAGTGAACAATTCTACACCAAGTTCACTATATGGACCACATATATTTATACATGTTGAGCATATTAGTTCCTATAATCTTTCCTCATAGCCGAGTTCCTCCATGCATCTTATCAGCTTGGTTGCCCTTCTCTGCACTTTCTCCAGTTTGAGGATATTCTTTTTGAGAACTGGTGTCCAAAACTGAACCGATGAGGTCTTACCAATGATTTGCATCATGTAATGACAACATAATCACCAAATAAACAGGCTAGTAACAGAATCGTAAAAATTCCTGGGGTCCATAAGGGGGGTGTACAGGTGTGAGACGTTATTTTTACATAGGGTAATAAAAATGTTGAACATTTCTAACATTAGCTTATTTTGAGGGAAAAAATGTGTTTAGGTATGCAATTTAGAAAGGGTTATGGTCTTACTGACATCATTTTTCTTTATAAGTGACAAAATCTACTGAAGCCAATTTATTGTCAACTTTTCTATAAATGCTACTACAGATCTGTGATGTTTCTGAAAAGTCAAAATCACATGCTAGTTGCTTACTTCTCATGGGAATGCCACATTAGATAACTCCATCAGCCTCCTACCAGTCAGGAGATGATGTCAATCATAACGGATTATCTCTAAAGTGAAAGATAATTGGGAAGCTGTACATCTGTGGAATATTTTTGAAAAATAAAGGACTTTTCAGATACCCTAAAAAGCTAAACACACATCTTATAAGATTGTACAATTGTGCTAGTATCATATTAAAATATGTTAAAACTGTGTTGCCATCAAATAGAAAAATGTGTATGTTCAGTTGTACAGATATCATCTTACAACACCTATTGGCTCTTAACAAGGTCATATAGTACAAACTAGATTTTCACACGTTTATTTGCCAACAGGGCCATGGAAAGGAGATATTCAATGTGTTTCCTGCTTATTATAGTCCGCTTCTTCAGGAACACAACTGAAATATAGTATATTATAATGTGCAATGTGTACTAGGGATAAAATATGTGACATTTTTAATAGCCAATAAGTGTTGGAAGGGCACAACTTAACATAAAACATGTTATATTTAATGGCAACAAAGTTTTAGTATACAGTGGGGAAAATTATTTGATCCCCTGGAGATTTTGTAAGTTTGCTCACTTACAAAGAAATGAAGGGTCTATAATTTTTTTTTATCATAGGTGTAGTGTAAATGATAAAGACAGAATATGAACCCAAAATCCAGAAAAATCACACAATACAAATGTTATAAATTGAGTTGCAGTTCAGTGAGTAAAAGTAGTATTTGATTCCCTACCAACCAACAATAATCCTGGCTATCACACAGTGGCTACAGTATGTGCTCATGTGGTACACAGATTAGGCCTGTCAATTTAAGAAGGTGCTCCTAATGACAACACGTTATGTGTATAAAAGGCACCAGTCCATAGAATCTCTTTCTTCCATTTAAACCTCACCATCATGGGAAAGACCAAAGAACTGTCAAAGGACGACAGGAACAAGATTGTAGACCTGCACAAGGCTGGAATGGCCTACAAGACCATCAGCAAGAAGCTTGGTGAGGAGACAACTGTTGGAGCAATTATTCGCTAATGAAAAATACAAAATAACTATCAATCACCATCGGTCTGGAGCTCCATGCAAGATTTTGCCTCATGGGGTATGGATGATCATGAGAAAAGAGAGGGATAAGCCCAGAACTACACGGGACGAGGTTGTGAATGATCTCAAGGCAGTTGGAACCACATTTACCAAACAAACCTCTGATAAACTCAATATACCATCATGGATTGATGTCCTGGAGTGCCTACAAGGTCCCCCTTCTCAAGAAAGCATATGTACAAGCCCATCTGAAGTTTGCCAATGAACTTCTAAAAGATTCAGAGAAGTATTGGGAGAAAGTGCTGCGGTTAGGCTAGACCAAAATTGAGCTCTTTGGCGTTAAATCAACTAGCCATGTTTGGAGGAAGAAAAATTATGACTATGACCCTAAGAACACCTTACCTACAGTCAAGCATTGAGGTGAAAACATGATGCTTTAGGGCTGTTTCTCTGCTAAAGGTACAGGCCAAATGAATGGGTCAATGTAATCTTCTTCCCTCAGTCAGAACACTGTAGATGGGTCATGGATGGGTCTTCCAGCATGACAATGACCCAAAACATACTGCTAAGGCAACAAGGGAGTGCCCCAAGAGAAAGCACCAGACCTTAATCCTATAAAATATTTATGGGAGGGAGCTGAAACTTCAAGTTGCCAAGCAACAGCCAAGAAACCTTAAGAGTTTAGAGAAGATCTGTAAAAGAAGAGTAGACCAAAATGCCTCCTGAGATGTTTGCAAACCTGGTAAACAACTACAAGAAACTACAACTACTAGAAATGTCTTACCTCTGCTTGCCAACAATAGTTTCTCCACCAAGTACGAAGTCGTGTTTTTCTTGGGGATCAAATACTTATTCTACTAACTGAACTGCAGCTTAATTTATAACATTTGTATCATGTGTTTTTTCTGGGTTTTTGGTTGATATTCTGTCTCTATTGTTTAAAATTCACCTATGATAAAAAAATTATAGACCCTTCATTGCTTTGTACGAGGGCAAATTTACAAAATCTGCAGTGGATCAAATAATTATTTTCTCCACTGTATATGTAGTTTGGGGTATGTGACAATGTCTTTATTTTCTACAAAAAAAAAAATGTTTGACAAAGGAGGATGCCTATTATTCCACCAATGGCATGCTAGCTCTGAAATGCGTCGCATAGTTGTGACGTCAGAGCTCTGCGCTATTCTGTGTCTGCTCTACAAGCCTCATTCTGGCCCCGTTTACATGGCTGTGTTTCTCTCCACACTATGGAGCTAGACAAACACTGTGGAGCCGCGGCGCAGCCAGCCTGTAGCCGTGACATCTGCTCACATCCACCTACTATTTTTGAAACCCATATCTTTGTCTAAACGGACCCCTCTTCTGATCCCACTGCACTGTGATATGTGAAGCCTGGATCACTGAAGGAGAACGTGCTGTGCCCAGCCATCCCACCCTTTCCTGCCTGGATTTGATGTGGTGCCAGCCCTACAGGATCTGCTGTGACTTGCAGTCCAATCTCTTTAGCCCAGCATACAAATCTGAACTCAACTCTTCTTTCCTCCATGTGAGTGGATATTGTTGTTTAATAAAATCATTTTATGATACATACTCAGAGGCGCCCCTGTCATTGTTTCTATTCTAGCCCAGTGGAACCCACTTCTGGTTTTCTTGGCGGCCGCCCTGACTAACCCACTGCCATATATGCTTATGTGTGTATATATGTTTTTATATATATATATATATATATATATATATCTACTTATCCCTTCCCTTGGACTATTGGGTACTACACATTGAGGTATCTGTTACATTGTGCAGTTTTTACTTGTTTAATCTTTATTTTCTACAAATTGACTAATTCTGGTAATGTTACAATTTGAATGTGGCACCTTAAAATCGTAGGCCATATTCTATAATATCCTATTTAATTTTGAGCTGTATATCTGTGAACAGGTGAAACCCTAACAATGGCTTTGTGGCAAAAAGTGAAGAGAAAGCTTGTGCATAATTATCACCACTGGTGTTTCTAGAATTCTACATCTAATTATATCTAAATGGCAATTTTCTCTTTAAACTGCATCATTCTATTTCATACGCATGTAAACAGTGGTGCCTTCATAGTATTCTCTGTCGACTGTTCCAAAAAAAATTATAAAAAAATACCTCCCTTCCACAAAAACTGCAGCCTAAGGAGACTAAACGACATTGTAAAGTATATGAAAATTTGGATTATGTCAAATATCAAAAGTTAACCCCTCATTTCCAACTCAAACCTCTACTCCTGGCCGCTGATGCAGAAAAAAACATCATAAGTGCCACAGAAAGGACAGAGTTGACCTTGAGGTGCAATCTTTCTATGCTGAAAGAAAGACAACGGCAGCACCCAACCAGGGAATAACTGAGTTCTTTGAAACAGGCTGGAGCACAGTTTCTGTTTACGGATTATGAACCAGGGAGCTGTTTATATACAAGTTAAACAGTTTGTATTTGGGAGCAGTTTTTGTAAAAATCACAAGGACCACTAAGATAGGCATGTGAATAGAGAAAGGGTTTCTCGTCTAGATACACATTGCAACATGAAAAGTTTTGGTTTTGCTCTAATACTAAATTTAATGAGGTACGTTTAATATCCATATGCACAGTCATAATTTATTTGGTACTATATTACAAAGTTATAAAATTCTCGCTAGCTTGGGGAATCGCTGGTGATTCTCCAGCTCCAGATTGCTCTACAGCAGAGCACGATGACAAGGCTGAGAATTTTAGGATGCAACTAAAATTACTGCTTGGAAGGGAACACTGGCTGTGGGCTAAATTTACTGTAAAGTAATATGAGGCCAAATGTCTCAAGACCTTTAAATCTTACATTTCTCGGCTCTTCCTCTTACACCACACCAGTTACTTTACCAAGTTATTAAAATGATTTGTCAGGGTAAAAAAAGAATGCACATTTTTTTGTCCAAACAATTAACATGAGGAAACTAGCTGATACTTATCGAATTTGTTTATATATATATATATATATATATATATATATATATATATATATATATATATATATATGTATATATCTATGATGCATTCACACATACAGTAAATGTCTATGTAACATATTTGATGGTACAAAGTACAACACAAGATTATTTCCAATCTACCACTACAGGTTCTGAATGATAGATGAACGTATGCCATCTAATTTTTCCACGTGTTAATCTGTTGGCATTGCGGCCAGTTTTTTTTTTTTTATAAAGTGTTTTTAAAAGTGTATGTGTTTTTAAATGTACCGTATGTTTTATATCTATTTTCGATAATTGACTTATTGTACATTAAGGAACTCAGGGTAAAGCAATTCTGGTACTTTAGGTAATGCAGCTAACTTCAGGAGATTGGAAACTGGCAAACAAGCTGTAAGAAAGCACAATATAACCCCTCTCTTTCCCATAATGCTCCAATTTGGTGAAAAAGACACAGTAGTAGTAGAAGAGCATAAGAACAAAGGAGATGGACAAGTGTCCTATAAAGTGGTCTTAAACCTCAGACTTGAAAAATAAACAAAGCATATCCAAGTATAGTGTGTACGCTTGTCTCAATTAAGAGCACTAAGTGTAATTTCTGCCTGCTGCTTCATTTCATTTCTCTGCTATCTGCATGAATCCCTTCTGAAAAGTTTTCCTGACACCAAAAGAAAAAAATGGTGATTGGGAGGGACCTCCAGCTGATTGACAGCCTCAGCTCTGTTCCTGTGTGCTGTGTGAAGGGGGGTGGAGGCTTCCCTCCACTCAGCTCTCCCAACTGAGATAGCTATGCAAACTGTAATTTCAGCACTTCAGCCTCTTTTTTTGACCAGTATTATAAATTCTGGACTGAAGGTAAACTGGTACAACCTATGTAGGAGGATTTGTTTCTTCTGTGTGTCACCTGAGGCCAGTGACTTCACTAGGTATATGTAAGGGTTCACAACCACTTTATTGTACTTCAAGACAGGGATTTTCCCATTTTCTTAATCATACATTAAAGGTCACCAGGTAAAGTAATTCTGCTACATTGGGACATCCAAAAACAGTCAAACTAATGGTTGGGCAACACAGCAAACAAAATGATAACAGACTAGAAAATAACAACATGTAACCAGAGGTGGTTTAATAGAGCCTATAGCAGTGATGGCAAACCTTGGCACCCCAGATGTTTTGGAACTACATTTACCATAATTATAGTTCAAAAACATCTGGGGTCTCAAGGTACGCCATCACTGGCCTATAGGATTGCTTGAAGGACACCAGCCCCGTATTCGATGAGGTCTAAACATCCACCAGGTAAAAACCTACAAACGCTCTTGAGGAGTGTGCTTTGACAGGTAATGTTGGAACCCTGTTGAACTGTCTACAGGTTTGAATGGTGATCTGCCAAATCCACCTGGAGAAATAGTGGGATAAGAAGTTGGCTGTCCCCTACTGGGACCTTCAGGAATGACAGAGTCATACTGTCTACAGGAAGCTGTAGCTGAGAGATAGAAATGAACAGTGTGTACCACATCCAGACTGTGGAGAGAAATCTTCTTGGGATTTTGTGGAGATGGCCTGGCTCGCCTTTTCCAATCTCTGTGCAGGCCAATTCCTCCACCCCAAATGCCCTTACCCATGTCTTTATAGACCTTGCTTTGTGCACTATTCCAAATTATTTGATGGAGGGGTGATTTATGGCGTGGGGTGCATACTGTATCAATAAGGACAGCAATAGTATCTTTAAGCCTAGGAGTTATGGCAGAATCTGACTCCTTGTGTACCAACTCATCTAACAAGGATAGGGTACATTACTCCTTATCCTCAGCTGATTGAGTAAAAGTAGCTAGAGACACAGGGAAATCAGAGATAAATACTGGAGGATAGGGCATAGGTGCCCACTTATGGCCCCTGTATTGTGAGTAAGCCAACATGTCTGAATTATTCCCTGTCAACTCAATGGCGGAGAATTCCTACCTGGATAAAAAATTGAAGGAAGGCAAGCCTGAAGGGATAAAGAAGACTCTTTGAGGAGTGTGTGGACTCAGACAGGGGACGCTTTTTTGGGCTATTGGTTTCAGCACCTTCTGGAGGCACACTGCAAGCTACCCTGGAAAGTAGGGGTGCAACAGATCAAAAAACTCACGGTTCGGATCGTTCCTCGGATCGGCAGTCATGGATCGGATCATTTTTCGGATCAGCAAAAAAAAAAAAGACAGTGACCCCCCCCCCCCCCCCCAAGTAGTACAGGCACACAGTGACCCCCCCAAGTAGTACAGGCACACAGTGACCCCCCCCCCAAGTAGTACAGGCACACAGTGACCCCCCCCCCAAGTAGTACAGGCACACAGTGACCCTCCCAAGTAGTAGTAGTACAGGCACACAGTGACCCCCCCCCCAAATAGTACAGGCACACAGTGACCCTTCCCACCATAGTCAGGCCACAGTGACCCCCTTCCCACCATAGTACAGGCACACAGTGACCCCCTTCCCACCATAGTACAGGCACACAGTGACCCCCTTCCCACCATAGTACAGGCACACAGTGACCTCCCCCCCCCCCCCTCCGTAGTACAGGCAAACAGTGACCCCCCCCCCCCCGTGCAGACCTCAGATCAGATAGCGGCGTGTGTGTCCCTTGAGCGCGGTCTCCTCCTCCTCTGTGGGTGTAAACAGAGAGGAGGGGCCACCGCCGGGTGTACCAAGATGGCCGCGGCTCCGGAGCTAGGCCGAAGCCACGGCCTTTCCTAATGCTATGTCCGCGGCGGTAGTCCACGGATCGCATAGCGATCCGATCCGAAGGGGGTGACCCGTTCGGATCACGGATCAACCGTGATCCATTGCACCCCTACTGGAAAGGGTTGTGGATCATAAGCTGGCAAGGCCCACAGGATGTCTGGATACTTACAAAACACTGCTGGAGCAGGAAGGGTAATGCCAGCTGTGACCTTGTCACTGTAAGGCAGTAGGGAACACAAGTGAAGGTTTGTAAGGTGGTGGTGTGGCTAAAGAAATGATGGGAAGACAGAGGACTGGATGCACACTGGAAAATGGTGCACGCATAGTGTGACAACTTGAAAGGAGGTCTTGGTCTGAAGCAGAATTGGTAGAGGTATACGTAGCAATTTTGTTTAAATTTTTAAAATGGCACTTAGTCCCTTCCTTTGCTCAAAAGTGTCACAGCCAGAGATCTAAAGTTATCTCCTTAGGGACTGACTGGAGCATAGAAGCCCAGACCAGGCTCTCTCCTTAAAAAGAAAAGTCTTGACTTACTGCAGTGGTGGGCCACAGATACCCCAGAGACAGGCAGGATTCAGGGGACATACTCCAACACAACATTCTTCACAGTCTAGGTGGGCATACTCTCTAAGGAGTCTTCAAGGACAAAGTTATACCAAATTGTTGCACTTCAGCCCTGGACATGTAAAGCATTCTGCAACTCCCACATTAGATACAGAGTTTATGGGTGAGTGCTGGTATGGCCATGAGGATGGATATAATGAGGATTAGCAGATTTGAAGAGCTACAATGTGAGCCCCCTCTGGCTCAGCAGCAATCTTAAAAAACAAAGCAGAATAAGTATGCTTCTCCCAAAGAGAAGAGAAGACATCCGTTCTTCTAGGACATAAACAAAACAGTGGGAGGAGTTATACTGGGCTGTCTTACAGCTTTGCTTGCCAGTGTTCAATCTTAGCATAATCCAATGTGCCAGAAGTACTTCACCCTTTGTTCCCTAACATATGAAAAATTAATAAACCTTTAATGCAGGATGTAAAGATGATAAAGGATTTACAGAACATTGTGGGGTTTCTAAAGAGAGTAAAACAGAGTTGTTTGCCTTCCGGCTTTCTGACCCGAATTACGGAATGTAAGGAGCCATTCCTCTGACTTATTACCTTGTGTGAATAAGCTTAAAATACAGTATACACCTTTCTTTTTAGTAAAGATGGCACAGCAGGAAAAACATTGTACATCTTTGGTGACAAAACCATTATATAACCTTGGACTAGAAGTGGTTAGGCATCATATATACATTAGTAATCAAGTGAACAATGCATTCATTTTTTTTTCTGTGATAACCTACCTCAGCATGCAAGTGTAATTTCCGGTGTCATTGAGAACAGCTGGCCGAAACCAGAGTATATCCTTGTCTTTGCTAATCCTGTTGTCTGGAAGACGAATGTTGATTGGCTCTTCAAGGTCCTTTCCTTGGGCTGTAAAATACCACATTAATGTGAGGCCAGCTGAATGTGCCGTACTATAGTTATGTTTTAGGTAGTCTTCAAACAAAGGGCATCTGATTCGAACTGGTTCTCCATCATATGCTTGGGTCAGCTTTACGGTGTCTACTCCCCAGTCATCACATCGTTCTAAAAGACAAATACATTTAAAATTGACTTTTCTTTTAATGTTGGAAACTACTACAAAACATTTTAAAAGGTATAAACAGCCTAAATGTTGGCAATGCATTCTGCGTTATTAGGCTATTGCCATGTCTTGGCAGGTTGTGCAAATTCAATGGCCTACATTTAAATCAGCTTTTAAAACAACATACATGTTTTGTAACTGACAATCCCAAAAATTGTCATATAAATACATTTTATTTGGCATATACAACATACTGAAGTTGTGTTATGACAAGTAATGATTCAGCAGTCATTTTGATGAAAAGGCTTAGTCCTAAAAAGAGATGCCTGTCATTCTGTAGTTATTTTCTACAGCACTGTAATTTTAGTATTCATTGTAGGATTTATTTTAGGAGTTCAATTGCTGCCCAATTTCAGAAGCTTAAAGTACACCAAAACCAGGAAAACTGAGGTGCGACGCCATCTCTATACCTGACTCCCAAGGAGGAAAGCCGGTCACCATCTTACAGATCCTGGGAGTAGATCTCCCCTTTGGGCTCCTAAACAGCAAGAAATCCCCGGCAGGGGATAGAAACCACTTCAAGCCCCCAAAAACATAGGCATGTGATTGGGGTAAAACTATTTTTTTTTTTTTTTTTTAAAACAGCTTGTTGCAATTGATTTATTAAATGAAAAATGTGCTTGCTGCAAAAGACGCTTAGAAGAAGAAATTGTTCTGTAATTTTCACCTCTTGATGATGGGGGCTGTTTTTTTTCTCAGAGTAGAAACTTTCCTTGCTGCTACTTTGGGCATAAGATAAAGGTAATTGCACTAAATAAAGAGGTCACTTTGAGGCTAGGTTCACACCTATGCAGGTAGAGGTTGATGTGTTTTCCCGTTGTGTGTTGCGTTTTTTGACACATGGTTTTGATGCTTTTTAATGTGTTTTTGATGCGTTTTGCATTTTTGACAAGTGTCTGTTCTCATGTGGGAGAACCCAGCAAAAATTGCAGTGGAAACACATAAATAAAAAAGCATGCACTGTGTTTTTAACATGTTTCTGCTGTGTTTCTATCAACGTCTATGGAACAAAAAATGCAACCTTCTGTGGGCATACTTTCCAAGACATGCACAGATGTGAATGTGACCCATAGGAAATCATGTGAAAAGGACTGTAGTGTGTTTCTGCAATACTGAAAATGCTGCAAAACACAGATGTAAAGCTAGAGTAAAGTGTTATTATAGTCAAAACAAAAAATGTATTATATTGCAGCTTACTAGTCCTTGGTGTAGTGGCTGTATTTATTTAAATTATTCAAACTTTGTTTTATTTTCTCCCTGTAATCATGCAAATAATACACTTCCTGTTCCTGCGTGGCTACTACTCCATGGTATCTTTGGGGCATGCCATGGTTGACACCATAGATGTGCACAGCCTATTGCATTAGGGTGTGCATCCTTAAGCTCATGTCTCAAACACACATGCATGTGTATATATCTACATATATATGACCCTGGCACATTGATCTCCCTGCCGGCACAGTGAAAGAGTAGAGCATAAACACTTTTCCTGTGGCAGAGCCGATAAGAGGGAGATCTTTACCATGTTTCTGCTGCTACACAGAGCGATAACACTAATAGATAGATAATAAGGGTCTTTCAGGAGCCGATGTAATGAACACCTTTCAACAGAATGCAATGTCTTTCACAAGCCAGGTCACTTAGCATTTTAAAAGCAGATGTCTAGTAGGAACACCTTAATATCTTAGTATCCTGCCATGTGAAGTATCAATAATGTCTCATCTCATGTAATACATGAATTATGATCCTATTAGCCACCCTACACCCAAAAGGGTACAGGGTGGACTTAGACCCAGGAGTTATTAGTGCCGCCAGCACAGGAGTATCTCTCATCCTTCCAAAGTCTTTGGTTGTCACGGGTCATTCCGTTACATCTCTCCCTTTTCGGTGGGAGACGGACACAGGAGGGAACCCCAAACGGGTTGACTCCGAAGTCAGTCAGTAGTTCCAGTCCTCCAATGCTGGTATCCATACTGTATCCCAAATAAATGTCTCCAAACTGAGCATTACATACCCCGCCAACCTCTGCCTCTCTCAGAGAACAGGCCTGCCGCTGGGGAGAGGCCTGGACTGGCCCTTCTCCCTGGAGTCCTTTCAGCCGCTGGGGAGAAGGCAGGGCGGCTGGGCTCAGTCCATCATGCTGTTGGGGGTCTGGGCCAACTGCCCCCCCTTCCTGGGGTATACCAGTGGAGACTGAAGTCCCATCCACTGGTGCTAGGTGAAAACCCCCCGGTGCTTGCAAAGCAAAGCCGACATCCTCCTGTTTCAGTGCCGCACCATTTTCTGGGGTTGTGCCAGTGGAGACTGAAGTCCCATCCACTACCCCAGGAACCCCCTCTTCTGTTAGTTGGGAGCAGAGGCCTGGGGCACTCTGCTCTGTTGCCAGCTCTTCCACTGGGTTGCTGTGAGTGGAGACCACAGTCCCATCCACTACCACAGGGTCCCCCTCTTCTGTTAGTGGGGAGCAGAGGTAAATGACACTCTGCTCTGTGGCCAGCTCTTCTACTGGGTTGCTGTGAGTGGAGACCACAGTCCCATCCACTACCACAGGGTCCCCCTCTTCCGTTAGTGGAGAGCAGAGGCCCGGGGCACTCTGCTCTGTTGCCAACTCTTCCGCTGGGTTGCTGCAAGTGGAGACCACAGTCCCATCCACTACCACAGGGACTCCCTCTCCTGCTAGTTGGGAGCAGAGGCCTGGGGCACTCTGCTCTGTTGCCAGTGATTCAGCTGGGGGTAAAAGCTTTACCACCTCAGCTTGTTGCTGGAGAGAGGGGCCAACCACCTTGACTCTCTGGAACTCTGCACCATCCGCTTCGGCTTTAGGGATGGCAATCTCCATATTTTCCACTGCCGATTCATCAGCCAGGATTTCACAACTGTCATCTGAACTTTCCTCATAGTCCCAGGCAACGGGAGCCCCACCCTGCTGCTGAGCCGAGTCTAGCAGCTGTCTGTAGGCGATTTCCAAATCCCATTCCTAAATGCCCAGAAATTCCAAATCTTCCTGTAACCATTGGCCTCCCGAGATATTCAATTTTTCCTCTCTGTGCTCCATTATGTCCTCCAAGCGCCACTCCTGATCATCCCCAAAGTCGGGATCACTGGACATCCTCCAATACAACAATCCCAGGTCATCATAGTCATAGCTATTTGTGGGGCTGTCATCCGCTGACCACGGGCACTCTTGGGCTACATACCACCGGAGGGCTCTGTAGCTCTCATCCAGCTGCATCTCTGCCCGGATCAGCCTGCTTAACTCTGCTATCCTCTACTGCTTTGTTTGTTCCCTCAACAATAGCATTCGTACGTCATACTGCGGCCAGTTCCTTTCATAGATGGAGGGCAGGACCTTTGCTTGGTGTTGCTGCTCAAGAGCTAGCGCTTCCTTCCAGAGATGGCAACGAATCACATCCGACCATCCCAGCAGGGCCTCCTCTGATACTGGTCCTCTGTGCTGTATCCGCATTTCTTGTAACCTCCTTTGGAATTCCTCTTCCATGGTGACTGGTATCTGCACCTCGCCTCTCTCTTCAGATGGTGCTGCTGTGAATTCAGCTACTGCAGCACTTCTTCGCTGTAGAAAATATGCATTCAGAGCTGCTATAACTCGGTCCCTGATCTCCGGTGGGGGGTTAGGACCATAATGTGCCAGTCTTATATTAACAGCCCGATCAAAACTTGCTTCTTCGGGTGTCCTGTCTGTTACGCCGGGCCTTTTAGCTCTATCCATTTTGACAAGTTCTGCGATAATGTCCCTTTTCTTATGGTTGCTGGCCGGTCTGCCCCGGCTCTCCAGTAAGTCCATGAGGGAAGAGAGCTTCATCCGTTCATACACCGTCTCCATTGTCATGTGCCCTTGTAGCCGTCCTTCTGGTGATGGAATCATCCCACTGCTGTGCCATCAAATGTAACGGTCACCACCGTTTACGACCTTCCATCCACCCACGACAAGCTTATCCAACACACTGCAACAATCTTGCATACATGATCCATTCCATTTCCCATAATCAAGACGAGACTCTGCTCTGTACTTGTTTCTAAATGAATCAGCACTTTATTGGCTTCTTAGCTTGTTTATATCTAGTACAGCATGTTACAGTTAATCACAGGACAATGCAATCTCCACCCCCCTATTCACACACTGAGGCTAATTCTCTAGCAGACATTTCGGCACCGATACTGACGAGATCTATCACATTCCTATATCAATAGATTCCACTTAACCTTTACTAAACACAATTGACATGCTAATTCAATACATCTGAAGAGAGACGTTAACACATGGCTTTAAACACAATGAATCACACAATGAAAAGGTCTTTCAGAAGCTGATGTAATGAACACCTTTCAACAGAATGAAATGTCTTTCACAAACCGGGTCACTTAGCAATTTAAAAGCAGATGTCTAGTAGGAACAACTTAATATCTCAGTATCCTGCCATGTGAAGTATCAATAATGTCTCATCTCATGCAATACATGAATTATGATCCTATTAGCCACCCTACACCCAAAATGGCACAGGGTGGACTTAGACCCAGGAGTTATTAGTGCCGCCGGCACAGGAGTATCTCTCATCCTTCCAAAGTCTTGGGTTGTCACAGGTCATTCCGTTACAACGTTTTTATTGACTTTATTAAAAATTACTACACTATGAGACTGTTATCCATGTCTCCTGTGGAGTCATTGTTTACATCATAGTTCGTGAGCGGGCAGTGGAGTGGAATTGTGCTACTAGTGGGATCAATCTGGTATTGCAAAAGCGCTTTTTGACCGACCTGTAAAAAGGGGTCAAACATCTCTGATGAGTGGCCACCTTTATACTAAGCACTCGTCGTGGAAGAACTAGAAGTTTTATCTCAGAGCACTTCGATTTGGTGTTAGGGATCACAATTTATTTTACCAGTGTACACATTTATGTTTTATGTTATTGTACATATATTTTTTTGTGAATTTTTTTTTGAACATGCATAGCGCCTTATCCTTTATTTCAATATTTTATACTGAAACAGTTCATGATCCCCCTCACTTCGAAGACTGGGCCGCAGGGCAGTATTCCAACATAACGACCCCAAACACCTCCAAGAAGACCACTGCCTTGCTAAAGAAGCTGACTCCAGTCCTAAACCCTATTCAGCACCTGTGAATTGTTGCTCTGCATAAAGATGGCCTAGGCTATAAGTAGTACAGCATGTATGCACATGTTATGTATGTGCTTTTATTTACGACTCCCTATATATGTACAACCAGAACTGACTTTTTTCCCCCCACTTGTTCAAAATACTAGAAAAAAAATGTTTCTCCTCTGAAAAGCAATCCATGCTCAGATTGCTTTTTTTTGAGGAATTTGACAGTTCGTAAAGAGGCAATAGGTTGCCTCCTGTCTTCCTGTTTTAACCCCCTAAATGCATTATCACTATGCTGCAACTGCATGCAATGCACACAGTTGTGGAGTGTTGTATTGCAGCCCCATTAACCTAGAGTTATACTTCAAGGGTGTCCTGACTGGAAAGATTGAGAAACACTGGCATAGAGGAATCAATCTCTCCATCATTTTCCTCCTGCAGCCTGCGGAAGAAAGAGGAGGAAAATCGGGGGGGGGGGGGAATGGAGAAATCGGTTCCTTTATATGCAGCCACCGACTTGTGACCAGGTTCCGCCACTGACCTCGGAGGAAAGGGCCATGTCCGGGGGTCAGTGGGAGCCCTTCATGGTTTCTTGCATCGGGGCCCTCACTAGTTATGTCACTGACAGGTACATTGCATTTCAGGCAAAATCGATTGGTATTTCCTGCATTCGTTGAACATGTACTTAGGGTGTTCTTCGGTTTAGATGTGTCGACTGCCAGGAATACACTTCCTGTCACAGGATGCAAAAGCACACTGTACTGAATCTATGGAGGAGCAGTGTTGTAATCTTAGGCCGCGTACACACGGAGGGACATTTCCAGCGGACATGCGGACATGTCTCCTCCGGATTTTCATCCGACGGCGTGTACACACCATCGGATCAAAATCCCCGCCGGCAGACATCGCGGTGACGTGGCGGTGATGTTGACGCCGCCACGTCACCGCACCAGGAAGTAAAAAACTTCCACGCATGCGTCAAATGCATTTGACGCATGTGCGGGCAGATATGTCCGCTGGTTAGTGTACTAACCAGCGGACATATCCGACAGACATGTCTCCGGCAGACAAATTTTAAAGCATGCTTTAAAATTTGTCCGCCGGTCAGACATGTCCTCTAGCCCATAAACACGATCGGATTTGTCTGCTGAAATGGTCCGTCGGACCAGTTTCAGTGGACAAATTCGATCGTGTGTACGCGGCCTTAAAAAAAGGACTACAGAACAGCTCGCTCCTCACTCATGATCATCAACACAGGTAAGGTGCGCTATAGTCTACAATGTAGTTTACCATTTTTATCAATGTACTTCAACATAACATTATTTTATGTTAAAGTTGAAATTGAATCCACTTAAATGTTGTCTTTCCCCTCTCCTACTAAGATTCTGGAGACAATAATGAGGTCCAATGAACTAAAACTGAGTAAAGAGAATGGAGGTTATACTGAACACAGTGTACCCAATCTTTTCTTCAAAAAATGCAAGTCAGTGACAGACGATTAGATTTAAAATCTCATATCAGCCCTACTACTACTACAAAAAAGCTTAAGACAGATC
This sequence comes from Rana kukunoris, assembly GCA_029574335.1. Classification (NCBI taxonomy): domain Eukaryota; kingdom Metazoa; phylum Chordata; class Amphibia; order Anura; family Ranidae; genus Rana; species Rana kukunoris. Next base: position 219,175,294 of record CM056052.1, read on the forward strand.
AGGTTCAATCAGCAGATCAAGCTGAAAACACTACTTAGGAGGTCTGTAAGCCTAAAATGCGTTCTCAGCCCTGTCGAAAAATTGACATCTCATAATACTTCTAGCAGAGCACTCAAGAGCCTAATGTTTCCTGACAAGCACTGGTCATAAAACTCCAGAGCCAGAGTTTGCGAATAACTATTGTTAAAACACTCCCTGGTCTGGTCAATAAGCATCTTAAATAATTCATAAAATGATCTACAAGAATACACCTTTACAGGTCTGGACTTACTTGACATCCAACTACCCTTAATACATATCCAGGGCTCAACTTTGTCATATTTCATAATACGGAAATGTTTATTAAAAGATCAAAATTTACAAGTACATGTCATTAGACAAAGACAAAACGCATAATCCATGACAGTGTCACTTATATACTACAATAAAGGATATGTCATTTTTGTTTCTTGATCTTTTCCAATCATAAACAACAGAAAAACAAAACAGATGGACATAGACAATACTAAGCACGTTTCTGTTCTGTGCACTATGAAGGTTACTGGGTGCATTCCAAAGTTCTTACATTATTTAAAGTCCACATTATAAGAATACAGTGCTGTTCCAACTTCGTAATTATGGCAACAATGGGATAAGGCCTTACTTCTCCAGGGAGATGACAGAATTAAAAACGGTCTGCGTTAGAGGGTCCCAATGTGATAGAGCAATGTCTATTACTTATGCTTGGTTACAAAATTCACACGCTACAACTGACGATAGATTTTGACAGGTCCCACTCCTTGCAAATGGACATTACTGACAATCAATGGAAAACAGCATGCATACTTTCACACAAATGTTCCATTAGCATTAAACACAAGAAACATACAAGCTCTTGACACACTGGTATGCCACCCTAGACAAACTTAAAAAATGGTACCCCCACACCGCAGATATCTGTTGGAGATGTGGAAAGGAAACAGGCACTCTCATACATATATGGTGGAGTGCCCGGTACTGAACTCTTTCTGGACCACAGTTAAGGGGGTTGTGAAGCAGATCACAGAGACCAGACTCGAGTTGACTGCAGCGGTTTGCCTGCTCCATATTACTAATTTCCCTCTGAAACGTTATAAACAATCCCTAACCAAACACTTATTGAACGCTGCTAAGTCCCTAATACAACTCCTCTGGAAATGCACCTGACACCCATCTATCCAAGATTGGCTGAAAAGGCGAATCAGAAACCTGTTACATGGAAGACACACTAGCCCAAACCACAGATAAAGTTGAAAAATACCAAAAAACGTGGTCTCCGTGGTTTGCTTTAAAGGCCTCCAATGCCTATGAAACACTAATGGATCTGTAGAAAAGGCTCCAAAACTGAGCCAAGTTACCCTCATGATACAAGCTAGAAGACGATCGGTCTCCATCAGACTTTGGATTCTAAACAATAAGAGTCATAAACCCTGCCAAAACGAGACACCCTACCTTCATCCCCTTTTACCTCTTTTCTACACTTTCCCATTCTGATTTATCCATCCTCCTACTAAGATATCAAAGCTAGTCTTATAAATAGATGATCCTAATTGATAGCAATGACTGTAAGATACTCATTATCAGTCAATGGACAGCCCATATTAAAGCTGCATTAGTATCCTCTCCATTTTCTATGTTGCATGTGTAGCACTACCCCCGGAGGAGCTGTTGGATTGTTTTGAGTGGCACATTTACCTCATGGCTCTTCCAAATTCCTAGGGGTAAATGGTGCATATAGCAGTAGTAAAGGAACGTCCGCAACAAGTGTCTTTTCTGTGCTCTTTATTACCCAGCCGGGTAAAAAAAATGAACTGGTGATGAAAGGATAGAGTTTGGAAGAAGAAGAACAGCAGATACAGTCCTGCTCCCATACATTACACTTTCTATACCACAATTGCCTGAGTGGGCTTAGCGTACCCGGACAGCCCTCTCTCACTGACCTGGCAGCCGGAGTATCACTCGAACTTAAAGAATAACATTTCTCCTATAGGACTATAGGAGAAATGTTATTCTTTAAGTCTATGTAGCTCTTTTTGAGCATGGTACCTTGTCTATATGCTGTATTACATATTGTGTATGGTGATGTGTTATACCACTATGTTTTTTAACCTCCAAATATTAATACATTTCATATTTTTATAATATACGGTGTACAAGAAGTACCGGGGGTACTTTTTCCATAACTGCCCTCCAATAAATGTCCAAAAGTGTAGAAGAGTGAATGAGGACATAAAGCAGAACTTCCCTTTTAGGGTAAAGTTCCACCTTAACTGACTCCAGTGATGATCATGCTCATTCTGGTGGCACTTACAGTAGATCTGTGTGTAGGATGAGACAGAGACCATTATCAAAATGCTAGTAAATTAGCTTAAATTGCAATTTCACCTTTACAGCACCTGGTCCCACTAAAAAAGGGGTTTGGACGGGACAAGAGAGCCCCCAGAAAGCAAAAAAAGGCAGGTCAACAACGGCTTAAGGTTCGAAAATATGAAAAAGGCTTTATTAGGGGTGGGGGTATCATATACATTAAATATCAAACATATGCGAGGAACAATGTATCCATTATAACACAATATACTCACAATACCTAACCATTTAATAATAAAAATAATAAAAAACGTGCTGCAGCAAATATAAATTTAAAAATGCAGAGCACTCTGACAGGCTTCAAAGATTAGCAAACACTGTCTGTCCAGAAAAGAAAGGCACCGCAAAAAACAATAATGTGCCGTTGGATAAGTGTGGAATTTTAGTGATATTTTAGGTATCCCGTCCACCCATGGCGAATCGGCTGGTACACCAATTAATAATTTAGGTTAACTCTAAAGGGAGAGTGGATTCCAGGATTCTTTTATTTTTTTATTGACCCGGTCCCACGAACCTGGAGCGCGACAATTGTCCGTTTTGACACATCGGATAGCCGCTTTACCAGTCAGGGGATCTGGAATCCCCATGGCTTGCTCTCATCTTCGCCCGTTGTAACAGGACAGACAACGCAGGTTCTGATTGGTTGGCACCAATTAGAATGCTACTAAACGTACCTCCTGTTGAGGTACACTTTGGAGATTAAGCCAAGGGGATTTCCAAGCCCCGGACCCGTGAGGCGGCTATACAAGGTCTCATAGCGGGAGATCGCCGGGGCTTCAGGTCATCGGGACCGGGGGGTGGGATGAGATGCCATTGATACCCGAGTTACTTCCGGGTATCGCGGCTCTGTCGACAGCCCGATCACCCTCACTAATGGCACGCTCAGTGCGCCGTTGTCTACGCTGCGCATGCACCATAGACATTGGTGTAGTCTTTTCTGCAAATATCTCCTAAACTGTGTAGGTTTAGGAGATATTTGTTGCACCTACAGATAAGCCTTAATCTAGCCAGGAAGTATATGATTACCCCTGGGAGAAGCAGGGCCAAAGACTTGCAGATAATTATTTGACTTCAGGGGCCGTATCTCTTTGTATAGAGCTCATTGCTGGCATGCACCAGGGATAGTGCATTCACAAATGTCAGTGGAAACGCTTTCATCTTTTAACAAATTGTGGTTTTACAGAACTATACTATGTTACTTCCTTCTTTGCCCTTATGTTGCCGTTGTGTATGAGGGACATCTTTTAAAAAACCAGGAGTCCACTGATGGGAGTTTAAGGACTTTTGGATATATACCCCTAAGGGGAAGGTGCAACTAGGCCTATTTGGTGACATCCCGGGAGGTGAGCGCATAGTATGACCGGTGGAGGGCACACTTGGTATTTTCACAAGATTATTAATATTGATTATTCACAATTGGATAACCTGTGGATTACACGTTAATATAGAAGATAGCACATTACTATGGACTAGATGATTTTTTTTTTATCCGCATTGACATTTTGTAATTAATTTTTAAGCACTGTTTGTGGTATCTATTTAGACTCCAGTATTGGTCACGGTTATCTATTTTTGGTCATTTGTATATATTTTTTGTGGGATTATTGATGAGATAGTACTTCACTTTGTTATTTATTTTTTCTGGTCAATACAGTTGGTGTTGAGCATCAACCTCCCCCTTATTCACATTGTGGTCACAGTTCACATATAATCACATTTAGTAGTTCAGAAGTTTTTTTTTCTTTAATGGCTGTGTGTTATTTTCTAGGGCACTCTAGGGCAGCTCACCTAGGCCGCAGCCGGGTGTACCAAGATGGCCGCCGCTCCGGAGCTAAGCCAAAGCCACAGCCCTTCCTATGCTATGGCCAAGGCAGCTAACAATTCGCGGATCACGTGGAGCGCCGACCCGAACATAGTGACCCATTCGGATCACGGATCAATGACAATCACTATTGTATACTCACAGTATACATATTAGAAGGAAGAACAAGAACGTGGAAAAAGTTATTTTTTTTTTTTTTTTTTTTCCGTAAACAATTTTATTAAATGAGAATGAAACATCATAGAATACAGACATGGATCATACATAAGCATATAGTCATACAAGTGTACATGGACTATAAATTCAGCATAGAGTGATGTAGAGTCATTATATCTGATAAGATCCTAGTCCCCACAGCTGGGACTATTGAGTTTTAGTAGTATGGCAGAAAGCCAAATCCTAACCAAGAGTATGATCTAGGAAGAGAGTGGGGAGATGAAGAAGAGAAGAGAGGAAGAAAGGAAGGAAAAAGGAGGGAAGAGGGGGAAGAGGAGGAGGGAGAAGAATAGGAAGAAGAGGGGAAGAGGGGAAAAAAGGGGAAAAAGAAGAGAGAGAAAAAAAAAAAAAAAAAAAGAGAAAGGGGGGGGGGGGTGGGACGGAGGGGGTGCAGGGAAGGATATTCTCTACGGGGAATCGTCAGCATCGGTGATCCTCCGCCAGGCCTACCAAACCACACGGGCAAAGGGCTGTTAATTCAGTAGGGATGAGCCCATCTACTTCACTGTCTAAGGACCGTGGGCCAGGAAGGTTTGAGTAGTTTTGAAGTGGGTCCAGCATGCCCAAGTGTTTGTAAATGCCGTAACGCGCTCTTGGGAGATATGAATTAACTCTTCCATTTCTTCAATCTTAGAAATCCTGTTAAACCATTCCCCAATCGTCGGAGTGTGTGTAGAGCGCCAATGTACTGGGATGCAGAGTCTCGCCGCGTTTACCATATGCATGGCCAGGGACTTAAAATACTCATGTCTGGTCAAATGCGTGTGATGCAGGAGGTATTGCGCCGGGGAGTAATCTAGAGCATATGTAGTGACATGTGCAATAAGCTTGTGTACTTCCTTCCAGAATGGTTGAAGAGAGCCACAGTCCCACCATATGTGGAGCATGGTCCCCTTCTCCCTTCCACATCTCCAACACGTGTCTGGGACTGTTGGGGAGAATTTGTGCAGGAGAGCCGGGGTTCTATACCAGCGTGTTGCAATTTTATAGCACGTTTCCTGAGTAGCAACATTAAGAGACCCCTTATGTATACAGTCATCGATACGGGTCCAATCTTCCTCAGTCAAGGGAACCCGAAGGTCAGATTCCCAGGCAACACGGGCTGGGTCTGGAGGACTGGGAGTGCTATCCGAAAGGATCTGATATATATTGGAGATCAGGTGTCTCTGTGGAGAGGACTGTACGCAAAGGTTTTCAAAGGGTGTTAGCTGTCTCGACCATATTTCGGATGATGGCTGCACGGAGAGGAAATGTCTCAGCTGTCTGTAAGACCAGAAGGGGAAAGAGTTGGACGGGGATTCAGATAACAAATCCTCGTAGGAGCGAGGGGATCCGCGGGAGTAGAAATGGCGTGCGTGAACTCGGTCATGAGGCCAATCGTGTAGCAGGAATGAGGAGGATAGACCTGGCAAAAAGTCCGGGTTACCTCTGAGTGGGGTTAAAGGCCCCGGAGCTGAGGAAAATGATGGAATTTTGAATGCACGCCCGGAAGCCTTGAGAGAGGGGTGGATGAGCGGATGGAGTTTAACTTCTGGGGGCCAGAGTCGAGCAGGTATCCAGGGGAGCGATTCAAGAGGGAGCTGCGTGAGCGACTTCTCCAGTATCACCCACCCCTTCCTGGTCTCATGGACGTTCCAGTCCACTATACGCATAAGGTGGCCCGCTAGATAATATTGGAAGAGATCCGGAAGGCCGATGCCTCCTCTGGTCTTCGGGCGGGTTAGCCTTGTGTACCTAATGCGAGGAGGTGAATTTTTCCAGATAAACGCTGACGCAGCTTTCTTATATGTTGCAAAGAAGAGGGGAGGCAAGCCAATTGGGATGCATTGCAAGAGGTACAGTAGGCGCGGTAGAATTATCATTTTCAAGAGGGCCGAGCGGCCGAACCAAGAGACATTAAGGGCCCCCCATTCCTTTAAATCCTGTTGGGCCTTTCTGAGGGCCACTAGAAAGTTATCATTATAGAGGTGGGCTAAATCAGCCGTAATTCGAATACCCAGGTACGTAATAGCCCTTTCATTCCACTGGAAGGGGAAGGAGGTTCGGCAGTCCTCCACGTCACGCCTCGGGAGTGATACATTCAATGCGTGGGATTTCGAATAATTGATCTTAAAATGGGATAATTTCCCAAAGAGTTCTATATCTAACAACAAATTTGGTAGGGAAATTCTCGGCAGGGTCAAGGAGAGGAGTATGTCGTCCGCGAAAGCGGCTACCTTATACTCCCTACCTCCCACCATCATGCCTTTGATATCGGGATTAGAACGGAGTTTGTTAAGGAAGGGTTCTAAGGTTAGAACAAAAATTAGGGGAGACAGGGGACAGCCCTGGCGGGTACCATTGCTTATGGGGAAGGCGTCCGACAGGTGACCGTTAACCCGCACATTCGCACTGGGGGTAGAATACAAAGCAGAAATATGCGCTAACATGCGCGGGTGAAGACCAATTGTTTTTAAGACTTCGCGCATGTAATCCCAGGCCACCCTGTCGAACGCCTTCTCCGCGTCAAGGGACAGGAAGAAGCCCCGCGTCTCGGAGACAGTGAGCCAATGGTGCAAGTTCAGTGCCCTGATAGTATTGTCCCTGGCCTCTCTTCCGGGGACAAAACCCACCTGATCCTGGGAGATCAGACCGGGTAAGAGTGGGGACAGCCTGTTAGCCAGGATCTTGGCGTATAGCTTGATATCCACATTGAGAAGTGATATCGGTCTGTAATTCTGGACTTGCGTAGCGTCTTTACCGTCTTTCGGTATAACCGTTACATGTGCCTCCGATAGACGACCCATTGGGGCAGACGGGGATGCTAGAGCGTTGAAGGCCGCAATCATTTTGGGTGATAAGGTAGTCAGGAAGGACTTGTAGTATTGGAGCGTGAACCCGTCAGGTCCTGGGCTCTTTCCTGGTTTCATTTGTTTCACCGCAGCTTGGAGTTCCTCTGCAGAGAGGGGCATGTCCAATTCCACTGAACGTGCCTCCGGAACTCGCCTAGGGCAGTACTGGGTCAGGAAGTTCCTAATTGCCTCCATCCTCCGTTCTTCCTGTACAGGATTCTGGTTAGAGGGTCTCAGATTGTAAAGTTTTGTGTAGTATCGTTCAAAACATTTTGCTATGTCTTCGTTTTTAGACAAGGCAGAACCGTGTTGATCACGGATTTGGTGGACCAAGTTGGAGGGTCTGGAGGTTCGTACCGCCTTCGCTAAAAGTCTCCCGCATTTATTACCCTGTTCATAAAACACTCTCTGACGAAGAACATAACATCGCCTGGCCCGCTTACCTAGTTCATCTAGGAGTAACGAGCGGGTGCGGGTAAGTTCCTGCAGAGAGCCTTGAGATAGAGAGGCTTTGTGCGAGGCCTCCAGTCTCCTGATCCTAGATGTTAGTTCCGCTATGGTCTCTTGGCGTATCTTCTTTAGTTTCGCCATCTGGGCCAGCAGTTCTCCTCGGACTACACATTTGTGTGCTTCCCATAAAGTAAGTGGGGACAAGTCTGGAGAAGCATTCTCCACAAAGTAGTTGCGTATCGTGGCTTCCAGTTGTGCAGAGAAGGCTGTATCCTTAAGTAAGGATGAGTTCAGTCGCCATGTCTTGGTCCTGGGGAGTGACTCAGGAAAGGCCAGGGTGACCGAGATGGGGTGGTGATCGGATAAGAACATTGGGTCTATGGTAGCTTGGGTAAGGTAAGTAAGATCAGATTGGGAGAGAAAGAAGTAATCTATGCGGGAATACTTCTGAAAGGGAGCAGAGAAAAAAGTATAGTCTTTGGTCGATGGGAACAAGGTGCGCCATGTATCGTGTAGCGTGAGACCCTGCAATTGCAACTTAATTTGTCGCAGGGCCCGATAGGGCAAGACAGAGGTACCCGTGGAGGTGTCGACTTCAGGGTTCAAAGGGACATTAAAGTCCCCTCCCAAGAGAACTATGCCTTCCTTAAAGGAGAATAGAAGGTCGTTAATCTTTTTAAAGAAGGAGACCTGGTGCTCATTTGGGGCATAAACATTCGCTAAGGTCAGGGGTCTGGATGCATATAGGCCCTTGATGAACACAAATCTGCCTTCTGGGTCCACCAAGGATTCTGATATCTGAAAAGGAGCATGCTTAGAGATTAACACAGAGACGCCTTTGGTCTTTGCCGAGGGATTCGTAGCGTGCAAGACAGTAGGATAAAGGGTGCTACAAAGCTTTGGAACCGAGTCAGATCGGAAGTGGGTTTCCTGCAAAAAGATGAACTGGGCTTTCTGCTTAGATAATGTGGATAGGACCTGGTATCGTTTTTCGGGAACATTCAGGCCTTTAACATTGAGCGATACACACTTCAGCGACAGGGAGCCACAGGGTTTCGAAGCCCTCTGCATATTTAGGTATCGATTAAGAAATCAGCAAGAGGGTAAACGGTGCGAGGACTGGGGCGGAAATGAATGCCACTTGGTAGGGACCGGTCCGGGCGGAGGATACGTCGAGAGCAACAATGGGATATATGTAGGTGGACAAACGAGGGGATGGGGTCGGGGAGAAACACCAAGGGGAGGGAGGGGAAGAGGCAGAAGAGAAAGAGGGGAAGAGAGAGAAGGAAGAAGAGAAGAAAAAAAAAAAGGGGGGGGGGGGGGGGGAGTGTTAGATAGCTAAATAAAGTAAGAGAGGGATAGAAAACCAAGGATCGGCACAGGGCACCGAGAGGGGAAAGTACCAGAGGTGGGAGTAGTCAGTCTAAACCACCTAGTAATTACAAGGCTGGAATGTCAGCAGGCTATTCAAAGCACTGCTGCTGGGGGGACAGTAAGTATGACTGAGCGCGTGTCACCACAGTACGGAGGGGCTAGCAAATGTCGTGGTGTGATGGGGAACCCAAAAGAGAGGTAGAGAGGTAGGGAGTGCATTGACAGGGCAGCATAGGTGGAGTAGGTGTAAATAAGGAGAGCCAAAGCGGAAGCTTCCCTACAGCCAAGAGTATTAGGAGCGCTTGCGGCCAGTGGAATCAGAGGAACAGCAGAAGCAGGCAGAGGTAAACAGTTTCAGAACCTGCCTATAAGTGTCAAACACAATTGGGATAAACGTGAACCGCTCCATCGGGATGAGAAAAAAAACAGAAAAGTAAAAAGTTAACAAAACAAGACCCGTCAAAAGGAGCATATGAACAGTGAGTAGCATAAACCAAGAACAGTTAAGACATATCAGGTATGGGTGCGCCCTGTCCCTGAGTGGCACAGCCGGTGATCTGAGCACGAGAAGTGTCACAGCAGGCCCAAGGTGTGTGTATGTGGGCAGCTAACCACAGTGGAGCCACAGCTGACAGGGTGGATGCGCAAGTTGTCCCTCCCCTCGTGTGTATGGAGGATTCCCCGCGAACCGCCAGCAACCAACCCACAACCGTCCCATAAGGGGAGGTCCTGATTACAGAGAAGAAATGGAGTGTAAGGGTGGAGAGCCATAGGCTCAAGGGGGTGAATACTGGCCATCCGCGGGGAGCTCCTGATGCTCATGACCTGCTGCTAAACATTTCAACAGTTTCCCCGTCTATAATCATTTAGGTATAGCGAACAACACCCCACTAGAGTAGGCTCCTGGCGCATGTCTAGAGTGCATCCGACAGAAATGGGAGGGAGGTATGTCAATACATAAGGTCCCAGATGGCTAGAGAGGGACCACAGTCCACCTCGCGCCAGCTGGGAGGCCACATGACCGAATAGAGAAAAAATAAAATAAAAGAAGGGGGTATTAAGGAGTACAATGCAGCCATGTGAGAACGGGTAACTAAAATTAAATAAATCAAAGCAAACAAAATCAGGAACAGAGAGGTTGTCCATGGGTTGCCAGCATCCACCCCGCAGTACACCCTGTACCTATAAAGGGTGTAAACACAGAGCCAGGGGCTGGGGGATATGGATCCTAGCGACCCGCAGAGAACAATGCGAACTACATCCAACTGTTATACATGGCAGTGGTATCAGAACGAGACAGATAGCAGACAGCACTTCAATGGCCTGGTCATCCGGTCTCCAAGGTGGCATTCCGCTGAAGACCCAAAAGACGCCACCACAGAGACAACAGGAGGCCATGTGCCTTGACATATATGTTAAAAAAAAAACCAAAGTATGTAGACGCTCCAGGAAGCTATGCAGTACCTGGAAAGTGCACATGTAAGGTCCCAGGTGGTGAGGGGGGAACCAGTTTTTCCCCTACACCAAGGGGGAGGTTCCCGGTCGTCATCTTACCCTTGCTGCTAAGACAAAAAAGGGGTTAGTCATACAAAATAAGAACAGACAAAAATAGAATAAGGATGAACAATAATAATGGGCAGGAAGTTAAAAAAAAAAAAAAAAAAAAAAATCTCGAATCCATAGTAATCTCGACCAGTCTCACATCATAGATTCACAGCAGTCCAAGAGTAGCAGGCAGGGTGTTGGTCAATGTGCCCGTGGCAGTATGCAGTTCCCTGCTGAAGAACTCTGGTTAAGGTGGGGTCGACGCCACTTCAAAGCAGCAGTCCCGATAGCAAATCTGAGGCAGTCAAACTGGTGGGGTTGGGGTAACAGTGGGCAGAGCAAGACAGTCGTGCAGGGGAGAGACACATTGGGATCAATAGTCAGCATGAGGATTGCGGCAAGCTCGGAGAGAGTTCTGTAGCAGCTTCGAGACAGTATAAGGCAGTGTGCAGTTCTCCCTAAGAGGTCCCATAGAAACCATCCGGAGTGATGTGGCGTGGTGCCTGCGTAAGAGACTATGGGGGCACAGATCAGATCATCGGTAACGGAGCAAGGATAGGGGACGCCACCCAGGAACAAGATGCGAAGACAGGACCTTCAACTTGATATAACTTGTAGAACCAAATCAGCAACTGGTGTAAGCTAGTCTAGTCAAACCGAGAGGAGCAGATATAAATAAAAAAAAAAAAAAAAAAAAAAAAAAAAAAAAGGTAAAGACACTCACAGGCAGGGAAATTCAGCCGACACGTGTGTCTCAGGCATCCAAGCGCTCTCTGCGTGGGGTGGTCGGGGGACCAGGCAGGGAAGAGTCCGATTTCCGCCGCCTAGAACGGTGCCTCTGCGCTTTCGGAGAGGGGTGATGCGACACTGGACGCCACGGCTCCGTCGGGAAGTGGAAGGTGCACCAGTCCGGCAGCTCTACCGTAGGTATGTCGAGTTGTTCACAGAATTGTTGGAGGTCATCCGGGGAGCGTAGGAAGGCGGATCGCCCCCTAGCAGAGGCAGTCAGGCAAAACGGAAACTTCCATCGGTAAATTATATTGCGATTCCGCAAGACATCCAGCAGGGGTCGCAAAGCTCGTCTATTTTGCAGGGTGATTTGAGAAAGATCCTGAAATAGTTTAATTTCAGCGCCATTATGCATAATGCGACCTCTTTCCCTAGCTTTCCTTAATATCTCCTCTGAGTGGAAAATTCACAATGCAGCATATGACATCCCTCGGAGGTTCACCATCACGAGGGGGGGGTCTGAGTGCTCGGTGTAACCTTTCCATCTCCACTGGAGAGTCCGCTGGGCGGCTTAGAAGATCGTTGAAGATGGCGCAGATCGTCTGCGGTAGGGCCCCCGCATCGACCCCCTCCGGGACCCCCCTGACCCTCACGTTGTGTCTGCGACCCCTATTGTCGAGGTCCTCGACATGGCGGTGCAGTTCAAACAAGTAGGAAAGTTGGGCATCATGAGCCTGTTGCACTTGCCTGATGGCCGCCGAGTGCAGCTGCGATGTCTGCTCCACGTCCGTGAGGCGGGTTGCAACCGCCCGGAACTCCGTCTTCAGGTCCATGATGGCTGCCGACAGGGTGTTAGTGATGCCGGATGCCACCCTATTGAGGTCCGATAGGCTCACCGAGGGACCCGCGGTACCGATGAGCGTCTCCCTATCCTCTGATTGTGAGTCCGAGGCGGCACTCGGGGAGGTAGGCCCCGCGGCCTGCGAGGTCTCGTGGGATTCAGAGCGGAGCGAGCGAAAGAGCTCTGGTATGTTCCGGCCGGGTTGTGTTCCGGAGTCCTTCGGTGCCCTGGAGGCTGAGGCACTCCTATTAGACTTGCCCATGGTTAATAAGCTTAGTGGTTCCCCAAAGAAAGCAGATTTCTACCCTCTGTCTGCCGGAGCTCTCCGTTCAAGCGGCCATCTCCTTGCTCAGCCAGGCCACGCCCCAAGTTATTTTTTTTTAACCTATGATTAACCACTTTGCAACCGCCCTATAGAGAAAGTACGGCTACAGGGCGGTTGCTCAATTCTAAGTGGCCGTTAATTAACGGCTTCTTAGAATCGCGCTCCCGCTCGCCTCCTGAGGCGCGCACACCGGAGCATCGGTGACCCCCGGCGCATCACGGTAAATTGCCGCTGATAGCGGCGGTTTACCACGTGATCGCTCCGTCCAATGACGGAGCGATCACTTGTAAACAAACCGGCATCATGTGCTGACGCCGGTTCCTCCCTCCTCTCGCTGTACCGATCAGTACAGTGTGAGAGGAGAGGGGAGGGAGCGGATGGCAGCGCCAGTGCTGTGGGCTGGATCTGTGACAAATGTAGTCACAGATCCATCCATCCATCCCTCCCTGCTCAGCCATCCCTGCTGCAATACTCTGCAATACTCTGGGCATATACTCTGCAATACTCTGGGCATATACTCTGCAATACTCTGGGCATATACTCTGCAATACTCTGGGCATATACTCTGCAATACTCTGGGCATATACTCTGCAATACTCTGGGCATATACTCTGCAATACTCTGGGCATATACTCTGCAATACTCTGGGCAAATACTCTGCAATACCCTGGGCAAATACTCCGCAATACTCTGGGCATACTCTGCAATACTCTGGGCATACAGCGCCCCTGTCCCCATACGCAAGTCCCGCCCCCATTTGAAAACGGTGTTCAAACCACACATGTGAGGTATCTCTGCGAACGTTGGAGCGAGAGCAATCATTTTGGCCCTAGACCTCCTCTGTAACTCAAACATGTAACCAGTCGCCTATGGGAATTTTTAAGTACCCGAAGTTTGGCGCCATTCCACAAGCGTGAGCAATTTTGAAGGGTGACAAAAAGGAGTCATTTGGGGGGTATTTGTACTTTTCTGGCATGTTAGGGTCTCAAGAAACGAGAGAGGCTGTCAGTACATCAGATGTGATGAAATTGATCAATTTTCAGTAATTGGTACCATAGCTTGTAGACCCCATAACTTTCACCCAGACTAAATAATATCCAATTTTTTTTTTTTTTACCAAAGATATGTAGCAGTATACATTTTAGGCAAAATTTATGAATAAAAAATACTTTTTTGCAAAATTGTATAATAGAAATGAAGAAAAATTATTATTTTTTGCAAACTTTTGTTCTTTTTTCATTTATAGCAAAAAAAAAAAACGCAGAGGTGATCAAATACCACCAAAAGAAAGCTCTATTTGTGGGGAAAAAAGGACAAAAATTTAATTTGGTTACAGTGTTGTCATTCAAACTGTGAGAGCACCGAAAGCTAAAAATTGGTCTGGTTATTAAGGGGGTTTAAGTGCCCAGTGGTCAAGTGGTTAAGGACTCATGCACACAAGGACGTTTTTACAGCTGCTGTTTTTGGCTTCAGATGTTTTTTTCTGCAGTCAATAAAATCTCCAGCATGTTATCCTATGTGTTGTTATCAACTGTTATCAACGCTCTAATGTTAAAAAAATGCCTAAAAACGCAGATAAACGTACAAAAACGCGGCTCACCAGCATTTAATGTTTTTGATCCATTGAAAAAAAAAAAGAAAAGAGGCTAAAAAACGCTATTGCAAAAACATTGAAAAACGTACAGCAAAGCTGCTGGCATTTTTAAAACGTTAATTGAACATTCAGTGTGCATGAGGCCTTTGTGTTTTTTAACAAACCTCACAATGGGCTAACACAGAATAGGATTAGCTTTGTTTTAAGCCATTTAGCAGGTATGTAAACAACAAGCAGATTGTGACGTCTCATAAACAAAGAAGTGCCATCAATTACAGGATGGCAGAGAAATCCTCTCCTGTACAGGAGTTACTTAGCAGAATGATCTCTCCAAGGAATGGGTAATTCTTTCATTCTGCTGCACTACGATTGACAGGTTTCCATTATCTGACTGGGTTTCTTAGGCCAGTGACAGTAAGAGACAGCAGTTCATTCTGATGTGTCAAAGATGGATGATATTGGCCTCACTTAGTACACTGCTAAACCTTCGAGTGTCACATTTAAGCCACTTGATTCATGTGTAGTTTCCACTACATGTAATTATTTACAGGATAAAGTGAACGGTGGTTGCAGAATATTAATGAAAGACCGAACAACATTTTGCTTGTCTTGGTGCCCAGTTCTTTAAATTAACACATGCTATGCCACCTATACTAATGAGAACAGATTTTTCCCTTGCAGTTTAACAATTACTTCAAAACGATTTGACGTCGATGACTGAATACAACTCTGAATGTAAAATATTATTATAATTTTTAATCTAGATTTTGATTGTCCTCTTAGATATGATCCTATGGGGCATTTCTAGATATTGTTTGACTCTCAGATTACAATTAAAAAATGTATATCCACTGATAACTATTAATTAAGTGCCCTTTTCCATTCATACAGTATATTGATGCATGGACACAAATTGTAGACAACTGTGGTAGGGGAGCTTGGAATACGTAACTTCCATTATATGTATAACTTTATTGTTCTTCTTTCTAAGCTCACCACTACTGTTAGGCCGCGTACACACGATCGGACATGTCCGATTAAAATGGTCTGCAGACCGGTTTCATCGGACCAGTTCGATGGTGTGTACGGCCTATCGCACGGTTTTCCATCAGACCAAAGTTTTAAAACATGCTTTAAAACCTGTCTGATGGAACATGTCCATCGGACAGGTTCGATGGTTAGTACACAAAAGCATCGGACCAAAAACCTGTGCATGCTCAGAATCAAGTCGACACATGCTTGGAAGCATTGAACTTCATTTTTCCATCACGTCGTTGTGTTCTACGTCACCGCGTTCTGGTCTCATTGGATTTTGGTCCGATGGTGTGTACGCACATCAGACCATCAGACAAGTTCAGAGTTGTCGGATGAAAACGGTCCATCAGACATGTCTGATCGTGTGTACAGGGCCTTAGTGGGAATCACTTCAAAGTAAGCCGACTGCTTTTCTTGCTGGTTTACATAACCAAGGATGTTACTTGGGCAGTAAGGAAGGAGTCCTTTACCAAAATAGGACACACAAAAAAAAGTTAAAAAATGTAAACGGTAAATAAATACATAAATTATTCTAACATTTTTCCATTTCAATAAAAATACAAGCATTGGTTAAAATAGCTAGGGGATCCATATAGAAAAAGGAATGAAATCAATTATGAATTCAGATGAAATTTGTCCTTAGGGCCCTTTCACACGTGCGGACCGGTTCGTACATTAGATCCGTTCAGTCACGTTTTTTTATCATCAGTTGTTGTCAGTAAACATCAGTTTTTATCCCTTTTCACTTCAGTTTTTCATCCGTTTTTCATCCGTTGTCATCCGTTTTTCATCCATTGTCATCCGTTTTTCATCCATTGTCATCCGTTTTTCATCCATTGTCATCCGTTTTTCATCCATTGTCATCCGTTTTTCATCCATTGTCATCCGTTTTTCATCCATTGTCATCCGTTTTTCATCCATTGTCATCCGTTTTTCATCCATTGTCATCCGTTTTTCATCCATTGTCATCCGTTTTTCATCCATTGTCATCCGTTTTTCATCCATTGTCATCCGTTTTTCATCCATTGTCATCCGTTTTTCATCCATTGTCATCCGTTTTTCATCCATTGTCATCCGTTTTTCATCCATTGTCATCCGTTTTTCATCCCTTTTTCATCCATTGTCATCCCTTTTTCATCCATTGTCATCCCTTTTTCATCCATTGTCATCCCTTTTTCATCCATTGTCATCCCTTGTTCATCCATTGTCATCCCTTGTTCATCCATTGTCATCCCTTGTTCATCCATTGTCATCCCTTGTTCATCCATTGTCATCCCTTGTTCATCCATTGTCATCCCTTGTTCATCCATTGTCATCCCTTGTTCATCCATTGTCATCCCTTGTTCATCCATTGTCATCCCTTGTTCATCCATTGTCATCCCTTGTTCATCCATTGTCATCCCTTGTTCATCCATTGTCATCCCTTGTTCATCCATTGTCATCCCTTGTTCATCCATTGTCATCCCTTGTTCATCCCTTGTTCATCCGTTTTTCATCCATTGTCATTCGTTTTTCATCCGTTTGTCATCCGTTTGTCATCCGTTTGTCATCCGTTTGTCATCTGTGTTGTCATCCGTTTTTCATCCGTTGCCATTCGTTTTTCATCCGTTGCCATTCGTTTTTCATCCGTTGTCATCCGTTTTTCATCTGTTGATATCCGTTTTTTCATCCGTATAGGTCTGTTTTTTTTCTTTAGAACTTTATTTAACCACTTAATTACTGGGCACTTAAACCCACTTAATAACCAGACCAATTTTCAGCTTTCGTTGCTCTCACATTTTGTTGTCAATGACCGTTGTCAATATCCGTTTTTCACTCAGTCATACAACACTGTAACCAAATGTTTTTCATCCGTTGAATTTTTGTCCTTTTTTTCCCACAAATAGAGCTTTCTTTTGGTGGTATTTTATCACCTCTGCGGTTTTTATTTTTTTCGCTCCGTTTTTCATCCGTTGTCAAATGATCCGTTGTCAATCCGTTGTCAAAACGAAAATTTTGTAAAAAAATGAAATTTTCTTCATTTCTATTATAACATTTTGCAAAAAAGTAATTTTTCTTCATAAACTTGGCCTAAAATTTATACTGCTACATACAGTGCGGAAAATAAGTATTTGAACACCCTGCTATTTTGCAAGTTCTCCCACTTGGAAATCATGGAGGGGTCTGAAATTGTCATTGTAGGTGCATGTCCACTGTGAGAGACATAATCAATAAAAAAATTCCAGAAATCACAATGTATGATTTTTTTAACTATTTATTTGTATGATACAGCTGCAAAGAAGTATTTGAACACCTGAGAAAATCAATGTTAATATTTGGTACAGTAGCCTTTGTTTGCAATTACAGAGGTCAAACGTTTCTTGTAGTTTTTCACCAGGTTTGCACACACACTGGAGGAGGGATTTTGGCCCACTCCTCCACACAGATCTTCTCTAGATCAGTCAGGTTTCTGGGCTGTCGCTGAGAAACACAGAGTTTGAGCTCCCTCCAAAGATTCTCTATTGGGTTTAGGTCTGGAGACTGGCTAGGCCACGCCAGAACCTTGATATGCTTCTTACAGAGCCACTCCTTGGTTTATCCTGGCTGTGTGCTTCGGGTCATTGTCATGTTGGAAGACCCAGCCTCGACCCATCTTCAAAGCTCTAACTGAGGGAAGGAAGTTGTTGCCCAAAATCTCGCAATACATGGCCCCGGTCATCCTCTCCTTAATACAGTGCAGTCGCCCTGTCCCATGTGCAGAAAAACACCCCCAAAGCATGATGCTACCACCCCCATGCTTCACAGTAGGGATGGTGTTCTTGGGATGGTACTCATCATTCTTCTTCCTCCAAACACGGTTAGTGGAATTATGACCAAAAAGTTTTATTTTGGTCTCATCTGACCACATGACTTTCTCCCATGACTCCTCTGGATCATCCAAATGGTCATTGGCAAACTTAAGACGGGCCTTGACATGTGCTGGTTTAAGCAGGGGAACCTTCCGTGCCATGCATGATTTCAAACCATGACGTCTTAGTGTATTACCAACAGTAACCTTGGAAACGGTGGTCCCAGCTCTTTTCAGGTCATTGACCAGCTCCTCCTGTGTAGTCCTGGGCTGATTTCTCACCTTTCTTAGGATCATCGAGACCCCACGAGGTGAGATTTTGCATGGAGCCCCAGTCCGAGGGAGATTGACAGTCATGTTTAGCTTCTTCCATTTTCTAATGATTGCTCCAACAGTGGACCTTTTTTCACCAAGCTGCTTGGCAATTTCCCCGTAGCCCTTTCCAGCCTTATGGAGGTGTACAATTTTGTCTCTAGTGTCTTTGGACAGCTCTTTGGTCTTGGCCATGTTAGTAGTTGGATTCTTACTGATTGTATGGGGTGGACAGGTGTCTTAATGCAGCTAATGACCTCAAACAGGTGCATCTAATTTAGGATAATAAATGGAGTGGAGGTGGACATTTTAAAGGCAGACTAACAGGTCTTTGAGGGTCAGAATTCTAGCTGATAGACAGGTGTTCAAATACTTTTTTGCAGCTGTATCATACAAATAAATAGTTAAAAATTCATAAATTGTGATTTCTGGAATTTTTTTTTTTTGATTATGTCTCTCACAGTGGACATGCACCTACGATGACAATTTCAGACCCCTCCATGATTTCCAAGTGGGAGAACTTGCAAAATAGCAGGGTGTTCAAATACTTATTTTCCGCACTGTATCTTTGGTAGCAAAACAAAAAAAAATTGGATATTATTTAGTCTAGGTCTAAAAGCTATGGTACCAATTACTGAAAATTGATCAATTTAATCACATCTGATGTACTGACAGCCTCTCTCATTTCTTGAGACCCTAACATGCCAGAAAAGTACAAATACCCCCCAAATGACCCCTTTTTGGAAAGAAGACATTCCAAGGTATTTAGAAAGAGGCATTGTGAGTTTTTTGAAGTTGTCATTTTTTCCCATAATTCTTTGCCTAATCAAGTTTTTCTTTTCATTTTTATTTTCTTTCCACACAATTTTCATATTAGCAGGTTATTTCTCACACACAGCATATGCATACCACAAATTACACCCCAAAAACACATTCTGCTATTCCTCCCGAGTATGGCGATACCACATGTGTGAGACTTTTACACAGCGTGGCCACATACAGAGGCCCAACATGCAGGGAACGCCATCAGGCATTCTGGAGCACCCAGCCAATTCTGACATTTCTCTCCTACATGTAAAAATGATCATTTATTTGCTAGAAAATTACATAGAACCCCAAAACATTTTATATATGCTTTTTTAGCAAAGACCCTAGAGAATACAATGGCGGTTGTTTCAACTTTTTATCGCGCATGGTATTTGCACAGCAATTTTTCGAACAAATTTTTTTTTGGAAATAAAACAGTTTTGTGCTTTTAAAAAAAAAAAAAAACATTAAATTTAGCCCAATGTTTTTGCATAATATGAAAGATGAAGTTACGCCGAGTAAATAGATACCCAACATGTCACCCTTCAATATTGCACACGCTCGTGGAATGGCGCCAAACTTCGCGACTTAAAAATCCCCATAGGTGACGCTTTAAATATTATTACTGGTTACATCTTTTTAGTTGGAGAGAAGGTCTAGGGCCAAAATGATTGCTCTCGCTCTAACGTTCGCAGCGACACCTCACATGTGTGGTTTGAACACCGTTTTCATATGTGGGTGGGACTTACGTGCACGTTCGCTTCTGTATACGAGCACGCGGGAACAGGGTCGATTTAATTTTTTTTTTTTTTTTTTTATTGTTCATTTTACTTTATTTATTTTAGTTTGACACGTTTTTCCCCAAAAATAGATGTTTTGATTACTTTTATTCCTATTACAAGGAATGTAAACATCCCTTGTAATAGGAATATAGCGTGACAGGTCCTCTTTACAGTGAGATATGGGGTCAATAAGACCACACATCTCACCTCTAGGCTGGGAAGCCTGAAAAAAAAACGACCGCAGAGTATTGCGCAGGGAGTATTGCGCAGGGAGTATTGCGCAGGGAGTATTGCGCAGGGAGTATTGCGCATGGGGTACTGCAGAGTATTGTTCAGAGTATTGCGCAGGGGGTACTGCAGAGTATTGTTCAGAGTATTGCGCGGGGGTACTGCAGAGTATTGCGCGCCGGGGTACTGCAGAGTATTGCGCGCCGGGGTACTGCAGAGTATTGCGCGCCGGGGTACTGCAGAGTATTGCGCGCCGGGGTACTGCAGAGTATTGCGCGCCGGGGTACTGCAGAGTATTGCGCGCCGGGGTACTGCAGAGTATTGCGCGCCGGGGTACTGCAGAGTATTGCGCGCCGGGGTACTGCAGAGTATTGCGCGCCGGGGTACTGCAGAGTATTGCGCGCCGGGGTACTGCAGAGTATTGCGCGCCGGGGTACTGCAGAGTATTGCGCGCCGGGGTACTGCAGAGTATTGCGCGCCGGGGTACTGCAGAGTATTGCGCGCCGGGGTACTGCAGAGTATTGCGCGCCTGGGTACTGCAGAGTATTGCGCGCCTGGGTACTGCAGAGTATTGCGCGCCGGGGTACTGCAGAGTATTGCGCGCCGGGGTACTGCAGAGTATTGCGCCGGGGTACTGCAGAGTATTGCGCCGGGGTACTGCAGAGTATTGCGCCGGGGTACTGCAGAGTATTGCGCAGGGTACTGCTGAGTATTGCGCGGGGTACTGCTGAGTATTGCGCGGGGTACTGCTGAGTATTGCGCGGGGTACTGCTGAGTATTGCTGGGGGTACTGCTGAGTATTGCGCGGGGTACTGCCGAGTATTGCTGGGGGTACTGCTGAGTATTGCGCAGGGGGTTGCAGGGATCTGTGACTGCAATAGTCACAGATCTATCCACAGCGCTGCTGCCATCCGCGCTTCCCCTCTCACACTGTACCGATCGGTACAGAGAGAGGAGGGAGGAACCGGCATCATCAAATGACGCCGGTCTGTTTACATGTGATCCCGCCGTCATTGGACGGCGCGATCACGTGGTAAACCGCCGCTATCAGCGCCCCAGCGCGACTCTGGAATCACGTTATATAACGTGATCCCAGAGTTAAGCAACCACCTTGCCGCCGTTATTTTTCGGCAGGTGGTTGCCAAGTGGTTAATCAGTTTTTCATGAATTTTTCCATGATTTTTTGTTTTCCCCAGCATGGCAGGTGATGTGACAGGTGACGTGGCAAGTGGACAATTCACAAATTGTGGCAGGCATATGGATGCCGACATATGGGTGGACTACAAGTTTAACCATGCCAACCCACCCCCCCCCCCATACCACAAACTGCTTACCACGTATCCGACACCGTTTATTGCTGAGCGACAACCAGTTCGGTGTGACCTTAGGAGAGGCACTGTCATTGCTGGACATTTTTTAGATTTCAGAAATGCTGAAGGGTAAGAAAGACAGTTCTATCTCAACAACATTCTGGTTCCTAAAGCTTCAATAAAGGTGCTCTATCCATTTGGCTTTAACCTACAGGCGGCAGTTGCAGAAAAGCTTAATCCTTGGTAGCACCTTCTCATTCTTGTTTTGAGTAGATGAGAAGGACTGTGGTCAAAGCTGAAAAAAAGACTCTCACACCAAGGCCTACTGTAACTCCTGCATTTAGCTTTTCCAAATGCAGGAGAAATTATCTGGGAAGCATGAACAACTTGTACACTTCCAAGATCACTTTTTCTTGCAATTAGATGCTCCTGCTTAAAAGCAGCTTGGCAATGTTTACATGTGTTTAGATATTCTAATCAAATCTTGGACACACAGAATTCTATTTTCTCTAAAACGTATTACCTGATATATTTGTATGCATTAAGAAATGTCCTCTAAACACATATAAACATAAGTGTGACAGTGAACATGTAAATGAGGCCTAAGGGATAGTGTAAATTGGTGGTGTAAAATTTGCAGTAAGGTATAAAACTTTTTTTTTAAATGCTTCAAAAATGCCGACTAGCATTGCACCGATATTGGTATTAGTGCCAATACTAAGCAAAGTACTCATGCAAAATGCTCCGATACTAAGACCAATACCTTCAGACTGGCTGGTTTGCAGTGTGATTTCAAAGTCTGGTGTAATTTTTTCAGAGGTTCAGGTTTGATTCCAATGCAAATTGTAGCGTATGAGACTAGAAACTGCACCTGAACAAGACTGAAATCACACAGGACTCTGTTTCTGGCCCGCACGTATGTGAACTGGCTAGAACAATTCACATGAAAACTGATGTGAAACTGATGTCTTTGCAAGTGAAATCTGTGCGGATTTCCCATCAGTGTTCATGTATTTATGGTGTGAACGAGCCCTAAAAAACTGTCACAGGACACTAAAAATAGGTATTGGTGAGAACTTGGCGAAAAGTATTAGTATACTGGTATCAGTGCACCTAATGCAGACCATTGTGTTCATTTACGTAAAAGGAACCTGAGAAAAATTACAGAATCCATCATTCTCATCCTTGGTTGACAAAGTAGTGATTCACTGAAGCGTAAATAAGCATGTGTGTGTGAGGCCGCGTACACACGGCAGGGAATCTCGACGGGCAGAACACATCGTTCCGCCCGTCGAGGTTCCCTGCCGGCCGTCGAAAACGGCGACCCGCCCGTCGGGAATGGCAACCAGCCATTCTTCCGGGCGGGCCGTCGAGGAAATAGAGAGCGTGCTCTCTATTTCGGCTCGACGGGCTTCCCGACGGGAAGCTCGCCGAGACCGTACACACGGCCGAGGTCCTCGCTGGAATGTGCATTCCAGCGAGGTTCTCGCTGGTTTTCAGCGAGAACCTCGGCCGTGTGTATGGCGGCTCAGCCGTCACTAGCTGCCTGTTTTTGCCAGGTCCATGACCCACTAAACTAGAACTGGATGACTGCTCTTGTGCCCGCCCTTTCAAAAAAACAAGCCCGCAGTGGCATCTCCCATATGTTTATGGGGTGTAAGCTCCCTTCAAATAAATTCATTTTAAAAGCTTGTTGGTTATATTTCTACAAATGTACCCTACAGGAATACAAAGAATGTGTATTTTTCACATTTGAACATGGTTACAATTTAGGGCTGTAAAAGCTTGTTGAGTGGCTATTTGATACAATGACACATGTACATAATAAAAATTACCAAGTAGCTGAAGCTGAGGATTTAGTTATGCTAATAGTAATGAAAAATGCTGATCTTGCTTTCCATGTTCTGTTATCCATGTGGTTCATTCTGACACTATCAAAGAGCTATCGGTCTTCTCTAATTTAGCAGTTCTTTTATAGAATAGGTAGAGGTTACATTAGCCAGCAGAGGTTAGTACTGAAAGAAGGAAATACATGCAGCAATTCTTAATACAATATTTACATATTTATTACAGGGCACTTAACAGCTTTCAATTTCTTGCCATGTTTTCATCAATTAGCTCTCACGACACTCAAGAGATGAAAGGTCCATATGTAATTTTATTTCATACTGTATACTGTATCAGCTGCACACTGCTAAGCTCTTAGCTTTAAACTCACTGGACACTTAATTCTCTGGGACAAACTTATGATGCCAGTGGGACATTTGCCAATGATCCCACTTCTATTCATTACTACTTTAATCCAATACGTAACAGTTAGGGATGAGCCAAACACCCCCCCGTTCGGTTTGCACCAGAACCTGCGAACAGACCAAAAGTTTGTGTGAACATTAGAACCCCATTAAAGTCTATGGGACTCGAATGTTTGAAATCAAGTGCTAATATTAAAGGCTAATATGCAAGTTATTGTCTTAAAAACCTGGGTCCTGCCCCTGTACCAATGCAAAAAAAAGTTTTAAAAACTGCATTTTTTTCGGGAGCAGTGATTTTAAATTACATTTTATCCCTCAGAAATTACACTTTGTGCAGGGACAGTTCTAAGCCCGGGAAACAATCGGTGCTTTACAGGCATACTATACACCCCCCAGGTATGAAATTTAAAGGAATACTTCACTTTTATTGTTTCACTTTAAGCATTATTAAAACCACTGCTCCAGAAAAAAAATGCATTTTTTTTTTACTTTTTTTTTTGCATTGATACATGTCCCTGGGGCAGGACCCAGGTCCCCAAACACTTTTTATGGCAATTACTTGCATATAAGCCTTTAAAATTAGCACTTTAGATTTCTCCCATAGACTTTTCCAGGGTGTTCTGCAGCTTTTCGAACAGGCAATGTTCGAGTCTTAGGCCGCGTACACATGATCGAATATATCTGCTGAAACTGGTCCGCAAACCAGTTTCAGCGGACAGATTCGATCGTGTGTACGGGCTAGCAGACAGGTTTCCAGCAGACAAAAGTTTTAAAGCATGCTTTAAAACTTGTCTGCTGGAAAGCCGCCTGTCGGATATGTCCGCTGGTTAGTACGCCTAACCAGCGGACCGAAATCTCCCGCATGCGTCAAATGGATTTGACGCATGCGTGGAAGTATTTTACTTCCTGGTTTTGTGACGTGGCTGCATCAACGTCACCGCGATGTCTGTCCGCTGGGATTTTGGTTTGATCGTGTGTACACAGATAGAACCAAAACATCCCAGGAGACATGTCCGATGAAAATGGTCTGTCGGACCGTTTTCATCGGATATGTCTCCTCGTGTGTACGCGGCCTTACATGAGTTTGACTCAAACTCGAAGCCCATCTCTAGTAACAGTCTATTGCAGGGATCTCAAAATTCCCATCATGCCTAGTCATGTCTGTCAATGTCAGTTTTACAATGCCTCAAGGGACGTGTAGTTCTGCAACAGCTGGAGGGTGGTAGTTTGGGGATCCCTGGTCTATTGTATAAGACACAATTTCCCCCATGGTTTGACCTCATAAAGCAGACCATCCAGTCATTCTAAACTAAGTTTTGGGCTAAGAACTGCACAGTTGCCATGTTTCTATACAGAAACAGAATTGTAGTGGCCACCAGGCATATACTTTAAAAGAGGACGCCAGTGAACCGGACATAACCAAAAAGTAAAAAATGTATAACGTGAATATTAAAAGGTAAAATCAAAACCTAAACCCTTGGGGTGTTTGTTCTTAGCAGAACATTGCTTTAAAAACATGAACTTGTCTGACAGGTTGACTTTAAGACACACTACAACTATTCTAGGAAGATAAAAAAAAAAATTACACACGCTTCAAAATGGCTTCCACAGCAAACCAATATATTTGCTGTCAGATTTTCAATGCCAGGATTTTAGATATGACAATGTTATTCTTGCAGCAGCCGGATTATGCATTGACTTTAGTTTGGCCATACTGCTAAACTGCATGCTCTTTCATCTTTGGCCATGAACTGCATACCGAGACATCTAGTTACGATGCTTCTGCTCAGTAGTTGGGATGAAAAGCCACATCTCTATACTTGAAATAATTATCATTAAATACTATATGTGAGCTGAATAGTTTAGCAGGTTATTATGCATCTTGGCACAACAGTGGTTTCCCAGGTGAATTAAAATTTTAACTTCTCCTCATCCTGTTCTTTGTAATCCTCTTGTAAAACAACATTTTACTCTATTGGTATTTCAAACTTGTAGGACTAATTATTATTAATATCATTATAAAGCCCAATGATCTTTCTGCACTCATCTAGTTTTGGCATGGAATCAACAAATTCACAGGAGCCTGATTGTGTTATAATAACACAATAATGAATGAGGAGTAGAAGATGCGTTGTTCCCATAAGTCAGACATTTAATGGCTTATATTCCAATTCATCGGACACGTAGATATGATAGATGAGGCCGCTTTCTGTGCCATGACATTTCCAAGGCAGCAGACCAGACAAGTATCTGACTACGTGTTTTGCTGTTTTTTTTTTTCTTCTTCTTTTAGGAGACATCACGCACTGCGGATCTGGAAAATGGGCATCTTTAGTTCAGATGCTCAGCTAAAAAGTACATTGTTCTACTACAAGTCCAGACACCAAAAGATTTTGACCTTTTATTCAATAAAGACCTATTACTTTACATAACTTTGAGCTTCAGTTATCTGTGCTAATTAAAATCCACCTAATTGGACTAATGAATTCACCCAAATCTAGTTCAAGACTTGGCCAATTAAGGTCCATTATTCCTAAAATATATTTTCACTCTTAAAAACGTATTAAAAGCAGGTTTTTGGGAGGATTTACGTGACAAATCACACACATACAGCTTCCAATTTTACCAGAAGTTTGTCTATTTTGTTTTAATAGTCCTATCTACAGCTAAACTCAAGCATAGGAGTCAACACAAAGTAGAAATACATAGGCACAAACTAAAGGTGGTCCTACACATATATTATTTTTTATAGACTTCTGTAGAATTATAGTAAAAATCTAGCACATTCCTCCATCCAACCCCCCCAAATGACCCCATTTTGGAAAGAAGACACCCCAAGCTATTTGCTGAGAGGCATGTTGAGTCCATGGAATATTTAATTTTTTTGCCCCAAGTGATTAAATAATGACCAAAAAATTAAAAAATTTTTTTTTTACAAAACGTTGTCACTAAATGATATATTTCTCGCACATGCCATGGTTATACAGTGCCTTGCGAAAGTATTCGGCCCCCTTGAACTTTGCGACCTTTTGCCACATTTCAGGTTTCAAACATAAAAAGATATAAAACTGTAATTTTTTTTGAAGAATTAACAACAAGTGGGACACAATCATGAAGTGGAACAAAATTTATTGGATATTTCAAACTTTTTTAACAAATAAAAAACTGAAAAATTGGGCCTGCAAAATTATTCAGCCCCCTAAAGTTAATACTTTGTAGCGACACCTTTTGCTGCGATTACAGCTGTAAGTCGCTTGGGGTATGTCTCTATATCTAGTTTTGCACATCGAGAGACTGAAATTTTTGCCCATTCCTCCTTGCAAAACAGCTCGAGTTCAGTGAGGTTGGATGGAGAGTGTTTGTAAACAGCAGTTTTCAGTTCTTTCCACAGATTCTCGATTGGATTTAGGTCTGGACTTTGACTTGGCCATTCTAACACCTGGATAGGTTTATTTGTGAACCATTCCATTGTAGATTTTGCTTTATGTTTTGGATCATTGTCTTGTTGGAAGACAAATCTCCGTCCCAGTCTCAGGTCTTTAGCAGACTCCCTCAAGTTTTCTTCCAGAATGGTCCTGTACTTGTCTCCATTCATCTTCCATCAATTTTAACCATCTTCCCTGTCCCTGCTGAAGAAAAGCAGGCCCAAACCATGATGCTGCCACCACCATGTTTCACAGTGGGGATGGTGTGTTCAGGGTGATGAGCTGTGTTGCTTTTACGCCATACATAACATTTTGCATTGTTGCCAAAAAGTTCGATTTTGGTTTCATCTGACCAGAGCACCTTCTTCCACATGTTTGGTGTGTCTCCCAGGTGGCTTGTGGCAAACATTTAAACAACACTTGTTATAGATATCTTTAAGAAATGGCTTTCTTCTTGCCACTCTTCCATAAAGGCCAGATTTGTGCAGTATATGGACAGAGTCTCCCACCTCAGCTGTAGATCTCTGCAGTTCATCCAGAGTGATCATGGGCCTCTTGGCTGCATCTCTGATCAGTCTCCTCCTTGTATGAGCTGAAAGTTTAGAGGGACGGCCAGGTCTTCGTAGATTTGCAGTGGTCTGATACTCCCTCCATTTCAATATTATCGCTTGCACAGTGCTCCTTGGGATGTTTAAAGCTTGGGAAATCTTTTTGTATCCAAATCCGGCTTTAAACTTCTCTACAACAGTATCTCAGACCTGCCTGGTGTGTTCCTTGTTTTTCATGATGCTCTCTGCACTTTAAACGGACATCTGAGACGATCACAGTGCAGGTGCATTTATACGGAGACTTGATTACACACAGGTGGATTCTATTTATCATCATTAGTCATTTAGGTCAACATTGGATCATTCAAAGATCCTCACTGAACTTCTGAAGAGAGTTTGCTGCACTGAAAGTAAAGGGGCTGAATAATTTTGCACGCCCAATTTTTCAGTTTTTTATTTGTTAAAAAAGTTTGAAATATCCAATAAATTTCGTTCCACCTCATGATTGTGTCCCACTTGTTAATTCTTCAAAAAAAAAAATTAGTTTAATATCTTTATGTTTGAAGCCTGAAATGTGGCAAAAGGTCGCAAAGTTCAAGGGGGCCGAATACTTTCGCAAGGCACTGTATGTGGAATTGCACCCCAAAATACATTCTGCTGCTTCTCCTGAGTATGGGGATACCACATGTGTGGGACTTTTTGGGAGCCTAGCCGCATACGGGACCCCAAAAACCAATCACTGCCTTCAAGATTTGTGTGAGTGAAATCAAAAATGTATGTCCTTAGAAATCTTGAAGGTGGTGATTGGAATTCGGGGTCCCGTACGTGGCTAAGCTCCCAAAAAGTCCCACACATGCGGTATCCCCGTACTCAAGAGAAGCAGCAGAATGTATTTTGGGGTGCAATTCCACATATAACCATGGCATGTGTGAGAAATATATCATTTAGTGACAACTTTGTGCAAAAAAAAATAACTGTTTGTTTGTCATATTCCCGCAACTTGCGTCAAAATATAAAATATTCCATGGACTCAACATGCCTTTCAGCAAATAGCTTGGGGTGTCTACTTTCCAAAATGGGGTAATTTGGGGGGGGGGGGGGTTTGTGCTATTTTGGCATTTTATGGCCTTCGAAGCTGTGATAGGTAGTGAGGAGTGAAATAAAAAAATTACACCCTTAGAAAGCCTGAAGGTGGTGATTGATTTTTGGGGTCCTGTACGCAGCTAGGCTCCCAAAAAGTCTCACACATGTGGTATTCCCGTACCCAGGAGAAGCAGCAGAATGTATTTTGGGGTGCAATTCCACATATGGGGGGTGTATGCTTTGGGCGTGGGTGTAAGCGTTACTGGCACTAACTAGCAGCACCAGCGACATTAATACAGCGATCAGAAAAGCGATCGCTTAGTGACGCTGGCAATAGGGGGTGAAAGGGTTAACTCTGGGGTAATCAGGGGTTAAAACCTTTATTAGAAAATGTATGGGGGTACCTAACGCTATATAAACCTTGGCGGGCGAACCTCAAAAAATAACTAGCTACCTAGCGGCACTAGCGACACTAATACAGCGATCAGAAAAACGATCGCTTAGCGACACTGGCAATAGGGGGTGAAAGGGTTACCTCCAGGGGCAATCAGGGGTTAAAACCTTTATTAGAAAATGTACGGGGGTACCTAATAAAGGTTTTAACCCCTGATTGCCCCTAGAGTTAACCCTTTCACCCCCTATTGCCAGCGTCACTAAGCGATCGTTTTTCTGATCACTGTATTAGTGCCGCTGGTGCCGCTAGGTAGCTAGTTATTTTTTTAGGTTCGCCGCCATGTTTTTATAGCGTTAGGTACCCCCATAAATTTTCTAACGCTATAAAAACATGGCGGCAAACCTCAAAAAAATAACTAGCTACCTAGCGGCACCAGTGACACTAAGGTGGTTTGCCGCCATGTTTTTATAGTGCCTCCTTACATCTCAGGTGTCACTGTCCCCAGCCAGCGGAGTTCTTCCTTACATCTCAGGTGTCACTGTCCCCAGCCAGCGGAGTGCTTCCTTACATCTCAGGTGTCACTGTCCCAAGCGGAGAGCTTCCTTACATCTCAGGGGTCACAGTCCCCAGCCGAGTGCTTCCTTACATCTCAGGTGTCACTGACCCAGGCGGAGTGCTCCTTACATCTCAGGTGTCACTGTCCCCAGCCAGCAGAGTGCTCCTTACATCTCAGATGTCACTGTCCCCAGCGGAGTGCTTCCTTACATCTCAGGTGTCACTGTCCCCCGCAGAGTGCTTCCTTACATCTTAGGTGTCACTGTCCACAGCGGAATGCCTCCTTACATCTCAGATGTCATTGTGCCCAGCGGAGTGCTCCCTTACATCTCAGGTGTCACTGTCTGTCCCCAGTGGAGTGCTTCCTTACATCTCAGGTGTCACTGTCCCCAGCCAGCAGAGTGCTCCTTACATCTCAGATGTCACTGTCCCCAGCGGAGTGCTTCCTTACATCTCAGGTGTCACTGTCCCCCGCAGAGTGCTTCCTTACATCTTAGGTGTCACTGTCCCCAGCGGAATGCCTCCTTACATCTCAGATGTCATTGTGCCCAGCGGAGTGCTCCCTTACATCTCAGGTGTCACTGTCTGTCCCCAGTGGAGTGCTTCCTTACATCTCAGGTGTCACTGTCCCCAGCCAGCGGAGTGCTTCCTTACATCTCAGGTGCCCCCCCCCATTAGAGCCCTTTTATATCCCAGCAGGCAGCAGCAGTGTCTCTGCTGCCATTACTGAAGGCTGGGGGGGAACAAATTAGAGGCAACCATTTTCCAGAAGACAACAGACGAGTTATAAACAAGAAGGAAGCCTGCCGAGTGGCTACAATAGAAATTGAGCAGCGACAACGCCCACCCACCACCCCTTTCCACAACAGGTCACAGATGACAGACAGGGGCGGGGGGTGAGAGGTGCCGCAGCTCCATTTCTATTGTAGCCACTCGGTAGGCTCCCTTCTCATTTATAACTAGTCTGTAGTCTTCTGGAAAATGGCTGCCGGCGGAGACATTATCTCGGGCGGACGTGGACCTCCAGCAGCAAGTGCCGCCATGTATATATATACATATACATACACACACACAGGATGTATGTGCTATTAAGGGTCTTGTATACATTGTGCACCACTGCTGCGGAAAACCATTTACATTTACTAATGCATTACTTGCCAGTTGTAAATTCATCTGCTCTATTATTCATGCCATTAGGTTTAAGTCACTTTTATAAAGGTTATAAGAATGAAAAACACAACTTACCATAGTCATATATTTGTGTAATTTTATGCATAACTTTAGCTACATTTATCATCATTCAGGTTTATACAAAAGCAAGTAGCATTCTTATTAACTTTTTAATTAAGATTGTTAAAAATAGATAAGAAGCAGCACTGACTGTTTTATTACACAGCCAGCTCATAGGAAGCAGGGATCTGTTCTTTTATCTGTTCTGACCAGGCTGCATATCCGATCAGTAGAACACAAGAATGATTCTTGATGAATTAGTAAAACAGACCTTTCACTTTGAAGTAAAAACACAGCAAAACGGAAGGGACTTCCTGCTTACAATAAATAAAAGCTGGTCATAAAAAAAATAAAAAAAATGTATTTCAGGAATTCAAGTCTATATTTTATATAGATGTGTTACACACACATAGTGATATATTTCAAGCATTTATTTTTAATTTTGAGGATTATGGCTTACAGCTAGCGAAAACTGAAAATGCTGTATCTCAGAAAATTTGAATATTAAATAAGACCAATTAAAAAAAAAAAAAAAAGATTTTTAATACAGAAATGTTGGCTTAAGTATGTTCATATACAGTATAGTAATATATTATTGCTGATCCTATTATGGGACTGCACATTTAAAATCTATATTTTTCACTACGTTTATTGTTGATTTCAGTCCACAAGATTGGACTTATATATATATTTTTTCACTGTAGCGGGGTCATACTATCGTGGACTATTGATAGTGATGTAGACCTGAATCCCCACCGGATTTTCAGTTACATTGTACATATGTGTTTATTTTACTTAAAAAAAGCAATGCATTGTGGGACTAGAGGTACCAGGAGAAACAGATTCCATTGACAATTAGTAGGAATAGACTACACTTCCCACAATACCTTGCCCTCCTGGAGCACATGACACCTCCTGCACAGCCTTATGGGGGAGGTTATTTAAAGGTGGGGAGGAGCTGAATTCGCTCTCTTGGTATCTGTGCTCTTCCCTCTGCGGAACAGGGGAGAGCACTACAGCTAAGCAGCTAGGCCCGAAGCCTAGGAGGAGATCCATCTGGAGACCAGCCATCCAGAGAGAGACAAGACCAAGTGCCTCCAGCTCGTGTTACCGAGAGACCGGAGAGAACTCACCAGCTGACGATTGTAGCAGTGGAGAGACGGATACCGGAGACCATGTGTTGCTGAGCGGTGGCTGATTGGCACGTGTTCGCAAAGGACTGAGACGGACTAGGCCTGCTCGGGTGAGAGGGCACCTGCCCAAGCTCCAATATTACCCCAGCTTATAAATTAATAGCACTCTATAAGCCAGAGCCACGTATTGTTCACTGATTAAGCTGAGAGGCCCTAATCTGAAAGTTACGCTAGTCGAGTTGACGGACGCTGAGTGGATGATCGGCCCACAATCATTTGAATGAATGAATGAATGAAAAACTTGTATAGCGCAACACATGCGAATTTAATCGCCTCTGGGCGCTTGTTGTTCCTTTCTCTTTTGAAATCAAAAGAGATGAGTCTTGATCTTTCTCCTGAATGCTAGGTGGTTCTCCTCCAACCGAATACTGGTCGGTAAAGCGTTCCATAGTCTGGGACCTTGGAGCGCGAATCTTCTTTCTCCTTTGGACTTAAAGTTGGCTTTCGGAATCTGGAGCAGATTTTGATTGGTGGATCGCAGAACGCGATTGGGATTGTGAGCTTTTATTTTTTCACATAGATAATGGGGGGCATTCCCATGAATACATCTATGCGTTAGGCAGAGAGTTTTAAAAACAATTCTGTCTTTTACTGGCAACCAATGAAGGGATCTCAGAGAAGGCGAGATTGATTCCCATGGTTTTTTTCCAGTCACAAGTCTAGCGGCCGTATTTTGCACGACTTGAAGACGAGCGATTTGGTACTTGGGGAGTCCGAGGTAAAGAGCATTTGCATAGTCTAATCTTGAATTCACAATTGCTCCCACCACGACCGCTATGTCTTCTTTGGGGATGAAAGGAGTAAGTCTGCGTAGTAGGCGTAGCAGATGGTGAGATCCGCTGACTACAGACCCTATTTGTGCATCCATTGTCATGTAGGAGTCAAAGATGACCCCAAGACTTTTGACTTTGGTGCTAGGGGTGATGATTTTGCCCAAAATGGGCGGGGGTATCCAAGTTGTCCCCTGGTGATTCGTGCGCTTGGCGTGAAACAGTAGAAGTTCTGTTTTTGCTCCGTTGAGTTTTAGGTAACTCTTTGTCATCCAGTTCTCTATCAAAGAGAGGCATGTCTCTAGATTGAGGTGATGATCCTTTTTATTGCATATGCGGAAATACAGTTGCGTATCGTCTGCATATGAGTGATAAAGCAGTTTTTGGCTGCTAATTATTTCAAAAAGGGGACGAAGATAGATGTTGAATAACACCGGCGACAGAGGCGATCCTTGGGGGACTCCGCACGATACTGTGCGTTTCTCGGAAGTGAAAGATCCCAACTTCACAGTTTGCGATCGGTTTTCCAAAAAAGAGGAGAACCATGATAAGTCGCTTTCTGCGACTCTGGCTACTTCGACTAGTCGAGTCAGTAATAGCTTATGGTCTACAGTGTCGAAGGCTGCGCTTAGGTCCAACAGGACCAGGAGACAGGATTCGCCTTAGTCTGCGGCCTCGAGGGCGTCGTCCCATATTTTGAGCAGTGCTGTTTCCGTCCCGTGTCCAGGACGGAAGCCAGATTGGTATGGATCTAGTAGGTTGTGGGTATCTAGATGCTGTTGCAGCTGTTGTACCACTACTTTCTCCATTACCTTTGAGAGGACATTTAGGCCTGTTATGGGACGGCGGTGAGTTGGGTCCTTGGGGTCGAGGGTAGGTTTTTTCAGAATGGGTTGAATTATGCCCTCTTTCAACTGGGAGGGCACTATGCCTTCCTTGAAGGATTGATTTATAAGCTGCGTGATCGGAGGTGCCAGGATGTCGGCGCATTCCTTCAGCAGTTTAGTGGGGATGATATCATTTGGCGCTGTGCCGTTACGCAAAGAATCAATGATAATCTTTGTGGCCTGTATAGTAATGGGTTCCAGGGTGAACTTACCTGATTGTGGTGAAATATTGATGGTGCTGTGTGAAAGATTATGGGAGGGATTGGGGGGGGTTTGGTTCTGCTGAATGCTTTCCCGGATTGCCTCAATTTTATTAATGAAGTAATCCGACAATTCATCGCAAAATTCTTGGGTGTCAGAGTTGGGGGCTTCTAGACATCTTGGATTCATGGTCTGATTGACCAATCTGAAGAGCTCGCGGGGTGATTTAGGGCGCTGTTGATAGCCTCGGAAAAATAATTTTTCTTGGCTTTGAACATTTCTTTGTGGTATTTCCTGGTTGATGCCTTGTAGATGGAGAGGTTCGCCTCTGAAGAGCTTCTCTTCCAGGCGGCTTCCGCCCTTCTACGCTCTTGTTTTAATAACGCCAATTGGTTGTTGAACCAGCTGGAGGTATTTTTACGGATGCAGGTTTTATGTTTCGGCGCTATTAAGTCAGCTGACTGTAATATGGCTGTGTTTATGGCATCTAGTGTTTCTACAGCCGTTTGGTTCGGCTGCATTGTTTTTATTTTGTTCCTTAAAGTGGTTTTAAAGAGTTCCGAATGGAGCTTCTTATGACATCTAGTCCAGTGTGTTGTCACTGGTTTTGATGTTTTTGTTAAGGGAGGGAAATCGGAAATAATGAATTTAATTGCATGGTGGTCTGTCCATGGCAATAGTTCCTTTTCCAAGATTTTTATTTCCAGATTTTGCCTGAAAATAAGATCAAGGGTGTGACCTGAAGTATGTGTGGGCCCACATACTAATTGCTGTAGCCCTAATCCTCCTAGATGTTCAATGCAGGCGTCAGCAATGGGGTCTTGTGATGAATTGGCCCAAAGATTAAAATCCCCGAGCAGCAAAAGATGTTTGCTGTTAAGGGTATAAGTAGAGATGAAGTCCGTCAATGATAGTAAAAGCTGCGATTTTGGGCCGGGTGGTCTATAGCAGAGTAAAATCTGTATGGTCTCCTGGGAGTTTATTTCCAGCTTCAGCGTAAGGGTTTCCATGAATGGAAGAGGGTTTTGAAGGACTGGTTTAATGATCGTAAGATGGGACTTGTGGATCACCGCCAGTCCTCCTCCTCTTTGCCCTATTCTGTTTTCCGTTATAATACGGTCGTTTTCTGGCACCATTTCTCCTAAAATGGTGTTACAGTCGGCTGTGAGCCAGCTCTCTGTAATAAAGAGACAGTCTAAATCGTATTGTAGAATGAAATCATAGATTTCTAATCAATGTTTTACTGCCGATCTAGTGTTGATCAACGCACATTATATGTGCTTAGCCTGGGGTAGGCGGCTGTGATGTTTGATAGTCGATCTCCGATCGTTTCTCAAAAGGCGCCGAATTTTTAGTTTTTTTTTGGTAATGGCTGGTAAAAATGCGGCACATTGCTTCAAGTCCCAAATGGTCTCTGCCGTGTATTGCAGATTGACCATGGTTGCCATATACCTGGGGGGGGGGGGGTGTGGAGGATTTTCAAGAAGTGACTGGATCCTCCACCCAGGCTTGGTCCAGAGGAAGGCAAAAAACCCTGGCCTTGCAGTGCCAATGTGCTACGGCGGGGAAAAAATTCCTTCCTGACCCCTTAAGAGGCGATCGGCGAACCCTGGATCAAGTCCTAATAGTGTTAAGGAAAGGGGATTGGGGCTGGGTGTACCAAGATGGCCGCCGACCAGGCAGCAGGATCCAGGCTGGGGTCCACCTAATTAAGTGGATCGGTGCTGCCTGGGGGGCCGGGAAGAATAGCTGGGAGGAGAGGGGGGTTTGCTGGGGTAGGAGGAGGCTTTCTGGGCCGTTGAGGTGATTTGCTGCCGGTTGCCGGGCGTGAGGAGCGGCGCGACGCTAGGCCACAGGTGAAGCCGTGGCCTTTCCTAAATCACGGCTGCCGCGAATCCTCACAGGCCGGCGCGGAAGTGTGTTCATCATACCCCTTTGACTGAGTTTAACTTCTTCTTTTGGATTACAATTAAATTAAGTGCACCAACGCTTTCAACATAGACTTCATCCTTGAAGAACATTCTGAAGCTATTAGAGCCAGGCCTGGGCAAGGGTTTCTGCACTTGTGTTTTATGGAACTGCCCACTAGGGGGAGCTCGCGAGCATATATTACTTACAGTTACTTATAGATTCATTTGTATTAACCTTTTAGGTTTGTTTCATCGACTACTGCATGGACACTTGCAGAGTCAGTCTTATACAGATATTTATGTGTGTTTAACCTGTTTTGTTCAACCCTGTTACACCTTTAATTACATGAAAAGTAAAGTTACCCCTTGGTTTTACTATATTGATCGTGTGAGGTGTGTTTACTCTGGAAAGCCGCAAGTTGAAGAAGGTAACAACATCACTATATGGTCATTTGCAAATTTCATATGTGTTATTGTGGCCCCAACCAAGTAGGGGACACAATACTATTGCATTTGTCTGGTGTGCCAAGGGAGGGTTCGAGCCACTTGAAGGGGGTGAATAAATTATTAAGAGTAGATCCCAAATCTATCCAGCGGCTCCTACTACATCCCTATAGCATTTTTTCACTTCAACACGTCTCTGAATTTTACAGTGCCTTGAATACCCTACTACATCCCTATAGCATTTTTTCACTTCAACACGTCTCTGAATTTTACAGTGCCTTGAAAAGGTATTCATACCCCTTGAAATTTTCCTGCCTTCCAAAATAATGTGCCACTTTGTGTTGGTCTATAACAAAAAATCCCACCTAAAGTTCCCACAGTCGGTGATGATTTGGGGAGCCATATCATCTACTGGTGTTGGTCCACTGTGTTCTATCAGGTTCAAAAACAGCGCAGCCCTCTACCAGGAAATTCTAGAGCCAACAGCACATGAGGAGAGGACTGCCGATAACTATCAATTTCTGTTTGCACTGTGTTAAGCTGTGACTAGACACAGCTGACCACATGGTAAAGAGCTACTTTGATTGGCTCTTTACCCCAATAGACAGTAGACATGTGCACACTGAAATATTTTGTTTTGAAATTTTGGTTTCGTCCCAAAAATGTACTTATTTGGTTATTCCCAGAATTTGTTTTTATTTATTTTGTTTAGTTAAAAAATGCATTCAATGAAAATCTGAATGAATTAAGGTCGAATCTGTCAATTGAAGTCTTATGGTGTCTGTTGGATGTTTTAGGTAGAGTCGACGAAACAGCTAAACTGTACGATGTCACAATCATACATTTCTGGTTGAATGCTATACGCTATAGTAGAATTCTAATGTTTGACTAGTAATAATAATAATAATGATTAATTATTATTACTATTCAAACAATATTAGAATTCTATAGCCTATGGGCTGAGCATTTGACCAAAAATGTCTGCTTGCGGCGATCGTATGTTTTAAGCTGCTTTGTCGTATATTCATGTCAAACGGTATTACCGCAGGTTCAATAGACACAGATTGATATTGTTACCATCATGTCAAATCTTCTATCTATCTATATTGCAACGATACAAAAATATAATTGATACGGAAATAAAGCATTTTTTTATTTCGGAACTTTCGGATTTCGGATTCTGCGCGATTGTTATCGTTTTCTTACAACATGTTACCAAACATGTTACCAAAGAGCACCTGCCTGCGCTTTTCCGATCCCCTGCTGTGACAGCAGGAGGGGGTTCTTCTCCCCGCACCTGCTGTCACAATTTAAAAAGAGCATGGCTGTGCGAATGAATGAACTACAACTAGCGTCTGCCACTGCAGCCTCAATGAACTGCAAGGGCACAGGTGAGCACTCTCATAGTTCATTCATCTTCCTGCTCTCCAGTACCTGTCTGCCTATATGGGGGGTATGGGCAGACATCTATACTGAGTGTTTGCAGGAGCCTAACATTGCACCCGCGATCTGCAGATCATCGATGCAATGCTCTGATTTTTTTAACCTGCAAAAATATGTGCATTTATAAAAAAAATATGTAAAACTTAGCCTATAATTTTTACTGACCTTCTCTGAATTCTCTTCAGTTAGAATATATCAATCCTAAGGATTGGTGACCAAAACTGAACTGCACACTCAAGATGTGGCTAAACTAGAATTGGTAGAATTATATTTGTATCTCTTGAGTAAATACCCATTTTAATACATAGTAATAGTCTACTAGCCTTGTTTGTTGTAGCTTGGCAATCACAGCTGTAAACAAAGGCAGCCAATCGCTGTGAGGCATGCACCAGAGCTTTTTTTATGGGCTTCATAACAAAGGGGGTAAATACATACACACATGCCAATTATCAGTTTTTTTATTTCTGAAAATAGTTTCATGTATGTATTTTTCAAATTTTACTTCACCAACTTAGACTATTGTGTTCTGATCCATCACATAGAATTCAGATAAAAAAAAAAAAAACATTGAACTAAAGGCTGTAATGTAACAAAATAGGTAATAAGCCAAGGGGGGGAATACTTTTGCAAGGCACTGTATTAGATCTGCCAATTTGTGTATGGTAGCTCGCAAGATCCCCAGTGTTCAGATAAGGTGATGCATCACCCTATCCTTGAAGTTAGGGGGCCTATAGCATACACCCACATTCATTAACCTTTGGTTTCGATCCTTGAAATCTCCAAACATAAAGGGCCAGATCCACAAACAATAATTTCAAATCTGCGCCAGCGTATCATTGTTTTGTATCCACAAAACAAGATACGCCTTTTTTTGTGTAGATACGCCGTCTTACGCCGTCGTCCTAAAGTTTCCTATTTACGCTGATGCTAGGGGCGCTTCCACG
Source organism: Rana kukunoris (assembly GCA_029574335.1). NCBI lineage: Eukaryota > Metazoa > Chordata > Amphibia > Anura > Ranidae > Rana > Rana kukunoris. The sequence goes on from CM056052.1 coordinate 219,213,986, forward strand.
TCGAATATGCAAATGAGCTAGATACGCCGATCCACGAACGTACGTACGCCCGGCGCAGTGTTTTTACGTTGTTTGCGTAAGTGTATGTCCGGTGTAAAGTTACCCCTGCTGTATGGAGGCGTACGTAATGTTAAGTATGAACGTCGGGCCAGCGTCAAATTTTCCGGCGTTCATGTTGTTTGCGTAAACCGTTCGCGAATAGGGATTTGCGTAAATTACGTTCACGTTGTTTTCATTGATGTTTTGCGATGTGATTTGGCGCATGCGCACTGGGATACGTCCACGGCCGCTGCATGCGCAGTTAAAAAAAAAAATGTCATTTACGTTGGGTCACGATTCATTTAAATAAAACACGCCCACCTCTTCCCCATTTGAATTGCGCAGGCTTACGCTGGCCCATTTACGCTACGCCGCCGTAACTTAGGACGCAAGTCCTTTGTGAATACGGCACTTGCCATTCTAACTTACGGCGGCGTATCGTAAACGATATACGCTACGCCCAGCAGACACTTACGCCGGGCTTCGTGGATCTGGCCCAAAGACTTCACACTGACTTAAAGGATCACTAAAAGGACAATTTTTTTTTAAGCTAAATAGCTTCCTTTACCTTACTGCAGTACTGGTTTCATGTCCTTATTGTTCGTTTTTGCTTTGACGTTGCTGTAATCCTGCTCTGATCTCCACACTTCCTGCTTGTCCGTTTCCTTATAACCACAGTACTGGGAGCTTTCTCACGATAGTCTGAGCTGTCATTACTGTGTGTCTAAAACTTCCCAGAACCAATCAGATTCATTTTAAAAACAAAATACTGCCCTGGATTTGTTTGTTTTTGTTCTGTGTGTATATTTCTACTTCACAGAAACATGAAGCCAGTTCAAAAGTGAAACTAACCTACAGACACATTATATGATTGATTTTTATCTATTTTTAATCATTTTGAAAAGGAATCAGTTAACTTTTATGTCTCTATACCAGGGGTCCTCAAACTATGGCCCTCCAGTTGTTCAGGAACTACATTTCCCATCATGCTCAGTCATGTCTGTGAATGTCAGAGTTTCACAATGCCTCATGGGATTTGTAGTTCCGCAACAGCTGGAGGGCCGTAGTTTGAGGATGCCTGCTCTATACCCTGTAAACAGTCATTTCAGCAAAAAAAAAAAATGTTTTCCTTTAGTGACGCTTTAAGTCTTGTAGGTGATATCCTTTCTCAGATCACTTTCAAATTGTTCTTGACATATAGGTATACTACTGCTACTTTTCTACCTATCCTGTCCCTCTCAACTAAGTGTACCCTTGGAAAGGCACAATCCAGCCATGTGACTTGTCCAACTAGGTTTCCGGAACTCACAGAAATTCAAAACACTCCTAAAGTAACAGGAATTCTAGCTCCTCCATTCTGTTAGTCTTACTTCTAGCATTTGTGCACATACCTTTTTAATTTGTACTAGAGTTTAGTATTTTATCATCATTACTCTAGGATTACACTTAAATTAATTAAGCAAACCTACCAGCATTGGACTTGAATATTAGTTTCCCTGCTATCTGGTTTAAGCCCCCTTTCCCTCCAATGTTGCCGACCTCTAAATCCACTACCCACTTTGACCCTTGCACACTGCAGAGTAAATCCTTCAATGATCCTGCACGTTAGGCCCTAGTTTAAAAGCTCCTCCTCCTAGACATGGCTACACATGCCAAAGAGAGTGATGAAGGGTTTTTACCATTGTCTGCTTTGCCATGGAGGTGTTTCCCCTAACTTCCTGACCTTGTGAAATAAAGCTAATAACCAAATGTTTGGAACCTGTCTGTTTTTCACTATGACCTGTGTTATCACCGGAGGAGATTTCCCTTCAATTGCTGTCTTGGTAAAATGTGGCGAAGGACAAGAGGTTAGAGGTATTTTTTTAGACGGGGATGCAGATTGCAAAAAAAATGTTTTCAAAATAAATAATATATCAGGTTATTTTTTTATTGTTGTTTTACAGCAGTTGCTGTGCACTGAAGTTTCTCCTCAATTTCTATCCTTGTAACAGATGGAAAACAATAGTGTATAAAACAGCAATTGAAAATAATCCTCCCTGGCAAGGAAAAGCATGAAGCATTAAAACCCTTATACAGTAGATATTCCAACCCTTTAGCAGCTATAATACATCACATACCGTATTTCACTCATCTACAATTGTCAGGTTTTGTAAGAAAAATGCATTGTTCTATGTGCAGAATTCCTTAGTATAATATACAATTATACCAGTACAGACTTAAAAAAATAAAAATAATATTATAGAAAGCCTTAAACACCTACAAATTGCAGCAAATAGCTTAAAGCATAGCAAATATGTTTACTGTATAATATGGCAGCAATTTTGGAAATGGTCAAAGACATTTCTGGGAAATAATCATATCTGCATGGTAATTTACACAGTAAGCTTTGATTTTACATTTCATAGTTCACTGGGGCATGCTGGTTACAATACCTTTATATAATTCAGTTGTGTGCTAATATGCACTACTTTGTACAGCAGCCTATGTCCTAATTCCTTCCCCTGACTTATTTTCTCTTATGTATAATGGCCACGGTGGAACTAGAAGTTACAGGATGCACCATTAACCTCTTCTATTTGTACAGCTACAAGTCTTCTGATTGAAGCTGGTAACAGACCTTACATTATAGCAAAAAAGGTCAATTTTGCAGGCTAAAAAACAAACAAAAAAAAAACACACAAATGCGTTAATGCTTAACCACTTCAGTACTGGACACTTTTACCCCCTTCCTGCCCAGGCCAATTTTCAGCACTGTCACACTTTGAATTACAAGTACATTTTTTATAAAAAAAATTCACACAAATAAAGCTTTCTTTTGGCGATATGTAATCACTAGGGCTGCGCATCTTCACCGGTCTCACGATTCGATGCGATTACGATTATCAAGTCCACGATTCGATTCGATTAGATTCCGTGATGCATCAAGATTACTGCGCACGGTTTTCATCTGTTCTTAAAAAAAACTCTCTGCATGTAGCAAACTGTAAATACAGCAGACATCTTAAAGAGGAGCTCCAAACTGACCCCAAAATACTACAAAAGATGGACAGAGACTGCGGACAATGATACAAGAGATGGACAGAGACTGCGGACAATGATACTAGAGAGGATCAGAGACTGCGGACAATTATACTAGAGAGGATCAGAGACTGCGGACAATGATACGAGAGGATCAGAGACTGCGGACAATGATACGAGAGAGGATCAGAGACTGCGGACAATTATACTAGAGAGGATCAGAGACTGCGGACAATGATACGAGAGGATCAGAGACTGCGGACAATGATACGAGAGAGGATCAGAGACTGCGGACAATGATACTAGAGAGTATCAGAGACTGCGGACAATGATACTAGAGAGGATCAGAGACTGCGGACATGATACTAGAGAGGATCAGAGACTGCGGACATGATACTAGAGAGGATCAGAGACTGCGGACATGATACTAGAGAGGATCAGAGACTGCGGACATGATACTAGAGAGGATCAGAGACTGCGGACATTGTCCCCATAAAGTCCTGCCAAACAACAATGTATGCCATGTCATAAATTATGGTTTATGTATGTCTTATTGTTTTAGTGATTGATTCAGATCACAACTTCATCGATACCTTTTTTTTTGTATGATTTTTGCTTTTGCTCATCACTGCCACACACATGCAGCCATGCATTGCACGTGTGTGGCAGTAATGAGCAAAAGCAAAAATCATACAAAAAAAAAAAAAAGGTATCGATAAAGTTGTGATCTGAATCAATCACTAAAACAATAAGACATAAACCAGTGTGGCATCAGTGTGCCAATGCCATCAATTGCCGCCAGTGTGCCACCAATTGCTGCCAGTGTGCCCAAATTATTGCCCATCAGTGTGCCACCAATTGCTGTCAGTGTGCCATAAATTGCCATCAGTGTGCCACCAATTGCTGTCAGTGTGCCATAAATTGCCATCAGTGTGCCATAAATTGTTATCAGTGTGCCATAAATTGCCGCCACTCTGCCCATAAATTGCCGTCAGTGTGCCACCAATTGCTGCCAGTGTGCCGCCAATTGCTGCCAGTGTGCCGCCAATTGCTGCCAGTGTGCCGCCAATTGCTGCCAGTGTGCCGCCAATTGCTGCCAGTGTGCCGCCAATTGCTGCCAGTGTGCCGCCAATTGCTGCCAGTGTGCCGCCAATTGCTGCCAGTGTGCCCATTAGTTGCTGCTACTGTGTATCCCCCAAGTACCTGATGATGATGATGACGATCTGCTGCCTGCAGTACTCGGTCGTCTCGGGTCTCCCACAGCCGCAGCCTGTTCAGTGTGCACAGCGTGAGGTGAGGAGGAAGGCTCTGGGGGGTCGGGACCGGGACCGAGGACACTTGCTCCATGCTTCCACATGGCGACGGGCGGCTGGGAATGGCGTCAGCGGGGGGCGGGAAAGGAGGCGCGGCGTCTTAAGCTGCATCAGCAGGTGGGGAAGGAAAAGAGGCGCGCTGAAGCCCACAGCTCCTTTAGCTGCATTAGCGGGGCGGGAAAAGAGGCGCAGCTAACGCCCGTAGCCAACGCCCACGGCTTCCTGGCTTTCGGCATCCAGACAGTGCATATAGCGGCGTGCAGGTGACGTCATCACATAATCGATTACTGCAAGTCAATGCTACGATTAATTTCAACACCCCTAGTAATCACTAATGAGTTTTTTTGCTAAACAAAAAAAAAACTTTAGATTTTTTTTATTATTTTGATTGGAAGTGTCTGTACCATGTGATCACTGTGACCAATCACAGAGATAATCACAATAGTAAACAATGAAAGGCGTGAATAAATGCCTTTCATTGTGTACAATTGTTATGTTATCTGCTGCCATCGGCCACAGCGATCACATGGTACCAGCAGCAGGCCGGTACAGTGATCTGTCATCGGCCGTGTCCCACATATCACACTTTAGCGCGATCCTGAGGTAAAATCATATGACTAAATCTCTCTTTCTAATGTTTCCCATGAGCTGCTGCTACACTGAACATTTTTGAATTTCCCATCACTCATTTTTGTGTTAGTGATAGTCACCAAGTTAAATTGAGCAGGTGAATCTCCACAGTTGGGATAGAGATTCCAATCCTCTTCTAATTTATCCAAAAACTAATGAAAAATGTTCTGGCTTAAAGGATCACTAAAGGATTTTTTTTTTTTTTTTTAGATAAATCGCTTCATTTACCTTACTGCAGTACTGGTTTCATGTCCTTATTGTTTGTTTTTGCTTTGAAGTTGCTGTAATCCTGCTCTGTTCTCCACACTTCCTGCTTCCTTATAACCACAGTGCTGGGAGCTTTCTCACGGTGGTCTAAGCTGTCATTACTGTGTCTAAAACTTCCCAGAACCAGATTCATTTTAAAAACAAAACGCTGCCCTGGATTTGTTTGTTTTTGTTCTGTGTGTCTATTTCTACCTCACAGAAACATGAAGCCAGTTCAAAAGTGAAACTAACCTGCAGGCACATTATATGATTGATTTTTATCTATTTTTAATCATTTTGAAAAGGAATCAGTTAACTTTTATGTCTCTATACCCTGTAAACAGTCATTTCAGCAAACATTTGTTTTCCTTTAGTGACCCTTTAACATAAACCTTTTAAAAAATTTAATCTTCCACTGGGTAGAAAAAAGCAGCACCCCCAGGTTCCTTTTCTTCTAGAGAATTGCTGGGAGCCACTGAACTCAGAAGCTTAAACTTGCAAATTCCTAGTAGAAGTTAATATATGTATATTATAGGTTATGAGCTCTTGAGATTAAACTGGACTCTGTACATGTACAGACAACTAGAGACAACTATTGCATACCAGGGGCAAATTCTATATCCTACTACAGGTGTGATGGAAGAGTCAGGCTGGGTTCACACTATTTCGAATTGGATGTGGGTTTCTCCACATTCCAATTCGCATGTCAGTAGATTATGACTGGCTCTCTATGGAGCCGGTTCACACATTTCCGGAGCGGCTCCAGTGCAAATTGCACAAGAGTCCTGTGCATCTTCTGGTTCATTTCAGGTCTGAATTCAGCCCAAAATTTGGACTGAAATTGGACCTGAACCAGTAAACAGGGACACACCGGACTCCTGCTGTGAGCCGCTTTGTGTGGCAGTGTGAACCCAGCCTTAGGCATGTGATGAAAGGAGCAGGAAGGAAACTGGTGACAGTATATCTCAGAATACCAATAATGATCACACACATTTTTCTCCCACCCACCCTTCAATGAAAAAACAGACAAATGGTTGGTTTGGATGATGCTTAGGTCAGAAATTAAACATTTCATCAGAACTCTGAAAGCATTCTTGTGCTTCTGATTAGAACATTTATATGGGCACTGGAAATGCAGGTGATATGATAATAGAGAATCACAGATATGAAAGAAAACTATTCCATTTAGCTATTGTAATCTGATAAAATGTTGTGTTTGAGAACATTGTATTATTATTATAAACTGTTCAGAAATAATCACACTAAAATGCATTAGCAATGGAAGCTTCAGTATGGTAGATAAATAGACTAAGTATTTTGTAAATCATAGTAATTTGAAAGCACAGATAAATGTGATTACATATTCTGTAGTTGGTTACTAAGTGTAGCACACTATATCTTACCTGTATTTCTCCAAATAGAAAATCAAGGGAAAGGAGTGAAATTACTAGATTTAACCACTCTAGCACCGCTTCTACAATACAATGTTTTGTATTGTAGATGCAGTGCTATCTGATGGTATGGCATATCTGTTACAAACTGTATCTTATTTGGCAATATAAACAAGGTAGTCGCTCAATTGCATTTAATTACCATAATTACCATATTGATCACCTATGTTAATCCATTGTATATGATACGGAGGCCCAGACGGCAAATCAGTCCCTTTTTGGTCAGCATCTTTCTACAATAGAACTATTGACTTTATACACTGGAATGCAGAGACCAGTCAAAAGGTCACAACTATAACCCAGACATGTATGCTGAAACTGAAATGGTAAAATACAATACAAAAATCACTTTTAGAAATTATCAATAGTGTCTTCATTAACTATGAAAATGGTCCGTTTTCACAAACATTATACAGGGGGAAAAAAAAAAAATCAATACAGTGGAACCTTGGATTGCGAGTAATGTGGTTAACAAGTGTTTCACAATACGAGCACTGTATTTTTTTTAAATCCTAAATTGGTTTGTGAGGATTTTAGCCAAAGTGGTGTGCAATACTGCGTTTGGCCTGAGGTTGGGGGGCGCCGGAGCCGATTCAAACGGCGCCTATGGGAGGCGATCAGCGACGTCCGGGACCGTAGGTAAATGCTCGGATAATCTCGGAAATATTCCGTTCACGAGCCTTACAAAGTGCACCATATTCAAACATTACTTCCTGTTCACAGATAATGAAAACTGAGGCAATTAACACCATTTATAAGTTGGCATACAGAGACAGTGCCCGTCTCTGTATACTGTGTAGCGGGTGGTATATTTACCCCCACTACTTCCTCCCCACCAATCACTGTTTGTTAAAGACCAGGCTTCTTTCTGATACTTGTTGTTTACATTTAAGTTAACATCAGTATTTTTTACTAGAACATGTGTGGTTTGAACACCGTTTACATATGTGGACGCAACTTTTTGAAAAAAAAAAAAAATACATATGATGTAGGTTGACACCTTGTAATCAATGTTTGATCCTTGTTTTACCATAAGAAATAAGTAAATTGTGTCACTGTGAAATTGTCAAACATTCTACAGAACCAGGTCCAATTGTCACTGCAGCATATGATAATCATTTTAAAATAAGCAGGGCTTTCAGTCATCTATAATAAGCCATACATTTGCAGGTCAAACACTGAATTGCGCTTAAATATAAATGTGAAAGCAGCCAACCATACAAGTAGATAACCTAACTGGAATTACAAACAAAGCAGCAATTTGCCCTCCATTTTCAGAGCTTGTTCAGTCATTACATATGCAAAACTCTATGTCCTGTAACAATTCCTTTGTCAATCATCTGCAATGCCTAGCTGGCATGGTGCCAGCACCTTGACCTAATTTCCAGCATTCACCTGGTACTTGTCCATCTGTTGTCAATGATCTGGCACATCAACTTCAAGAATACTTATTGCAAGCAGGTCCTTTTTTTTCAGAACAATCTGGAGAGATAGCTCTTCAAAACTGATTGCTTAACCCATTCTACAATAGACAGAGTTAAAGCATATTCCCAGCAACAGTGATTCTCAACTTTATATTTTGTGCTCCTTTATTACAACAAATATTTGCCCTGTGACCCTTGTTATGCGCAAATTTATCTCAAGTACCACCCTAGCCTGTATGCATGTATTGGCCATAAATGAAAAATAAAAATAAATGATGGGCGCTAGCTACCCCTTAAACGCTATTAGAATGTGATATTCTGCACTGTTTATAGTGCAATCTCTTGTATAACGCTTCAAATTGTGCTCATAAGTACATAATGTCCATAAATCATCTATTAATAAAAGGCCACTAATTTTATCAGTGATATGGTGTTTTTTTATTATGTGACAGTATATGCAGATCCACTATGATGCTCTATGATTTGTTCCAATAGTGCTCCAATCATGCATTGAAAGTGCTTTGTGTTGTAAATCTTTGTGATCCTCTCCACCACTGCACACAATGGCACTCACCAGACTCAAAGACCCAAAGTTTTGTGGGTCAGCTTGAGCTTAGTTATACTCCCCATTAGCTGGGTTGTTTAATCCCCTCTTCTTTCCTACTCTCCTCTAATCCAGAATACAGTGAGGGAAAAAATATTTTGAACATTTGCCCACTGACAAAGAAATGATCAGTCTCAAATTTTAATGGTCGGTTTATTTTAACAGTGAGAGACAGAATAACAAACAAAAAAATACAGAAAGATGCATTTTAAAAAAGTAATAAATTGATTTGCATTTTAATGAGTGAAATAAGTATTTGACCCCCTTCGCAGAACATGACTTAGTACTTGGTGACAAAACCCTTGTTCGCAATCACAAAGGCCAGACGTTTCTTGTAGTTGGCCACCAAGTTTGCACCCATCTTGGGAGGGATTTTCTCCCACGTCTCTTTGCAGATCCTCTCCAACTCATGAAGGTTTCAATGCTGACATTTGGTAACTCGAACCTTCAGCTCCCTCCACACATTTTCTATGGAATTAAAGTCTGGAGACTGTAGGGCTGCGCATCTTCACCGGTCTCACGATTCGATGCGATTACGATTATCAAGTCCACGATTCGATTTGATTCCGCGATGCATCACGATGCATCACGATTGCAGCTCACGTGCGCATGGCTCTCTCCCCAAAATACTAAACAGGGTGATCAGAGACTGCAGATGTGGTAGAGGAGATGATCAGAGACTGCGGGCATAGTACAGGAGATGGTCAGAGACTGCGGACATGCTACAGGGGATGGTCAGAGACTGCGGACATGCTACAGGGGATGGTCAGAGACTGCGGACATGCTACAGGGGATGGTCAGAGACTGAGGACATGCTACAGGGGATGGTCAGAGACTGCGGACATGCTACAGGGGATGGTCAGAGACTGCGGACATGCTACAGGGGATGGTCAGAGACTGCGGACATGCTACAGGGGATGGTCAGAGACTGCGGACATGCTACAGGGGATGGTCAGAGACTGCGGACATGCTACAGGGTATGGACAGAGACTGCGGACATGCTACAGGGGATGGTCAGAGACTGCGGACATGCTACAGGGGATGGTCAGAGACTGCGGACATGCTACAGGGGATGGTCAGAGACTGCAGACATGCTACAGGGGATGGTCAGAGACTGCAGACATGCTACAGGGGATGGTCAGAGACTGCAGACATGCTACAGGGGATGGTCAGAGACTGCAGACAAGCTACAAGGGATGGTCAGAGACTGCAGACATGCTACAGGGGATGGTCAGAGACTGCAGACATGCTACAGGGGATGGTCAGAGACTGCGGACATGCTACAGGGGATGGTCAGAGACTGCGGACATGCTACAGGGGATGGTCAGAGACTGCGGACATGCTACAGGGGATGGTCAGAGACTGCAGACATGCTACAGGGGATGGTCAGAGACTGCAGACATGCTACAGGGGATGCTCAGAGACTGCAGACATGCTACAGGGGATGGTCAGAGACTGCAGACATGCTACAGGGGATGGTCAGAGACTGCAGACATGCTACAGGGGATGCTCAGAGACTGCGGACATGCTACAGGGGATAGTCAGAGACTGCGGACATGCTACAGGGGATGGTCAGAGACTGTGGACATGCTACAGGGGATGGTCAGAGACTGTGGACATGCTACAGGGGATGGTCAGAGACTGTGGACATGCTACAGGGGATGGTCAGAGACTGTGGACATGCTACAGGGGATGGTCAGAGACTGTGGACATACTACAGGAGATGGTCAGAGACTGTGGACATGCTACAGGAGATGGTCTATATTTCTCCTCCCTACAGCCCAGTCCCTGCCTGCAGTGACAATGACTTATCACAGGTGACACATCAGATTCCACAACATGCACGTACCCCCCCCCCCCCCTGTGTCCCTGGATCACAGCACCCCCTTCTTTCTCTGTTATCGACAAAATGCACACGAGTAGAAGCAATAGCACTTATTAGAGAATCCTACATTAAGTGACCGCTCTGCTATTTAATATCACATAGATGGTGCCACACCACAAAAAATAGGGCTTGTAGAATACAGTCATCTTAGAGGTTGTAAAAATAGGGCTAGCCTGCAATGACACAAGTAATGTGTAATTCAGCTTAGATAAACAAGCCTGTCATTGCAGGCGGTAATGAGATGGGCGATCTGCCTGCTCACCATCCCCGATCCCCATCCTATATAATACCATCTCATATTTTGTGCTCATAAAAACGTACAAGGCATTTGAGGAAAGCAAAGCAGCAGTGAGTCAACTTGTTTCCTATTCACCTACTATTCAAGATATTATATTCTATATAATATAATATCCCGAATAGTAGGTGCATAGGAAACAAATTAAAAGCCTGTAGTTCCTCTTTGCCACTGTTCCACTGCTGCTTTGCTTTCATAAATCTTTAACCCCTGATGTGTTTCTGGGCTTCATAACAGGATAAAATATACAGATCCTCAGCTTACAGTCAGTACTATGTCTGTGTGTGTGACAGCCAGTGTCTCTTCTCTTGTGTAATGATGTTTTGTACCTGTCTGATGATGAGGATGAAATGTCTCCTCTCCTGCTGCCTGTGTGATGAGACAACCACGGCCTGGCTCACTCGGGTCTCCCTCCCAGTCCTGCTCTTGCAGCTGCTGCATGTGACTGAGTCGGGTGAAGGGCGGATGGTCTCCCCTGGCCTGTGTGCAGTGCAGTTAACGCGGCTGCACACAGTGATGCAGACGTCTGTGCAGCCGACAAGGAAAGCTGAGCGTGAGCTCTTGGGACCAGAGTCAGAGAACACATGTCTTCTCCTCTGTCTCACTCGAGTCGGACCTGCGACACACTCTCAGGGCGGCTGGGGATGATGTCAGTGGGAGGCGGGAAAAAAAACGGCTTGAAAACTTCTGCTGTATTGGAGGCAGGGCATGGCGCGGCGGCACGGCAGGAAGATGACGTCATCATTAATCGATTACTTAAAGCTGTAGCATCGAAATCGCATCGTGGGCAGCCGAATCTCGATGCATCGATGTTACGATGTTACGATTATTTTTGACACCCCTAGGAGACTGGCTAGGCCACTCCAGGACCCTAATGTGCTTCTTCTTGAGCCACTCTATTGTTGCCTTGGCCATGTGTTTTGAGTCATTGTCATGCTGGAATACACATCCCATTTTCAATACCCTGGCAGAGGCAAGGAGGTTCTCACCCAAGATTTGACGGCACATGGCCCCACCCATCGTCACTTTGATGCAGTGAAGTTGTCCTGTCACCTTAGCAGAAAAACACCCCCAAAGCATAATGTTTCCACCTCCATGTTTGAGGAAGGTGTTCTTGGGGTCATAGGCAGCATTCCTCCTGCAAACACAGTAAGTTGAGTTGATGCCAAAGAGCTCAATTTTGGTCTCATCTTTCACAGAGTGCTCCACTGAATCATTCAGATGTTCATTAGCAAACTTCAGATGAGTCTGTACATTTGTTTTCTTGGGCAGGGGGACCTTGGGGGCGATGCAGGATTTCAGTTCTTCATGGCGTGTGTTATCAATCGTTTTCTTAGTGAATATGGTCCCAGCTGCCTTAAGATCATTGAGAAGGTTCTCCTATGTAGTTCTAGGCTGATTTATCACCGTTCTCACAATTATTGAAACTTCATGAGGTGAGAGCTTGCAAAGAAAACCCCAGACCGAAGAAGATTGACAGTTAATTTGTGTTTCTTCCATTTGCAAAAAATCACACCAACTGTTGTCACCCTTGCACCAAGCTGCTTGGTGATGGTCTTGTAGCCCATTCCAGCATTGTGTAGGTCTGCAATCTTGTCCCTGACATCCTTGGACAGCTCTTTGGTCTTGGATATGGTGGAAAGATTGAAATCTGATTGATTGATTGCTTCTGTTGGCAGGTGTCTTTTATACAGGCAAAAAGCTGAGAGTAGGAGCACTCCCTTTAAGAGAGTTCTCCTAATATCAGCTTGTTACCTGTATAGAAGACACCTGGGAGCCAGAAATCTTGCTGTTTGATAGGGGATAAAATACTTATTTCACTCATTAAAAAAAATCCAAATCAATTTATAACTTTTTTGAAATGTGTTTTTCTGGGTTTGTTGTTGTTATTCTGTCTCTCAGGCCTCGTACACACGAGGCAATAGATTTGTTCAAAACGGTCTGTCCGACCGATTTGAACAAATCTGTCTGTTTGGATTTTGGTTTGCTCGCGTGTACACACGAGCAAACCAAAATCCCCGCCAGCAGACGGCGCGCTGACGTGTCGGTGACGTGGCGGTGACGTTGACGCCGCCACGTCACCGCACCAGGAAGTAAAACACTTTGGCGCCGGTGCGAGACGACATGTCTGCTGGTAAGTGTACTAACCAGCAGACATGTCGGGCGGACGGGTTCCCACCCGATAGATTTCAAAGCATGCTTTGAAATCTGTCGGGTGGCCAAATCCGTCGGCTCGCCCGTACACACGATCTAATCTGTCTGCTGGGACGGTCTAGCAGACCGTTTCCAGCAGACAGATTTGATCGTGTGTACGCGGCCTCACTGTTAAAATAAACTTACCATTAAAATTAAAGACTGATCATTTATTTGTCAGTGGGCAAACATACAAAAACAACAGGGGATCAGACACTTTCTTTCCCTTACTGTAGTACTCCAAAAGAGATAAAAAACACTCTGCATAGCATAACCTAATTTTAATAGCAAAAATATTTAACATTGGCAAGAAGAATAAGAAAAAAACTCACATGATCCAGAGCCTGAACCTATACCCAGCAATCTTAGCAGTGTTGGTTATGGCCTCCAGAAGCCTTCTCCCTCATGGGAAATCGGAGTGCGTTCCAACCGGCGGAAGCTGAGTTACCGGATGTGAAGTAGGAAACCACGTAACCCCGCCTCTACACATTTGGATGTGATGGTGTCATCTGGAAGCTCTACGAAAGGTGTAGTTACGCGGTTTTCTATGTCACATCCAGTGACTCAGCGTCCGTGGTTTCCATAATGAACACTGCTAAGATTGCTGGGTGCCCGTTCAGGCACTGGATCATGTGAGTTTTATTCCTATTCTTGCCAATATTAAATATTTTTATTATTAAAATGGAGAATAGGAGAGGAGAGGGGATTCAACAACCCATCTGACAGAGGAGTATTTTGGAGCTGACCCACAAAACTTTGGGTCTTTGAGTCTGGTGAGTTTCAGTGTGTGCAGTGGTGGAGAGGATCACAAAGATTTACAGCACAAAGCACTTTCAATGCATAATCAGAGAACTATTGGAACAAATCCCATAGCACCATAGTGGATCTGCATATATTGTCACATAAGAATATATATCACTGAGCAAATTAGTGGATTTGTACTAACATGTTTGATGGACATTATGTACTTATGAGCACAATTTAAGTTGTTATACAAGAGATTGTGCTATAAACATGAGGGATATCACATTCCAATAGCGTTTAGGGGGTACCTAGCTCCCACAATTTATGTTAATTTTTCATTTAGATTGTGTTTTGTACACATAGGGGTGGCTAGCAGCTGGGGTACTCGCACTATAAATTCACGCACGGCGCAGTAAAACACGTATTTTACATTTATGTATTGGCCACAACCTTAAACCTAACACAAATTCATGCTTTCCAAACAGTTCCTTATGTTTTGACATGTTTAAAAACAAAATAATTCAGCTTTTCTGCATACATTTTTTTTTCCTAAGCATTAAACCATATAAAATATGAGTTCAATTCCCCTTGATCTTCTAAGAAGTACCCTAACCCCAGGGTTGTAACCTAGGTAAGGCTTAGGGTTCCTTTAACCCTTTAATTGGGCCCATAAATAGTATTAAATCCTCAACATGTTTTACTTTACACACCGAGCACAAGAAAATATACATCCCCCAGTACTTTCACTGCTGATGACATCAATGGAAGGAAAAGTGTGCAAAGGGCAGGAAAAGGGCAAGCAAAGGGCCACATCCAGCTCCTGGGTTGCAGTTTGGAGACAATTGTTTAAGGAAATAAAATCCCTTTTACTTTGCCTTTCATAGGGAAAAAAAATAAGGGTCACTTTTAAACATTTCTATGCTATTAATAATATAATAATAGTAATATTCTCATTAACTAAATGAGAATGCCTTAGATAGACAAGTTAATAGAAGGAGTCAATTCCCTGAGGCACAGTGTCTGTGGGTAGCCCAAGTTGGGCGGATGTCTGCTGATGGGACATTGTATTTAGGCTGTACCACACAGAGGTTGGGGCTCAACCAAAGTGTTGTTTTATGGGTAGTCTGTTCCCAACAAAGCAGGCAGCAGACTCTGCCATAATGCAGATACTGAAACAGGTGCATCCAAGTTACTACCTCCTGTGCAATGCCTGGTAAACCTCAAGAACACAGCACTAAGCCTTTGTAGTCTCTGTAAACCTCCATATAGTCCATACAAAAAAAGGATAAAGGCTTGTGCTATGAAAAAGTCAGCTAAAACATTGTTTTATTATTGCATGTGAACAGCAGTCAAAATCAAAGCCAACGCGTTTCGGCCGTCAGGCCTTAATCATGGCTCAACAAAATGCAGATACTATTCCATACATTTTTGTACTGTTTTCATCCTCTTTGAATACAATATTTTATATCAAGGCAGGGCTAAAAAACAATCCTGTGTACTACATTCTTGGCCCTACAGACTGCTGACTAAATGCAGCTTAGAACAAAAGCAGCTAATGTGCACAATGTCCTTTCTGACACTATTTAAAGAGTTCAGCTGGAAACTGTCATGAGTATGTGTGACAGTAACTAAAATCTGAACCCTGGCATTTCCGTAGATAGTAATTTAGTGGAATATTACTCAGCATTACATTACAGGCTCAATAGAACTGTTTAATGAGAACTAGATCCAAAAATAATTGAAATAAATTTGTCTTTGTATAAAATATAAAAGATAGCACATCCATAGTATGCTCATCTAATGATGGCTTATTAAGACACACTATTATAGCAAAAGGTCAAGAAATTTGGTTGTCAAGACGTTACTTACCACTGAAGCAATCTCTTGGGAACGCAATGAGAAATAGACATGTTAGAAGGAAACCGAACTTCATCCTATAAAAAAAAAAAAAAAGAAGAAGTATTCAGCCCAGTATTAAACAAATATCTAACTGAATTTTCCAGCATTTTTTCTCAAATTAGTGTTGGTGCTTAAATTTTTTTAATTTATTGTACTAAACCTGTTGCAATTTGTTGGTGGATTTCCAATCTTTATATATATATATATATATATATATATATATATATATATATATATATATCTATCTAATTGGTCTTTGGATAATATTTGGACAAAAGAAAAAAAAAATGTTGTTTTTTTTTTTGATTAAGTAACTTGTATCACATCTGTACACATACCATCACTGCAAGGACCTTCGTACCAAAGTGCTAGAATGTATACAGCTTTAAGCTCTGGCATTTAATACTCGAGAACAGACATATTAAAGATTCTGACACACAGCAGATGTTCATCATCCAATACCATCCAGTTTAACAAGTTCAGGTCACAAATCAGGTGCCTCTGGATTTCAAATGGCCTCAGAAGACATTTGTGTTACATGGGTATCAGAAGAAAGTTCACATGGTCAGGCTGCTGAATTCACCACTGACCTTTCATTTTTCTTATCTGTCCAGAAACGTGATTGACCGTTTTATTATAGGCAATGTAATTTTTAATTGTATGCCCTTTTTCCCCTTCCATACTTGATTTGTGTAATTTTCAGACTATGATATTCTCTACAAACCTGCATTTATAGAATATACTTGACTTTGGAGATTTGTTTGTGATTTTGCAGCTGATGTCTTTGTGAAGAATTGTGGGGTATGAGAAAGGCACTATTTGGACTGCATGGATCAATGTTTGTTGCTGTTTTTGTGTACACTGAATGCATACAGTCTGTATCTACAGTCTCAACCCCCTCCCAGCATCTTTGAAATTAAACTTTTAACAGTGACTATTTTAAATCCCTATGCTGTTAGCATTAGTAAATAGGTAAAGAATTATAATATATTTACTTGTTTTATTTTTTTATTTTTTTCAGTTAGCTCCTGGTTTCCATGCCTAGACAAATTATGTCATACATCCCAGGAGTCTTCAGCAGGGGTTTTCTCAGCTAAACCCACCCTCCTGCATGCATACCTAAACTACGGGCAAAGGGATTCCAAAAAGTAAATGTAACAGGAGTCATCTGCCCTTACTCAAGATGGCCACAACCAGAAATGGTAGGGGAGTGTTTTTCAAAGTGATTACCCAGCAATATAAAGCATGAACACAGTGTCTGCTGGGAAACTGAGACCGAGGATGAGAGAACGTCCGTGATAGGCGGAACTGTGTCTGCTGAGAAACGTCTATCACAGAAGGGACCAGAAGTAGACCGCAAATTTTAAACAATGAATGGACACCCGCAGCCTGTCAATTTCAGGTACACGGACAACGGGAACAGTGACGATGGGCACAGTGAGGTTGCAATGGGCACAGTGAGGTTGCAATGGGCACAGTGAGGCATGCAAATGGGCATTGTTGACCCTCTTTTCCGCTTACAGTAGTTGCTTCATTCTCACTCTTGGCTTTTACTCGAGTCAATACATTTTCCCATTTTTTTGTGATAAAATTAGGTACCTCGGATTACACTCGAGGCTCCTTTAGTTAAAAAATATCACACACATATACCTATATTAAAGAGGTTGTAAAGACAAAAATATTTTCCTCTTAAATTAAAGTCTGACAGTAGCTGATAAAGTAAAAAGTAATGTTTTGCATTATAACTAGTTTGATACCTGTTGAAATCGAGCTGTTTTATTCACCTTCGTCACTCCTGATTTGTTATTCTCACTGACTTCCTGGTTTGCGGTGCACATTCATTCTTGCTACAACATGGCCTAATGGGAACTACAGTTCCCATTAGGCTTAGCCTCCATGCCTGTGAGGGATACGAGAGCATCTTCACGCAGGGCTGTAGTCATAGGGAGGGGGTGAGCACATTCTGCTTTCCACCATGCAAAACGGCTCAGATGCTGGTGGAAAGCAAGAAGAGGAAGATACAGGAAATGGCATTTTCAAACCTGGATTACTGTATTTTGGAGGTCAAAAGGAAAAACGAGGTAAGTGATATTTAAATGCCCTAGCTTGCAGCAATCAATTCATCTAATAAAAAATTAACCTTTAGTGTTCCTTTAATAATCTAATATTAATTTAGAACACAGCTGTTTATAATAAATGGCAGTCAATAGCACCAGACAAACCCAAAGGAATGTCTCCATCTAGTGGTCAAGTGCTCAAATTAATAACCTTAAAATAACTAATGTTCAAACACATATACAAAAGAACGACCAGAAAAATTCCATATCAACTATTATTGATAAAAGAGTCAACGTCAAACATTGAGTCTACAGGGGACATAACTCTTAATTTCATGTATCCAGCATATCTCTAGCGTAGAAATGTCCCACCTGACAAAGCTTCCCCTCCAATTGGGGGGGGGGGGGGGATGAACCTGTCAATAGCAATGAAAGAAGTGACAGCCAACCTAATCCCCAAAGAGTTAAAATTCAGCTACTCTTAAAAGGAACATAGGGACATGCTGATCGCATCCCATAAGAGGAGGTCGTCATCAATGTACCTACCCCAGAAGATAAGCTCCGAAGCTTGACCGCAGCATGTCTTCTGGGGTAGGTACATTGATGATGTCCTCTTATGGGAATGGCGATCAGCTGTCACTACGTTCCTTTTTAGGGGAGTCTTGAGAAATTATCAGGTTTTGGGACCTGCTCTGCCCGATTCCCCAGATGTAATTTTTAGGGGTGTCCCCCTTTAAGACTCCAAGTAGCACCCAACCCAATAGGGTATCTTTTTTACCCATGCTGGAAATGTAGCATCTGTCGCCCTAATAAGTCATCTGCCACATCCAAGTCTGATGACATAGACACTTTCATTACCTGCACCTCTCTTAACCACTTGCGGATCAGCCACCATCATTATACTGCTGTAGGTCGGCAGTATATGTATATATGTATGTATATATATATATAAATAAAATGTACTAAATGTACTAAAAGACAGACACACAGTGTGCTGCAGTGATAATTCAATACTATACTTAGTGCTATTTATATATGAAATACAATTCTTATTCATAAAAAAAATCATAATAAATGTCCCATAAATCAATATAAATCTTGATAGAACTGCTCCAGTGTTATTATCACATCACCGTGCTTCTCAATAATTCTTATTGCTTGTGCACAGCACCACCAGCTATTTTATCTGCTCACTTCAGGGATGATTTACGAAGACTCAAATGAGCTCTTTATTTTCACTCCCCAAACATCCTTTCTTTCTATCAGGACTTAGTTGAAAGTCTGGTAGTCATGTGTAGCCTTCATCTGACTTTTTTTTTGTTGGAAGTCCAGACCTTAGATAGAGAACCTGTTCTCTATCTTTTCGTCGGACTTCTGACAGACTCACGGCGGACTTTTGCATGGTCAAAAGTCCGACCGTGTGTACAAGGCATTAGCGGGCATCCACTCACCTGCTGCCACCAGGTCCCTCACCTTGGTGTGTCACTAGCACATCACCAGACATCCCATTAAATTGAATAGGACTGTCGGTGAGTCAACAGCATATTGGATAAGCCGCTGAGGGACAGAGATGACAGTTGTTCTTTAAAATGTATGATTTAAATCGAGTTTATTTAATATCAAGCCTTTTTACTAGTGCTTTAAATCATGATTTAAATCAAATTCACCCTGCTGGTTCTACTGCTTTCTGTTTATATTAACAACAGCATTATTTGCAATGCAATATAAACATAAACAATGTTTATAATGCAATATAAAAATTTGTGATGTCTTATCCAAAACATCCATTCTTCAGCATATGATGCACAAAATAAACATGTTTTAAGGTGTATGCATGGTTAGAAAGCAGACCGCAGTTTTGATTTGCAGGATTCATCCTGCACAGCTTTGTATAATTACATTCCATGCCCTGGAGTGTCAGGGCCAAATACCCATGAGAAACCACAAAGGATTCACACTAATTCCGGACCTAATATAGGTCACTACTTTTGGTTATAGAAAATAGGAGTGCAGGAACATGCAACATTTCTCCATTGCCGCAGGATAGCAGTTAATGGAACCCTTATCAGTAAGATAGATGTCCTTTTACAGGAGATGCGAAATGACAAACTTGCCTTGGTTTGTTTATCTCTTAGTGCAGACTCTTTTCTATACCTGACAAAAAGAAACTAGCAATTCTTTTATGTTTCCTTCCGATTGTTCAATAAATAGAAATACATTTCTGTACACGGTGAGTTTTTGAAATACCATACTGTGGAATTTAGAAGTCCTGCTACGAGAAAAAAATTGTATTCTAAACCTGATAATGTGTAGTGATCTGTGTAAGGCAGCAATGTGCAAACATTGCAGACTCTGACTCCAAAGTCAAGCTGCTATGTGCACCTTGGCAAAGCTGTATGCCAGCAGCTCATGTGATATGTCATGTAAACTATCCTGTACTGTATGTGCGTCTCTGGGGTTTGTGTGGATAATTATTATTATTTTTTTTAAAACCATAATGCAATGCATAACCATTGAACTGTAGCCAGCAGGCTTAGACAGGCCAAAAAGAGGGCTTTTTGATAAGCCAGTCTCTTCACACTGCTGCGCTTCGACCGCAGCACAGATTTCTGTGCCTTTTTTTGAATGCAGGAATCTAATAGAAAGTCTATGGGAAATTGCGGCTTAACTGCACAAAAAACGTGGGTACACCTGTTCTGCAGTCAAACTGTAAAACTGGCCTAAAAGGGGGGACACAAAACAGACATTGGGATTTATTTACTAAAGGAAAATAGACTGAGCACTTTGCAGTTGCTCCAGAGCTTAGTAAATGAGCAGGAGCTCTTCTGACTTCCAGCATCCAATCAGTTTTTCTGATTTTCTATGAATGTGATTGGGTATTCTTTGTAAAGTGAAACTTTACCTAAGAAGGATGAGCTCCAACGTGTTTGCACAGTACACTTCCTGGCGGGCTCTGCACAGCGCTGCGCTAATCACAGCCAGGGAGACATTGTCCTGATGCTCGGTTGCAGAGATCGGGAAATGTCTCCCTGGCTGTAATTAGTGCAGCGCCGTGCAGACTTCCTGGCAGGCTCTGCACGTGTACTGTGCAAACACGCTGGAGCTCATCCTTATTACCTAATTTACCAAGCTCAGGAGCATCTGCCTTTAGCTTGTAGTTCTCAATGAACTACCACGGCACCACTGTTGGCGAGTATCTGCTTGCCTGTATGAGGTACGAGCACACAGATACACGGACAGGTTCTCCAGGAGTCCTGCATTGTACCTTCCAAAAATGTGCCTTCATTATTTTTTGTTAAAAAGGTGAACTTATCCTTTAACTACCTATGTGCGCACAGGCATCTTAAAGCGGATGGCCCATTAACCACTTAAGGACCGCCTACTGCACATTTACGTCGGCAGAATGGCACGGCTGGGCACATCAAAGTATATATACGTTGATTTTAGTACCCAGCCGTGGGTCGCGGGCGCGCGCCCGCGGGCGCGCTCCCGCGACCGTCCGAAGCTCCAGGACCGGGACCGCGGGATTCGCGGACCCGATCGCCGCTGCAGTGCGGCGATCCGTCCCTGGAGCGGAAGAACGGGGAGAGCCGTGTGTACACACGGCTTCCCCGTGCTTCTCTGTGGCTGCAGCATCGATCGCGTCATCCCTGTGATAGGGGGACGCGATCGATGACGTCACACCTACAGCCACACCCCCCTACAGTAGTAAACAACACACATAGCCACACATCCCCTACAGCGCCACCTGTGGTTAACTCCCAAACTGCAACTGTCATTTCCACAGTAAACAATGCAAATTTAAATGCATTTTTTTCTGTGAAAATGACAATTGTCCCAAAAATGTGTCAAAATTGTCCGAAGTGTCCGCCATAATGTCGCAGTCACGAAAAAAATCGCTGATCGCCGCTATTAGTAGTAAAAAAAAATAATAATAATAAAAATGCAATAAAACTATTCCTTATTTTGTAAACGCTATAAATTTTGCGAAAACCAACCGATAAATGCTTATTGTGATTTTTTTTACCAAAAATAGGTAGAAGAATACGTATCGGCCTAAACTGAGGAAAAAAAATGTTTTTTATATATTTTTGGGGGATTTTTATTATAGCAAAAAGTAAAAAATATTGAATTTTTTTTAAAATTGTCGCTCTATTTTGTTTATAGCGCAAA
Source organism: Rana kukunoris (assembly GCA_029574335.1). Classification (NCBI taxonomy): domain Eukaryota; kingdom Metazoa; phylum Chordata; class Amphibia; order Anura; family Ranidae; genus Rana; species Rana kukunoris. The sequence goes on from CM056052.1 coordinate 219,235,957, forward strand.
AAATAAAAAACCGCAGAGGTGATCAAATACCACCAAAAGAAAGCTCTATTTGTGGGGAAAAAGGACGCCAATTTTGTTTGGGAGCCACGTCGCACGACCGCGCAATTGTCAGTTAAAGCGACGCAGTGCCGAATCGCAAAAAGGGGCAAGGTCCTTTGCCTGCATTTTGGTCCGGGTCTTAAGTGGTTAAAAATGTTTTTTAAAAGCCAGCAGCTACAAATACTGCAGCTGCTGACTTTTAAAAATAGGACACTTACCTGTCCTGGAGTCCAGCGGCGTCCGCAGCAGAGGACGAGCGTTCGCTCGTCTCTCTGCTGCTCCCCCCTCCATCCACGGTGAGGGAACCAGCAAGTGTAGCGCTGCGGCTTCACTGCCCGGTTCCCTACGGCGCATGCGCAAGTCGCGCTGCGCCCGCCGATTGGCTCCCGCTGTGTGCTGGGAGCCGAGAGTTCCCAGCACACAACGGGAAAAACCCGACTTTTGCCCGAGACTGCGGCCCAGAAGTGGGTGGAGATGCGCTTTAAGAAGATGCAAAACCACTAACATCTAAGAGTGAAAACAGCCCTTTGTTTAAAAAAAACACAAAGTGGAGATCATGAGGGTGTCATGGATACCTTAAAGTAGACTGAGCCAAAAATGTAAATTTTTTAAACACTTTAACATGCAAATGCAATTTTAAACATGCAGCTTTGACTAAAATAATACCTTGTGATCCTGTCATGATGGATCTTGTTAGCACTTACTGTTATAATGTGAGCAAAGAAAAGGTATTACAACCCATGGATGAAGGATGGTGCACACCCCTGATAGTACTTAAAAAAAGGAAATTTACCCCTAGGGGCTTTGTGTTGCAGCAAGATATAGACAATATATGCGTTTCGACCTTCGTAGTAGCAGTCTTCTTCAGGGAGCAAATATTTTTAAGCAAACATAGGGTTCCTCCCTGGAGGCGTTTCTCCATCTGACCCTGGGACCTGTTCTAACTCCCCTGTCTGCCTTCCCTTTTACCCAGTTTTGCCCTTGATGGTGTGGCTCGGTGTCCGATCCCGGTCTGCTTTTCGATATGTGCCTTGGTGAGTGGCAGTTTGATTTTTTACATTATTGCTTATTCATTTTGCTATGGGAGGACATCATGCACCCCGACATTTACCAGTATGTTGGGGTGGGCATAGTTTGTGTTTACATTTTTATTGATTTGCATATTTTCTCTTCATAGAACCTATGTTTGCGTAAAAATATTTGCTCCCTGAAGAAGACCGCTACTACGAAGAGGCTTTTTTGCACTTAGTGCTCATATGCATACAGTACTGTTTAAATTTGAATTGTTATTGTCACCACTTTGTGATCCATTTGTTTGTTTTATCTGTTCATGGATTGATTTTTATCAAAGCTCATATCCTGAGTTCCCTGTTGTGCAGGGCCTCTTTTTTGATAAACCTATTTATTCAAATAAATTTATATTTTTTTACCAATTTGTATATTATCTATATCGTGCTGCAACACAAAGCCCCTAGGGGTAAATTTCCTTTTTTTCACTGTTATAATGTGATCACAGTCTCCCAATTGTGCCGTCACCCTGTCATATAGGCCTTTGAGACCAAAGAAGTGGCTCTGCTAACATACATTGTGCATGCATGGTACACCGTTGTCACCATTAGTAAAATGGTCCAGCACAATGATGTACAGCTGATGCTGAAGTGAGTCCATGAGAATAGGAAGTTGTGGAAAAAAGCTGAAGGAGGTCACTAGGACCAAAGTGCAAAGCAGGGTCAAAAAAAGTGAAAACATTTGGGATGTATGGCACCAACTTTCCTTAACTCTTAACAGAGACAAGACCCTTTAATCTTCAGTATTTGTTAAGGAATCAAATTCTGCTTTAGTTATACAATCTTTCCTGTACATTTCCATAAACAAAACACAAATAAAGAGACATACGATAGGGCGCTTGTTTTTTGTGATGTTTTACTTTGTATGATTTACTGCCATAACTCAGTACTGTAAACCTAGGTTCACATCTATGTGGGTACGGGACTGCGTGTAAATCCCATGCGTCACACCCCACACCTCCCACCAGCAAAAACTTGTTGCACACTTGTGTATTTACCCATGCACAGAAACTCCTAGGACCACGCGGTTTCTGTGCAGCTGCCACTTACACTGGCGGAGGACCTGGCTCCCATAATGCTCAACACTGACTGCGCATGGTGGTCAAGGAATACAAACATGCAGCAGCACAGTGGGAAAAGTCTAACAGCTGGCCACACTGACACTCCTGCTCCCGGCTGTCTTCTTTCATTATACAGGTCTGCTGCGATCTTCTCCTGTAAACAAGAGGAGGGTAGGTGATGTCATGACTCCTCTTTTCCTAAACAGTATTGGGCGCCCTCCTAATGCCCTGTACTGTGCCCACCCTGTGTTGCCTCCTCCTTCCCACCACCATCTGTCACCTCTTCCCCCATGTCTCCAAATGACCCTCCCATCCCCATCCTCTTCCCCTAGTGATCTCAGCATTTTCCTTCCCATATAATGTTCCCCATTGTATGATACACAGTGATTGTACATATTAACATCCTGGAGTGGGGCTTTAAAGTGGTAGTAAACTTGAGCATGTTTAACCACTTGACCACTGGGCACTTAAACCCCCTGAAAATTCTGTAAAAAAAAATAAAAAAAAATTGTTTCTGTCATATTAGCGGGTTATTTCTCACACACAGCATATGCATACCACAAATTACACCCCAAAACACATTCTGCTATTTGTCCCGAGTATGGTGATACCCCATGTGTGAGACTTTTACACAGCGTGGCCACATACAGAGGCCCAACATGCAGGGAGCGCCATCAGGCGTTCTGGAACACCCAGACCAATTCTGACATTCCTCTCCTACATGTAAAAAGCATAATTTATTTGCTAGAAAATTACATAGAACCCCAAAACATTATATATGCTTTTTTAGAAAAGACCCTAGAGAATACAATGGCGGCGGTTACAACTTTTTATCTCGCATGGTATTTTCGTAGAAATTTTTTGAACGCGTGTGCTAAAAAAAAAAAAAAAAAACAGTAAAGTTAGCCCAATTTTTTTTTTTATAATGTGAAAGATGATGTTACGCCGAGTAAATAGATACCCAACATGTCACCCTTCAAAATTGCGCACACTCATGGAATGGCGCCAAACTGCGCTACTTAAAAATCCCCATAGGCGACGCTTTAATTACTTTTATTGGTTACATGTTTTTAGTTACAGAGGAGGTCTAGGGCCAAAATGATTGCTCTCGCTCTAACGTTCGCAGAGATACCTCACATGTGTAGCTTGAACACATTTTTCATATGTGGGCGGGACTTACGTATGCATTCGCTTCTGCATGCGAGCACACGGGGACAGGGGTGCTTTAAAAAAATGGGTATTGCAGAGTATTTGGGTATTGCAGAGTATTGGGGTATTGGAGAGTATCGCGCAGGGTATTGCAAAGTATTGAGGTATTGCAGAGTATCGTGCAGGGTATTGCAAAGTATTGAGGTATTGCAGAGTATCGCGCAGGGTATTGCAAAGTATTGAGGTATTGCAGAGTATCGCGCAGGGTATTGGGGTATTGCAGAGTATCGCAGAGTATTGGGGTATTGCAGAGTATCGCGCAGGGTATTGCAGAGTATTGGGGTATTGCAGAGTATCGCGCAGGGTATTGGGGTATTGCAGAGTATTGGGGTACTGCAGAGTATTGGGGTACTGCAGAGTACCACACAGGGTATTACAGAGTATTGGGGTATTGCAGAGTATCGCGCAGGGTATTGGGGTACTGCAGAGTATTGGGGTACTGCAGAGTATTGGGGTATGGCAGGGTATTGGTGTACTGCAGGGTATTGAGGTATTGCAGAGTATCACGCAGGGTATTGGCGTATTGCAGAGTATTGCGCAGGGTATTGCACAGTATTGGGGTACTGCAGAGTATTGGGGTACTGCAGGGTACTGGGGTACTGCAGGGTACTGGGGTACTGCAGGGTACTGGGGTACTGCGGTATTGCAGAGTACTGGGGTACTGCAGGGTACTGGGGTATTGCAGGGTACTGGGGTATTGCAGGGTACTGGGGTATTGCAGGGTACTGGGGTACTGCAGGGTACTGGGGTACTGCAGGGTACTGGGGTATTGCAGAGTACTGGGGTATTGCAGAGTACTGGGGTATTGCAGAGCTGGGATGGATGGAGGGATGGCTAGATCTGTGACTGCATTTGTCACAGATCCAGCCACAGCGCAGCTGCTGACACCCTGCTCCCCCCCTCTCCTTTCACACTGTACCGAACGGTACAGAGAGGAGACTCGGGAGAGGGAGGAACCGGCGTCATCAAATGACGCCGGTTTGTTTACAAGTGATCGCGCTGTCATTTGACGGCGCGATCACGTGGTAAACGGCCTCTATCAGCGGCAATTTACCGTGATCCGTGATGCGCCGGGTCTTCTAGACCCAGCGAGCACGGACACTTCCGCGAGCGCGTCCCAGGGGACGCGCAATCGCGGAAGTGAAGGACCACGTCCCAGGGACACCGTCCCCAAATAACTTCACCGCACCGTAGCAGTAAAATGCCTATGGCGCGGTGGGAAAGAGGTTAAGAAAAAACAAACACCCTGCAAGTTAAAATACATAATGTGCTAGTATGCATTACATACTAGCATGTTATTAAATACTTACCTTAGAACAAAGCCCTCCAGCAGAAAAAAACTAAAAATAAGTTTACTGCCACTTTAAGCACCTCTTCTCCAGAGTGAATAAGTGTAATCTCTGCAATTGTTACTTATAGCTGAGGCCCTCCATCCCCCTAATTAATTTTGATGATCTTGGCTGAACATTGCTCCAGTGCAGACATCTTTCCACAGGATCGATGACCAAAACTAAAATGCATAATAAAGCCAAACCAGCATTTTGTAAAGAGACAGAATTACGGATGTATTCCTTAAATATATGTCCTTTTAAATACAAAAGAGTATTCTGTTAGCTCTGCTGGGTGCAAACTTTGGCTGTGAAATGCTATTGCAAAATCCAGATATACTGCTTCCACAGGCTTTCCTCCTCACATCCTCATAAAAGGTTAACAAGTTTGTCTGACAAGAATAGTTTTTCATAAATCCATGCTTATTGTTACCTATGATACCTTTATTGCAAACAAGTTTGTGACTATAGTCCCTTATGATTCCCTCAAACAATTTGCACACTATTGATGTTAGGCTGACTGGTCTGTAGTTTCCTGGTTCTATCTGGACCCTTTTTTTTTTCTGGTCAGTAATGTGTCATTAGTAATAGCAACTTGGCTATAATATAGGAAAGTTCCCCAAGGACCAAACACGTCCTGATTATTTATTCTATATTTTAGGCCGTTTTTAACCCAGATTTCTATTAGCCACAGAGGAATAGCAGATGTGTATTATTTTACTAAATAAATCCATCTTTTTCATTTTTTTGAACTGAAGAGAAACATATGATTAACATCTGTCTTCTCCCTTTTATTTGTGGCCAACTTTACATGATCATCTTATGAGACACACATGTTCTACCCTTACCTTTTTACAAGGGTTGTCCCGATACCACTTTTTTAGGACCGAGTACAAGTACCGATACTTGTTTTCATGTACTCGCCGATAGCGAATACTGATATTTTTTTTAATGTCATGTGACAGTTTTAAAAATGTAAGAATGTCTCTTACATTGGTAGTCAGGGTACTGGGCACAGGGTATGGTGCACATCAGGTTGGTGGGCACAGGGTATGGGGCACATCAGGGTACTGGGCACATCAGGGCACAGCGGGGTACTGAGAACATCAGGGTACTAAGCACATCGTACTGGGCACAGCGGGGCACTGGGCACATCAGGGTATTGGGCACATCAGAGCACAGCGGGGTACTGGGCACATCGTACTGGCACATCAGCGTACTTGGCACATCTGGGCACAATGGGGTACTGGGCACAGCGGGGTACTGGGCACATCAGGGTACTTGGGCACATCGTTCTGGGCACAGTGGGGTACTGGGCACATCAGGGCACTGGGCATGGGGCACATCAGTGCACTGGGCACGGCAGGGCACAGCACTGTTTCGTTTCAGTTTCATTTTAATTGCAGAGTAGCGCAGGAAGCGGCTGACATCTGTAATAAGTGTCTGTAATAAGTTCTTACTGTTCTTTATCATGTCGCGCTGTTCCCTGGAGGCCCCTCCTCTCCTCCATCTCAGATGATGTCACAAGCGTACAACGAGAGAGAAGAGAGGAGGGGAGGAGCCACCGGGAACAGTGCAACGTGAGAAAGAACAGAAAGAACTTATTACAGCCACTTTTTAGCCGCCTAAGGACTGCTGTCTGCCCCCCGCCCACTCTCCGGCTGCTCTCGGTCCCCTCCCTGCTCTCTTGCAATAGAGAAGTATCGGGTCAGGCATCGGTCACGATACCGATACTAATATCAGTGTCGGGACAACCCTACTTTTTACTACTGATAAATTTGAAGAATTTTTGAGGGATTGTTTTACTCACTGTAGCAATAGCATCCCCGAGTATTCTCTTGCATCTCTTGTGAGAATTTCCTTCCAATTTGTAATTTTTTTAAAGCTCAGAATTTAACCACATAGGTTTTAATTTTGTTCTTTTATATCTGTAACCCACAGGAATACACTTGTAATTGCAGTTGTTTACTACATCCTTAAAACATTCCCACTTCTAATATGTGTTCTTTATTAGGAATATTTGATCACGCTAGGTATTAAACAGTGAGAAGCACATCTTTTTTTAAAGTTTAGCGCTCTTATTATTCCAACTAACCTCTCTTCCCTGTAACTTGGATCAAATGTAATTACGCTATTCTCGCTATTACTCAACTTATTAAAACGTATTACCCAATAAGGTAGCTGATTACCCTGCAATAAGTTCAAGAGACAAGCCTTTATGTGCACAGTTCAGTTTTTCCAATCAATACAAGGATAATTGAAGCTGCCCATAATACTACCATTGCCCTGTCCCCCCCCATTTCAGTCTTCGAAAGGAGCAGAGGCTTTCTCATCCTCTGTTAGTGGGCACTCAAATGTATCTACAGCCTTAATGAATCTACACCTTCACAGCACATTAGTAACATCTGCTTGCATATTAATTTTACTGTTGTTGACATACAGGTATACTCTACTTTTTGTACCAACCCTGCTCTCTGAAATAGAGTACTGTATACCCCCATGGATATTAGCAGCTCAAGCATGCGAGCTGTCCAACTGGTTTTTCAATACTCCCATGAAGTGAAACTCTTCCTGAAGAGAAACTGAAATTTTAGCTTTTCCATTTTATTTACATTTGTTGCATGTGTGTACATACCTATTTTGTAGTAGTGTTTAGTATATTATTCTTGCTCTTCAGTCTTGAGTTGCAATCTGATTCTGAAGCGCCTCTTGTATTGGACCTTGAAAATGCAACTTCCCTGCTTTTACCCCCACTTCTCCCCTATTGTACCAATCCTTATATTCAGGGGTCACTTTGAGCCGTGGTCTCTATAGAGTATACATTCATCCCACTCTCCAAAACCTAATTTAAAAGCTCTTCCAACCTTCTAACCATTGTAGACCCCAAACAGAGCTACACATTCCCCATTTATTGTATATGCAGTCCATCCCTACATTAGACAGTAGCTGACCAAAACATGTCAATTCTCCAGCAACCCCAAGGAAGCAACCCCTTCTTACACCAGTTTTCAGCCACTTGTAAAGCTCCCCAACATCCTGCTGCTTTTATGGTATGGCACAGGGAGTATTTCTGAAAATAGTAGGTCCTTTTCTTAAAATCGAAGTTCTTGAAATCATTTCCATCTTCCTCTAAACTTGTAATTTGAGCCAATTGTCCTCTCAACCCCACCCAACAATCTGTCAAGCCCATTCGCAATGTGTCTAACCCAAGGACCCAATAAACAGCGGACTGTTCAGCAATCACAGTTCTGGTGACAGATTACCCGGTCTAATAATGGAGTCCCCTACCACCAATACCTCTCTCTCTTACCTATACATCTGCTCCCATCTTTACTGAAACAATAGTTTCCCTGGATGCCAGAGAAGGTATTCTTCTCAAGCAGTGCTACTACTGAATGGATATCCCCAATATTGTCCAACCAGGCTTATTTATTGGGATGTAGTGACTCAGAACTAACCTCTCTAACACTTTTCCTTCCATCCTGTCTTTTTATTGAAATCCAGGGACCTACCTCAGGTCTCAGCAGGCACCTGATGGGTAAAGTTCTTTCAAGATTCTTAATGCTCAGCAGTGTTGTTAGCTTCTTTTTTAGATCCAAAATCTTGGCTTACAAACAACTTGCTTATATAGTGCACAACAGTATTCACCCGTGATTGGTTGTTTGGGGAGTACATACATTGAACAGAATGTGCACTGAGCACTTTTTTAGAGCACTGCCACAATTTACAATACTGACCTGATACAGACCTTAATCTTGATCTGTTCTGCTACTCCTTATACTCCTTACTATGCACTTATCACAACAATGTACTTTATACAGCAAACCTCAATGCTTCCATCTCTCCTGCAGGCAGTTCACACTGCCCTCTGCAAAACTGCCTGTGGTTGCCAATACAATGTTTAATGATACACCCCTGGATCGGTTCACAAATCACAGTGTGAACTGTGGATTCGGACAGGAATCAGATTGCATGGGTGAGAACACCCATGCGATCCATTTCCAGTGTGAGAAAAAAAAAGTCCCTGCACCTTTTCTGCTAAAGCAATGCGAGTTCAGCCATACTACTGTATGGCTGAACTCGCACTGCATAGACATCGCACGTGATCGGCAAATCACAGGCGATGTCTGAGATCTCACAAGTGGGAACCTGGGCTTAATGTCTTCATATTAGGATTTAGATCTACTTATAGTTTATAATAGAAGGCATTTCAGATACAAAGTTTTTCTTTTAATATTCTCATTGCAGTATATATTCACATAAATATATATTCTGAATGTATTTCAATAGAGAAGCCCTGTGGTCCGAAGAAAAGAAAATTCATAAAAAAAATGAAATCAAGCATAAAGGATCGCAGAGAGTATTAGTCATAAATGAAACAGGGTAAGCGCACATTCACAATTTTCTTCAGCCAACAGAGCTTAAATTACAAGGTGCATTCAGAAAAGGGTGAAATGGATCGTGCAAAAGGAGAACACAGTAAATGAGAAATTGAACAGATAAAGCTTGTTCAAATATGCAAATTAAGGCCCTATTTAACTAAAGTCACATCGATCACAAAAGCCTAATTTGGAAGATAAGTGTTGTGTATTTTGCCTGTCTGTCATACAGAATTACAGATTAATTAAAGCTTCCCAAACCTCCCAAATCTAACTTATCATCAATGACACTATTTTCCACAGCTACCGGGCCAATACCACACAACTACAAATCTGACTTTTTATCACAGAAGGTATGAATCTACTGGAAAAGGAAGTAGAAGTTTATATATTCCAGGCCTAAAGCTTCTCAGTGTTGTCTATGATCAAGACATAAATCCAACAAAACATCTCTAAAAATGCATCATAGGGAGAAGTTATCACTTCTCAGTCATTTCATTGTCACTATGGGAGATTACAATTTTTAATAATACAGTTTAGGACTAGAAAAAAAAGTAAAAAAGATTTCTTATTTTAGTTAACAAAACATCTAATAATGTATATGATATATCTGTTATTTACAATTCCCAGCCTGAAGTTGGTGCTTTAGGCACTTTTGACTTGTTTAAAAGTATCATCCTAAAGAAAACTCAACTTTCAGATAAAAATGCATTTCCTGTTGAGTAATTGCATGTAACAAAGTGTATAGTTATTTATTACTTCTCAGAGTACGTCCAACAATACTTCATCTTACTCTCTCCACAAAAGGTAGGCAAGATACTTCAAGCATCAAAACAGGTCAACATCTAAACAGATGTGTAAGTTTTGGAGCCAGGCTGCACATGCTCAGTTGGGGTGTGTATTGCTAGAGAGTTTTTTCTTTTCTTGTGAAAGTACATGTGATCAGCACAGGGCCAATCAGCACTGTCCAGACAGAGGGACAGGGGTCCTGCATCCTGATAGGACAGCCAGTGCAGTATGAAAACTCCTCCTACAAGCTTTAACCAGGCACTGATGGAACTCACAATATACTGCGGATTTGAAAAGGTATTTAGCAGTTTATAATATTACTAAAATGTTTGCATTTCCATGTTCTGTGTACTGAGGGAGACCAGATCTAGTGAATACAGGGTCCTGTGTTTAGTAACACTTTAAAAGCTTCTTCCACCCACCTCCCTTTTCTGCTGTGAGTTTCAATTTAAGAAAAACTGTTTGAAAGGCAATATATGCTGTTCTCTCTTCATACAGATCTCTCATAGATGCATACTGTATCAAAAAGTACAAAAGCTTTTTTTTAGGCAGATTGGTCGCATAGACTTCAAAAGGAATGACTGAAAACGCTCAGCAAGAGCACTTTACAAGCATTTTATAAGTGTTTTGTTGCATGTTTTCTAGCAAAACGGCAGCTCTCCACCCATAATCCCCCCCCCCCCCCCTGTGCTTCCTATTGGCTAAAATAAAAACACCTGAAGCTTGAATACACATGTGAAATGCGTGTAATACATTTCTAAAATGCCATTATCATCCATTTACTGCTGTGGGTTTAGTAACACTTTACGCTTTGTGTGTAATCTGAATTCCAACAAGCTTGCAAAACTCTCCGATAAAAATGCCTAAAAATCCCTGCTTAGGTGTAAATGAAGACTCAAGGCTCACACACACACACACACGATACAAAAATCAGATGGAAAAATTTGTATGACAAGCTGTCTGCTGATATTTGGATCGTTAGTATGGTGCTTTCGACAGCCAATTTCGCTTGTTTTTAAAAAAAAGCTGCATGTGCAGACTATAAAATTGTCGGATGTGAGCTCAAAGTTCGATTTTTGTTTCATTCGTTTGGTTTTCGTACGGAAAAAAATTGTAAGAACAAGACTACGCATGCCCAGAAACGAAAGAACACATACAAAACTATTCAACACATTACGTCAGTTCTGACGTTGTATTTTTGTCGCACAAAAATGTTTATATGGCAAGTATCCTCTTCACTTTCGACATGAGACTAGAATGCCACACAAAAAAAAACAGACGTTTGGTCGTCCCGAAAATCTAAGCCTGTGTACGAGAGGCTTTAGAGATGAGAACACGGATATTGGTTATAATGGCAGAGGTCTTATCATGCACTTATTGCACAGTTTCAAAGGCATTGCACAAAAATGATAAAATATTAGCATCAATCAGTAGACTAGGCTCAATTAGTATTGAGCCTAGTCTTCAATAAAAAAATATATACTTTTTTGACCTTAAAGCCCTCTATGGTCAATGCATACTCTTTCAATAGTTGTTTATGACAATCCAAAATAAACGTACTTGATAAAGCTTCCTTCATGAGTTCTGCCTGCCTACTGGCCATCTCTTTCCACAACTTTCTGAATTCCCTGAATGCTTTGCAGCTTCTCCTCTGCTGTTTTTGAATTTCTAAGGACCCCTTTTCACACTGAAGGCTCTTTTCAGGCATTTTAACGCTACAACTACAAAGTGCCTGAAAAGCACCTCTCAGCCTCTGCAGTGTGAAAGCCCGAGTGCTTTCACACTGGGGCGGTGCACTTGCAGGACAGGAAAAAAAGTCCTGCAAGCAGCATCTTTGGGGCAGTTTGAGAGCAGTGTATGAACACCCTGTCCATTGAAATGAATGGGCAGCACTGCTGAAGTGCATCGGCAAGGCCGCAACATGGGCGCTTGTAACCCTTTGTTTGCCCACTGGCAGCTGAAAAGCGCTGGCTAAAATTACGGTAAAAGCACTACTAAACTAGCGGCACTTTACTGCTAACGTGGCTCGGCTCCAGTGTGAAAGGGGTCTAAGGACTATATATCCCATGGTACTTGCTGTCTGCAAGTAGTGATTCCTGTACTGAAACATGTGGCACGACTGTGCCTCCTTACAGGGCATAGTGAATACATGTCACAAAATTCTAGGAAGTGCACACGCATTGCTGTGCAGTGTCCCTTTAACAGCCCATTCTGTAAAAAACACTGGCATGTAGAGAAAGTACTGAAAATGCTACTTTTCAGAACGTGCTACAAAAAAAAAAAACATTGTAATTAAGTACCATGCAAGTTAGTGGCACGGTTTGCTAGATGCATTTGGGGTAACATTAACAAATCACTGGTACCCTCATGCCTCTTGCAAGCAGGGCATTCACCAATGGTGCCCTCAAGAACCAGCTCAAAACTCAAGCAATATGCCAAATTAAACCAGTACCAGAGCTCCAACTTAAAGGCATCACAATACTATCCTATAGTACACATCCAGACTGACAAAGCCTTCAGGATTAGGAAATAAAGGTATTTGGGGACACTTTGTGGGTTCTCTTATCAGGGTTATAGGTTGTGCCTATAACTATACTAAAGGTTAGGTGACAGTTTAGCCCTAAAGGGGGGGGGGGGTCAAATTTAACTGCAAAAATGGAAATACACTTTTAGTGACACAGTGAGTGAGTACAGAAATAAAGTATGATAAAATTGAATAATACTAGGGAAAAAAGCATTGAACACATGAAGAAAGGGAGGGAGGTGCAAAAAAGCATGGAAAGCCAAGACACCAACTGAAATCTATCAGTAATTAGAAAGCAACCCTGCTTGCAAATTAATATCAGCTGGTTCAGTCTCAACTGATGGTCTATAAAAAGGTGTCTCGTTACCAAGGTGTCACATAAACACCTTATGATGGGTAGAAGCAAAGAAGCTCTCTCAAGACCTTTGCAACTATATTGTTACAAAACATATTGATGGCATTGGATACAGAAGGATTTCTAAACTTCTGAGCACTGTTGGGGCCATAATCCGGAACTGGAAAGAACATCATTTCATCATAAATCGGCAACGACCAGGTGTTCTTTGCAAGATTTCTGACAGAGGAGTGAAAAGCATTATCAGAAGAGTTGTCCAAGAGCCAAGGACCCCTTTTGGAGGGCGTCAGAAAGACCTGTATGCATGGTCACCGCACAAGACTCTTGCTGAAGAAAAAGCATTATGAAGCTTGTTTAAAGTTTTCAGCACAACATTTAGACAAGCCTGTGAAATACTGTGAAGCCGCGTACACACGGCAGAGAACCTCGACGGGCAGAACACATCGTTCCGCCCGTCGAGGTTCTCTGCCGGCCGTCAGATTCGGCGACCCGTCCGTCGGGAATGGCAACCAGCCATTCATCCAGGCGGGCCGTCGAGCAAATAGAGAACATGCTCTCTATTTCTGCTCGACGGCATTCCCGACGGGATGCTCGCCGAGAGCGTACACACGGCCGAGGTTCTCGCTGGAATGCAGCTTCCAGCGAGGTTCTCGCTGGTTTCTAGCGAGAACCTCGGTCGTGTGTACGCCGCCTGAGAATATAGGTCTGGTCAGAGGAGACCAAAACTGAACTCTTTGGGAATGGAAACACACGGGGGGACATGTCCAATGGAAACGGTCTGCGGACCGTTTTCATCGGACATGTCTCCTCGGGATTTTCGTCCAGCGGTGTGTACACACCATCGGATCAAAATCCCTCCGGCAGACAGCGCGGTGACGTGGCGGTGACGTTGACGCCGCCACGTCACCGCACCAGGAAGTAAACAACTTCCACGCATGCGTCGCATCCATACGACGCTTGTGCGGGCAGATATGTCCGCTGGTTAGTGTACTATCGGCGTTACATGTTACCGGCGGACAAATTTTAAAGCATGCTTTAAAATTTGTCCGCCGGTCAGACATGTCCGCTAGCCCATACACACGATCAGATTTGTCTGTCTCTGAACTGGTCTGTCGGACCAGTTTCAGCGGACAAATTTGATCGTGTGTACGCGGCCTTTAAATGCCATAATACACACCATGTTTGGAGATCAAATGGTATTGCACATCCCCCCAAAACTCCCCCATACCAACAGTGAAGTTTGGAGGTGGGAACATCATGGTGTGGGGCTGTTTTTCCATCATACAGTACTGGCAAACTTCATATCACTGAAGGAAGGATGAATAGAAAAATGTACCAAGAAACTCTTGATAAAAATCTCCTGCCATCTATTAGGATGATGAAGATGAAACGATGGTGGACATTTCAGCAAGACAGTGATCCCAAACACAAAGCCAAGTAAACAAAATTGATTTCAAAGAAAGAAAATAAAGTTGCCTAGCCAATCACTAGACTTGAAGCCAATAGAAAATCTATAGAAAGAACTAAAGAACAGAGTTTAGAAAATAGGTCCATGGAACCTTTGAGATTTGAAGACTGTTTGTGTGGAAGAAAGGAACAAAATCACACCTGAGCAATGCAATGACAAATAAATAAAAAAATCCCCTTTAAGACCATTGGGCGAAAGTGGCATCTGATGTCACTTCCTTCATCCAATGTTATGGAGCCGATTGGGGGCCATCTTTCCCTCACTGGGCTCCAGGCTTGTTAGGGGAGAGTACGTAATAGTCTCTCTGCCGGTACCATCAACTCTGGTAGGCGGCGTAGACGACCGGAGGGCGGCGGGGGGTTTGGGGGCCTTGCTACAAATCCACCACAGAGACCACTTTTATCTCAAAGAGGACCGCCCGCCGTTTCTGAAAAAAACAGGGTTATGGCAGCTAGCTAGCTGCTGCCATAATAATGGAATTTAGCGTCAAAGTACCGGCGGTTTGTGGCAAGTGGTTATTTTCTGAGCGTATTTCTTATGGTTTGTTTGTATGTATGGATTGCATGGGTTGTTACAGATGTGGTGAAAATTTCTCGTCAATAGCGCAGAGATATATTTACCTAGAAAAATTGTGACGTGTTCAATACTTATTTTACCCGTTGTATTCCCCCCCCCCCAAGTGGTCCCTGACAGCTCATATTTATTCTGACATAATATTTCAATCACTGTACAAATGAAGCCTCCGTATTGATGGACTGAAAACCATAATCAATAGTTGTTCCTACACATTTAATGATGAACAGTGCATGGCTTATTTTCTGTCAACGTTAGCAGTTGGAGATGAGCTTGTCAAGGTAAACGGAGATATATATGTACATGGCACATCAGATTGCCCTGCTTTCATGAGACAAAAAAAATTGAGAGATACATTTTTCACCTCTGCACATATCTAGGTGTCAGACGGCCAGATAAAGGTTATGAAGATCTAACCATGTCCTGTCTGATTTATAGAGATATGAAAAGTGTTCTGGTTATCAAATTTACTCCGCTGTATTTCAATTACATCATTATCCTGTTTGAAATTGTCAGCCTATACATCTCCATACTGCAATGTATTTGTATATTGTTTAACAGCTTAACACAATTAGTGCAGTATAATAACTGCATAAGCGTACATGGTTATAAGAAATGCCAAAACAAAAATTACAATGGATTGGGGGGATGTGACAAATTATCAACCTAAAGCATCACAATCAGTGTAAAACATGTAAAGAAATGCTCTCTATCCACACTATAAAGTGATGTTTTATATAAGGTAATACTGCATGCTTCTATGCACACAGAACATATCCTTTATTCTGCTGCTGTTCCAGACACAACTGAAAAGAGTAATTACTCAGGAGGGCTCCAAACAGAGCCCTAATCTACACAGGCCCATCTGACACATCGAAGGCTTTTCTTTGCAGACCACTGGTTTTAGGTAAACAGCCCATCTCTCTCCTGATGGCACCCACACCGGGAGCTAGATTTAGATTGGTGGCAAACAAGTCACCCATTTATACAAAGCCTTTTATGATAAATAGCAGAGAATGCCAAATGTTTGTGCTTCGTTTACTGTACTTTGTGAAAGCATTCTGCATAACAAAACGGTCTCCTTACGAAGTTAATGTACTTAGATCATGTGTCAATAAATTACAAATTAATCATGTCAACGTCTAATGTTGTTGGGTCTAGGAGAGACAGGAGCTTAGAATGGTGCTTGAATCTTTTAATGAAAAAAAGAAAAATGAGAATGGCGGTTCACAATATTCCCATTAACAAGTAGACCTATAACCATCTTTATTTTCCTTCTTTCCTTTCTTATTTTAGATCTGTTTTATTAGAATGGTCCTTAAGACCATATTGGGACTTAATGCTTAAATTCTAAGTTGGACTTGAATATGGCTACTGACAATTTTTTAATGCTATTGAGAATTTTTTTTCTTTAATATATATCTGAATGTCTATTTTATTGCAATGTTAGATATTATTGTTGTTTTTGTCTACATATAAAATGTCAACAAAAATATTAAAACACAAAAAGTGGACCTATACTTAAAATCTAAAGTTAAGCTATCCAACAGGACTTCATTAGCACAGTTTGATCCTCATGTGATAGTGCCTAGGCACACTTTTCTTCTGGCTGCTTCAAAAACGTCATAGGCATTCCCTGCCCACTTCTGCTCCCGATTACATTGATGGCATCAATGAGTGGCTGGGCCTAGGAATAGGAAGTGCTCTTCCACAGAAACATTTTGCAATTAATGAGGAATAGGCCTAGACAAAGAGAGGTAGAGGAGTGTCTAGGCACACTTACAAACCAGAAGGTGCACCGATATTTTTTCAGGAAGAATTCAAGGAAAATATTAATCTTTTAGGGTACTACTTAGGGAGGTAGGTGTGGTTGTGACATCACCACACCAGGCAGAACTATTGGAGGAATCAAGCAGTAGATGGAGAGCTTAGGCAAGTGAGACAGAGACTTTCAAATTAGTGCTGTATGTGGCATATCCGATATTCTTTTAGTCAAATGTGAGGGGATTTTTACGTGTCATTAATAAATTGTTGTATATACGACACCATCGGTATTTTATATATGTATTTCCTATGAGCCTTAATGTGGAAGGAAAGGCACCAACCACCAACAAGCCACCATTGTTATAAGATCCACAGTATCAAAAAGTTCAACATTTTAATCCTTGTATCTCTTTTTTTAAACCCGCCTGCCACATGACCTTTATGAGGTCCAGTTATTCTGTTCCATGTAGCTCCTGGGTGTGTACCTTCCTGGCTAGCTACATTATTTTTGGTAGTGACGTAGCTAGCCGGCGGTGTTCACCTAGAAAGCTAGTGTTGTTACCACTGGAACTAATGGTGTAAGGTAGAAACACATATTACAGGAACTGGCGCCTGCCAGCCTGTTGGCATTGTCATTTCCATGGAAATAGAACGCCAAGGGAGACATTGGAAGGCTGGGAGGAATGGGGGCCGGGTGGGGCAGAACTGGGCAAGACAGTTTTAAATGAAATCTAGGCTGACAACGGGTTCAGGAAGTACATGACAGCTGGCAAATTCAGCTTCAGAGAGAAACCATTGTTTCAGAACAGAAGGCAGCTGCTTGTCTAGCTCAGATCAGGCTTTTTTAAAGGGGTTGTAAAGGTACTATTGTTTTTCCTAAATAGCTTCCTTTACCTTAGTGCAGTCCTCTTTCACTTACCTCATCCTTCGATTTTGCTTTTAAATGTCCTTATTTCTTCTGAGAAATCCTCACTTCCTGTTCTTCTGTCTGTAACTCCACACAGAAATGCAAGGCTTTCTCCCTGCTGTGGGGTGTCGTGCTCGCCGCCTCCCTTGGACTACAGTAGAGTCATGACGCTCTCTACATTGCAGATAGAGAAAGGAGCTGTGTGTTAGTGGGCGTCCTGACTCTCCTGTAGTCCAAGGGAGGGGGCGAGCACGACACTCCACACCAGGGAGAAAGCCTTGCATTACGGTGTGGCATTACAGACAGAAGAACAGGAAGTGAGGATTTAAGAAAATAAATAAGGACATTTAAAAGCAAAAATCGAAGGATGAGGTATGTGAAGGAGAACTACACTAAGGAAGCCATTTAGGGAAAAAACAAATTGTATCTTTACAACCCCTTTAACACCGGACCATATTGCTGTCCAATGACCAGAGCACTTTTTGTGATTCGGCACTGCGTCGCTTTAACTGACAATTGCGCGGTCGTGCGATGTGGCTCCCAAACAAAATTGGCGTCCTTTTTTTCCCACAAATAGAGCTTTCTTTTGGTGGTATTTGATCATCTCTGCGGTTTTTATTTTTTGCGCTATAAACAAAAATAGGGCGACAATTTTGAAAAAAAATGCAATATTTTTTACTTTTTGCAATAATAAATATCCCCCAAAAATATATATATAAAAAAAAAAATTTCCTCAGTTTAGGCCGATACGTATTCTTCTACATATTTTTCGTTACAAAAAAATCGCAATAAACGTTTATTGATTGGTTTGCGCAAAAGTTATAGCGTTTACAAAATAGGGGGTCGTTTTATTGCATTTTTATTAATATTTTTTTTTTACTAGTAATGGCGGCGATCAGCATTTTTTTTTAGTACTGCGACATTATGGCGGGCACTTCGGACACTTTTGACAAATTTTTGGGGCCATTGGCATTTTTATAGCAATCAATGCTATAAAAGTGCATTGTATTACTATAAAAATGCCATTGGCAGTGAAGGGGTTAACACTAGGGGGCTGGGAAGGGGTTAAGTGTGTTCCTGGGTGTGTTCTAACTGTATGGGGGGGTGACCTCACTAGGGGAAATCACTGATCTTCTGTTCATACATTGTATGAACAGAAGATCAGCGTTTCCCCCGCTGTTTACACACATAGCTTCCGTTCCCCGCTCTGTAACGAACGAGCGCGCGTGCGTGCCCGGCGGCGATCGTACCCGCCGGGCAGCACGCGGGACTCGGGGGCGAGTGGGGACGTATAGCTATGATCTCTCGCCCAGCAGTGCCACTGTCCAGCCGTAATATGATGGCGGGCGGTCGGCAACTGGTTAAGCTAGCTAAGGCAATCGGCTAACCTGAAAATACATAATCTGAAAGTTAAACATGTTTAAAGCGGATCTCCACCCTAAAGTGAAGATCCGCTGATCGGAACCCTCCCCCCCTCCGGCGTCACATTTGACACCTTTCAGGGGGGTGCAGATACCTGTCTAAAGACAGGTATCCGCACCCACTTCCGGCCCGCAGTCTCGGGCAAAAGACAGGCTTTTCCCGTTGTGTGCTGGGAAACTCTCAGCTCCCAGCACACAGCGGGAGCCAATCGCGGGCGCAGCGCGACTCGCGCATGCGCCGTAGGGAACCGGGCAGTGAAGCCGGAGCGCTTCACTTCCTGGTTCCCTCGCCGTGGATGGAGGGGGGAGCAGCAGGGTGACGAGCGATCGCTTATCCTCTGCTGCGGACGGCGCTGGACTCCAGGACAGGTAAGTGTCCTAATATTAAAAGTCAGCAGCTGCAGTATTTGTTGCTGCTGGCTTTTAATATTTATTTATGGTGAACCATCCGCTTTAACATATTAAAGTGGATTTTCAGCAGATTTTTTTTTTTAAGTCAGTAGCTACAAATACGGCAGCTGCTGACCTTTAAAAATGGACACTCACCTGTCCAGCGCACCCGCACTGCCCAATTCTCTACTGCGCATGCACGAGGATCGTGGCGCGCCATCACTGGTCCCCGCTCTCTCCTGGGAACAGTGTTTCCCAGAAGACAGCGGGGGGGTGACATCACAGGCTGAATTCCCCACGGGGACCAGAACCAGGAAGTGGTGCAAATACCTGTCTCAGACAGGAATCTGCACCCCCCGCCCCCCTGAAAGGTGCCAAATGTGTCACTGGAGGGGGGGAGGGATCCAAAAAGCAGAGGTTCACTTTTTGTGTGAACCTCCGCTTTAAGACAAAAATCTAAATTTTAACGGCAATTTCCCTTAATGGGGAGATTGGAAGGAGGTGGCTGGTACTGTTGACCTGAACAGGGATGAAAAACAAAGTTTAAAGCCTTATTAGACCTTGTATTCTATACAAGCACTGTTGATGTCAGATCTTTTCAAACTTGAAGGTTTTTGAATGCCATTTGATGTTTTTTTCACTGTTGGTATACATGTATAATATGTGTTTTATAATATATGTATTTTCTCATCTAATACTTTTTCTTATATTTTACCTTGGTGTTGTGACTCGATAAAAAGCTATAGATAGCTGTGGTATATGTACTAATCAGGACTAAGATGCAACTGGTACGCATTTAATACCAGCGCCTATTTGTATATTATTCTATACAAGGTCCATCCATGAATGTGAGTTTCTACAGGGCGAGTGAGCGAAGCGTGAAAGCTGAATTTTTATTTTCTTACCCTTTTTCCGACAAACCAAGCAGGATCTGAGAAAGGTATGGGTTTAAGTGTGGGGAGAGTCACTAAGTGGAGATGCACTTAGGGTTAATGTTAAAGGTCAGTTAGGGTTAGAACTTAGGCCTCGTACACACGATCAAATCTGTCCGCTGGAAACGGTCCGCTGGACCGTTTCAGCAGACAGATTCGATCGTGTGTACGGCCGAGCAGACAGATTTGTCCACCCGACAGATTTCAAAGCATGCTTTGAAATCTATCGGGTGGGAATCTGTCCGCCCGACATGTCTGCTGGTTAGTACACTTACCAGCAGACATGTCGTCCCGCCCGCCGCCCGCCGCACCCGCCGCCGAATGGATTTGGCGCATGCGCAGAAGTGTTTTACTTCCTGGTGCGGTGACGTGGCGGCGTCAACGTCACCGCCACGTCACCGACACCGACACGTCAGCGCGCCGTCTGCTGGCGGGGATTTTGGTTTGCTCGTGTGTACACGCGAGCAAACCAAAATCCCAGCAGACAGATTTGTTCAAATCTGTCGGACGGACAGATTTGAACAAATCTGTCCGCTCGTGTGTATGAGGCCTTAGAGTTGGAGGGTAGGTTTTCCCCTTGAAGAATAAAGCTAGGACCCAGAGGTCAGAAGGTGGGTTCCCAGAGGTCAATGGCCACAAGGCCTGGCTGACCCACCCCCAAAGTGTACCGCCTACCCCAACTAAGTCGGCGAATGAACAAGCCGGGAAAAATGTATTAGGATGCATTAAGGTGAAAAAACATGAGGGTTTACAATGCCTTTAATGCTTATGCATTGAAAGGATGCAGAACAACCCTCACTGAAAGAGTGGGTTAGGCCCCGTACACACGAGCAAATTAATCTGTTCAAATCGGTCTGACAGACCGATTTGAACAGATTTGTCTGCTGGCTGTTTTGGTTTGATAGCTGTACACACGATCAAACCAAAATCCCCGCCGGCAGACAGCGCGGTGACGTGGCGGTGACGTTGGCGCCGCCACGTCACCGCACCAGGAAGTAAAACACTTCCGCGCATACGTCGAATCCATTTGACGCATGTGCGGGCAGATATGTCTGCTGGTTAGCGTACTAACCAGCAGACATATCGGTCCGACGGGTTCCCATCAGACAGATTTTAAAGCAGGCTTTAAAATCTGTCTGCTGGACAAATCTGTCTGCTCGCCCGTACACACGATCGAATCTGTCTGCTGAGACGGTCTGTCAGACCGTTTCCAGCAGATAGATTTGATCGTGTGTACGCGGCCTCACACAAATGGGTGACACGTTAAGATTAGAGAAATACATTTTCCAGCACAGAGGTTGCATGGGCAAGTTTGGGAAACTGTGGTCCCTGTGGCTAGATATTGCAGAAATAGCTCCCGTAGAACTGATTCGGAACCAAATTTTTCTTTAAGACATTAATGTATGTTGTCAATGCTAGCCTCAAGATTAACTATGTACATTTCAGTGCTAGAATATGATGTGGAGACCATGCTGCTTTTTCTGTGTGAAGGATGTTGTACTTATACTTTTAGCAAGTGTGCTTCTTTTATATGTAATCATAATGTTCATGCTCTGGAATGTGCTTTTTGTTATTCTGTGTGTGTGTGTGTGTGTGTGTGTGTGTGTGTGTGTGTGTGTGTGTGTGTGTGTGTGTGTGTGTTTGTGTTTGTTTGCTTTTCTTTATTAAAAACTTTTTGGGATTTAAAAATATATATTTTTTAAACTATAATAAGGCTTACCTATAGGTAGTGTAAATATCCCCTAAATGTACATCGTTTAAGAGATATTTACTGTACATACAGCCAGTGAAATCACAGACTCATGCCCTCTAAAGGCCACCCATGCTTTTTCAATAGCCCTGTCCCGTGACTGGCAGTGCTGCAAAGCTTAGTTTTGAGGCAAGTTTCACATACTATGCTAGTATGCAATTCAAACTTTAGACTTATCAGCAGAACAAGGGGAAGGGAAATCTTCCAACGGGCCCACCTATTTTAGTGAGAATTGCCCAAGAGGGAATTTCTACTTTAGAGAGATGTTCTTGCACTCCCCGTTATGTCTCAGGCCGCGTACACACGGAGGGACATATCCGATAGAAACAGTCCTCGGACCGTTTTCATCGGATATGTCCGCCGGGCTATTTTGGTCCGATGGCGTGTACACACCATCGGATCAAAATCCCTGCCGGCAGACAGCGCGGTGACGTTGACGCCGCCACGTCACCACACCAGGAAGTAAACAACTTCCACACATGCGTCGCATCATTCCAACGCTTGTGCGGGCAGATATGTCCGCTGGTGAGTGTAATGACCAGCGGACATATCCGACAGACATGTCTCCGGCAGACAAATTTTAAAGCATGTTTTATGCTTTTATGCTTAAAATTTGTCCGCCGGTCACACATGATCGGATTTGTCCGCTGAACTGGTCCGTCGGACCAGTTTGAGTGGACAAATTCGATCGTGTGTACGCGGCCTCAGGGAAAGAAACTATAAAGAAATGTTGCAGACATAGCTAAAACTAGCTAACATGAAGATTAGCCCTAACACTATCAAATGTTTTTGGTTATACCTTAATGTATTTGAGATTCAAGCAAATAGAGATAAGCAAAATGATAAGTCCCATGTTAAGTACAATGGGCATAATTGATCGTTTTTAGCAAATCTCAGCTTTCCTGATTGTGTATGCGGGTTCATCCAATCTAAGAAAAATCACGCAGCTTGTGAATCCAAACTAGCAGAATTTGCAAACTTAGATGATGTAAATCAGTATGCACATAATCAGGAGTATCTAAAATTGCAGTGTCAAATGTGCAGATGAATTCGCTCATCTGCGTGAATCCTACAGTTTAGATATAAAAGATTCTGTAGTTTCCCTGGCATTCCAGGTAAAGGTTTCCAACATAAAGACAACTATTCTATTTGATGAATGTGAGTGCCAATTCTTGCAGACACTTTGCCCTGCTGTGAATGCATCTAGGATGCTGGATGTTCATTTTTTATTTTACATCCATTACTTAACAAAGTGTCAGTGAGTAGTGACAACTGCATCCCCCGCTGAGAACAAATGTCTCTATGGTAAGCACCCAAGGCTGTTTTAAAAAGGTGTTTAAAAAGAACATTCTCTTTAGGCATACAAGGATATAGACCCACCAACTGACTTGGAAGGACCAAAAAACATTTATTTTAAATTAACTATCTCCTCTGAGTTAGTTCTAACCATATAAAAATTGTATTAGGAACTGTATAAGTGCTGCAGTGTGATTATTCCTCTTCAGATGGTAAAACATGGCTTATGTTAGTATATGAAAAATTTAATTTTGCTCCATCAATCTCCTGTAATGCTTTGTACACAACGTCGTTATTTTCCTTTGGCCGGGAAAACCGGCCATGTGTATGCTCCTTGGCAGTTTTCTCCGACAGGAAAACTGTGGTTAAAAAAATGAGAACATGTTCTCTTTTTTCTCGCCGCAAATCGCTGTGTTTTTCCCCCCGCAGTTTTCCTATGGGGAAACACTACTGTGGAGCATACACATGGCCGGTTTTCCCGACCAAAGCTCTAAGGCCGCGTACACAAGTACGAGAACCTCGTCGAGCTAAACCCATTGTTCCAAAAGCCCGTCTGGGCACGGCTTATCGGAGCTTTACCCGACATGGTTCCCGAGAGCGGTCGGAAAAAGCTCGTCGAGCCAAAGTCCACATTGAACAACGAGGAAAAAGAGAGCGTGCTCTCTTTTTTGGCTCGACGAGCTTCCCGACGGGACGCTCGTCGGAAGTGTACACACGACCGAGAACCTCGGCAGAATATGGATCCCAGTGAGCTTCTCGCTGGATTCTGCCGAGAAGCTCGGTTGTGTGTACGGGGCCTGAGGCGGCGTACTCACGACTGACTGGTTTTCTCGGCAGAATTCAGCAAGAAACCCGTCGAGGAACTCGTCGAGCCAAAAAGAGAGCATGTTCTCTATTTCCTCGATGGGCAATGGAAAAATTTGGCTCGGCGAGTTTTTTGACTGCTGAACAAGGAACTCAACAGGGAAAACGATGTGTTTCGCCCGACGAGTTTCTCGGTCGTGTGTACACCGCCTAAGGCAGTTTAACTGTCAGGAAAACCGGCTGTGTGTACACAGGGAAAAGTGACTGAACCGGTTTATCGGTTTTCCCCCCAGATTTCCCAGCTGTCTTTTGACTGCCGAGAAAAACCCGATTGTGTGTACAAGGCATCAGAAACCTGAGCCAAGTGCCAAGATGGTCCTGTTGCAAGGTAAAAGGCTCAATAATGCAGGTGATTAGCTTAGAGTCTGAGGCTTGCCATCAAGAAGAAGCTGTACATTAAACACAAAAACAATACATACTCCAAAGGAAAGGGAAATGGCAGGGTGGGCATTGTCTGGAAAAATACTTGCATATTGAAAGGTTCACTAAGATAGTAAAAAGAACAAAAAAGAAACACTGTATTCAATATCAGCTAGCAGCTATAAAATTTCAAACTCTGCCTTGAATTATAACAAATAATTAAATTAGCTTTTTGGACTGGTTTAGATTATATAAGATTCAAAACAGTGCTGCTTTATAAAACCAATTTCTGAATGTGTGCGTCTGAAAGGACCAATGGCTGCCAAAATCGTTTTTTTTGATGCTGGGGGTGAGTTGTATGATTCACACTTGTTTTCTTCAGTTAAAAGAAAAGAATGGTCCATGAAATAGGAAAAAAAAAAAAGGTATTTTAGTTCCCGCAAATTGAGGATATGCAAATCACTCGTAGCTTCATCTGAAAACATTTGGAATATGGAAATAACTTCCTCCTTTATCTGTTTACCTGAGTCAGCTAGAGGGTATGTTCGGGCATTGAGGAGATATACAAGATCCTGACAACCACTTAGCTACAGTAGAAAAAAGTTTTATTTTTTTGCAGTTACTTTAAAATAGTTGCACAGGAACTACATAAATCACGTAGGCCAAAGGCAATTATTACAGATTGTAGTCTGGCTTTTTTTCATTCAAACATATTTAGGCACTAGCTTTCATGGCACTTTATTACAAGGCAGCAGTATTACATACAGGATACACAGCGGTTCTTCAAACTAAAATTAGATGATTAGTTTAAAAAGTGCCCTTGTGTTCTGGCTGCACAATGAGGTAATGCAATGCCATGAATACAGAAGAAACTTGAGAATTTCCAATTCCTGCAATTCTTTTTTTAAAGCTGTTTCGACACTTTCAATGGACCTAATTTGACCTAACCATTTGTTTCTGTAAATGGTGTGTCAGTGGCTGCTTACAAACTCACTCAGCGTAACACCTTACTATGCAAGTTCTTTCTGCTCAAAGCTTTGAGACATTTCTAATGACGACGATGCTATTTCAATTTAAGAACTCTAAGCAATGTAAAAATCTCAGTTAAAGAGACACTATCATTATAATTAAAACATTGGTTTAGAAAAACAAAATTACCCTTAGCATTGCTGTGGACTCCTTGCTTTCCAGGTGTGTCAAAATTCCTATACCTCCCTGCTACTCGCTGCCCCCCCCCCACCCCATTACCACTACTGTGCCCCCTGAAGCTGGGTTCACAGCTCTGTCGGATGCTGCTCACAGAAGGGGGCCTAGTGCATCCCTGTTCTCCATTTCAGGGTCAAATCAGTGCAGAATTTTTGCCTGAATTTGGCGCTGAAACTGAACCAAAGACGCACACCGTTCCTGTGCAAGACGTTCCGCAGCCGCAACGGAGAAATGTGAACCGGTCACAATCACCTTTCATGCAAATTGGATGCAGGGAAACCTGTATCCAAATCGCATAGGTGTGAACCCAGCCTAAAAGGTACAAGAACATAATAGTAACGGAGCAGCTGGGAAAGGAAGCAACATCAGGCAGGGAGGAGTATTGGGTATAGGTTTCTAGCACTGCTTCTAGCTCTGTAAAGAGTGAATATTGGAGTCAATGGAGGTGGAATTATAACTGTATTTTACCAAATAGTATTTTATTGAAATGTTTTAATCAAATGACAGTGTCTCTTTAAAGTATAACTAACGGCAAACCTTTTTTTTGTTATTTTTAGTTTACAAACTGTTTGTTTTGGTAACAGCATACTGAAGGTATACAGTAGACATATACAAAAAGATGTTATAAAATGGTATCATTGACATAATATTACACAGAGGTATAGAAAAGCTGTATATGTCTATCAACTAGTAATACAAAAAGGTAAAAGATTTTTTTCCAGTTTTGGACACAGTGGAGAAGGATTCAGATACCTGCCAGGTGTTTAATGCTGCCTATGTCCCTTTTTCAGGAGATTTACCCCATTTGTCCAGGTAATCATCATCACAGAAAACAAAATAAAATCCCAAATTTTGGGTTGTCACCAAAACAAGTATGGAGGGGAAATTTTGTATTACGGATGACAGTTTTGGTGATTCTGGTCACAAGCAGGGATTCCCACACTTCCTGTTTTTGCTACTGAACAGCAAGTAAAGGGAAGGGAAATCCCCCAATGGGACACAGATGGCAAGAAAAAATTGACAGGGGTTATAACTAGGGATGTCCCGATACCAATACTAATATCGGTATAGATACCGAGCATTTCCCTGAGTACTTGTACTCGGGGGAAATGCTCCAATGCCTCACCCGATACCTGGGCAGACAGGGGAGTTGCAAGTCTTCTCCCCGTGCAGTCTGCTCTTCTCTCCCCCCGTGAAGTCTGCTCTTCTCTCCCCCCCGTGAAGTCTGCTCTTCTCTCCCCCCCGTGAAGTCCGCTCTTCTTTCTGAATGAACGGAGTCAGTGATCACCGACTCTGTCCCTTGGACTACAGGAGAGTCAGGACGCTCTCTACATTGCAGATAGAAAAAGGAGGGGACGAGCACGAAACTCCACACCAGGGAGAAAGCCTCACATTACTATGTGGAGTTACAGACAGAAGAACAGGAAGTGAGGATTTCTCAGAAGAAATAAGAACATTTAAAAACAAAATCGAAGGATGAGGTAAGTGAAGAAGGACTACACTAAGTTAAAGGAAGCTATTTAGGAAAAAAAATTGTACCTTTACAACCCCTTTAAGTTCCACAGTGAGTATAACAAGCATGCTTTACTGCATATACAGACTGATTTTACTGTTGTGGGTTTACTAACACTTTAAGTTCTATTTTAAATCTATATTTACTGCTGCTCAAAGGTGCTAATAATTGATACATTTAGGAGGGATTTACTAAAACTGTAATGTGCAAGATCTGATGCAGCCCTTCATAGAAACCAAACAGCTTCCAAGCTTTATTGTCAAAGCTTAGTTGAACAAGCTGAAATTAGGAGCGGAATGGCTACCATGAGCAGCTGCACCAAATTCTGAGGGCTCTAGTTTTAGTAAACCTCCCCCTTAATCTCATTGTAATAACTTTTTTTTTTAACAGTAGAAGTTTTTTATTTTATTGACATACCAACAAATAACAGAAAACAATGACAGTCGGAAGGAGACATATACATTCAGTCAAATAATGCAGATATGGAATGGTCACAGGAATCAAAGGAAGTGTGATGTAAAGGCCATAAAGTCACATGGACGGGTGAGCAGGACCCCAACCAACAGGACCCTAAAACCGGGGGGGGCAGCTAGCCCGAGGCATCAACCCAGCTGGACCATATCTTGTCGAACTTGGCCGGGCAGTTCCTGCTCTCGTATGTGATCCTATAGAGCGGTAGAACCTTATTAATCGCCGCTCGCCATGAGGCACTCGTGGGGGGGTCTTGGCCCCTCCAGCGGAGGAGTATCTCCCTTCTGGCGTAGAATAGAGCAAATGTGATGCACAGCTTAACATATCTGTCTCCCTCAATTTCACCCAGATAACTAAGCAGGAATATGCGAGGATCCATAACCAAGTCCACTCCGCACAATGTAGACAGAGTGTCAGCCACCTCCTTCCAAAACGTGCTTAGTTTGGGACAGGTCCATACCATGTGAAAGAACGTCCCAGTGTCAAGCAGACACCGGGTACAGAGCGGGCTCCTAGAGGGATAGATCCCTGCCAACCTCTGCGGTGTGTAATATGCTCTGTGCAAGAATTTCGGCTGGATAAAACGGTCTCGGGAGGCTATCATAGATGAGATGTAGGAGGAGACACATTCCTCCCACACCTCCTCGTCAAGGTCAGGGATGTCCGCGTTCCACTTACTCAAGGCCCCGGTCGTGTCCACGTCATGAACCACTGTGAGTCGGAGGTAAAGCGAAGAGAGAGGGCTCCCCATCACACTTGAAATCAGCAGGCGCTCGACGGAGTCGGGCTCGAGGGTCACCGGGCTTGGGAATTGCGAGGCAAGGGCATGTCTGAGCTGCCAGTATCTAAATTGGAAGGAGAGGGGAAGTTGGTAAGTCCGTCTCAACTCCTGGAACGTCACAATCCCACCGTTCGGCATCACATGCCGGAGGGTAAGGATGCCTTTTTTTGCCCACAGCGCCGGATCCGGGATCTTGGAGAGGTGGGGAAGAAGGGGATTGGCCCATAAGGGAGTGTGGGGGGAAACCCATCCGGGCTTAACCATTTTGGCCCTGGAGGAGCGCCACACTGATAGGACAGTCTTCATGGGTACAGTGACTGATGGGTGGGCCTTGGGGCCCCTAAAGGCCAGATTGGAAAGCGCCGCGTATGAGCCCAATACCGCCGCCTCCAACGCGACGGCCGTGTTTTGTCGGGGTTGGGAGAACCACCATCGCACCGTGACCAGTACCGCCGCCCAGTAATATATGAGAAAGTTCGGAAGCGCCAGTCCCCCACTCGACAATGGAAGATAGAGAATCCGCCGCGCCACCCGGGCGGACGCCCAGCCCAGACAAAGGTTGTGATTACACCATCTAGTTGTCTAAAACACGACCGGGGGATAGGGACCGGGGTTTGTCTAAAAAAATATAGGAGCTTGGGTAGGTAAATCATTTTAATCAGGTTCCCACGCCCGACCGGTGTAAGGGGAAGGTTTCGCCATGTCGCGCATTTCTTAGTCAGCTGCTCCAACACCGGGTGGACATTCTTAGTGAGGTAGCTCCCCCGCTCCAAACCCACCCGGACCCCCAGATAGGTAAACTCCCCCACCCAGCGAAGAGGCGTATGCGAGTCCACCCGGGGCACCGATGGGTGGAGCGGGAAGAGCACCGATTTGTCCCAATTGATTCGAATCCCCGAGAACTGACTGAAATTATCAAAGTGGGCAAGGGCCCTATGCAGGGAGGCGGAGGCATCCGCCAAATACAATAAGGAGTCGTCTGCATATAAGGACAGTTTTTCCTCCAGGGGACCCACCCGGACTCCCCTAACCTCGGCGTCTCCCCGCACGTGGGCAGCCAGGGGTTCGAGCGCAAGGGCAAACAGCCCCGGGGACAACGGGCAACCCTGCCTAGTCCCCCTCCCCAGGGAGAAGGAGTCCGACAGGGTGCCGTTAGTGCGAACGCGGGCCCGGGGGTGGTCATAAAGCATGCGAATCCAAGAGAGGAAACGGGGGCCGAGGCCAAAGCGGGAGAGGACCGTCCAGAGATAGCCCCACTCGACCGAGTCAAAGGCCTTCTCGGCGTCGAGTGAGGCCACCACGCCCGGCGCCTCCGGTCCCGCAATCGCCAAGTGCGTGTGCAAGCGACGCAAATTAATATCTGTACCTCTGCCCGGCATAAAGCCCCTCATTGTAATAACTTGGCATCAAAATATTTCACACAACTTGAGATCATGAAACAGGTAAAAGGCATACTTGCATGGCAGAAACGCTGTTTATTGCTGCTCAAAAGTGCTATAAATTGAGACATCAAATTTCCTTTAATCACCCCTTCTATTATCTTGCCATCATAGCATGCACACAACCTGAAATCACAAACCGGGTACAGGCGAGCCTGCACTGGTGAAGGAGGAAAATGAAATGTGATTGCAGCAAATTAGTATATGGCGTTCCTAATCACAAAACTGATCGAATCATCATTAACGCACTTGCATCAGAGGTGGTGGAAAGAAACTTAAAGGAAACCTGTACTGAAAATAAATTATGTAGGCTTCTACTGCTGACCTCACCTATTGAAAAAGCTTATTGCCTGAGGCCTCGTACACACGACTGAGAAACTTGTCGTAAAAGAAACATTGTTTTCCTCGACGAGTTCCTTGTCAGGCTTGTCGAGAATCTTGACAAGCTTTCCTTGCATACACACAGTCAAGACAAAATCTCATCGTTCTCAAACGCGGTGACGTACAACACGTACAACGGCACTATAAAGAGGAAGTTTGATTCCACTGGAGCCACCCTTGGGGCTGCTTTTGCTAATCTCATGTTACTGCGTGTTAAGTTAAAGTTTGGTGAGAGACGATTTGCACTTCTCAGTCTGTTACAGCGTGATGAATGTGCTATCTCCATTACGAACGCTACTTTTACTGAAGGTGCGCTCCCATCTCATACTTTATTCTGAGAATGCGCGGGTTTCTAAGCATACACACGAACGTGTTTCTTGTCGAAAACCAGCTCGACGAGAAACACGACAAGGATATTGAGACTCCCGACGAGGAAAAAAAAGAGAACTTGCTCTCTTTTTTCCTCGTCGAGATCAACGACAGTTTTCTCAATGAAAAGCATACACACGACTGTTTTCCTCGGCAAAAAAGCTCTCCCACCAAGTTTCTTGATGGATTCTGTCGAGGAAAACGGTCGTGTGTCGAGGCCTGACTGTCATTATAATACAAATGCTTCAGTATATTATAAGTTATTAGCCTACAACCAGTATGGAATTTAAACGATTAACTTAATGAGGTATTAAACCCAATAGAAAACATTTCTTATATTGCAACTTACCATTTTATATATGATAGCTGCATTTGTTTTATTTTTTAAGCTTTATTTCCTCTTCAGTGAAACTTCGGATTGCGAGTAACGCGGTTAATGAGTGTTTCGCAATACAATAATTATTTTTATTTTTTTTAATCCTGACTAGGTTTGCGAGTGTTGTCTTGCAAATCTAGCAGGATTCAAGCCAAAGAGGTGTGCAATGCCGCATTTGGCCAGAGGTGCGGGGGCGCTGGAGCCAAGCAGAGCCGATTGGAAATACTCGGAAATACTCAGTACCCAAGTCTTTCCTAGGGTTTTCCAAGTTCAGCCGAGGTGTCCCCGAGCCTTTCTTTTTCTGGCGCCCCACCACCCCTGGTCACATGCGGTATTGCTTGCCATTGAAGTCAATGCGAAACAGATTATTTTTGTTTCCGTTGACTTCTATGGGGAAACTCGCTTTGATATGCGAGTGCTTTAGAGTATGAGCATTCTCCTGCAACGGATTATGCATGTAATCCAAGGTTCCACTGTATTTTCATCTGGTGATTGAGCCACTCTCTTGCATCACTTACAGGGTTGCTTACAATGATCAACTTTTTTTTTTACTTACGTAAAACCTTAAATCCCAAAAGTAAAAAACTAACTGCTGATGAAGTGGTAGCTGGAGGTTTGCTTCAATAAATGGCTAGGCAGGCGTGTCCTGGATTCGAGAGGGTGTATTAAAATGTCCTCCCAATTCTGTGCCTCATGCGTGTCCTGAGATCGCTGTACAGGGCCAATGAAACCATGTGATCACTGTGACTAATCACAGATGTAAACAAATGCCTCGTACACACAACCAGTTTTCCCGACGGTAAAACTGCGAGGAGAGCTTTTGGCTGGGAATCCCGGCCGTGTGTATGCTCATCCTGGTTTTACGATGGGAAAACTACCCAAAAACCATCGGACAAAAAAAGAGAACCAGCTCTCTTTTTTCCCGCTAGGAAAACCAGCGTTTTTTTGGCAGTTTTCCTATAGGAAAAACTGCGATGGAGCATACACATGGCCAGGATTCCCGGCCCTGCAGTTTTCCTGTCGGGAAAACCAGCCGTGTTTAGGGGGAAAGACTGCCCGAGCAGGTTCTCTGCTCTCCCCTTGGGATTTCCCATGGGAACTTTTTTTGTCGGAAATCCTGCCTGTGTGTATGGGGCATAAGTCTGCATCTTGCAGTATTTGAGCTGTTACCATATGGATATGGACATTTCAATCATCATCCTGTCCTCAATTCATAGATCCTGTTTGATTCATAGAATATAGAATATGGGAGCAGGTGTGTGGAGGAGGGACTGAAAGAGGAAGATTTCTACTAAGGGAAGAAAAAGAAACTGGCTACATGACATTGACCGTAAGATAGAAACTGGACACGACATTGATCGTAAGTAATGTCCCTTGCGCTGATTTTTTTTTATTAATTTTAGACTGGATGCCTTGTTCCAGTAAAGGAATTCCTAAAGTCAGAGATATCCAGACAAACTGCATTGTCAGGGGTAGTTTAGAAATGACTGCCAACTCACTTGGTTGTTTCTAAAGCAGAAAAGCAGTGTTGGTCATGGCTAATCAGAAATCACTATTTTAGCATACCCTGAAGTAGAGAGAGAGAGAGAAGGAAATTGTATAATCCAGATGTTAAAGTAATCATACATCATTCTGACTGTTCTGGAAGTAATAATAGCTGCAGCTAATGATCGGCTACTACAAGAATAGGTAGGGTAATTCAAAATTTAAATGTGTAAATTTAGATGTTATCTAGGAGTGATATGCAAATTATGATCATAAGAGGACTGTGTTTGCTAATATGTGCTGTTATCATATGGATGTTTCTACTAACTCCTCCTTGTGCTCTTGAAGCTTGTCTCTGCTGACATGTAATATATGTGTACAGAATGTAGGTGGCCAGATTTTTTATGTACTGCATAACTGCCTTAATTGTTGGAATAACAGATTATCAAGGCAGAGATAAATGTGGCTATGAATTGCAATAGAATTGAAAAAATTGACACAACACACTACTGCACACACGTAAAAATGTAATTTTGTATAGCACATAGATGCAGTTAATGTATGTTAAATACTGAAACCCATGACATAGGCACAAATAAATAACCCTTACAACCCAATGCATAGTCCTGTTTTAATCTATGTAAATGCTTTAACTGTAAAACTCAGTGATTCTGCTCAGCTGTTTGTAGCACTAAATGCTCTTGTTATTAATGAGTTTTTAAATAGCAAGGCATCAAGCATAGCACTGACCTGGGATTAGTACAGTTCAGACAGGGTGGAAGACAGTGTGCATGAAAAAAGGGATTTTTAATAACAGCTTACCTGTAAAATCCTTTTCTTGGAGTACATCACGGGACACAGAGCGCATAGCCATTACATATGGGTTATATGGAGTACCTTCAGGTGTGGACACTGGTGTAATCAACTTCACAGGAAGTTCCTCCCTATATAACCCCCTCCCACTGAGAGTGCTTTAGTTTTGTAGCAAGCAATTTCTCTGAGGTTACACAATGTTCCCACAAAGAGGGGTGGGAGCTCTGTGTCCCGTGATGTACTCCAAGAAAAGGATTTTACAGGTAAGCTGTTATTAAAAATCCCTTTTTCTTGATCGTACATCACGGGACACAGAGCGCATAGCCATTACATATGGGATGTCCCAAAGCAATGCTCTATGAAGGGAGGGAGACCGTAAGGCAAAAAATAGCCAAACAGAAACTATATCAGGAGGTAAAATAGCTCCACCAACAGAAAAAGGGGGCGTGAACCGGGCCAGAGGATTCTATACTGCTGCCCGTAGGACCGCCTGCCCAAATGCTGCGTCCGCAGCCTTTGTGACGTCCAACTTATAAAATTTAGTAAACGTATGTACGGAAGACCAGGTTGCCGCTTTGCAAACCTGTGCCATAGAGATCTGATGGTGTGCCGCCCAAGAGGCACTCATGGCCCTCGTAGAATGGGCTTTAACTGATAAGGGAGGTGGAACGCGCTTCAGACCATAGGCCTGAAAAATCAGCTGCTTAATCCACCTAGCCAAGGAAGACTTGGCAGCCGGCTGACCCTTCTTGGGGCCATCCGGAAGAATGAAAAGCACATCTGTTTTCCTAATCTTTTCTGTAGCCTTGAGATAAACCCTCATGGCTCGGACCACATCCAAAGTATGAAGCAATCTTTCCTCTCTGGACTGGGGAGTAGGAAAGAAGGATGGTAGGACTAGGTCCTGATTCAAGTGAAAACTGGATATGACCTTAGGAAGGAAAGAAGGCTGAGGCCGCAGAACCACTCTGTCCTTATGCAGAATAAGGTACGGTTCCCTGCAAGACAAGGCTGCCAGCTCGGAGACCCTTCTGGCCGAAGCCATAGCCACCAAGAAAACCAACTTTCGGGTTAGCAGCACAAGAGGGATTTCTGTCAGAGGTTCAAACGGCTGCTTTTGTAAAGCTGACAAGACCAGATTTAAATTCCAGGGGCAGAGGGGAGCTCTAATAGGGGGATTTACATGCAAGACCCCCTGCAAAAAGGTTTTTACAAGCGAATGTGTGGCCAAAGGCCTTTGAAACCATATCGATAAGGCAGACACCTGCCCCTTTAGAGTACTAAGAGCCAACCCCTTGTCAACGCCAACCTGGAGGAATCGCAAGATCCTGTCAATAAAAAACTTGCGAGGATGCCCTCCTTGAGACTCGCACCACTCCACATAGGTTCTCCAGACTCTGTAATAGATATTTCTAGAGACTGGCTTTCTAGCTTGAATTAACGTAGATATGACTTGGGCCGAGAGGCCTCTGCCCTTAAGAATTAGAGATTCAGCCGCCAAGCCATCAAATTTAGCTGCTGTGAAGCAGGGTGGTAGATCGGGCCCTGAGACAGCAGATCTGGGCGCAGGGGGAGTGGCCACGGTGCCCTTACTGACATCCTCACGATGAGTGCGTACCAAGCCCTTCTGGGCCAGGCTGGGGCCACCAGGATCACCGGCCTGCGCTCCACCCTGATCCTTCGTAGAAGGCGGGGAATCATCTGTAGTGGAGGGAACGCATACAGGAGAGAAAACTGGTGCCAGGGGCAAACCAACGCATCGGTCCCGTAGGCCGGGGGGTCCCTGGCTCGGGATACAAATTTGTCCAATTTCTTGTTGAATCTTGTTGCCATGATGTCCACATCGGGAACTCCGAATCTTTGGCAAATCTCTTGGAATACCTGGGGGTGAAGAGACCACTCTCCCGGGAGCAACTGTTGACGACTCAAAAAATCTGCTTGAGAATTGTCTATCCCTGGGATGAACACTGCTGAGATGCAGGGTACATGGGCTTCGGCCCATGCAAAAATTAGGTTTACTTCCCTTTGAGCCGCCAGGCTCTTTGTGCCCCCCTGGTGGTTTATGTATGCCACCGCCGTGGCATTGTCGGACTGTATCCTTACTGGCAGACCCTGCAGGGGGAGAGTCCAGGCGACCAGGGCCAACCGAACAGCTCTGATCTCTAGGACATTGATGGGAAGCAGACTTTCTGCCTCTGACCACTGTCCCTGCTTGGTCCGTTTTCCTAAGATTGCCCCCCAACCTGTTAGGCTGGCATCTGTGGTTACTATTTTCCACGAGATGGGGCAAAAGGTTTTCCCTTTTGATAATTTTTGAGGGATCAGCCACCAGTACAGGCTGTGCCTGACTTCTGGAGAAAGAACTAATGGACGGTCTAATGCCTGTATGGACTTGTTCCAAGCAGAGAGAATAGCTGCTTGCAGAATTCTGGTATGGATCTGGGCGTAGGGCGCTGCTTCGAAGGCGGCCACCATCTTCCCCAGCAGTCGCATGCATAGGCGAATAGTCGGCTTCTTTTTGCCTAAGACTATTTGAATCGTTTGAATCAACGACCTGATCTTCTCTTGAGGTAAAAATACCTTCTGGCATTCTGTATCTAACCGAAAGCCTAGATATTCCAACTGTCTTGTGGGATGTAACCTTGATTTTTCTTGGTTCACAATCCACCCGAACTCTTCTAGATGCCGCACTGTGCGGACTACTGCATGATTGAGGTTGGAAGCTGAACTGTCGATAACCAGGAGATCGTCCAGGTATGCTAGGACCAAGATGCCTTCTGTCCTTAGGACGGCTAGTACCGGGGCTAACACCTTTGTGAATACCCGTGGAGCTGTTGCCAACCCGAAAGGGAGGGCTACGAAATGACTT
This sequence comes from Rana kukunoris, assembly GCA_029574335.1. Taxonomy (NCBI): domain Eukaryota; kingdom Metazoa; phylum Chordata; class Amphibia; order Anura; family Ranidae; genus Rana; species Rana kukunoris. The sequence continues at coordinate 219,272,136 of CM056052.1, forward strand.
TGGTTTATCGTAAAACGAAGAAACTTGTGATGTGCTGGGTAAATTGGCACATGCAGATATGCATCCTTTATGTCTATAGATGCTAGGAAGTCGCCCTGATGCAGGCTGGTTGTCACTGAACGTATGGAGTCCATACGGAAGGTCTGAATCCTTAGAAAGCGATTTAGGCGTTTGAGGTCTAATATAGGCCTGACGTCGCCATTGGGTTTTGGTATAACAAAAAGGTTGGAGTAGAATCCCAGACCCCTTTCTTGGGTTGGTACTTCTACAATTACTCCTTGGAGCAAGAGGCGATCCAACGCCTTTACGAGAGAGGCCCTCTTTAACGGGTCGCTTGGAAGACTTGACCCCTGAAAATGAGGAGGGGGGATTTCTCGAAACTCTAGTTTGTAGCCTGAGGCTACTACGGACCGAACCCAAGAGTCGGGAATTCTGGCCTTCCAGACTTCGGAGAAAAACTGAAGTCTTCCCCCCACCCAAGAGAGTGGGGGCGCCCCTTCATGAATCTGATTTGATGACTGGTTTAGCCGGCTTGCGAGACCAGGGCCTCTTGTTTGCCGCGGCTTGTCCCTGTGGGCGGCTATTAACTGTTGAACGCCCGGGAGGCCGTCGATACTGACGGGAAGTCGAAGGGGCCGAGCCTGCAATGGCCTGTCGTTTAAACGTGGGCCCACGCGGTCTTTTCTTGACCGGTAAGGAAGTACTTTTTCCACTTGATATGGTGTGGATATATTTATCTAGGTCTTCCCCGAATAGTCTTCCCCCATGAAAGGGAAACCCTGCTAGAAGCTTTTTGCAGGGTGCCTCTGCTGACCAGTTCTTTAGCCACAAAAGACGACGCATGTGAACCATCAGTAGAGATAAACGGGATGCCTGTTGGATGGAGTCCTTAATAGCATCTACTGCAAAGCAGAGAGCCCTAGGGAATTCTGCTAATTCATGAGTATGCTGAGCCGGCATGTCCTTCAATATATGCTTTGCCTGATCCTTCAACCGGACAAGTCAGGGATTTATTCACGCAGGAAATGGCTGCGTCCACTGTAGGGAGAGCCCATTTCTTTACATATTCCTCTTCCATAGGGTAGAGAATAGAGAATCTTTTAGGAGGGACAAAGATTCTATCAGGTCGAGCCCAATCTTGGTAAATCACGTTCCGCAGAAGGGGGTGCATTGGAAAGGATGCACCAGTTAATGGGGCCTTTAAAGAACCCAATGAGGATACCTCCGGGGCTACTAGTTCTGGCACTGGAAGTTTAAAGGCAGTGCGAACCATATCTGTCAAAGACTGGATCCACAGGCCCTCCGCTTGAGAGGCCGAAAAATATTCATCTATAGTGGAATTTTCCCTGTCTGAACCGTCGGGACTTGGGTCTGCCTGATCCCCTTGTGGGTCCCGTTCCTCTGAAGAGGAGACCTCCGCATCTGAAAACCCCACACTGGGTGAAGGGGATCTAGCCCGCTTGCTACTTGGGCAAGGACGGGAAAACAACGCAGTTAACCTTTTCTCTAGCCCACACATGGTGGCTGCTAGCATTTCTTCCGTCACGTAAACGGGAATGGGTGGATCGGGGGCCGCCTCTGCCCCCAGCACCCCCAATGGCTCTTGTACTATGCCACTCGGTGTCCTGACTGGCGAGGGTGGGGCCGTAGAAGCCTGGCCCAAATCCTCTGACCCCGATGGAGACCCCTTTTGCTTTTTGGTACCTTTAGCAGCCTTGGCTGGTCCAGATCCCTTTGGAGCCATTGTACAACCTTGGGTCACCCCTATAGCCAACACCTGACTGTTGTAGCTAGGAATAACCAATATGAGGGCAGGTATGAGAGAAAATGAAAAAGAACTAATTTCTCTCTTTTTCTTTTATATTTCTCTTTTTTTTTTTTTTTTTTTTTTTTTTTTTTTTCAAAAAAATCTTTTTTACCCGCCTGGGAGGTGGCAATACCGAGGAAGCCTGTGAGTATTGACACACCAATGCCCGTTAGCCGGAGTCCAAGGTAGACTCAGATACTGCTGGATCTAAGGCTGAGTCCCTTTAAGCAAAAAAAACCCTTTTTTTTTTTTTTTTTTTTTTTTTTCTGGTCTATAGTGGACCTAAGTCCTAGACCTGAAGATCCACTAAACCGCCACTAGGTGTCCCTGTGTGGCCAAAAGACCCAGCTGCACGCTCTGTATCCTTTCTTCCTCTGCCTCCAGGAGGGAAAGACCAGCCAGAGAAAAGTTTTTCCTTTATACAGACCCTGACGCTGCTGGCCCGCCCCCCCGACGCACGCCGACGCTATAAAAGGCGGCGTGCACGCGCGCGCGTATGCGCGCGCACACACGCGCGCATGATCGCGCGCACGATCGCGCGCACGATCGCGCGCACCACGCCGAACCCACATGGAGGAAGCAGAGCAGAGGAACAACATGGACCCGCGTTATGCAGCACCAACAGACACCAGGTAAGCACTAATCTTATTGTAGTGCACACACAGCGAGGAAGCTGTCCCCATGGGCTTCCTAAGAAACAGGAGTTTTAACCAGCAATTTCCTCTTTAAAACATGTGGGGTTGCAGTATCAGTGTTAACAGGCAGACCTGGGGTGAGTAGCAAATATATAACTTACACAAGTATACATATATCTACATGTTATCTGGGTAAACATTAGAATCCCATCCTGCCTCAACAGACATAGTGGAGATAGTGGCTGATGCACAAGCATACCATTAGCCAACCCAGAACCCCCAGGGGGATACCTACTGTCGAACCAAGTCCCGCAGGTTCCCTCTTACCTGCTCCACGCCGCAGGGTATTGCAAAATGCAAGAGGCCCAGCCTTCCCCCATCTCCGTGGGTATTGTCTTGGACCTTCAGGGACCGGGGTCCTGTGTTAAGGAACCCACACCCCTGGACCTATATAGCATCCTGGCATCAGTAACTTTTAGTTCTTGGAAGAGACTAAAGCACTGGAGCCCAGAATCCAGCCCTCCAAGGAGAGGCATTATAGGCAAAACCCCACTCCAGCAGGGCCCGGGTACCGTACATCTTGGCTCTGAAGCACTTCGGACGGATCCGGCTAGCTATCCTGGGTCCCGAGACCTCCGAGGGACAGCTAGACGTGACCAACACCTAAGACACTGGCGGAAAAACTAAAGCACTCTCAGTGGGAGGGGGTTATATAGGGAGGAACTTCCTGTGAAGTTGATTACACCAGTGTCCACACCTGAAGGTACTCCATATAACCCATATGTAATGGCTATGCGCTCTGTGTCCCGTGATGTACGATCAAGAAACTATGATAGATGCTTCTACAATGGCGAGACGCATACACTTTGCAGCACTCCATCATGTTCATTCAGCATGTAAGGAGGTAAATATGACACTAAATATTCCCAACCTTAGCAAAACAATTAAAACAAAAAACCTCTATACAATCAAGTTGCACAAAACTGTTTTATTTAATGACCAATGGCCATTAATTATGCCAAGTTTGTGGAGCAGTTAATTAACTGGGATACTGTTTATTCAATTTTAAACTCAATGCATTTTAAATACGGCAAGATCAGCTTTGGATACATAAAGTTATATGGCCACCTGGCAGCGGTGATCAAGTATATATATATATATATATATATATATATATATATATAGAGTGTTTGTTTCTGGGAACCAATTCTGCCAAAATCAACAACAAGCTATGTCATCAAATATTTACCTAGACTATCGGTTGCCAACCTTTCGGACCCCATGGACTACTAAAGTCACAACCCCCCCACCCTTACTCTGCATCCCACTGCTGCCTTACACAGAATGATCATTGGATCTCACCTCCTTATTCAGTCTGATCAGCACTGCCATTGGAAGTGTCCTCCTTCTCCACCTTTCGCTCTCTACATTACTCCTGAGACTTCCTCTGAGTTCACAGGAGCCATAGGGTATCAATGCACGCTGATAGCATTATTTGTCAGCACACATTGAAAACACCACTGGAAAAAACATTGGGCGGTATACATCTGCCACAATGTTGATTTACTGATGTGTAGCAGAACCCCTGGGGGGGCCACAAAATTTTTATCGTGGACCATCAGTGGTCCAGAGACCACTGGTTGGCCTCCGCTGACCTAAATAACTTCAATATAAGTCCTTCCAGACAAGCCAGGGAAAAAAAATACTATTTTCATTTTCTGGTCTACAGATTACTATTACCTGAAATAAGAGCTACAGCCTACACAGACAGACATTTAAAAGGGAAATTGTAGTGACTTTGTATACATTTAAAAAAGTAGCAGTGAAATAATAGTATGTAGTATGGCAAGGAGAAGAAAACTGCACATAAATAAATAAATATATTAATATATATATATATATATATATATATATATATATATATATATATATATATATATATATATATATATGTGGGAGATTAGCTCGTGGGGAATCACTTTTCTGAAACACAGTCTGTAAACAGGCACTTTCTTTTTAAGTCTGGCAGCTGCCAGGTTTATTACACAAAAGGTTTGCAGGTTAAAATAAACAAAACAGTAAACTTAAATCCTTGCCGTCCGGCGCTAACTAAACATCAGGGTCTCCTATCTATACAGTGTGGGGCTGGTCCCCACCACCCACAAAATAAACAACAACGCAAACCTTTTTCTTGCAATGTCTTTAGAGCTCCTCACACTCAGGTTCCCTCCTCAGTGTCCCAAAACCAGAGAGCTCCCTTCTGATCTCTTCCTGGTTGTTTTTAAGGTCCACCTGACATTGAACTCCAGTGGACCCCAATATCCGGACCGGAACACCATAGGCCGTAAAACCCGGCACGGATTCCGGTTCAGCTTCTCAAAATAGAACGTATGCGCGGTGAAATATATCTATGGTCAAGTATCTCACCTCGCATACCGTCACAATATATATATATATATATATATATATATATATATATATATATATATATATATAAACACATTTATTAAGCAGAGGTCATCCAGACAAGGTGCAGGTTTACATGACTTCAACACTATGCAACTGGCCTCTACTCCTCAAATCATGGAACTCTATGGGTGCTACCAAAGTAGTGGATAGACTCTGTGTCACCATGCAAATATAGACCCTTTAAGGAACCATAAGTGGTTTACCGGTGATGAGCTTTGCTGCACACAGCATTCAGGTTGTAGGCCCTCTGTTACAATCAAACTGGCAACAGCTGACAGCAGGAAGAACTTAAGCGAGGTACAAAAATCAGTAGGCAAGGTCATGGTGAAGCAGGAAGGCAGATAAAAATGTCAAGAAACAGGCAAAGGTTGGTAACAGGAATTAGCATTAGAACAGGAAGCATGGGGACAGATACTCAGAGGTTTTTATGCAGGCAAGTGCATTGAGCAGGTATAAACTGCTTTCCTGAACATGACTTCAAAGAAAGTGTACAGCAGCGCATCTTTCTAGGAACAAGTAGGAGGGGTGTGAGAACATTTAAACACACACTGAATAGATCTATGGTAGTTTTCAGGGGATTTAGAAAGCTGTTGCACAGATGAAGACCAATCAAGCATGGGACATAGGTGTAAAACAGAATGATCCTGCAGAGACTGCAGCAAAATAAACAGATTTATTCAGAGACACAGGTTGGTCCTGAATACAGCAAACTGTGCCAGTGGAACATTAGAGGCACCACACTGTTTCTGGCATTTAAGAACAGACCAAAAAATGCATGATTTGGCGTGGAGTACCCTCTCAGTATTTACCGGAGAGAAAATAGCAATATGCACCCTCAGTTAGCATAATGTATATAACACCCAGCACTGTATTTTTTCTCACAATTTAATTTTACTTCCAAACCTTCCTTGAAAAGTCCTATAAGATAAGTCAAACGTATGTGCTCATTTGAAGACAATACATTTCTGATGTTCCCTTCTATCTTGTCCAATCCTATCCTAGTAAAGCTGCTTGGGTTTACAGCGCAATGAAGACTCCACTACCAGATAAATCATGTTCAGTCTGTCAGGAAGTCAGATTTTGTTTAGAAGAATTAACTGGCTCCTCTATCTTTATTCACAGTCATTCCATAGTCACATTAGTTACCGATATCTAGCTCTTGCTACATTAAAAAAAAAAGAATGCAATTACTCATTTTGTAGACTCGAAAAAGCAGTTATTACTTACGGTATCACTGCTGTTTCCTCAGACTCTGGTGTGGTCTAAAGGATTTATTGTGGAAAAAAAAATAAGCTGCATCAAACACACATGGCTTGGATACAAAAAGACAATTGTACCATCTTCAAAAAATTACTAATTGGGAGTGTATCTAACATATTATCTTACTCTTCACATTTTTTTTGCATTTGCCTTTGGTCACTTACCCTTGTGTGGTTCCAGTTTTATAAGCATTTTTTTTCCACTCTAAAGGGGTCAACAAGTTTTGACTAATGACTGCACTACATTTATGGGTTTACAAAATCCAGCGCAAGATCATGTATATGTTTTGGTTGGACTCCACCTTCTCAGCTACTAGAAACCACAACATGGTTAGTAACGAAATTCATGTTTTTTCCCGCCTTGACTACTGCAACTCTCTCCTTAATGGCCTACCCTTACACAGGCTATCCCCTCTTCAGTCTATTATGCATTCTTCTGCTATTATAATACACCTCACTAACCGGTCCGTGACTGCTGCTCCTCTCTGCCAATCCCTTCACTGGCTTCCCCTACTCCACCGTGTAAAATTCAAAATGCTAACCACAACATACAAGGCCATTCACAACATCGCCCCCATCTACATCACCAACCTTATCTGCAGATATCGTCCAAATCGTCCCCTCCGCTCCCTCCCAGGACCTCCTGCTTTCTAGCTCCCTTGTTACCTCCTCCTATGCTCACCTTCAGGATTTCTCCAGAGCCTCTGCTATCCTCTGGAACTCCCTGCTCCGGTATATCCAATCAGCCCCTACCCACCTTCCGATCCCTGAAAACTCATTTATTCAGGGAAACCTATCCCACACCCACCTAACAACTGTCCCTGAGCCACCTCCATCAAATGACTCTGCAGCCATTATCTTTTGTATCACCACTCCCTCCCTTTAGAATGTAAGCTCTATGAGCAGGGCCCTCCTGTACCTTCTGTATTGAATTGTATTGTAATTGTGCTGTCCTCCCTCTACATTGTAAAGTGCTGCGTAAACTATTGGCGCTATATAAATCGTGAATAATAATAAAAATAACGTTTTGATGTCTATTTTCCATAGTAATACAACCCCTGGCAAAAAGTATGGAAAATGTTAATTTAATTGTGTCAAAAACTAATTGCAGACATGCCTCAAAACCATTTCCATTTAACATTCCAACCTTCTGGCTTTAAGAAACACTTTAGAAAATAAAGAGAAAACTGTAGTAATAACAAATGTGTTTGCAGCTCAAGCAGAAGAAAAAAAATATATGGAATCACTCAATTCTGAGGAAAATATTATGAAATCATGAAAAAAAAAAAAAACACACTACAGTACACCACTAGTACTTTTTTTGCAGCACCTCTGGCTTTTATAACAGCTTGAATTCTCTGAGGTATGGATTTAACTATCGACAGACAGGATTCTTCATCAATTCGGCTCCAACTTTCTCTTATTGGAGTTGCCAGATCAGCTTTGCAGGTTAGAGCCTCGTCATGGACCATAGATTTTCAATTGGATGGAGGTCCAGACTATTTGCAGGCCATGCCATTGACATTATATGTCTATCTTGAAGAAAAGTTTTCACTGCTTTTGCCCTAAGACAATATGCATTATCATCCTGAAAACTGATATCATCACCAAACATCCTTTTAATTGATGGCATAAGAAAGGTGTCCAAAATCTCAATATAAGCATATGCATTTATTTAAGATCTAATTACTGTCATCTCCCCTGTACCTTTACCTGACATGCAACCTCATATCATCAATGATGTTGGAAATGTGCATGTTTTCTCCAGGCAGTCCTCTTCATACATCTCATTGGAATGGCACTAAACAAAAAAGTTCCAGCATCTTCACCCTGTCCAATGTAGACTGGTGATTAATCACTTTCATCCAATCATCCACAGTCCACAATTGCTTTTCTTTTCAGTGTAACCTTGTTTTTTAATGTTTAGGTGTAAATTATGGTTTTCGTTTGGCTTTTCTGTATGTAAATCTCATTTCCATTAGGTGCGATATCTTACAGTTCGTTCACAGACATTGACTCCAGTTGCTGACCATTTGTTCCTTTGTTTTGTTGTGCATTTTTCAAGGCATATTGCTTTAAGCTTTCTATCTTGACGCTTTGATGTCTTCAACAACCTTCACATTTCATTTGTACATGATCCAGATTTTAGACACAGCTGACTGGGAACAACCAAAATCTTTAGCAACATTCTGTGATGATTTACCACCTTGAAGAAGTCCTTGAAGAAGTTTTATAATCCCCTCCTTTGTTTCAACTGACATCTCTCATGTTGGAGCCATGATTCATGTCAATGAGGTTGGAGCAATAGCTCATCAAGGTGTGCAAGCTCTCTTTAACTGCAGACTAATTAGAAGATGTAATCTGAGGCAGAGGTTTGTTTTAGAACTGCAAAGTGCATGGCGATTCCCTAATATTTTTCTCCGAATTCAGTGATTCCATATTTATTTCTTCTTCTTGATCTGCAAAAATGTTGCAATTGACTACAGTTTTCATTCTGTTATTTTAAAAAAAAAGCGTTTCTTAAAGCCAGAGGGTTGGAAAGTTAAATGAATATAGTTTTGAGGCATGTCCGATTAGCTTTTTCTACACAATTAAATGCACATTTTTCAAGAGTGGTGATTGATTGCATACTTTTATAAACATGTTGCCTACTAATGTATTTACAAAACTCATTGTTAGAAAACTGGATGTTGCTTTCACTCTGTATCATGCTAAGAAACGGTCTGCATGCCTGAAGGCTAACCATGGTCAACACTAGTGTTGCTCACGAATATTCGCATTGCGAATATTCGCTACGAATATTGCATATTCGAGTATTCGCGAATAACTCGAATATCGCGGCGAATATTCGTATTTTTTCAAATTTCTTTTTAAAACAGATCACATCCTAGTGATCTCCATCGACGTCTAAAAGCATTGCTGGTATGATTAGAGACCCTGGACCGAGTAGCTGAGGCGATCCTTTTATGTTGCCGAAAATTCGCATTGCGAATTTTCGGCAACATAAAAGAATCGCATCAGCTACTCGGCCCTTCTTTTGCATCAGAGCCAATCAGAATAACTTGAATATTCGAGTTATTCTGATTGGCTATGATGCAAAAGAAGGGCGGAGAAGATAATCGCGCAATATTCCTTTTGCCGAATATTCGAGTTATTCTGATTGGCTCTGATGCACCCTTCTTTTGCATCAGAGCCAATCAGAATATCTCGAATATTCGGCAAAAGGAATATTGCGCGATTATCTTCTCCGCCCTTCTTTTGCATCAGAGCCAATCAGAATAACTTGAATATTCGGCAAAAGGAATATTGCACGATATTCCTTTTGCCGAATATTCAAGTTATTCTGATTGGCTCTGATGCAAAAGAAGGGCGCATCAGAGCCAATCAGAATAACTTGAATATTCGGCAAAAGGAATATCGCGCAATATTCCTTTTGCCGAATATTCGAGTTATTCTGATTGGCTCTGATGCAAAAGAAGGGCGGAGAAGATAATCGCGCAATAGGAATATTGCGCAATTATCTTCTCCACCCTTCTTTTGCCCCCTTATTCTCCTTTCTTTTAAGTAGAGTTAGTGTAGAGTTTAGTGTTTAGTGCATATTAGTTTAGTAATACAGGAAATGATCTCCGTTTATGAGAATTTCGCAATCATTTTTGCAAAATTTTTTTGGGATAAAATATCACGAATATTCGATATTAGCGAATATTTGCGAATATTCTTCTATATATTCGCGCAATATCGCGAAATCGAATATGGCGTATTCCGCTCAACACTAGTCAACACTTGACCAGATGAAGAAATAGTTGTCGTTTTTCAAAAGATGCCAAGTCATAATTTTTGCAGTGCAAAATGCACTACACAAATGGATAAATACCCAATATCAGAGGAAAATTGCAAGTACAATTAGCATCATGATTGGTAATTTTCAAAAAATACAAATTGTAAAATAATCAACGAGTGTTTTGTCTTTTCTGGGGTCATGGCTAAAATGATCAAATGATAACTATCAAAGAGCATGAAAGTAACAATTCAAAGAAGAGCCTTCTCTTTTTAGGAGTGTCTCAACCACTGTAGATGGCAAAACAATGATTCTCCTGCGCTCCGGTATTTCTTACTTGTGGGGGTCATACAGTTCAATTAAAAAGTATCTTCCAGAGTCTTGCAGCCCTCCTCAGAATCGTGGGAATTCAAAAGGAACTAAAAGAGAAAAGAGAATGGAGGGCGCACCGACCTAGTGTGATACTGTAACACGATTTTTATTTAAAATACTAAAATCAATGATTATACTCACAAAATGAGTTAAAAAACAAGCCTTGAAAGACAGTTCAACAGCGCCAGCAGAACAGGACGGTTGCTTCAGTCCAAGGGTATCTTAACCGATATTGAAGCTAGGCTTACGCGTTTCGGGGGCGTACCCCTTTCCTCAGAGCCCCGGTGGTCTGCACTGCTCCCTCACTGTACAGCTTGTCAGAATATATACACACACAAAGAGGTAGAAAGAGCATGTGCTGGAAGGTCACAGGTCATCCCGCCCACAGGGAGGACTCTTGGCGAGACTCCCCCCATTTTTTAATTAACCCTTGTATACACAGTCCCTATATCTCAGGCTTGGCATAGTCTCAACAATGGGTATCCCCCAGTCCAAAGAACCACCAATCTGCAGAGGAAGGGGAAGGAGGACATATGGAGGAATGCCTCCATTGTCACGTGTTGAAAACTTTGTTATTGGGGGTGCACATACCTTACATGTCCCGAGGTAGTGCCTTGCTTCACCTGATAATCCGTCCTCCTAATATCCTCCATATGGGCTGGAACGCACGCCACTTGTTCTAGAGTGGCTGCGTTCCAGCACTATGTTGCCTCGGGCATCATGATCCTATCTGCGCATGCGCGCAACGTACGACAGCGCGACGCACAACGCAAAGCGACGTTTGCCACTGTAGAGCCAGCAGGAGACTTAACAGCAAAGAGGAAGCGTCCGAAGTGTCCAATAAATATGGTCAAGTGTTGTCACACAGTTCTACCACATAACAATGGTCCTTCTCCGATTGCACAAGAAAAACAGGTACACAGGTGATGGTGGTTATAGTTGATGCTACTATGAAAGGGGCCAGAGTTGAAAAACAGCAAGTAAGCTGAATTCAGGCAGCGCCTGCGCTAGGAAATGTATTATCTTAAAGTAAAAGTATTTTTATTTTGGGGGGCGTGGCCTGACGTGAACAGCGGTGGACGTGTTTGCGAGGAGCTCCAGGAATCCTGTTCGCCATCCACCGCCATCCGAGCTGCTTAACAAGCATCCAGGGCTGCACATTACCTGGGCCTGCTCAGCTCGGTCCCCTGTAGTGCCCTGCATCGTTATTCCGGTGGAATTAGGCTGGGGGACGCCCGAGATCCGAGGCCTCCAGTGCCCGGGGCCGCCGCCATCTTGAAAGCCTGGAGGCTCCCGGAGGAGACCGATCCCGGCGTTCCTGGGGGTAAGGAATCACCATCCATCCCCCAATTGTCACCCATCCTCCTACCTGGTGCAGTCCGGGGGTCGGGTCACACCTTGGAGACGTCCGCGGTGCTCGCGGCTCGACGCGGCCTAGTGGAGACTGTGGATCCCCGGTGTTTCCTACAGCTGCATCCCGCGGGAGCGCGCCGCGATCGGCCCGGCCTGATTCGGAAGCCCGGATCTTTTCTATGAGGGCTGCCTAGGGGGTCACTGTCTGTTGGTGCTGGCTGAGGGTCCGCTGGGGCCTAGTGATAGCAGCTATCCCCCAGAGCTCCACAACTACAGGTCAGGCACCATCCTGTTGGGCTGCTGAGTCCTGGGGTACTGCGGGCCTCATTCTTCTGCTGGACTGTTTGAGCCTGCACATCACTATAGGCCCTACTTTGCTGGATGACTCAGGCTTCCCTACTCCACAAGCCCCCAATCTGTTTGACTGCTTAAGCCTCCATAGATAGTTGAATACAGGCCACTACAGACCCCCCCCCTCCTGGTTTCCTCCCAGCACGAATGCTATCAAGGGGGTCGCTTACGAGGCATCTAACGAAAGGGGACATGTAACCCCTCTGCTCTGATCCCCGCCGCCGTCCACACAGCAACCGTCCATTGCCTCCACATAGGATTGCCAACACGCCTAGACACCCCATGGTGAAATACGGGCCAAAACACCCAGCTCAATCTCACACATCGGAGTTGCGGCCTGCACAGACGCTGGACCGCTTCCTGAATAGGCCCGAATCCCCGGCCTCGCTTGTATCCCGAGACACACCGGCATTAGCAGATTCTCGGCTCTTTGTGCCCATTTCATCTCCAGAAATGTCAGCTCCCGTCACGGTGGACATACTGGACAATAAGCTGCAAGCTCTCCTGCAAGATTTGACCAGCAATGTCTCAAAGGAAATGGGGAAGCTTGCTCACGAATTGAGGGGAGAGATCGCTCAAATTGGCGAGCGTACTGACGTCTTAGAAACCAAATTTGATGATCTGATACAGTACGTTCACGTTCTGGAAGAGGACAATGCTGGTTTAAAACAGTCTATCTATCAGCTCCAGTCCCAACAAGAGGATTTGGAAAACCGAGAACGTCGCCAAAATCTGCGTATCAGAGGTGTCCCTGAATCTGTAGGAGATGGAGAGATCCGACCATATCTACTAAGCCTCTTTAACACTATGGCCCCTCTGATACCGGACATAGACTGGAGACTAGATAGAGCGCATAGGTCACTGGCTCCTAAACCCCCTGCAGGAACGAACCCCAGGGACATTATCGTCCGATTTCATTATTACGACAGCAAGGAAGCTTTGACCATGGCCACGCGCAACAAATCTCGGATGGAATTCAGGGGGGCTAGGATACAGATTTTTAGTGATCTGTCTCCTATAACCCTTGCTAAACGTCGCAGTTTTCGTCCAGTGACCACCCACTTGCAAAACCATCATGTTTCATATCGCTGGGGATTTCCCTTCCGCTTGTCTGCCTCGAAGGATGGGGTCCAATACTCCATGAGGGATCTTCAGGAAAGTGAGGCGTTCGTACGCAATCTTGGCCTTCCACCGCTACCAGATGAAGACCCCTTACCACTCCCGGCAACGCCTAAGCCTACATCTATTCCAGGCCGGATCTGGACCCCTGCTCGGCAAAAATCACAGAAGGCCTACTCTACACCCCAGCGACACCCTTTCCCTAGGCTCCCACCTTGAAATGTGTCTCTCCGGCAATATGTTTAAGTTGGTTTTGGCCCCTGCCTTACCGTGTTTCCCCTAGTTTGGGGAGTCCTCACCCATGTAAGTGGGGTGTTTCTTCCGTGGACTGTGGATAAATTCTTCTAGTAAATTTTTACATCTTGTCGGAAGACGGCGGGGATCGCTCCCCAGATAAGTTGGAGCCCCTAGCGTGCCTCCTTTTGTTCCACGGCCACGGCTGTGGACTCCTGGGTGGTTATTACCCCCCGGGCTCTACTTCTTTTTTTTGTTTTTGTTTTCATAGGTCTTTTTTTTACCTATTTTTCATTTTTTGTTGGTTGTGCATACATTTTTCTTTTTCACCGTCATTCTTCACTAATGTTGACTACTATTTCATGTTTTCCCTCCACAGGATGCACCATGGACTTTTTTGCTCATTCGATCTGTTTATGTTTTTATGGACGTTATTGTACTATGGTCACCATAGCTTAACCATGTCTTATCGTGATGGCTATCCGGGTTCTTACTTATAATGTGAAGGGCTTGAACTCTATTCATAAGCGCTGGTTGGCTTTGAAGGAGTTCAAGTCCTCAGCTGCAGACATAATCCTTGTCCAGGAGACACACTTCCGCCCCGGGGGATCCTTTAAATTTGCAGCAAAACATTTTCCTGTTTCATTTGTAGCTTCTGATCCCTCCGGCAAAGCGGGAGTGGCCATATTGATTAGAAAATCCTGCCCCTTAAGAGTTAAATCCTCATTCATTGACCCTCAGGGTAGATATATTTTTCTGGACTGTGATTATCTCTCACGTTCTTTCACTTTGATTAATGTTTATGTCCCCAACTCTGGTCAACTACAATTTCTCACTGACGTGTTTGGAAAACTTGGCAAATATGCTCAACCCTTTATGATTGTTGGGGGGGATTTTAACATGACCTTGTCCCCTAGAAGAGACAGACGCACATTATTCCCTTCCAGCCCTTCAGCTAAAGTAGAACGCCAATCGGCTTCCTTTCGTAGACTCATCAGATCTCATAATCTACTGGATATTTGGAGAATCAAACACCCCACACATAGACAATTTTCTTTCTTCTCCCCCCCACACAAGATGTACTCCAGGTTGGATTATCTCTTTGTCACGGCCCCCTTACTAACATCCTCTGTAGCCTCAGAGTTGAACACTATAACTTGGTCAGACCATGCCTCTGTCCAGCTCGATCTCACACTTTCATCATCTACACCTAGAACCTGCCATTGGAGACTTAATGACTCCCTCCTCCGCAACCCTGTCATTGAAACCCAATTATCTCAAAATCTAACCGAATTCTTTCAATTGAATGACAACTCTGTGGCGGATGTGTCCACCCTATGGGAGGCCCATAAGGCATACTTTAGAGGCTTATGTATTTCAGCTGGCTCCCGCTTAAAGAGGGATTCTGAGGCTCAAAGACTCGATATTCTTTCACAGCTACGTAAAGCAGAAGATTTGCTACTGGCCTCCCCTACGGTACTACATCTGCGCACAGTCACCTCTTTACGTGAAAGGTTAAAATCTCTTGATATGAACAAATGCTCCAGATCCTTACTCTGGGCTAAACAGAAATTTTACGAATTTGCTAATAAACCCCATAGGATGCTAGTAAATAAGCTCAAACCGCGTCCGTTTCACTCTTACCCAGAATGTCTTACCCAGGCTGATGGAACCCCAACTCACTGCCCGCAGACGATGTCCAAAATCTTTGGGGCATTTTATACTAAGCTATATAAT
This sequence comes from Rana kukunoris, assembly GCA_029574335.1. NCBI lineage: Eukaryota > Metazoa > Chordata > Amphibia > Anura > Ranidae > Rana > Rana kukunoris. Next base: position 219,287,250 of record CM056052.1, read on the forward strand.
TGCCTAAACACAGACCCCAAGCACCTATTCTCTCAAGACGATTTTGATTCCTTTTGTGGCCCTTTGAAACTGCCCAAATTGTCATCATCCCAAGCGGCTACCCTTAACGCTGCTATCACCTCAGAAGAACTAGCTGAAGTTGTCAAAGAGCTGCCCTTACAAAAGTCACCGGGTCCAGACGGCTTACCCTATTTATATTACAAAACCTTTCTCCCAATTTTGAGTCCGCATTTAATAGACCTTTTTATTTCTCTACAGAAGGGCATTACCCCTCACCCTCAATTTTTACATGCTCACATTACAGTTCTCCCAAAACCTGGCAAGCCCCCATCGTTACCAGATAACTACAGGCCCATAGCTTTACTTAATTCTGATTATAAAATCTTTACGAAAATCATAGCTAACAGACTTTCCTCTATAATACCTAGCCTTATTCATAACGATCAGGTAGGCTTTGTCTCAGGCAGACGCGCAGGCGACAACACTAGACGCACCATTGACCTGATAGATCTACTCAACAAAACATCCTGCTCTGCCCTTATCCTGAGCTTAGATGCTCAGAAAGCATTTGACAGACTCGGCTGGCCATATATGTTTGCCACACTCACGCGATTTGGGTTTACGGGCTCTTTTATGTCAGCACTACAGGCCCTATATTCCCGACCCACCTCTCAGGTACAACTGGCATCCTTCTTATCCCCATCCTTTTTGCATAGTAATGGCACTAGACAAGGGTGTCCCCTTTCCCCCTTACTGTTCATATTGTGCTTAGAACCCCTAGCTGAAGCCATCCGTGTGCACCCTGACATTTGTGGAGTCTCCTTGCGGCAGAGGGAGTACAAATTGTCTCTTTTTGCTGACGATATATTGCTTACCTTAACAAAACCACATATCTCTCTCCCCAACCTTCACGCTTTATTAGATACATTCAGTAAACTTTCTGGTTACAAAGTTAATACAGCCAAGACAGAAGCCCTTCCTATACATATCCCCCCCACACTTCTTACCACGTTACAAAACAACTTCCCCTACCATTGGTGCTCTGCCTCTCTTAAATATCTAGGTGTACACCTGACAGCGTCTTACTCCACTCTGTTCCAAGCCAACTTTCCCTCCCTAATTTCGGAAACACATGGCTTATTCCGTAAATGGGCGGAGTGCCCTCTGTCTCTTCTGGGTAGGATAAATGTCCTCAAGATGGCCGTACTCCCGAAGTTTTTGTATCTTTTTGAAACGTTGCCAATTGCACTTCCTATGATACAACTCCGAAATATTCAACGGGCTTTTACTAAATTTATTTGGGGTAATAAAGCGCACAGGATTGCTAATACAGTGTTATTTGCTCCCCGCTCGCAGGGGGGGTTGGGAGCACCCGATATTGGTAAATACTACTATGCAACTCACCTTACAGCAACCGTCTCTTGGTCGTCACGCTTTGCAACGAGTAGATGGTCAGAGTTAGAACTCAGTGTTACTAGTCCTGTACATCCTTGTTCAATGCTCTGGGCAGACTTGACTTCATCCATATCTCAGCTCAGACGCATATGTCTAGGTCCAATGCTATTTACTCTTTCCATTTGGAAAAAGTGTAACAGGAAGTTCTCTCTCTCTTCTCCATGTCCGCCTCTCTTAAACATAATTTTTAACCCAGATATCCCGGATAGCCTATCCTACAATACTGTGTATCCATGGTCTCAAGCAGGCATTTTCCAGCTCCGCCACCTAGTACATCCTGTAACTCGCAAATTACTTTCCTTTCAAGAACTCCAAAACAAATTTGACATACCCCCAAAACTTTTTTTTTCATATCTCCAATTTAAACATTACTTCCATTCTATATCGCCTGCCTTAGCATTAGAAAGACCCAATGCTTTTGAAACGTTATGTGTGCAAGGCCCTTACCAACCTGGTCTCATATCCTCTGTATATAAGATTCTCCATGACTCAAATATGCCTACGTTAAATTCTCATGTATATATGCGGAAATGGGCCAAGGTGCTTCCTACCCCTTTATCCCTCCCTCAATGGCGGGAGATTTGGACCTCCATATCAAAAGCTTCCCGATGCGTGGAGCAGAGAGAGACAGCTTATAAGGTCCTCATGTTCTGGTATAGGACCCCAGAGGTTATCCATAAATATGATCCCTCTGTGCCCCAGACATGCTGGAGGTGCTTACGGGATATAGGAACGCACTACCACATTTTCTGGGAATGTTCTTTAATTTTGCCATTTTGGTCCTCGGTCCAATCAGTGCTCCAGTCTGTGTTAGCAATAGACATTCCAAAAGACCCAGCCCAGTACTTGTTAGGTCTCCCAGTTCCTGGAATACCTAAACATGGCAAAAAATTGATGACATATATTCTCTTAGCTGCCAAGAGAGCTATACCTACCCATTGGTTGTCCCCCAACCCCCCTACACAATCCCAATTGATCTTGGCTATAGCACAGATACGTAGAATGGAACATTTGACAGCAGTGATTCACGATTCTTTGCCTCAATTCTCAAAGATATGGGATCCTTGGGACAACTCCTCATTCAATCCTGAATCGCTTTCCTGAACTATTAATAAGGTCTCTTAGGCATCCAGTTCCTGCATGTTAGGATGATTGGCCTGCATAACCTTATTATTGTATACTATTTCTTCATATATGCTACGTCTAGATCCATGGTGTACCCTCCCCCTTGATTTTCTTTTTTCTTTTCTTTTTTTTCTCTCTCATGATTTCGACATCCTTCACGCTTGTCTGCTATATGAGATGATGATACTTTTCTGTATTATGTTCACCTTTTCATGTTTTTGGAAAAAAATTCAATAAAAATTACAATTACAAAAAAAAAAAAAGTATTTTTATTTTATTCTATTCTTATCTGACTACCGGGTAAGCCATTCTTCTGACTTAATTTAAATGACAATGGGCATTTTTTAAATAAATAATTTCCATTCACCTGTATTCAAAGGCACTGCTCTAATCTCTAGTCGTATACACTTGTAGGTGCTTTATTTAACAATGTAAGCTTGAAAGGCATAGAATTTTAGACAAAACCAGAAAGTGTGTGTCCTTTTTGTTAAACAAAATGAACTCCTAATACAAAATACTTTGTTTTAACTATGTGAACTAATTATATGGAAGCCATGAATACCTCTATGTATGCGTTTGGCTTAAATCACAATATTATGAATGCATGGATCCGGATGGAAGTGAGTCAGCCCCATAAATACGAACACGTATAAATTACACTGTCACAGAGTTCAATAAGCAGCAAGGATGTTTTCCACATTTAGAATTTGACTGGCTTATTCTTTAAGTCAAAGAGCAAAGAGCAGGGTAAAACAGTTAGAAACCATGGCTGCCAATCAGAATTCAAATGTCATCAATTTGACTATAGTAACAAAAAAAAAGCAAAATATGATTTGCTGTTGGTATTTACTCAACCCATTATCTCTTTGCAAAAAGTTTTTTTTCTTAAAGACATGTTACCACGACAAAATGCATTGATTTATGGTATACTACAGGGACTTGGTAGGCAGACTACATAAATTAAGTTTGACTTAAAGTGCAACTATATAAAGTATGTAAACCTCAGCACAATAGTTGTTTTTTTTTTTTTATTGAACCGTTCTTTTACTTATGCTTTTCTGTACACAGAATAAAGACAGAGCCAACACTTTCTCTGAGCCTAACATAAATAAATGTATTAAAATATTAAAATAGTTGGGAACCATTTACCAACCAGCAACTGTTATGAGCACGAAAACTTTGCTTGGAAGTATATACTGTAGAACATAGCATACGGAGTGGAGGGGCCAGAAGTACGCAATCCCCAGAGCTGCAGAGTGCAGCGGAAAGAGTATGCAAGGCTCAGATTGCAGGGTTCAGGAGTATACAAGGCAGAGAGTGTAGGGGTCAGGTGTAGAAAATTCCCCAAATACACGGGACAAGAATATGTAAAAGGCACAGAGTGCAAAAGCCAAAACCAAGTAATGCAAGTAAAAATGCCTCCCTCCTCCCATTACAATGGCAAGAGTGTCTACATAATTATTTTCTTTCATTTCTATGAATGAAAGGGCAGATATAAGACCAGTCACACTTTGCACATGAAGACGAACTGGTCTGAGAGGCTGAGGCTATCACCCCCCCCCCCCCTCCATCGTCAAGGTTTAATTCAGTGTTAGAGCCATCGGGGGACTGATGCTGCATCCAGCTAGGCAAGTAGAATTAGAGAAAAACAATATCTCATCCTTCTTTTAAAGGAAACTCCTGCACAAAGGCAAAGTTTCACTATAAATTACAGTTAAGACCTGGAAAAAGTACACAGCAAATAGCTTTAACCACTTAAGCCCCAAACTAATATGCTGATAAATGCCCAGAGGCGTTTTTACAATTCGGCACTGCGTTGCTTTAACAGACAATTGCGCGGTCGTGCGACATGGCTCCCAAACAAAATTTGCGTCCTTTTCTTCCCACAAATAGAGCTTTCTTTTGGTGGCATTTGATCACCTCTGCAATTTTTATTTTTTGCGCTATAAACAAAAATAGAGCGACATTTTTGAAAAAAAAAACAATATTTTTTTACTTTTTGTTATAAGAAAAATTGAATAAACAAAATTTTAGTCAAACATTTAGGCCAAAATGTATTTAGCCACATGTCTTTAGTAAAAAAAAATTGCAATAAAAAAACATTTGCTACCTAGCAGCAACAGCGACACTAATACAGTGATCAGAACAATGATCACTTAGTGACGCTGGTAATAGGGAGTGAAAGGGCTAACTAGGGCGGTGATCAAGGGGTTAAAACTTTATTAGGGGGGATACGGGGCTACCCTGAACCCTGTCACACTGACACTAAATGCAGTGATCAGTACATATATGATCACTGCATTCAGTGACAGTGTGACAGGGGGGGTGATCGCAAGAGGTTAAATATGTCTATGTGTGTGATGTCAGTGTAGTGTTGGTGCAGACTTACTGTGCCTCTTCTCTCATCTCGGCGGTTTGAAAAGACCACCGAGATGAGAGCTGCATCACTTCCTCTGCCTATGTTTACATTTTACAGGCAGAGGAAGTGACACGCGGCGGCGCACGGGATTGGCTGGGAGCGATCACGAGGGGGCGTACAGATTCGAACCGCCACCCCCTCAAGACGGATCGCTCCCGCAGGTAAGCCGCCCGCTGCACGCAGTGGAGGGGGTCCCGATCGGACCCCCGATCCGCTAGAAGGCAGGAAAGTATATATACTCCCATCTGCCTGTACGTGCTCTTTTGTGGACGTAAATAGGCGTGCGGCGGTCGTTAAGTGGTTAAAGGTGCACGAATCCAAAATAATTTTTAGATTTGTATAAAAAGGGGCTTAAATCACTGTCAGGTTTTTATTTCTGCCTGTGTCCTTCTGGGGAAATTTTCCCCATTTGTCCTGGACACTAGGGATGAGCCAAACATACCCGCGTTCGGTTCGCACCAGAACCGTCGAACAGACCGACCGTTCGCGTGAACATTTAGTACCCCATTGAAGTCTATGGGACTCGAACGTTCGAATTCAAAAACGCTCATTTTAAAAAACAATATTCAAGTTATTGTTGGAAAACGTCTTTGAGAACCCGGGTCTTGCCCGAGGGAACATGTATCAATGGAAAAAAGTTTAAAAAACTGTTGTTTATTCAGGAGCAGGACTCCTGAAAAAGTGACAGTTTTTAAAAACTTTTTTCCATTGATACATGTTCCCTCGGGCAAGACCTGGGTTCTCAAAGACGTTTTCACAGGCAAGCTATAGACACCCAGCAGGTACAAAATTTAAAGGAATTTTTTATTTATTTATTTTTATTTAACCACTTAAGACCCTGACCAAAATGCAGGTAAAGGACCAGGCCCCTTTTTGCGATTCGGCACTGCGTCGCTTTAACTGACAATTGTGCGGTCATGCGACGTGGCTCCCAAACAAAATTTGCTTCCTTTTCTTCCCACAAAGAGAGCTTTCTTTTGGTGGTATTTGATCGCCTCTGCGATTTTTATTTTTTGCGCTATATACAAAAATAGAGCGACATTTTTGAAAAAAAAATCAATATTTTTTACTTTTTGTTATAAGAAAAATCGAATAAACTAAATTTAAGTCAAACATTTAGGCCAAAATGTATTTAGCCACATGTCTTTAGTAAAAAAATAAATTAATCGCAATAAAAAAAAATATAGCTACCTAGCGGGAACAGCGACACTAATACAGCGATCAGAAAAATGATCGCTTAGTGACGCTGGCAATAGGGAGTGAAAGGGTTAACTAGGGCGGTGATCAAGGGGTTAAAACTGTATTAGGGGGGGTATGGGGGCTGCCCTGAACCTAACACTAACTGCCTGTTACACTGACACTAACTGCAGCGATCATACATATGATCACTGCATTCAGTGACACTGTGACAGAGGGGAGGGGGTGGGGGGGGGTGATCGCAAGGGGTTAAGTCTGCCTGTGTGTCCTGTCAGTGTGCTGTTGTGCAGACTTACTGTGTGATGTGATCTCTCCTCAGCGGCGGTTGAAAATACCGCGGAGAGCAGATCACATCACTTCCCTCTTCCTGTGTTTACACAGGAGGAGGAAGTGACAGGGCGGGGGAGCGCGCGGATTGGCTGGGATCGCTCATACAGCCACGGGGACCACCGCATGTACCGGGGGGGGGGGGTCCCGATCGGACCCCCGACCCACGTCAAGGCAGGCACGTATATATATACGTTGATGTGCCTGCTTGTGCCATTCTGCTGACGTAAATGTACATGCGGCGGTCCTTAACCGCTTCAATACCAGGCTTTTATACCACCTCAATACCGGGTCTATTCTGACACTTCTCTTCTACATGTAATAATCATCATTCTTTTGCTAGAAAATTACACAGTACCCCCAAACATTATATATGTTTTTTTTTTAGCAGACACCCTAGGGAATAAAATGGCAGTCATTCCAAAGTTTTATCTTGCACGGTATTTACGCAATTATTTTTCAAACGCCTTTTTTTTGTAAAAAAAATTCTTTTATGAATTAAAAAAATAACAAAACAGTAAAGTTAGCCCAATTTTTTTGTATTATGTGAAAGATTATGTTACACCGAGTAAATAGAGACCCAACATGTCACGCTTTAATTATGCGCACACTCATGGAATGGCGCCAAACTTAGGTATTTAAAAATCTCCATAGGCAACGCTTTATTTATTTTTTACAGGTTACAGTTTAGATTTACAGAGAAGATCTAGTGCTAGATTCGTTGCTGGCACTCTAACGCACGCGGCGATACCTCACATGTGTGGTTTAAACGGCGTTTACATATGTCGGCGGGACTTGCGTGTGCGTTCGCTTCTGCACGCGAGCTATCGGCGACAGGGGCGTTTTAATTTTTTTTTTAGCTTTTATTATTTTTTTTTACTTATTTTTTATTTATTTTTACACTTTTTTTCATTTTTTTTTTTTCCACTTTTATTCCTATTACAAGGAATGTAAACATCCCTTGTAATAGGAAATGTGTGTGACAGGTCCTCTTTATGGAGAGATGTGGGGTCAATAAGACCTCACATCTCACCTCCAGGCTGGAAACCATGAGATCGTTGAAAAAAAATTCACCGATCTCATGAATGGTGACTTACAGCCGCAATTGCGGCTTTGTTTACATACGGGGACCCGGGCGTGACGTCATCAGATCGCGCCCGGGTCCTCCGACGGTCATAGAGATGACTGGTGACCATCTGGTCACCAGTTATCTCTATGCTTCCTGCCGCCGCCGACGATTCGTTCTCCGGGCCCCCGAAGGCACAGGTAAGCCCGGAGAAGCACCGGATGGCGGCGGGAGGGGGGGGGGGATGTCCCCTCCCGCGGCCTGTAAGAACGATCAAGCGGCGCCGCTATGATCGTTCTTACATTGTGCAGAATCGCCGGCTGAAGAAGAGGATATCTGGATGATGCCTCTGGCTGCAGGCATCATCCAGATATTCGCCTGCAATACCCAGGCCGTCAATTGACGGCCACTTAGGATGGTAAATCCCATCCCAGGCCGTCAATTGTATATGGCTGGGTATTGAAGTGGTTAAGGGTTTAAGCATCATTAAAATCACTGCTCCAGGAGCAGTGATTTTAATAATGTTTAAAAAATAAATAAAAAAATTCCTTTAAATATTGTACCTGCAGTGCTGGGTGTCTATAGTTTGCCTGTGAAAACGTCTTTAAGAACCCGGGTCTTGCCCGAGGGAACATGTATCAATGGAAAAACGTTTTAAAAACAGTTGTTTTTTCTGTGCACCTACATCCCCTTCCTGCCCAGACAAAATTTTAGCTTCCGCCACTGCGTCGCTTTAACCGACAATTGCGCGGTTTAGTGATGTGGCTCCCAAACAGAATTGACATCCTTTTTTTCCCCGCAAATAGAGCTTTCTTTTGGTGGTATTTGATCGCCCGTGCGGTTTTTATTTTTTGCGCTATAAACAAAAAAAGAGCGAAAATTTTGAAAAAAAGACACAATATTTTTTGCTTTTTGCTATAATAAATATCCCATTTAAAAAAAAAAAAAAAAATGTTATCTCAGTTTAGGCCGATACGTATTCTTCTACATATTTTTGGTAAAAAAAAAAAATCACAATAACCGTATAGTGACTGGTTTGCGCAAAAGTTATACTGCCTACAAATAAGGGGACATAATTATGATTTATTTTTTACTAGGACTGGCGGCGATCTGCGATTTTTTTCAGGACTGGGACATTATAGCGGACACATCGGGCACTTTTGAGAAATTTTTGAGACCATTTATACAGTGAACAATGCTATAAATATGCATTGATTATTGTAAAAATGTAACTGGCAGGGAAGGGGTTAACCACTAGGGGGAGGGGAAGGCGTTAAATGTTTCTCCTATTTTGTGTTCTAACTGTAGGGGGAGGGGGGGTGACTGGGGGAGGTGACCCATTGTGTTCCCATGTACAAGGAACACAATCGGTCTCCTCTCTCCCTGACAGGGACGTGGAGCTCTGTGTTTACACACAGAGCTCCACGTCCCAGCTCAATTGTCGGCAATCGTGTGTGCCCGGCGACCATCGCGGCCACCGGGCACACGCACAGTGTTCTCAGTGACGCGACGGGAGCTCTTAAATGACAGAACGTCATATGTCAGGATCAAAGAGTATCCCGCCCGCCGTCATTTGACGGCGGGCGGGTATCAAGTGGCAAACTATAGACATCTAAACTATATCAGGCAAACTATAGACACCCAGCAGGTACAATATTTAAAGGAATCTTTCATTTTATTTTATTTTTTTATTTAAACATTATTAAAATCCCTGCTCCAGGAGCAGTGATTTTAATGATGCTTAAATTAAAAAAATTAAAATAAAATTCCTTTAAATATTGTACCTGCTGGGTGTCTATACCTGTGATAACGTCTTTAAATAGCACAATCACCTGCCTGCCAGTAAATGAGGAAGAACTGATCTATCTAAGCTATACAGTGTATAAATATATGTACAACTCCTAGGGATGTATATATATTCTCTACACACTGTAAAATAAGCTAAACTGACTAGCCTCCCTGCCTGCTCTATCTAGCTATATAAAAAGACAATCTCTCTGTCTCTCTGACTGCTTTCATTAACACGCCAGAACACACTACATGAGGCCGCCCAGCAGGTGGCCTTTTATAGTGTGGGGCGTGTGCTAAAGGCCTGAGCCATAATTGGCCAAAGCCACCCAGGCTTTGGCCAATTATGGCTCTTCGTTTTTTGCACGCAATGCCGCAGTGAATTATGGGCCGTTTTACGTCACTCGAATTTGGCGCGAATGACCGCTTTTGTTCAAATTTCGTTGAACGTTACGAACAGACAATGTTCGAGTCGAACATACGTTCGTATCGAATGCGAAGATCATCCCTACTGGACACTATAGTCACTGGGGCACAAAGTGATGGGTTATTTGAAGTTTTACAGTTTTCAATGAAACAGAAGGCAGAACGAAATCTTCTAATGTGACCAACTTGTTCCAATGACAACTGTCTGAAAGGGAATTTACTTTTACTATGAAAATATTTCCTCTTTCTCTTGTGAGGGTATAAATTGAAATCTACACAAAAAGGAGACAAAAACAAAACAAACAAAAAAACAAAAAAAACAAACAGGGCTTTTTACCTTTTTATTTTAAAATTTCACAGACAAATGACTGGGCACTGTTTCTCACACTGACACCAATAATGGGGCACTATTCCTCTCACTGACACCAATGATGTGTTTTTGCCATTGATACCAAAGATGGGGCAATATTAGTCCCACTACTACCAAATATGGGGCATTTTTTACTCCCACTGATGTCAGAACATTTTCTTCTCACACTGGCCACAGTCCGGCCCCACAAAGAATGAAGGGTAGTAAACTGGCCCTTTGTGTAGAAAATTTGGAGACCCTTTGCTTAGATAATAGTACACAACCGAGTACAGTTATATCACGATAACATGCTTTAACCACTTGAGCCCCGGGCCATTGTCAAAAGACGGCCTCACGGTGGCTCTGAAAATCCAACAGGACGTCAATTGACGTCCTGGATTCCTCCGACCACTGGGGGCGCACGCGCGCGCCCGGTGCGTCCCCGAAATGCCGATGCGTGTGCCTGGCGGTCGCGATGTCCGCCAGGTACACGCGATCGACAATGACAGAGCAGGGACGTGGAGCTCTGTGTGTAAACACAGAGCTCCACGTCCTGTCAGGGAGAGAGGAGACTGATCTGTGTCCCTTGTACATAGGGACACAGCATCGGTCACCTCCCCCAGTCACCCCCCTCCCCCCACAGTTAGAACACAATACAGGTACACATTTAACACTTTCCTCACCCCCTAGTGTTAACCCCTTCAATGCCAGTTACATTTATACAGTAATTAGTGCATATTTATAGCACTGATCGCTGTATAAATGTGAATGGCACCAAAAATGTGTCAAAAGTGTCCGATGTGTCCGCCACAATGTCGCAGTCCCAATAAAAATTGCAGATCGCCGCCATTACTAGTAAAAAAAAATAATAATAATAATTCTGTCCCATATTTTGTAAGCCCTATAACTTTTGCGCAAACCAGTCGCTTACGTATCGACCTAAACTGAGAAAAAATATGTTTTTTTTTTAGTTTTTTTTATTGGGCTATTTTATTTAGCAACAAGTAAAAAATAGATTTTTTTTTCAAAATTGTTGCTTTTTTTGTTTATAGCACAAAAAATAAAACTTTAATCGGTATATGATCCCACAAGATGTCATCCAAATATTGTCATTTGATTGCATTTGGTTATACAGAAGGCTGGCATTTTTTAATCTCAGCCATAAAGCCTCAAAGTTAACAGAATAGACATCAATGAAGCTAGTTTCAAAATCCAAATTATTCTTCATATACACCAGCTTTGAAAACTGGAGCCAAGAGGGAGGTTAAAAAAAAAAAAAAAAGATAAGGAAAAAAAAGGAAATGTCTAAAAGGTCACATTAAATACCAAATTCAATTTTCTGTGAACCACAAATAAACTCTGTTGTAAGAACGACAGGCTGTCAAGACAGAGGCTTGATCCCAACTCTATGGGTTTTTAAAATGTATTACAAGGACAAGAAATGATATAAACTGTAAGAACATAAGAAAAAAAAGGGATTTTTAAATACAGCTTACCTGTAAAATCCTTTTCTTGGAGTACATCACGGGACACAGAGCGGCATATTCATTACTATGTGGGTTATATGGAGTACCTTCAGGTGTGGACACTGGCAATCTTCAAACAGGAAGTCCCCTCCCTATATAACCCCCTCCCCTAGAGGGAGTCCCTCAGTTTTGTAGCAAGCAGTATGCCTCCCAAAATGGTCACCCAAAAGAGGGGTGGGAGCTCTGTGTCCCGTGATGTACTCCAAGAAAAGGATTTTACAGGTAAGCTGTATTTAAAAATCCCTTTTTCTTTCTCGTACATCACGGGACACAGAGCGGCATATTCATTACTATGTGGGATGTCCGAAAGCAATGCTTTAATGAGGGGAGGGAGACATCTTCCAAAGAAGGATTCAATTTAGAGATAAACTCAAATCATAATAATTCCAACTTAGTCAAGAAAAAACTTTTTTTTTTTTTTTTTTTTTTTTATAACCAAGGGTGTTTCTGATCCCGAGGATTTCAAACTGCAGCCTGTAGTACTGCCTGTCCAAAGGCAGAATCCGCATTCCTTCTCACGTCTAGTTGATAAAACCTTGTAAACGTGTGGACTGATGACCACGTTGCTGCCTTGCATATCTGAGCCATAGAGATCTGATGATGTGCTGCCCAAGAGGCGCCCATGGCCCTGGTAGAATGGGCCTTTACCGACAACGGAGGAGGCAACCTCTTCAACCCGTAGGCTTGAATGATTAATTGTCTAATCCATCTTGAGATGGTGGATTTTGCAGCTGCCTGCCCCTTCTTGGGGCCATCTGGTAGAACGAATAACACATCTGTTTTCCGGATCTTTTCTGTAGCTTTAAGATAGGCCTTCATGGCCCGGACAATATCCAAGGTATGCAGCAACCCCTCCTTTCTAGATGTAGGTTTTGGAAAGAAGGATGGAAGTACCAAATCCTGGTTTAAGTGAAATTTGGATATAACCTTTGGTAGAAAGGAAGGATGGGGCCGGAGAACTGCCCTGTCCTTATGCAGAACAAGATATGGTTCCTTACACGATAAGGCTGCTAATTCTGACACTCTCCTGGCCGAAACTATGGCGACCAAGAAAACCAATTTTCTTGTCAGTAAGAGTAAAGGAATCTCAGCCAGAGGCTCAAAAGGCTGTTTCTGTAGAGTGGACAGGACAAGATTTAAGTCCCAAGGACAAACTGGTGACTTGACAGGAGGATTAATACGCAAGACCCCCTGTAAGAAGGTCTTTACCAGCGAGTGGGTGGCCAGCGGCCTCTGAAACCACACTGACAGAGCTGAGATCTGTCCTTTGATTGTGCTTAGTGCCAGGCCTTTATCCACTCCTAGCTGGAGAAAACTTAACACCCTATCAATAGTATATTTGCGGCAATTCCATCTTTTGGATTCACACCAGCCTATATAATTCCTCCACACCCTGTAATAAATTACCCTGGAGACCGGCTTTCTAGCCTTAATCAGGGTAGGGATTACCTGCCTAGACAGACCCCTACCCCTGAGAATCAGGGATTCAGCCTCCAGGCCGTCAAATTTAGACGTTGTAATGTAGGGTGGAGGATCGGACCTTGTGAGAGTAGGTCTGGTTGTAGAGGAAGAGTCCAAGGGTCTCCTACTGCCATATTCAGGACTAGAGAGTACCAAGCCCTCCGGGGCCAAGCTGGAGCTATTAGAATGACTGGCTTGTGCTCCACTCTGATCCTGCGCAACAGGCGGGGGAGTAACTGTAGTGGAGGGAATGCATATAGAAGTTTGAATTGATGCCAAGGGCACACCAACGCATCGGTTCCGCAGGCCATAGGATCCCTCGCTCGCGACACGAACCTGTCTAGTTTCTTGTTGAACCTGGATGCCATTATATCTACGTCTGGCGTTCCCCACCTCTGGCAGATTGTCTGAAAGACCTGGGGATGCAGAGACCACTCCCCTGGCAACAGACTCTGGCGACTTAAGAAGTCTGCCTGCAGGTTGTCCACTCCTGGAATGAATATCGCTGAAATGCAGGGTACATGAGCCTCTGCCCATTGAAAAATCAAGTTCACTTCCCTTTGAGCGGCCTGGCTCCTGGTTCCCCCTTGGTGGTTTATGTATGCCACCGCCGTGGCATTGTCTGACTGGATTCTCACCGGGAACCCCTTTAATCTGGAGGTCCACGCCAACAGGGCTAGGCGAGCCGCTCTGATTTCCAAGATATTGATGGAGAGCTGCCTCTCTGCTTTCACCCAAGTTCCCTGGCGGGAGAACCCCTCGAAGACCGCCCCCCAGCCTGCCAGGCTGGCGTCTGTGGTAACTACCTTCCAGACAACAGGGCTGAAGGATCTTCCCTTTAGAAGGTTCTGAGGGTTCAACCACCAGGCCAGGCTTTGTCGGACCCTTGATGATAGCGTCAAAGGGGACTCTAAGGCATGTGCCCTCTTGCCCCAGGCTGCTAAAATGGCTGCCTGTAGGACGCGAGTGTGGATCTGAGCGTAAGGTACCGCCTCGAATGTGGCCACTAGCTTGCCTAGTAATCGCATACACAGGCGAATAGTTGGTCTTCTCTTGTTTATAACCAACTGAACCAACCCCTTGATCGCCTTGATCTTTACAAGGGGCAGGAACACCTTTTGACGTTCCGTGTCTAACCTCATGCCGAGGTATTCCAACTGCTTTGTAGGCTGGAATGCTGACTTTCCCTGGTTTAGGACCCAGCCGAATTCTTCGAGGTACCGAACCGTGAGGTTTACTGCCTTCTGCAGACCCGTCCGTGAATGATCTATAATTAAAAGGTCGTCCAAGTATGCTAGGACTGTGACTCCTTGGATTCTTAAATTGGCCAGAACTGGGGCTAGGATCTTCGTGAATACCCGGGGGGCCGTGGCCAGCCCGAAAGGGAGCGCCCTGAATTGGAAGTGTCGCTGCCCGACCGCGAAGCGTAAAAACCTTTGATGCGACTGACAGATTGGTACATGAAGGTAAGCATCTTTTATGTCTATGGAGGCCAGAAAATCGTTCTTCTGAAGCGCGGCGGCTGCTGACCGGATGGATTCCATCCGGAAGGACCGCACCCTTAGATAACCGTTTAACCTCTTTAGGTCCAAGATTGGCCTGACATCGCCGTTGGGCTTTGGTATGACAAAGAGATTGGAATAGAAACCTAGGCCTTGCTCTTGGGCTGGCACTTCTAAAATTACGTCCTGGCAAAGCAGGTGATCCAAGGCTGCCAGCATTGAGGCCTTCCTTGCTGGATCCCTTGGTAGCCTTGATTCTTGAAAATGAGGCGGAGGATACCTTAGAAATTCCAGTCTGTAACCTGTGGTTACAGATGCCCGGACCCATTTGTCGGGGATCTTGGCTTCCCAAACTTCTGAGAAGAGACGAAGCCTTCCCCCCACCCGTGAGAGTGGGGGCGCCCCTTCATAAGGCAGACTTAGGGGCTGCCTTTGACGGCTTGCGATACCACGGCTTCTTACCCCCAGGGGTTTGTCCCTGCGATCTACTGTTACCGTTGGATCGCGCAGGCGGCCGTCGATACTGCCTGGAATTAGAGGGCCCCGAGACAGGAAAAAGCTGCCTTTTAAATGTAGGAGCCCGGAATGTCTTTTTGACCGGTAAAAGGGTACTCTTGCCATTTGAAATAGTCTGAATATATTTATCCAGATCCTCTCCGAAGAGTCGCCCTCCATGGAAGGGAAATCCTGCCAGAAGCTTTTTTCATGGGGGTTCTGCCGCCCAGTTCTTCAACCATAAGAGCCTTCTCATGTGTACCAAACATAGTGATAAACGAGAAGCCTGCTGGATGGAATCTTTTATAGCATCTACCGCAAAACACAGAACTCTGGGAATGTCAGCAAACTCTTCTGCTTGTTGGGTAGGCATGTCTTTTAACATCTCTTTTGTCTGGTCTTTTAATGCCTGACAAACTCCAATTGCAGCTACCGCTGGCTGCACCACTGCTCCTGCCGTAGCAAAGGATGCTTTTAAAAGTGTTTCTAATCTTTTATCAACCGGATCTCTAAACATATGTATATTTTCCACCGGGCAAGTTAGTGATTTATTCACACATGAGATGGCTGCATCCACTACTGGGAGCTTCCATCTCTTGGAGAATTTTTCCTCCATGGGATAAATGACCGCAAATCTTTTCGGTGGCAGAAAAACCCTGTCCGGCCGTACCCAATCCCGAAAGATCAATTCCTCCAAGAGAGGATGGACCGGAAAAACTGCGTTGCTTAACGGGGCTCTCAAAGAGCCCAGAGAGGATACCGGAGGAACCTGAGGTTCTGGTAATGGCAAGCTAAATGCCGAGCGGACCATGTCCGTCAAAGACTGTACCCACAGTCTTTCTGTCTGGGAGTCTGAAAATGGTTCCTCAGAGGTAGACCCCTCAATCCCTGAACCCTCTTGGTTCAGGTCCAGTTGATCCTCCTGTGATTCTAATTCCTCCGGAGAGAGAATCTCAGCATCTGAGGATACACTGCCTGGTGATGGGGATCTAACCCGTTTCTTACCAGGAATAGCTCTAGCAATCAATGCTGCTATTCTCTCTTCTAGCCCCCCTAGGGATACGGCTAGCATCTCCTCTGTGATAAACACAGGGCTGGGCTGATCCGGGCCAGCCTCCGCACCAGATCCCCCTAATGGCTCATCCAAGGCGCTTCTTAAATTAATAAGCTGCGGGGAAAGAATCGGCATATCAGAATCAGAAAGGGAACCCTTTTGTTTTTTGGTCTTTTTTGTACCCTTTGACCCCGAACCCTTGGAAGCCATAATAAAAAATCGAGGGACTCCGCCCACACAACAGACTGTAGTGGCCAGGAGTACAATTCCAGAGTTTAGGGGAAAGTAGATCACTAGTGTCCCCACAAACTGATGGGCCTGTATGTTGGTCTTTTTTTTTTTTTTTTTTTTAAATAATTATATATTTTCTATGACCATACATAATGCCCCTAACTTAAGTTTGCCAGCCTCCAACCTGCTGTCAAATAAGGGGGATTCTTTGGCTTAACAATAGACATTGGGACAAAGTCCACATGTACTACCCCTTTTCCGCCACCGGGAGTCACTGTTCTGCCGCCCTGCGTCCTCTCTTGAAACAATCAGCCACAGACTGAGCCCTGTACAAGGCCTGCTGTCTATAACAGCAGAAGGGCGCGCCTGTATGACGCCGCAGGCCCGCCCCCCCCCGCCCTCCTGTCCGGATGGCGCGAAAATTCGTCAATAAGACGCGCGCGTGCACGCGCGCGCGCGCGTACCCGGAAACAGGAAGAACATGGAGGAGCCGCGCTGCTGGAGATCCATGGCGCAGAAACGGCGGCAGATTCAAAAACTCCCGGCCAGGTAGGACTCTTTTAAGGCCCCTAAGGATCCTTTACTAGCCTCTAGGAAGAAACAGCAGGTTAGCTAGCAACACACTTTAGACAGGGGGGCCTAGTAATGGGGGGAGAAAGGGTGTCATCCTGTCTCTAAGACATAGTGATCACAGTTGCCCATGCAGAGCATACTCAGGCTATCCCCCCTTTTAGGTTACCCCGGGGAGCCTGCTGTCGAACCAAGTCCCGCAGGCTCCCCCTTACCTGCTCCATGCTGCAGGATGTTTGACCAGCAAACTGATCCAGTCTTCTCCCATCTCCGTGGGTAGCGTAGTAGACCTTCAGGCCCTGGGGTCCTATGAAGGTACCCACTGTCCTGGACCTATATAGCACCCTGGCAAAACAGGAACCTTATGGTTTTTGCAAACTCCAAGTCCTGGGCCCAGGGTCCAGCCCTCCAAAGAGGAGCATTATAGGCAAAACCCCACGGTTTGGGGCCCGGGTACTGTCCACTTTGGCACTGAGGCTCCTTGGACAGATCCGGTTAGCCCGCCCTTAATCCCAAAGGATGTGGAGCAAAGCTATTCCGTGACCAACACCTAAGACACTGGCGAAAAAACTGAGGGACTCCCTCTAGGGGAGGGGGTTATATAGGGAGGGGACTTCCTGTTTGAAGATTGCCAGTGTCCACACCTGAAGGTACTCCATATAACCCACATAGTAATGAATATGCCGCTCTGTGTCCCGTGATGTACGAGAAAGAAATAAAAGTTTTCTGACCAAGGTAATTGGTACAAGAGACTTTAGAGTCCAACATAAACTGTATCCATAACAAATCCATACCTTGCTCTTTACTTTTTATTTGCTGCTTAAAGGGTTACTATAGAAAAAAAAAAAAAAACATTTCTTTAAAGTGACAAACATGTTATACTAACCTCCACTGTGCAGTTCGTTTTGCACAGAGTGGCCCCAATCAAAGTCTTCTGGGGTCCCTCGGCCGCTGTCTCTGGTCCTCCCCACAAAGAACTCACGACATTCATGCGAGTCCTTGCGGGCGCGCTCCCATGATACAGCGAGTGGCCATAGCCTCGGCGCGGCGTCAATGGCTGCGCTGCTCTCAATCCATCCGCTCTAGCCAATCAGCAGCCAGGCTGAGCAGCGAAGAGGATCTCGGGACAGAGCACAGGACTTTCGACGGGTCAGGTAAGTAAAACGGTGGCTCGGGGGGCGGCATCGTCAGATGTTTTTTCACCTTAATGCATAGATTGCATTAAGGTGAAAAAAAAAATCCTTTACAACTCCTTTAACTTATTTCTTGCCAGGCCATGCATAGCCTACATACCAACAATAATTCTATTATGCCATAACAATTTCCATCCACAACCCAAGCTAGGAATAGTCTTGCTGTGTAGGTTTGAAAGAGCTTGGGAAGTGTGCGGTGCTCATTTTTATACAACTATGAAACAGTCTATAAGAGCAGTGCTTGGTGTTTAAAGAGACTGTGAAATCTGATTACTCCCAGTAATCCAGTTTCTACGCTTCCTCCATATGAGACTTCTCCGACTTAGGGCCCTTTCACACGGGCGGACAAACGGTCCGTTTATTACAAGTCCCTAAACGGACTTGTAATACTTCCCTATGGGATCACGGCCGTTAGTGGATGAGCATTCGTTAACGTACGTAATGACCCGCCTCCGTCAGGATCCGTTTTTTCAGACAGAAGAAAACCCTATTCTGAAGGATCGGATCGGATGAATACGGACACACGGTCCATATTCATCAGATTCCTCATAGGGGAGAGCGGAAGAGAGACAGGGCGGTCCCTGCACAGTGTACAGGGACCGTCCTGTCCACCGACAGCTCAGCGGGGATTAACGGAGGAATCCCCGCTGAGCCAAATGGGCTAACGGAGCGGATCAATACGTGTGAAAGAACCCTTAGGCCTCGTACACACGAGGCAATTCATTTGTTCAAATCGGTCGGACCGACCGATTTGAACAAATCTGTCTCTTTGGATTTTGGTTTGCTCGCGTGTACACACGAGCAAACCAAAATCCCCGCCAGCAGACGGCGCGCTGACGTGTCGGTGACGTGGCGGTGACGTTGACGCCGCCACGTCACCGCACCAGGAAGTAAAACACTTCCGCGCATGCGCCGAATCCATTCGGCGCCGGTGCGAGACGACATGTCTGCTGGTAAGTGTACTAACCAGCAGACATGTCGGGCGGATGGGTTCCCACCCGATAGATTTCAAAGCGTGCTTTGAAATCTGTCGGGTGGTCAAATCCGTCGGCTCGCCCGTACACACGATCGAATCTGTTTGCTGGGACGGTCTAGCAGACCCTTTCCAGCAGACAGATTTGATCGTGTGTACGCGGCCTTAGTGAAAAATCCTCCCCTCTGATCATGACAGTTAAATGAAGAAAAAATGAAATGCTCCAATCCCAACTCTTCAGTGTTTAAAAAGCACCAGCTTATGGTATTGGGCAGGATACAGGTGGTCATGAAGGAGTTCTGAAAACAAGATTACTGGTAATAAATAATCCTGGATTCCCCCTTCATTTATACAACTATTTATAAAAACACATTTTCAATAAAAAATACACTAAATTGTATTTTAGTGCAAACACAATATGATGTCAATACAGGCTTTTGTCCTGTAAATAAACACTTAATCTGTCAAGCCTTAAAATTCTATGTAGTCAGGATATTGCAAAAAAAACAAACAAAAAAAACGATGGTACCCAAAGTTCTTCATAGGAGACACATTTGAGGCTTCACAGTTCTCCGTTTAGAGGGAACTACAAGTTGGGAATCTATAATTATTGCCCTCTATCATGGCAATACCTCAATAGTAAGACCTCATCTGGAATAAGCAGTTCACTTTTGGGCACCAGTTCTCAAAAAGGATATCGGAGAACTGGAGAAAGTGCAGAGAAGGGCAACCAAACTGATAAAAGGGATGGAGGAGCTCAGCTATGGGGAAAGATTAGAAAAACTGAATTTATTCTCTCTTGAGAAAAGGAGAATAAGGGGGGATATGATCAACATGCATACATAGATAAGGGGTCAATATAGTGAACTTGGTGTTGACTTATTCACTTTAAGGTCATCACTGAGGACAAGGGGGCACTCTTTACGTCTAGAGGAAAATAAATGTAATCTCCAAATACAGACATTTTTCTTCACCGTAAGAGCTGTGAAAATGGGGAATAGACTACCTTCAGAGGTGGTTCTGGCCAGCTCAGTAGATTGCTTTAAAAAAGGCCTGTATTCTTTCCTTAATATACACAATATAACAACTAGGTACTGACATTTATAGGTAAAGTGGATCCAGGGAAAATCGGATTGCTGTAGCAAATTTCATCATGATTTTCTGGGCTTTTTTACCTTCCTCTGAATCAAGTGTGGGTGAAGGATTGTGTATATGGGATTTTTGTTTTTATTGGTTGAACTAGATGGACGGTCTCTATTCAACTTATGTAACCTCATATATGGCCCAATGTATGCTTTAATACATATGTATCCACTACGCTGCATATTGGGATGTGTATGGGAGCAAGGAGAGGTAATTATTTTTTTGTTTTGTTTTTTGTTTTATTACTTTTAGCACATTTTTTTTTTTTTTCATATAACTCAGTTGCTACCAAAAGAGTCACTGTGATAGCATAGGAAGATGACAGGTCCTCTTTATGGAGACATTGGATACCTCCAATGTTTCCAATGCTGTCAATTGCCAGCATAGGGATGTTAAAAAAGCATTATAAGTATGCAATAGATGATGTAAAAGCCCTCTACCTCCCCTTTAGACACGGCCTCTTCTATACCTCTTGCGAATCAATTGCCACACCCTATAAAATGTTGAATTTGCTGTTCTCGAGATGAATGTCCCTTTTGCTTAAGGTGTGGGAGGACTGCAGTGTTCTTTTTTTTGGGCTATACGTTTGTTGAGTACCAATTGTGTGTTCCCAATATACAGGTCTTTGTGTTCCCCAATAATCCTCATGTATTTGGATCAGACTTACCAGTAATGTGCAGTGGTCACCTCACCTGTCTAACAAGTGGGACAAGGTCACGTTTGTGGGAGCTAATGGGTGGGACATAAGCTTTGTTATTAGGGGTCTTTTTTCAGTAAACTATAAAACTTGCACAGGGGTTAAGTGAATGTGACATAAATACTGGCAGAGACTGTCTGGCAGAGAACTACCTTCATACTGGAAATGCTGAGGACCTCTTTTAGTTACATTTCACCAAACTAGATGGCAATCCTAGATTCCCAGATTCCAGAAATGCAATCAGGAGCAATTTATAGATCTTGTGGATTTGACACTGCTCTATAGCAGTATTAAACACAAAACCAAAAATGTAATACAGTACGGTATATATTGCAACAATAATTAGAAGTGGTGGCTGAATTTGTTTTCTTTCATTAGGCTATTCCTTCTCCTGGTGATCTGGCCAGTAACACACCTCCTGTATTAAAGAGCTATCACTTTGGATGAAGGTGCATAGGGGGCATCTTTGGATAGCAGAATTGTCATGAGGGGGGGGGGGTAGTGTTAGATGTACTAGCAGATTTAAATAAACTAACATATTGAAACCAAACCCCAGCTGACCATTGTAAATACCCGTCAGTGATAATGGTCTCTAACTGCTGCATCTGCAGGAAAGCTTGTTCTTTTAAAAAAAATGCACCTACTAGGCAGGTCACTAGGTGGAGACAATTGTTTTTTTTTGTTTAATGCAGCCATATTATCGAAGAATTGGTAAGCTGCAAAATAAAAAATGTTTGCATTTGGGTTTAATACCGCTTTAAGTCAACAGTGTCATAACAACCACCAAAAAATGTATTAAAAAAAGATTAGGGATACAACTTGGGGGACATAAGCCACCGACATACCAGACAAATGAAGAAAGCATATGCATGGAGCAGAGTGCATGGGTATTTTTGTTACCATACCCCAGGGACTTTGTCCCACTCTACTACATATAAATGCAGTCTTCATGTTAAATAAGCCGACATCTCTGGAAATACATTCTACAGTATGGTCCTGAGTTAGTGAAGTTATTGATTACCAACATAAAAACACAGGCGATATCCAAAGCCATCTATTAGGTTTCAGGTCTCTGGTGAGACATAACTTAATTATAGCCAATTTGTTTTAAAAACGCTTAACTAGTGATTCTGAGGATAACATGAATGATTGGAGATAGACACCAATTCAATAAGAGGGTATTCTTTAGCAGTGAGTCATAGTGAGAGATCCACACACCATTTATTTATTATTCATCATAAGTAAACCGCCAAACAAATAAATCTGTAGGAATTACAACCCACTAAAAATGTCCTTAAAACTAAAATAACCATGGTTCTTGCAAAATGCTGCCAATTTTACTAGGGTTGTCCCGATACCACTTTTTTAGGACCGAGTACAAGTACCGATAATTTTTTTCAAGTACGCGCCGATACCGAATATCAATACTTTTTTTAAATGTGTCTCTAAATGCAGCCATGTCCCCCACAAATGCAGCCATGTCTCCCACATATGCAGCCATGTCCCCCCAAAAAATAAAAGAGAATGGAGGGCGCACCGACCTAGTGTGATACTGTAACACGATTTTTATTAACCACTTAAGGACCCCCGCACGCACATATACGGCCACAGAATGGCACGTACAGGCACAAGGGCGTAAATTTACGTCCCCGCCTAAGTGCGGTTCGGGTGTCCCATCGGGACCCCCTCCGCGGCATGCGGGGGTCCCCCTGGCTCCGGGAGCGATCCGGGACGAGCGGGCGTATGTCGGCGTTTACCCGCCCCCCCCCCGCGATCGCTCCCAGCCAATGCGCGCGCTCCCAGCTCCTGTCACTTCCTCCTCCTGTGTTTACACAGGAAGGAGGAAATTATGTAATCTCTCATCGCATCGGTGTTTCCCACCGCTGCTGATGAGAGAAGACATCACAAGTAAGTGTGCACCAACACAACACTGACACACACTCACATAGGCACATTAACCCCTTGTGATCGCCTCCCCCCCACCCCCCCTGTCACAGTGTCACTGAATGCAGTGATCTAATCACTGCATTTAGTGTCAGTGTGACAGGCAGTGTAAAAAACAGTTAGTGTTAGGTCCAGGGTAGCCCCCCCACCCCCCCTAATAAAGTTTTAACCCCCTGATCACCGCCCTAGTTAACCCTTTCACTCCCTATTGCCAGCATCACTAAGCGATCATTTTTCTGATCGCTGTATTAGTGTCGCTGTTCCCGCTAGGTAGCTATTTTTTTTTATTGCGATTTTTTTTTTACTAAAGACATGTGGCTAAATAAATTTTGGCCTAAATGTTTGACTAAAATTTAGTTTATTTGATTTTTTTTTTAACAAAAAGTAAAAAAAGGGATTTTTAAATACAGCTTACCTGTAAAATCCTTTTCTTGGAGTACATCACGGGACACAGAGCGGCATATTCATTACTATGTGGGTTATATGGAGTACCTTCAGGTGTGGACACTGGCAATCTCAAACAGGAAGTCCCCTCCCTATATAACCCCCTCCCCTAGAGGGAGTCCCTCAGTTTTGTAGCAAGCAGTATGCCTCCCAAAATGGTCACCCAAAAGAGGGGTGGGAGCTCTGTGTCCCGTGATGTACTCCAAGAAAAGGATTTTACAGGTAAGCTGTATTTAAAAATCCCTTTTTCTTTCTCGTACATCACGGGACACAGAGCGGCATATTCATTACTATGTGGGATGTCCGAAAGCAATGCTTTAATGAGGGGAGGGAGACATCTTCCAAAGAAGGATTCAATTTAGAGATAAACTCAAATCATAATAATAATTCTAACTTAGTCAAGAAAAAAACTTTTTCTTTTTTTTTTTTTTTTTTTTTTATAACCAAGGGTGTTTCTGATCCCGAGGATTTCAAACTGCAGCCTGTAGTACTGCCTGTCCAAAGGCAGCATCCGCATTTCTTCTCACGTCTAGTTGATAAAACCTTGTAAACGTGTGGACTGATGACCACGTTGCCGCCTTGCATATCTGAGCCATAGAGATCTGATGGTGTGCTGCCCAAGAGGCGCCCATGGCCCTGGTAGAATGGGCCTTTACCGACAACGGAGGAGGCAACCTCTTCAACCCGTAGGCTTGAATGATTAATTGCCTAATCCATCTCGAGATGGTGGATTTTGCAGCTGCCTGCCCCTTTTTGGGGCCATCTGGTAGAACGAATAACACATCTGTTTTCCGGATCTTTTCTGTAGCTTTAAGATAGGCCTTCATGGCCCGGACAATATCCAAGGTATGCAGCAACCCCTCCTTTCTAGATGTAGGTTTTGGAAAGAAGGATGGAAGTACCAAATCCTGGTTTAAGTGAAATTTGGATATAACCTTTGGTAGAAAGGAAGGATGGGGCCGGAGAACTGCCCTGTCCTTATGCAGAACGAGATATGGTTCCTTACACGATAAGGCTGCTAATTCTGACACTCTCCTGGCCGAAACTATGGCGACCAAGAAAACCAATTTTCTTGTCAGTAAGACTAAAGGAATCTCAGCCAACGGCTCAAAAGGCTGTTTCTGTAGAGTGGACAGGACAAGATTTAAGTCCCATGGACAAATTGGTGACTTGACAGGAGGATTAATACGCAAGACCCCCTGTAAGAAGGTCTTTACCAGCGAGTGGGTGGCCAGCGGCCTCTGAAACCACACTGACAGAGCTGAGATCTGTCCCTTGATTGTGCTTAGTGCCAGGCCTTTATCCACTCCTAGCTGGAGAAAACTTAACACCCTATCAATAGTATATTTGCGGGAATTCCATCTTTTGGATTCACACCAGCCTACGTAGTTCCTCCACACCCTGTAATAAATCACCCTGGAGACCGGCTTTCTAGCCCTAATCAGGGTAGGGATTACCTGCCTAGACAGACCCCTACCCCTGAGAATCAGGGATTCAGCCTCCAGGCCGTCAAATTTAGACGCTGTAATGTAGGGTGGAGGATCGGGCCTTGTGAGAGTAGGTCTGGTTGTAGAGGGAGAGTCCAAGGGTCTCCCACTGCCATCTTCAGGACTAGTGAGTACCAAGTCCTCCGGGGCCAAGCCGGAGCTACTAGAATGACTGGCTTGTTCTCCACTCTGATCTTGCGCAACAGGCGCGGGAGTAACTGTAGTGGAGGGAATGCATATAGAAGTCTGAATTGATGCCAAGGGCAAACCAACGCGTCGGTTCCGCAGGCCATAGGATCCCTCGCTCGCGACACGAACCTGTCTAGTTTCTTGTTGAACCTGGATGCCATTATATCTACGTCCGGCATTCCCCACCTCTGGCAGATTGTCTGAAAGACCTGGGGATGCAGAGACCACTCCCCTGGCAACAGACTCTGGCGACTTAAGAAGTCTGCCTGCAGGTTGTCCACTCCGGGAATGAATATCGCTGAAATGCAGGGTACATGAACCTCTGCCCATTGAAAAATCACGTTCACCTCCCTCTGAGCGGCCTGGCTCCTGGTTCCCCCTTGGTGGTTTATGTATGCCACCGCCGTGGCATTGTCTGACTGGATTCTCACCGGGAACCCCTTTAATCTGGAGGTCCAAGCCAGAAGGGCTAGGCGGGCAGCTCTGATTTCCAAGATATTGATGGGGAGCTGCCTCTCTGCTTTCACCCAAGTTCCCTGGCGGGAGAACCCCTCGAAGACCGCCCCCCAGCCTGCCAGGCTGGCGTCTGTGGTAACTACCTTCCAGACAACAGGGCTGAAGGATTTTCCCTTTAGAAGATTCTGAGGGTTCAACCACCAGGCCAGGCTTTGTCGGACCCTTGATGATAGCGTCAAAGGGGACTCTAAGGCATGTGCCCTCTTGCCCCAGGCTGCTAGAATGGCTGCCTGTAGGACGCGAGTGTGGATCTGAGCGTATGGTACTGCCTCGAATGTGGCCACTAGCTTGCCTAGTAATCGCATACACAGGCGAATAGTTGGTCTTTTCTTGTTTAGAACCAACTGAACCAACCCCTTGATAGCTTCGATCTTTACAAGGGGCAGGAACACCTTTTGATGTTCTGTGTCTAACCTCATGCCGAGGTATTCCAACTGCTTTGTAGGCTGGAACGCTGACTTTCCCCGGTTCAGGACCCAGCCGAATTCTTCGAGGTACTGAACCGTGAGGTTTACTGCCTTTTGCAGACCCGGCCGTGAGTGATCTATGATTAAAAGGTCGTCCAAGTATGCTAGGACTGTGACCCCTTGGATCCTTAAATTGGCCAGAATTGGGGCTAGGATCTTCGTGAATACCCGGGGGGCCGTGGCCAGCCCGAAGGGGAGCGCCCTGAATTGGAAGTGTCGCTGCCCCACCGCGAAGCGTAAAAACCTTTGATGCGACTGAAAGATTGGTACATGAAGGTAAGCATCCTTTATGTCTATGGAGGCCAGAAAATCGTCCTTCTGAAGCGCGGCGGCTGCTGACCGGATGGATTCCATCCGGAAGGAACGAACCCTTAGGTAACCGTTTAACCTCTTTAGGTCCAAGATTGGCCTGACATCGCCGTTGGGCTTTGGTATGACAAAGAGGTTGGAATAGAAACCTAGGCCTTGCTCTTGGGCTGGCACTTCTATAATTACGTCCTGGCAAAGCAGGTGATCCAAAGCTGCCAGCATTGAGGCCTTCCTCGCTGGATCCCTTGGTAGCCTTGATTCTTGAAAATGAGGCGGAGGATACCTTAGAAACTCCAGTCTGTAACCTGTGGTTACAGATGCCCGGACCCATTTGTCGGGGATCTTGGCTTCCCAAACTTCTGCGAAGAAACGAAGCCTTCCCCCCACCCGCAAGAGTGGGGGCACCCCTTCATAAGGCAGACTTAGGGGCTGTCTTTGACGGCTTGCGATACCACGGCCTCTTACCCCCAGGGGTCTGTCCCTGCGATCTACTGTTAACGTTGGATCGTGCAGGCGGCCGTCGATACTGCCTGGAATTTGAGGGCCCCGAGACAGGAAAGAGCTGCCTTTTAAATGTAGGAGCCCGGAATGTCTTTTTGACCGGTAAAAGGGTACTTTTGCCATTTGAAATAGTCTGAATATATTTATCCAGATCCTCTCCGAAGAGTCGTCCTCCATGGAAGGGAAACCCTGCCAGAAGCTTTTTGCATGGGGGCTCCGCCGCCCAGTTCTTCAACCATAAGAGCCTTCTCATGTGCACCAAACATAGTGATAAACGAGAGGCCTGCTGGATGGAATCTTTTATAGCATCTACCGCAAAACACAGAGCTCTGGGAATGTCAGAAAACTCTTCTGCTTGTTGGGTAGGCATGTCCCTTAACATTTCCTTTGTCTGGTCTTTTGATGCCTGACAAACTCCAATTGCAGCCACCGCTGGCTGCACCACTGCTCCTGCCGTAGCAAAGGATGCTTTTAAAAGTGTCTCTAATCTTTTATCAACCGGATCTTTAAACATGTGTATGTTTTCCACCGGGCAAGTTAGTGATTTATTCACACATGAGATGGCTGCATCCACTACTGGGAGCCTCCACCTCTTGGAGAACTTTTCCTCCATGGGGTAAATGACCGCAAACCTTTTCGGTGGCAGAAAAATCCTGTCCGGCCGTACCCAATCCCGAAAGATCAATTCCTCCAAGAGAGGATGGACCGGAAAAACTGTGTTGTTTAACGGAGCTTTCAAAGAGCCCAGAGAGGATACCGGAGGAACCTGAGGCTCTGGCAATGGTAAACTAAATGCCGAGCGGACCATGTCCGTCAAAGACTGTACCCACAGTCTTTCTGTCTGGGAGTCTGAAAATGGTTCCTCAGAGGCAGATCCCTCAATCCCTGAACCCTCTTGGTTCAGGTCTAGTTGATCCTCCTGTGATTCCAATTCCTCTGGAGAGAGAATCTCAGCATCTGAGGATACACCTCCTGGTGATGGGGATCTAACCCGTTTCTTACCAGGAATAGCTCTAGCGATCAATGTTGCTATTCTCTCTTCTAGCCCCCCTAGGGATACGGCTAGCATCTCCTCTGTGATGAACACAGGGCTGGGCTGATCTGGGCCAGCCTCCGCACCAGATCCCCCTAATGGCTCATCCAAGGCGCTTCTTAAATTAATAAGTTGCGGGGAAAGTATCGGCATATCAGAATCAGAAAGGGAACCCTTTTGTTTTTTGGTCTTTTTTGTACCCTTTGACCCCGAACCCTTGGATGCCATAATACAAAATCGAGGGACTCCGCCCACACAACAGACTGTAGTGGGCAGGAGTACAAAAATCAGAGTTTAGGGGACAATAGACCACTAATGCCCAAAAACTGATGGGATCCCGTATGTTCTTTTTTTTTTTTTTTTTTTTTTAAATATATTATATATTTTCTTTTGACAACATACAGTGACCCCAAACTAAGTTTGCCAGCCTCCAAACCTGCTGCAAAAAAGGGGGATTTCTTGGCTTAACAAAAAGGTATTGGAACAAAGTCCACATGTACTACCCCTCTTCCGCCACCGGGAGTCACTGTTCTGCCGCTCTGCGTCCTCTCCTCTGAAAATCAGCCTCAGACTGAGCACTGACAATGCCTGCTGTCTATAACAGCACAAAGGCGCGCCCCTGTATGACGCCGCAGGCACGCCCCCCCCCGCCCTCCTGTGTGAACGGCGCGAAAAACGTCCATAAGACGTGCGCGCGCGCGCGCGTATGCCGGAAACAGGAGGAACATGGAGGAGCCGCGCTGCTGGAGATCCAGGAACGCAGAAACAGGCGGCAGATTCAAACCCCCGGCCAGGTAGGACTCTCCAAAGGCCCCTAGGGATCCTTACTAGCCCTAGGAAGAAACAGCAGGTTTAGCTAGCACACATATTTAGACAGGGGGACCTAGTGATGGGGGGGAAAAGGTGTCATCCTGTCTCTCTTTAGACATAGTGAACAAGGTTGCCCATGCAGAGCATACTTAGGCTATCCCCCCTTTTAGGTTACCCCGGAGAGCCTGCTGTCGAACCAAGTCCCGCAGGCTCCCCCTTACCTGCTCCATGCTGCAGGATGTTTGTCCAGCAAACTGATCCAATCTTCTCCCATCTCCGTGGGTAGCGTAGTAGACCTTCAGGCCCTGGGGTCCTATGAAGGTACCCACTGTCCTGGACCTATATAGCACCCTGGCAAACAGGAACTTATGGTTTTTACAAACTCCAAGTCCTGGGCCCAGGGTCCAGCCCTCCAAAGAGGAGCATTATAGGCAAAACCCCACGGCTTGGGGCCCGGGTACTGTCCACTTTGGCACTGAGGCTCCTTGGACAGATCCGGTTAGCCCGCCCTTAATCCCAAGGATGTGGAGCAAAGCTATTCCGTGACCAACACCTAAGACACTGGCGAAAAAACTGAGGGACTCCCTCTAGGGGAGGGGGTTATATAGGGAGGGGACTTCCTGTTTGAGATTGCCAGTGTCCACACCTGAAGGTACTCCATATAACCCACATAGTAATGAATATGCCGCTCTGTGTCCCGTGATGTACGAGAAAGAAAATAGTGTTTTTTTTTCAAAAATGTCGCTCTATTTTTGTATATAGCGCAAAAAATAAAAATCGCAGAGGTGATCAAATACCACCAAAAGAAAGCTCTATTTGTGGGAAGAAAAGGACAGAGCCCCGGTGGTGAGCAGTGCAGAAAAATTGTGTTACAGTATCACACTAGGTCGGTGCGCCCTCCATTCTCTTTTCTTTTTTAGTTTCTTTTGAATTCCCACAATTCTGAGGAGGGCTGCAAGACTCTGGAAGATATTTTATAATTGAACTGCATGACCCCATAAGTAAGAAATACCGGAGCGCAGGAGAATCATCATTGTTTTGCCATGTCCCCCCAGCCATGTCCCCCACATATGCAGCCATGTCCCTCCAGCCATGTCCCCCACATATGCAGCCATGTCCCTCCAGCCATGTTCCCCACGCCATGTCCCTCCAGCCATGTCCCCCACATATGCAGCCATGTCCCTCCAGCCATGTCCCCCACATATGCAGCCATTTCCCCCCAGCCATGTCGTCCACATATGCAGCCATGTCCCTCCAGCCATGTCCCCCACATATGCAGCCATGTCCCTCCAGCCATGTCCCCCACATATGCAGCCATGTCCCCGCAGCCATGTCCCTCCACCCATGTCCCCGCAGCCATGTCCCTCCACCCATGTCCCCCATACCTAGCCGCTGAAAGGCGCTGCCGCCGCACGGGGAACATCACAGCTTTCATTTGAATAGCTATTTTCCCCGCGCGTATAGACACTCCCCCTTGATCGGGATTGGACAGATCACGATCACCCATCCAATCCCGAGCAAGGGGGAGTGTCTATACGCGGCGGGAACACTACAGCTATTCAAAGGAAAGCTGTGATGTTCCCGCACGCTGTTTAACCCATGTGGCGGCGGCAGCGGCGCGCGGGGGGGGGGGGACAGGACAAGTATTCTATTCAGGCATCGTGGGTATTTGCGGGAGAACAAGTACTCCCGCAAATACTCGGTATCGGTCCCGATACCGATACTGGTATCGGTATCAGGACAACTCTAAATTTTACATATGATCCATGCATGTTGTATGGAATTCTTAAATATAAAAACAATGAATTATACACATTGCATGTCCTTAAAAGTTTTTTTTACAATGTATACATTCCAAGAGACCCCCGTAGTGCTGGGTATTTTCTCACCCCCACTTTCAATTAAAACCTTTTTTTATTTTTTACATAGGGAACCAATAGCCCCCTGTGTGATAGCATATTGGTGACAGTTACTCTAAGGCCGCGTACAGACGAGGAGACATGTCCGACGGACCGTTTCCAGCGGATATGTCTCCTCAGATTTTGGTCCGATGGCGTGTACACACCATCGGACGAAAATCCCCTCTGACTGAGGACACAGTGATGTGGCGGTGACGTTGACTCCAGGAAGTAAAATACTTCTACGCATGCGTCGAATCCATTTGACGCATGCGGGAGATTTATGTCCACTGTTTAGGCGTACTAACCAGCGGACATGTCCGACGGACAGGTTTCCAGCGGACAAATTTCAAAGCATGCTTTGAAATTTGTCCGCTGGAAAAACCTGTCCGCTAGGTCGTACACACGATCGGATATGTCCGCTGAAACTGGTCGGCGGACCAGTTTCAGCGGACATATCCGGTCGTGTGTACGCGGCCTTAAACAGCTGGGGTCTATCCCTTCTGGAGCCCTAAGGTGGCTGCCAATACCCATTCTGCTGTGCCCAAGTCAGGCCGAGCTCAGCTATCTAATAATCAGCCAGCTCTGGAACTGCACATGTGCAGAAAAGAGCCTGGAAAAAGCTTCAAAATGTATGGGTGCTCTTCTCCTGTCACACTGGTGCGATTTGACATCGAATCAGCGGCATTTTCCGGCAATGGCACCGTCCTAATCGGTGCAACGCCTCATCTGCAGCGCTGCACCAATTTCAAAAAGTAGTTTCTGTACTATTTTTGGTGATTTCGGCCCGTGATTTACATCGACATCTGTGCAGAAACTTGCACAGATGTATCTGCAATCGCGGCTGAAATTGGGACGGACAAGCAGGAATGAAATCATTCCGAAGCCCAGTGTGAACCTGGGCTTAAGGACAGGAGAAAAGCACCCTTTTTTGCAAGCAGTCTAACTATTCACCTGTGTTTTAGCAAGCCAGACTGTGACTGTCCCCATGTTTCCTGTTCCAACTGTCCCATCCCCCATGACCCCTGCTCTATTCCAATCTCTATTGCCCTGTCCACCTCTCACCAAGTGTCTGTTTTGCCCACACCTCCTTTACTCTGTCCACAGGTACTCTTCTCTGACTGCCCCACATCGCCTTCTGTCCCCGTCTATGTCCCTTCCTCTGCCCCCATTATGTCTTTATGTGTACATCTCTCCTACTCTGACCCCATGCTGTACATATCAGTAGTGTTGAGCGGAATACGCCATATTCGATTTCGCGATATTGCGCGAATATATAGAAGAATATTC
Organism: Rana kukunoris; assembly: GCA_029574335.1. NCBI lineage: Eukaryota > Metazoa > Chordata > Amphibia > Anura > Ranidae > Rana > Rana kukunoris. The sequence goes on from CM056052.1 coordinate 219,319,135, forward strand.
GCGAATATTCGCTAATATCGAATATTCGTGATATTTTATCCCAAAAAAATGTTGCGAAATTTCGCTAATGCGAAAATGATTGCGAAATTCTCATAAACGGAGATCATTTCCTGTATTACTAAACTAATATGCACTAAACACTAACTCAGGAGAATAAGGGGGAAAAGAAGGGCGGAGAAGATAATCGCGCAATATTCCTATTGCGCGATTATCTTCTCCGCCCTTCTTTTGCATCAAAGCCAATCAGAATAACTCGAATATTCGGCAAAAGGAATATCGCGCAATATTCCTTTTGCCGAATATTCGAGTTATTTTGATTGGCTCTGATGCAAAAGAAGGGCGGAGAAGATAATCGCGCAATATTCCTTTTGCCGAATATTCGAGTTATTCTGATTGGCTCTGATGCAAAAGAAGGGCGCATCAGAGCCAATCAGAATAACTCGAATATTCGGCAAAAGGAATATTGCGTGATTATCTTCTCCGCCCTTCTTTTGCATCAGAGCCAATCAGAATAACTTGAATATTCGGCAAAAGGAATATCGCGCAATATTCCTTTTGCCGAATATTCGAGTTATTCTGATTGGCTCTGATGCAAAAGAAGGGCAGAGTAGCTGATGCGATTCTTTTATGTTGCCGAAAAGTCGCAATGCGAATTTTCGGCAACATAAAAGAGTCGCATCAGCTACTCGGCCCAGGGTCTCTCTCTAATCATACCAGCAATGCTTTTAGACGTCGATGGAGATCACTAGGATGTGATCTGTTTTAAAAATAAATTTGAAAAAATACGAATATTCGCCATAGCAAATATTCGCCGCAATATTCGAGTAATTCGCGAATACTCGAATATGCAATATTCGTAGCGAATATTCGCAATGCGAATATTCGTGAGCAACACTACATATCAGCACTGAGGGCTGTATAATAAAAGTCACACAGGTCGTTTAAGAAGCACTTTGCCTTACCTTCCACTGAAGCTGCAGAATTTCTCAGTTCCATTCCCGACCCTGTGTCTGCTGCCCCCCCCCCCCCCCCCGAAGTATACTGCATTCACAGTGCCCGGGTCTGTGCTGGCAGTCACCATGCAAAATGCCTGACCTGTTCTCAGCTAGGTAGAAGTCCGCGTGAGCAAGGTTGGCGCCGACATAAGCACATCTTAAACGGCCCCTGGTTTTTGCGCCCTCTACATTCTTGCACCCTCAGACGGCCGCCTAACCTGCCTTATGCTTGCTCCGACCTGGACTGTCAGTAATAGAGTGCTTAAAGTGTAAAAAAAACTCCCCTATCATTTTGAGCCAAGGAAGCTGCCATCTTTGCCTCTGTTTAATCTGCAGCCATGATGCTGCACATGTGATCAGTTATGACACCAGCCATTGGATGGTTTGACAGTTTGGTTGAGAGCTCACCCTATGGGATTGTTACATTTCTGGCACATGCCGTAAATGATAGCGTTTTATGGATGGGTTTACTTCTGCTTTAAAGTGTCAGACAGTTTCTCTCTTGTGCATTTACGAAAAACTGAAGTATACGTTTTGCGTGTACTGACAATTAACCTCTTATGGACCGCCGCGACCCCCCCCCCCCCCCCGGTACATGTGGCGGTCCGGTTACCTGGCCGATCGATCCGTGCTTAGGGGGCGGCGGTTCGTTTTTGTCCGCCCCCTCCAGATCGCTCCCAGCCAATCCGTGCGCTCCCCCTGCGTGTCATTTCCTCCTCCTGTGTAAACACAGGAGGAGGAAGTGATGTGATCTCTGCTCTCGGCGTTTTTTTCAACCGCCGCTGAGGAGAGATCACATCACATAGTAAGTCTGCACAACACTACACTGACACCAGTACACACAGGCAGACTTAACCCCTTGCAATCATCCCCCCCACCCCCTCTCCCCCTGTCACAGTGTCACTGAATGCAGTGATCATATGTATGATCACTGCAGTTAGTGTCAGTGTGACAGGCAGTTAGTGTTAGGTCCAGGGTAGCCCCCGTACCCCCCACCTAATAACGTTTTAACCCCTTGATCACCGCCCTAGTTAACCCTTTCACTCCCTATTGCCAGCGTCACTAAGCGATAATTTTTCTGATCGCTGTATTAGTGTCGCTGTTCCCGCTAGGTAGCTATTTTTTTTTTATTGCAATTTTTTTTTACTAAAGACATGTGGCTAAATAAATTTTAGCCTAAATGTTTGACTAAAATTTAGTTTATTTGATTTTTCTTATAACAAAAAATATTGATTTTTTTTTTCAAAAATGTGGCTCTATTTTTGTTTATAGCGCAAAAAATAAAAATCGCAGAGGCAATGAAATACCACCAAAAGAAAGCTCTATTTGTGGGAAGAAAAGGACGCAAATTTTGTTTTGGAGCCACGTCGCACAAATGCGCAATTGTCAGTTAAAGCGACGCAGTGCCGAATCGCAAAAAGGGGCCTGGTCCTTTACCTGCATTTTGGTCCGGGTCTTAAGTGGTTAAGTGTATAAATACATCCCTCAGTGGGATTTCTGTCAGGAATTCTGCTGTCTGCAGAAAAACATTTATCCTGGGAAAAATCTATTCATTTTAATTTTTGACTTCTGAATCATTGATGCTGCGTTCTGATACTTTTTGTCAAAGTCAGTGAAGGATGTCCAAAAAAAAAAAGGCATCATTATCAGCAATTCAACCTAAATTGAAGTAGTTTATTGATTTCCAACTAAGAAGTGCATAATCAATGCAAACTGGCTGGATGCATCATCTGAGGCGGCGTACACACGGCAGGGAATCTCGACGGGCAGAACACATCGTTCCGCCCGTCGAGGTTCCCTGCCGGCCGTCGAAATCAGCGACCCGCCCGTCGGGAATGGCAACCAGCCATTCTTCCAGGCGGGCCGTCGAGGAAATAGAGAGCGTGCTCTCTATTTCTGCTCGACGGGCTTCCCGACGGGAAGCTCGCCGAGACCGTACACACGGCCGAGGTTCTCGCTGAAAACCAGCGATAACCTTGCTGAAATGTGCATTCCAGCGAGGACCTCGGCCGTGTGTACGGTCTCGGCGAGCTTCCCGTCGGGAAGCCCGTCGAGCAGAAATAGAGAGCACGCTCTCTATTTCCTCGACGGCCCGCCTGGAAGAATGGCTGGTTGCCATTCCCGATGGGCGGGTCGCCGATTTCGAAGGCCGGCAGGGAACCTCGACGGGCGGAACGATGTGTTCTGCCCGTCGAGATTCCTGCCGTGTGTACGCCGCCTCAGAGTATTTGTATACTCACTCAGTACAGCCCAAGGAGAGCTGCTGCAGTGATTTTGCAATGTACAACATATTGTGCCATACAATGTGGCAAGCAAGTCTCTGCACTGCCGTCTTATTTTATGACTCAAGGTCTACCAAACATTAGCTTTTGTGCATGGGAAGGCTTTTGATATTCTGCTTTTATCTGAAGCATCTCCATAGACTGTTTTAGGGATATAAAAGGTCAAAGGTGTGTGTGTGTGTGGGGGGAGGGTTCAGTCCTAGTCCATTACTGGCAGGGCCGATCCGCCCTATAGGCTCACTACGCAAGCCGCTTAGGGCCCCGCAAAGCTGCGAAGGGCCCCCCAAATTACTAGAGGCCCCGTCTGGTGAGAAGTCATTTTCGCCCCCTCACCCCGCTTCTCAACTCGCTGGCTGCATGGGAGAAGAGGTAAGAAGTCAACACCCCCTGCTTCTCAATTTAATGTAAGATGTAATTTTTAACAGCAGAGCACCCCCTCCCCCCGCTTCTCAACTTTCTTTAATGTGACATGTCACTGTCGTCAGCCCCCCCTCTTTTCATTTTTAATGTGCCATGTCATTTTGCTTCGGGCTCCAGGGAGGTCAGGATCGGCACTGATTACTGGCTACACCCCTTTACACACAGGTACTACAGAGGTTATTTTATTATTTATTATTATATAAGGGCAGCTGGTTCCTAACTAGTCGCATTGCCTTTAAATAAAAGACAGGAATGTAAAAAATCACCTTTAAAAGGACTTTTTGAAATTAAATCCAATTGGTTGGTGTTCGTTAATATATATAAATATGTAGGTTAAAACACAAAGCGGACTTCAACTGGAAAAAATTTAGTAGTAGTTAAAATAATGCCATATACACACTTTGGAGAACATAGCAACTTTCTGAAAGTTTCTTGTCTAAAACTCTCCAGGGCAATAGTTAATTGAGCTTATAAAATTCTAAATATTTTATATAGCAATGTTCTTTGTCAGCTCTTTATAGAAACAGTTTAATATTGATGTGCCAGATCACGTAGTATGTGCACCCATGTAGATATGGTAAATATTTATATATTTCGGTACTATGCATAATATCACAGATTTAAATACACAAACTCATTTTGTATGAGACCTTGTGCACACATTTTTCCGCCCTGCATTTAATGTCATAAACACTCACGTCCCAAGCCGTCTGGGTGCCAAAATTAATGTCACTGAAATGTCAACTGCTAATTGGGGGAAAAAATAAAATCTCAACGACAAATGTGAATTAATACACAATATAAAAAAGACGATTAGCCTGTGATTACAGGGTGGGAACTTTCAACATTTCCCACCTGCCACACTGATAGAATGCAGGCTAATATTCTCAAGCAATCATGCATAATGCTATGCTGCATAGGATGAGAAACATTAGGCTATTTTAATTAAAAGCTAGGGACTTTGCTGACAAAAGCCGGGTGTGCCTCAAGGACTTTAATACCAAAAAACTGTGCACCTGTGGTGCTATATACATAATGGGCAAACACCTATAAAACTGTTATTTAGAGTAAATTTGTGGCCAGGCTATGGTTGGTGAGTTGAGCTTGGAATTTTCTTTGGCTTTGTTTGACATGCGTGGCCCTTCCATGTGCAACTTGCTGCGAAGACCAGTTATAGGTGGCGGTAGTAGCCATTTGTTTGTACTGTTGGAATACTGGTGAGGGGATACACTGGACACCTTTGCTGCCATTGTGCCTTTAACCACTAGCCTACCGCCCACCGTCATATGACGTCTTCGCCTTCCCGAGCCACTAGGGGGCGTCACTGGGAACCCGATGCCACGATGTCCACCGGGCACCCGAGATTGCCCAGTAACTGAACAGGACCCTGGATCTGTGTGTGTAAACATACAGATCCACATCCTGTCAGAGAAAGGAGACCGATAGTGTGTCCCTTGTACATAGGGACACCATTCGGTCACCTCCCCCAGTCAATCCCCTGACCTACAGTTAGAATCACTCCCTATAGTACACATTTAAACCTTTGATCGCCCTCTAGTTTATAACCCATTCCCTGCCAGTCACATTCACACAGTAATCAGTGCATATTTATAGCACTGTTCACTGTATAAATGTGAATTGTCCCAAAATAGTGTCAAAGTGTCCGATATGTCCGCCACAATATCACAATCATGATAAAAATCACTGATCGCCACCATTACTAGTAAAAAAAAAAAAAATGCTATAAATCTATCCCCTATTTTGTGGGCGCTATAACTTTTGCGCAAAGCAATCAATAAACGCTTATTGCGATTTTTTTTCCCAAAAATATGTAGAAGAATATGTATCAGCCAAAACTGAGGAAAAATGTTGTTTTTTTATATATTTTTGGGGGGATATTTATTATAGCAAAAAGTAAAAGAATATTGATATATTTTTTTAAAAAATTGTCGCTATTCTTTTGTTTATAGCGCAAAAAACAAAAAATGCAGAGGTGATCAGATAGAAAGCTCTATTTGTGGGGAAAAAATGATAACAATTTCATTTGGGTACAGTGTTGCATGACTGCGCAATTGTCATTCAAAGTGCGACGGCGCTGAAACCTGAAAAATGGCTTGGGTAGGAAGGTGGTGAAAGAGCCCAGTATTGAGGTGGTTAAGGAGAGGTGGGCTCCCTCCAGGCTTACCTGCCCTCCATCTATTACTATGCATGTGCATCTACTATGGTAGGCTCTCAAAAGTGAATAGAGAGTTAGGACTGCAGATAATACTGGGGTGCCGTGAAGTGGCCTCTGCAGCTTACGCATATATTTGCAAATGTGTACAAACTAATCGCAAACTGTTAGACAGGATAATTTGGTTGTTTGAAGGCTGTTTGGCAAGTTAAGCTATCAATTTTCTTTGGTTTTGTTTGATATGGACATTCAAATATTTACATATTCTTAATAAGGAGTAAATGGGCATTGAAACAAGATCTCGTTGTCTTATGTAGCTGAAGGCACTCTGGACAATTCATCTTCAAAATTCACAGTAGACTGAAGTTGTTCAAGGCCTAAAAATACAACCTACCTTAGAGAATTGCTTCCACAATTCTATACCATTATTTCTACTCCTAGTCTTTAAGGGCTAGATTCAGAAAGGTTTACGCCGGCGGATCTCGAGATACGCCGACGTAAGTACAAATGTGCGCCATCACATCTCTACGCCGATTCAGAAAGCAAGATACGCCGAAAAACATGACTTCAGCCGTCCGACGTAACTTGCCTACGCCGGCGTATCATGGGCGCATAGTTACGCTGGACGCATTTGGCGTTCCCATGTTAAATATGCAAATGAGCAAGATACGCTGATTCACGAACGTACGTACGCCCGTCGCAGTAAGCTACGCAGTTTACGTAAGGCGTTTTTCAGGCGTAAATATAAACCACCAAAAAGATGGCGCAGCCAATGTTAAGTATGGACGTCAGAACAGCCATCGGATTTCACGTCGTATACGTCGTTTGCGTATACGGTGTAGGTTACGTTCATGTCGAAAGCATTGACTATGTGCGACGTGATTTTGAGCATGCGCACTGGGATACGTCCAGGGACGGCGCATGCGCCGTTCGTTAGGCGCGTCATTTACGTGGGGTCACGATTCATTACCATACAACACACCCACTACCAGCCTACTTTGAATTACGCAGGCTTACACCGGCCCATTTACACTACGCCGCCGTAACTTAGGACGCAAGTTCTTTGTGAATACGGTACCTGCCTCTTTAAGTTATGGCGTCGTAGTGTATCCGAGATACACTACACCCGCACAAACTTAAGCCAGTCTTTCTGAATCTGGCTAATAGTCTCCAAACTGCTGACCTTTGCTTGCTCTTGTGCAACTATGGGGGAACTAATCCTCTTACTGATACCAAGCACTATTCCTCCCATTGACAATGATGGTGAACTATTCCTTCCACTAATACTAATGTTGGGTGACTATTTCTCCTCCTATTGAAAACAGGTACTATAAAAATGGTTTTACTCCCATTGACCCCCAGACATGGTCTACTGCCCACTGATGCTGGAGCATATTCTATTCCCACTGGTCCCAGTCTGGCCCCCCTAAAGCCTGAAGACCCCTAAACTGACCCTTTGTTTAAAAACTTTGGACTGACTACTGGGATGCAAGAAACTGAATTGTCAATTCCTAAATATCTGTTTGAGCTTACGTAAGCAACTTTCCTACCAGGGCAACTTTTACATTTTTCACATAAATGTTAAAATAATTTTTGCTAGAAAATTACCTAGAAGTATATATTTTCTGAAATCAGAGGCCCTGGAGAATACAATGGTAACCGTCGCAATTTTTATATCACAAAATACTTGCACAGTAATTAAAAAAAAAATTGTGCACACAAACACGTAACAAACAATGTAAATGTATTTTATTGGGATTTTGTGTGATAGACCAACACACAAGTGGCACATTTTCATTCAATTGTGAAGTGGAAGGAAAATGGTAAATATTTTTCCATTTTTTTTTCACAAATAAGTATCTGATACATGTGGTGTGCATTTGTATTCAGTCCCCTTTATTCTAATACCCCTAACTAAAATCTAGTGGAACCAAATTCCTTTGTGCGTGAACTTGAGAGAGAGGAGCCGGACTGCAGCAGTTGGGAGTAGGCAGACCCTCCCCCCAGAAACAATCTGCCATCCTTCTCCATGCCCCCGGGTGGCAATGGCGGGTGTGAGGGAGGGACTCCCACTCACCCCGCCCTACCGGCTCCGATTGGGAGCCCAATGGGACCCCAACGTGGCAGAGGGACTCCCCCTTCGAGGAAGTGAGGGGGTCTAGCCCGCTCGACCAGCCCCGCAGGTCCTTCGCCTCTCTTTTTTAGGAGACCGCATGGCCAAAGTGCGTGCGTGTTAAACCAATTTTCATGTGCGTGTAAGTGTGGTGGTTTTTGTGGGGGGGGGGGGGCGTACCTTGCACAGCACACCCCCCGGGACCCGGGCTGAGACCACCAAACTCAATTGGCTGCAGAGGTGAATGGCTTGTCAGCGCAGTGCCAATCACATTGAGCCACCACAGCTCCCTCCATCTATCAAATCTTCTGTCCCTATACAGACCACTTCCTATTTCTTGTCTGGTAAAAAGCCTAGGCTTATGACATAATGCAAAGCTCTCTCTCTTGTGAGAGTTTGCCAGGAATGGAGAGGGGAGGGGAGTCATAAGAGGGCCAATGAGAGCTGCAGAGCTGGAGGAGTGTGTCTGTGTGAATCCAGGAAGTGAACAGGCAGCAGCTTCAGCTGCCCACAGGAAGAAAAAAATTGTACCTTTACAACCCCTTTAATTACATTGGATGGATATAAAATCCAGCTGTAAAACATTGAAATCTGTACACATGTCTGGTTATTTGGATGCCATCTGTATTGCCCCCACACAATCTGTTTTAACCCCCCTGGCGGTATTCCCGAGTCATACTCGGGGTTTGATTTCTGAGCTGCGATTAGTAACCCCGAGTCAGACTCGGGCTCGCCTCGCTGTATCCACAGGCTTGGTTTACTTACCTTGTTCCTGGATCCAGTGATGCATCCACGCTGTGTGAGCGAGCGGGTGCTCGCTCGATTCACACAGTGTCCTCGTGTGCCGCCGAGCTCCGTTCCCTGCGACGTTACGATGCAAGGGGGCGGAGATCGGCGCCATATTAAAAAAAGTAAACAAACACATTACATACAGTATACTGTAATCTAATAGATTACAGTACTGTATGTAAAAAAAAACACACCCCCTTTGTCCCTAGTGGTCTGCCCAGTGCCCTACATGTCCTTTTATACAATAAAAACTGTTCTTTCTCCCTGCAAACTGTAGATTGCCCATAGCAACCAAAAGTGGCCTCTATATGTCAAAAATGGTTTTAGAGCAGCTAAAAAACAGCGATAATAAATTATAATCACTTGCAGAATTTAGCGATACCGATTTGTGGGGAAATTCGTCATAAAAAAATAATAATAATGACAGCGACAATTCTGCAACTGAGCAAATGTTAGTGATTTTGATTTGATTACATTATTGAATAATTTTTACTATAATTATATTATTATTTGTTATAATTATTTATTATATTAAAATGGATAATTTTTTTTTTTTAAATGTCATGCCCGGGATGCCTATTAGACTCTTGTTTGGTCAGATTTAAGTGAGTTATTCCTAAGAATTACAAGCCTACAGTATAAAACGCCAAATTTCCTTGCAAATAATTAGGGTTGTCCCGATACCACTTTTTTAGGACCGAGTACAAGTACCGATACTTTTTTTTCATGTACTCGCCGATACCGAATACCGATACTTTTTTTTAAATGTCGTGACAGTTTTCAAACCACAATATAGACTAAGGAGATTTTCTTTAGAATTATGAAGAACTCTAACTCAATACATTATAAAAGAATAAAAATTAGTAAAAATGAATAAAAATGTTTTATTTGCTTGTCACGCAGTAGTAAAAAACTCAAAGAATTTTCACAGAACATGTTGATAAATACAAAAAAAGTATTCTATTTAGGTATCGGGAGCATTTGCACGAGTACAAGTACTCCCGCAAATACTTGGTATCGGTCCCGATACCGATACTAGTATCGGTATCTGGACAACCCTACAAATAATGGTACCGCTTTCAGCACCTAAAATCTGAAAGAATCGTACCGCCAGAAAGGTTAATAAAGGCATTAATTGCCCAGATCTTTCAGAATTGGTTGTAAGTGTATGCCAATAGCTAAACTTTACAGAAAACATGTATACAACATATAATACCTTTACAAGCCACTTGAAATTCCATGTTCCAGTTACTGTTTGATCTGCAGCCAGATATGGTTTTCTAAAAATACAGAAAATTCAAATGCCACTTTTCTGTAGCTACTCTAAAGCCCTGTACACACGATCGGTTTGTCCGATGAACTGTTTTCATCGGACAAACCTATCATGTGTGGGCCCCATCGGATTATTTTCCATCGGTGAAAAAAAATAGAACATGTTTTAAATTTTTCCTATGGATAAAAAAACGATAGAAAAAACAATCGTCTGTGTGGAAGTCCATCGGTCAAAAATCCATGCATGCTCAGAATCAAGTCGACGCATGCTCGGAAGCATTGAACTTAATTTTTCACAGCACATAGTGTTTTACGTCACCGCGTTTTGGCACGGTCGGATTTTTGACTGATGGTGTGTAGGCAAGACTGATGAAAGTCAGCTTCATCGGATATCCAACGAAAAAATCCATCAAATTAGATTCCATCACATATCCGATTGTGTGTACAGGGCTTAAGTGAGATTGGTATGTATTCTGAATGTGTACAGCAAACCACTATAAATCATAGCTTTTTTATTTATTTTTTTGCTAATGTAATTGTTTTATTGGATTTCCTTGCAGTTTCCTGTTAGAATACTGGAACTATTTTGTAATTTCAGAAGAAAGACTACCCCCTTCATCACACAGGAATGCAGGTTTGAATTTAAAGCAAACAGGGTGGAGCCTACACTGAAGTCTGAGAATATCTTAGAATATATAATATAAATATGTATCATTAATATGAGAATTTTTTCTAAAAATGGGCTCAATTCAAAAAGAGGCATTTTCCTCTTCAAAATCAGATAAACTAACTCAGTGTTTTTATAAGAAAATATTGCAATTCACAAAAAAATGGCACAAGAATAAAGTTACTTCATCAAAATGTGAGGCATTTATCCCATGAAACCATTCAATATTTTATCTCATGATGTGATACTCAGTGGGATGAATACAGTGTAGAAGGATTAGAACTTCTGTCAGTTTTTATTGCTAATAAAGAAGTAAAATTGTTTAAACCGTAGAATAATGCCAACTCACAAAATCAGTGTGGTCCCTGCAATATTAATACAAAAGGAAAAATAGATGACTGAAATACCAGCCAAAGAGAAGCTGCTTTCACAGGACACACGTGGTGTATTAAAAACAACCAAGTTAAACTAAGTAAATACAAAATATCTTTATGAAATGTCAAATATTGGATGAAAAGAGTATAAAAAAACACACACACACACACACACACATTATATATAGCATTGAGCAGTATATTAAAAAAAAATAAAAAAATACCAGGGCTTTTTTCACCCTCGGGAGAGTCGGTAGGGTGTCACCCGGGTGCGGACTGCAACCCCCGCACCCCTCTACCAATACCTCTGATACAGAGTCTGCCTTTGCTGAACTCAAATTCTAGTACATACTAAAAAGCTCTGCAACCTGCCATTCCCTGTGTCAAAAATGGTACGGGATCAAAGCATTATAGGCTTACTTACATGTTTGAAAAAGATCACTTTTGAAACACACACTGGTCAGGTCCTGGCATATTTATGGTAAAATAGACAGTAAAAAACAAATATAACCTTAATTTTAAATAAATGAATTGACAGCAGACAACCATTGGATATTAAAGGCCGCGGATGTTTATTATTGGTTTCAAATAATAAATAAATAATTTAAGTAAAAGAATAAATAAATAAATAACTATTGGGTAAACAATAAAATAAGATAGCAGTAAAAATATAAAGGCCCAGATTCACAGAGCAATTACGCCTGTCTAACTGGTGTTAGACAGGAGTCATTTCAAATTTCGCGCGCCGTATCACTAGTTTGAATCCTCAAACCATGATACGGCGGCTTCGGGCTTCGATCCGAGAGGCTTACATCTTCGTAAGCCTTCGGATCTACGCTGCGATATTTTTGCGGCCGCTGGGAGGAGTCCTTTGCTGGTCTAACGGTGCGTAGCCCATGTTAAGTATGGCCGTCGTTCCCGCGTCAAATTTAATTATTATTTTTTTTTTTTTTACTCGTTCGGGAATAGGAATGTCCGTAAACGACGCTACTCAAACAACGAATGACGCAACGACGTGATTTCGCGCAATGCACGGCGGGAAATTTCTGAACGGAGCATGCGCAGTTCGATCGCCACGGGAACGCGCCTATTTTAAATGCTTCACGCCCCCTACTCGCGTAGATGGCTTGCGCCGGGAGAAATACACTACGCCGCCATAGTTTACTGGACAAAATCTACCGGGATTCCATGTAGAGCCAGGTAAAATACGGCGGCGTAGTGTATTTCTGATACTCTACGCGAATCTAATTGTATGTGAATCTGGGCCAAAAACTTTAGCAAGCCTAACCACCACGGCTCATGCTGCAAAAAATTACCCACCCAACTTACACAAAGTATTCAACAGAAATACCAGCATTTTTTTTTTATTATCACCACATCTTGAATTTGATTAAAACTTAAATCTTAAAGCTTGTCCCCCTTTGCAAGACGCAAAGGTGACCCAACCACATAATAACATCCCGCGACATATTACAAGAAAAAAAGGGGGGGGACACAACAGTTCTTCTGTCCTCTGAAGCGGCTGACCTCTGTCCTAACGGAACCTGCTTTATATAGCCCTAAATCCCGCCTAAATTAGCTGGTTTGAACCTGTTTTTGTGTGGGCTTTCCCCTGGGCCAGCAGATGACCTGAATCTGAGCTACTTTTGGGCGGGCTGTTACAGGTCACAGAGAGGTCATCTAACCCCTCAGACCTATGAGCCCGCCAAAAATACCTGAGCAGCAGTTTCAAATAAAGGAATATAAAAGCCCTTCTCCCGCCATTTTCCCATGAGGAAAAGGGGGGCTAGGGGGCTGCCAATCCCCTCTTCCTTTCATTCAAAGTCAAAAGATCAGTTTTTGACTTACAAAGTGGTTTACAGCTGGTCATCAATTGAAAACACCTTTTCCCATTACAATTTATCTCAGCAAAGACTCTTCCATAGAGGAACCTGTGAAGCTTATTTTATTAAAATATTTTTTTCGGTTTACACTGAAATGATTGTAATATAAATTAATTATCAGGACTCCATTTTGTTGGAACGCCACCATCTTAAATGTATTTGCCTGGCTTAACTCTGTATATTCTCTCTTGCTGATAATCTTATGTATCTGTATGGTATGTAGGAATGTTTGTATAACACACCCCTTATTATGTTTGTTTATGGCCGAGCCTGGACATCCTGTTTTAACACTCAGGCCTCGTACACATGGGCAAAAATCTCGTCATGATAAAAAAAAAATTCCCCGATGAGATTCTTGGCAGGAATCTCTTGCCGCCGAGTGTACACACAGACCTTTCAAAAGAACCCACGGTTCTCTTGAAAGGCAAGAACGTGGTGATGTCATCATGTACGACGAGCATGCGCTCGTCACATTCGATGCCATCGCCGCCATCTTGCTTCACCCTACCTATGCCGTGGAAGCTACCGTGCATGCGTCAAAGTCATTTCGAGCATGCGTGGGTTTCCACGACGACAGGCAGGCAAGTATACACACTCTCGGGTTTCTCGTTGGGAAACAGGCCGACAAGAATTTTCGACAAGAAAATAGAGAGCAGGTTCTCTATTTTTCTCGTCGAGATTCTGGCCAGATTTCCAGACGAGAAACCTGAAAGCCTTGTACACACGCTCGGTTCTTGCCGTGTGTACGAGGCTTCAGGCAACACTAAATGACCAGGTGTCCATCTAATTGTCTATTGATAACAAAATCTATTTGCTCCATATTCATGTAACCAAAACCACCCGTTCCCTTATTTTTTATCCTTCTGTATGCCATAAATAATGTATGCCGTCTCAGTAAAACCAGACATCTCGTGTCTCATTAATTCGGTCTCTCCAGATATCTGGAGGACCCTGTTGGTGGACCTATAAGAAGCATGGTTTGTCCAGAATACCTATTATTTCTTTGCCCTCGGTTTCCGTGATCCTATATGAGCCTATGAGAAGAACAGCCTAAGAGGGGCATGAAGTTAGAGAACAGAAAAGACTTTAGGAGCTTTAGAGGCCTGGAAGGCAAATACCCATCTCTTAAGTAGCACATGGAAGTGTAGATCTAAAGGAGTTCTATTTGTGACGGTCCAAAAGGTAATGATGGCAGTTTAAAATGTTGGAGCACAGTAACTACACTGTACCCAAGGCAGAATGGCAAAATTTAAAATGCATGAAAAGATTGGTAGGCCTTTAATGGTGCTGAATTTGGACATTTATGCGATTTAGCTCAGTTTTATAGGTTGCAATTTTATAACAAGACTATGGGCCAGATTCCCGTAGAATTGCCGCTGGCGTAGCGCAAGCCATTCACACTACGCCGCCGCAATTTAATAGAGCAAGTGCCGTATTCCCAAAGCACTTGCTCCGTAAGTTACGTTGGCGTAGTGTAAATTGCTTTGCGTATCCCCGCGTAATTCAAAGGGGGCGGCTTGTATTCGATCGATCGAACGAACTGCGCATGTGCCGTCCTCAAAAATAGCCCAGTGCGCATGCTCCAGCTCACGTCGGAAAAAGTGAATGAAACTGACGTGAGCGTCGTTTACGTAAATCCCTATTCGCGAACGACTTAGTAAAACAACGTAACCGACGGAAAAAGACGACGCTGACCCGACACCATACTTAACATGGCAACGACGGAACTTCGTAAGGTTACCCCTCATAGGGGTAACCTTACGCATACGGAAACGACGTAAACGACGACGGGGCGGCGTAAAAACATTCGGGAATCGTCGGATTAGGCTCATTTGCAAATGAGAAATCATCATAAAGGCCACCTAGCGGCCAGCGATGTCATTACATCTACGATCCGACAGTTTAATTGTTTTACACGAAACGCCGGCGTATCTCTTTTGAGAATCTGGCCCTATATGTTTTCGGACTGCAACAAAGTTATTTATATAGACATTTGTGTTTAATATAGATAGCCTTTTGCCTCAAGAAAGTCATTGGGGGTCATAAGAAGCTCAAGCAGATGTGAATACATAATTTTTGTAGATCCAAAAACAAAATGTAAGAACAGGTTAATTATTATTCTGAACATCAGCTAACTATGGAATTAGCTAATACTGTATGTAGCCTACAATGTTTACTATACAATGACATAACTAACAGAAAGTCCACTGTACACAGGAAATTATTCTGATGAGAGAGTCGTAATATATTCTGTTCCACTAAGCCACAGATCATATATTCATACTCCTTATAATTTGTATACACACACAATATTTACATTGTACACAGCACAAACATGTCTATGGCTAGTTTTAAGCCCTTCACATAAAAGCAAACAAAATTTATAAAAATTTGATTCGCCAGTCTGCAAGCACATCCTTGTTGCGGCATACTTCATAGAAATACAGCCAGTTCTGCATGACCAAACTTTAACCTCAATACCGCATTCCATGAACATGATTTAAATCTGTAATTAAAGGCCTGAAAACAAAGAAAGAGCCGTTTGTAGCTTCAATACAGCCTTGTACAGTAATTCCACTGTAACCATGGAAGAAACAGCACATCAGAGCATGCTTGATTAAGAAACGGATCTTTCACAGTGCAGCTCTTCAAAAGAATATGGGGAGACTGTTATCGGCTCTTTACAGACCGATTTACAATATAGATTAAAAATACCATGTAACCAAAAAGGCAGCATCAAGATTGTTACTTGCTGCTACAAGTATAGGTATACAAATTTACATTTTAATGTCAGGGTTTTACATATTGCGTCATCACCCAAACCATGCTTTCCATTAAGCTGCAGAACACTACTTACTGGCTCATCCAATTGGCATCTCATCCCTAGCTCTCTCTACTTTGATTTCTCCTGGGGAACTTCCTGCATGTTACTGGCCTTCCGTTCCCCTTACAGGGACTTTCCACACTCTATATTCCCTTTCTGTGTTCAGTATTAGTGCTTCCTTTGTGCCTCCAGACATCATGTGCACCTACAGGCATGTATCCAAACACTCCCAAGCAGCAGGTGTCCTGACCTATTAAACTCCCTTTTTAAGGGTAACTTATTCCACTCTTTTAGTAAAATTGTAATCAGTTTTAGAATGGCTTTGGTTGCTGACCATATTTGTTTTGACCTTACTTGAAGACCGCCTGACTCTTATTCAATTGTCTGTCTCTGTGTTTGCTTTATACTCTACTTTTGACCCCATCAATGTATTTTTGGCTATACTTCGGCTATACTAATATCTCAGCCTTCTCCCTGAGCTAAAATTGACCCGGATTCTATCCCCAGCCTCAAAATGTACCTAAAGGCACGGATACTCCAACTTGGGATCTAGTAAAGACCAAGTACTTCCAAACCATACTGACCCTTGGGATCAGGAGTGCACAGCTAAGGGAAGTGGAACCTATGGCTAACTGCTGCGGATGGAGCTCTGGGTGGTTCAGGAAAGCAGGTACTCTGGAGCACCAACATGGAACACACTGGGAGCTAGAGCATGAGATTTCCCAGGGCATGTAATCTAAGAGCCAGCGGGTGTTCACCAGGGCCCCTGATGGTGGCGATGGACTTCGCTGCAGTCTGGCTCCAGGTCGCGGCCCCCGGGGTCTCCCAGCTCACACTCACAGTAGACTACTGGAGGATAGAAATGAAGCAGCAGCCTGGAACAACAAGGAGAGTCAGGAGAAAAGCCAAAAGGTCAGGGAACCAAGCAGATAGGAATAGTCAAAGAACACGCCAAAGGGTGGGATATGAAGCACAAAAAGACAGTCAAGAACAAGCCAAGGTCAGTACACAGGATCAGACATAGAGCAATGAGCATAAGGAAGCCAAAACACACAATATTGTTCAGCGAGGCTTGGCTTGCAGTGTACAGGTAATATAGTGTTCCTAATTAGAGGCTGAGGTGGAGCCATGCTTGAGGGACAATTACTTAAAGGGGTTGTAAAGGTTTTTTTTTTTTTTTTTTTTTTATAGGTTACTTTAAGCTAGTGCATTGTTTGTTCACTAATCTTTTCCTTTAATTTCCCTTCTAAATGTTTTTTTTCTTTGTCTGAATTTCTCACTTCCTGTTCCTCCTCAGTAAGCTGTTCAGTAAGCTGTTCTAAATGACTTTCGACCCCTGGGATGATGGTGGAAAGCTTACTGAGGAGAAACAGGAAGTGAAAAATTCAAACAAAGAAAAAAAAAACATTTAGAAGGGAAATTGAAGGAAAAAGTAAGTGAACCAAAAATACACTAGCTTAAAGGAACCAATTTAGAAAATAAAAGACAAACCATTACAACATACAGGAGAACAGTGACTGGCCTCTAAGATGAACATAACAGAAAGGTGAGCAAACAGACAAGACCACTACTGCAGAGTAATGACACATACACCATGGAGAATATTTATTGCATTCCTACTGGTGGCTCTGAGCATGCTCTGCCATCCTGGCTTAGTCTTCTCTGTTCAGTCCTCATTCAGGATCCTTACATCTAGTCTGTGATACAGCTTGCTAAAGCCTGTATTTATGTAACTACTAAATAGTAATCTAGGACAGGGGTCTCCAAAGTTTCTAATCAAAGGGCCAGCTTACGGTCCCTCAGACTTTAGGGGGGCCGGACTGTGGCCCTTGGGAGTAGAAAATGTCCCAACATCAGTGGGGGGGGGGGGGGAGCCCTATCATTTGTTTCAGTGGAAGTAATTGTGCCTCAACATTGGTGTCAGTAGGGGTAATTGTGCCCTAATCGCGGTGTCATTGGGAGAAATTGTGCCCCATCATTGGTGTCATTGGGCCCAATTGTTTGTGTCATCGGGAGAAATTGTGCCTCATTGTTGGTGTCATTGGTCCCCATTGTTGGCATCGTTGGAAGGAATTATAGATCCATGGCTGAACAGAGGGACATGGCTAAACAGAGGGACATGGCTAAACAGAGGGACATGGCTAAACAGAGGGACATGGCTAAACAGAGGGACATGGCTAAACAGAGGGACATGGCTAAACAGAGGGACATGGCTAAACAGAGGGACACGGCTAAACAGAGGGACACGGCTAAACAGAGGGACACGGCTAAACAGAGGGACACGGCTAAACAGAGGGACACGGCTAAACAGAGGGACACGGCTAAACAGAGGGACACGGCTAAACAGAGGGACACGGCTAAACAGAGGGACACGGCTAAACAGAGGGACACGGCTAAACAGAGGGACACGGCTAAACAGAGGGACACGGCTAAACAGAGGGACACGGCTAAACAGAGGGACACGGCTAAACAGAGGGACACGTGGCTGCATTTGGGGACACGTGGCTGCATTTGGGGACACGTGGATGCATTTGGGGGACACGTGGATGCATTTGGGGGACACGTAGATGTATTTGGGGACACGTGGCTGCATTTAAAAAAAGTATCGGTATTCGGTATCGGCGAGTACATGAAAAAAAGTATCGGTACTTGTACTCGGTCCTAAAAAAGTGGTATGGGGACAACCCTAATATATATATATATATATATATATATCTTTTAGAAAGTGCTCTTTGTGTTAAAGTTTCTGGTTAGCCCTGGTAGTGGGTTTTTGGTATACAGCCACGACAGCTAATTGAAGGAAAGGCACACACCCCATAGGCAAAAGAAAGATAGGAATGTGCATAGCTCTGCTCTAATGCCTCGTACACATGATCGGATTTCCATCGGACAAATCCGTACAATTTTGTGCGAAGGGCATTGGCCGTGAACTTGTATTGCATACAAAAACAGCAAAACATTGTTGGCCAACACACAAAACTACATGTTTTTTCAGCTCTTTAGCGCCACCCTTTGAGCAACTTCTGCTAATGTTATCTTATGGTTAGAATTGGTTCGGAGAATGTGTGTCTGTACTTTTTTTCCAACTTCTGTACACATGATCGGATAATCCTACATCATACATTTGTTGTCGGAAAATTTTAAAACATGCTATCCCACATTTGTTGTTTTGAAATTCCGACAACAATTGTCCGATATAGCATACAACCGGTCGGATTATCCAACAACATCCTGCCATTACACAATTCCTGTCGGAAAGTTTGATCGTGTGTATGAGGCTTTAGACGGCAAGATGATTGCTTATCTATTTATAGTAACCTCCTCCAACACACACTTCTATCTTTCGTCCCAGAGAATGTGTGAAAAGTTATCAGGATGATAACAAAGCTACAGAGCAAGAGAAAGCTATGGAACATAGTGCTTTGGAGAGAGATAACAAAACACTACAGATATATGTACCCAGCTCAAATTTCACAAATCAGGTTTACATGCAATTTAATTGGTCTGTATGAAAGATATTAGCTTCTACAAACTACGGTATATATATTTGAAAATTAATCAATCAATGATGAACTGATCAATGGCTTTGAGGCCTATACATTGCCAGTACAGAACAAAGACCTCCAAATGACCCCTTTTGGAAGAGGCATGGCGAGTTTTTTAAAGTTGAAATTTTTGTCAAATTTTGAGGAAAATTAAGAAATTAAATATTTACTTTTTTCAACATGCTGTTATCAGTGCAGGGCAGCAACATCATATGACTGGTGTGGCAGTGATCAGGGATGTTTTTTTTTTTTTATCTTTTTTTTTACATTCTTTCATCAGAGTAGTTCAGTGTCACCATAGGATTTTCTTTACACTTTGATTGACGTTACAGTGATGGTCAAGGTTTTGAACCATCATGAATAAGCTACATTCATAGCATCTGTAGTTTACTATTGTGTGCTACGATTGGCCCACAGCTATCACATGATACCGGTGCTGTGATTGGCCCAGTTATCACGCGATAGCTGTGGGCCAATCACTGCACCAGTATAGGAAACTCAGCTGTTAAGAATGAAAGTTATTCATAACAGCTTTGTTGACATTGTGGTCATGTGACTGCATAGTGAATATCAAGATCTGCAATCTGCTATGTCCGTAAATGTATTTTGTTGAGATTTTATGTGATAGGCCAACACAAAGTGGCACATAATTGTGATAAATGGTCTCAATTTTTTTTTACAAGTAAATATGTGAAAAGTGTTTTGTGCAGAAATCACCTAATTAGTAAATAGAGTCCCCTGTGTGTAATTTAATCTCAGTATAAATACAGCTGTTCTGTTAAGCCCTCAGAGGTTCGTTAGAGAACCTTTGTGAACAAACAGCAAGTCGTGGAGAAGGTTAAAGCATGGTTAGGGTATAAAAAATATCCCAAGCTTTGAACATCTCACAGAGCATTGTTCAATCCATCATCTGAAAATGGAAAGAGTATAGCACAACTGCAAACCTACCAAGACATGGCCATCCACCTAAACTGACAGGCTGGGCAAGGAGAGCATTAATCAGAGAAGCAGCTAAGAGGCCCATGGTAACTCTGGAGGAGCTGCAGAGATCCACAGGTCAGGTGGGAGAATCTGTCCACAGGACAACTATTAGTTGTGCACGCCACAAATCTGGCCTTTATGAAAGAGTGGCAAGAAGAAAGTCATTGTTGAAAGAAAGCCATAAGAAGTCCTGCTTTCAGTTTGCGAGAAGCTATGTGGAGGACACAGCAAATGTGTGGAAGAAGGTGCTCTGGTCAGATGAGATTAAAATGTAACTTTTAAGCCTAAAAGCAAAACAATATGAGTGGCGAAAAACTAACACTGCACATCACCCTGAACCCACCACCCCACTGTGAAACATGGTTGTGGCAGTGTTATGTTGTGGGGATGCTGTTCTTCAGCAGGAAAAAGGAAGCTGGTCAGAGTTGATGGGAAGATGAATGGAGCCAAATACAGGACAATCTCAGAAGAAAACCTGTTAAAGTCTGCAAAGTACGAGACTGGGGCAGAGGTTCACCTTTCAGCAGGACATCGACCCTAAACATACAGCCACAGCTTGCGATTTTTTGCAAAGTAGAATGGGGAAAAATGTCATTGTCTAGATGTGCAAAGCTGGTAGACATACCCAAGAAGACATGCAGCTGTAATTGCAGCAAACAGATGGTTCTACAAAGTATGAACTCAGGGGAGCTGAACAGGGCCGTTTATAGAAATCACGGGGCCCCGTACAGCCTACCTGACGGGGCCCCCGTGCACAAATGTCCAAACAAAGATCAAACAACAACCCCCTCTAAATTACCCCCCTGCCCCCCCCAGTCTCTCCTCCCAGCACATATCCCCCCATTCTTCCTCCTCACACATATTGCCCTCCCCAAATTCTCATTACATTTGCCAACACAGCCAGGAAGAGGTGTGATGTGTTTTGTTCTCCCCTCTTGTCTGAAGAGCGCTGGTCTTTATAGTACATGAGACCGGATCGCTCTTCCTGTAGATTGCATTGGCACTATATACAGTGCCTGCCGCCGAGATTGTGTTTTTAGCACGCCAGCATCGCGCTGAATCTCGGCGACAGGCTGCCGATATCTCGCACTCGCTGGAATAGTAAAAGAACATTCCAGCGAGCGCGTCATAGAAGCGACGGGGATCCGACGCGGATTCCCGCCAATTCTACACGTGGGCGGAGTTATGAATCCTGAAGGAGAAATCCCCCGCCGGATTTAAAAAAAAAATCCGGCATGGGTTCCCCCCTCAGGAGCATAACGGGCCCTTAGGTCTGTTATGGGTTGCAAGGAGACCCCCCTACGCCGAAAAAACGGCGTGGGGGTCCCCCCACAATCCATAACAGACCCGTATCCAAAGCACGCCGGCCGGCCGGTCAGGAAGGGAGTGGGGGCGAGCGAGCGCCCCCCCCTCCTGAGCCGTACCGGGCAGCATGCCCTCAACATGGGGGGGTCAGGTGCTCTGGGGTAGGGGGCGCACTGCGGCCCCCCACCCCAGAGCACCCTGTCCCCATGTTGATGAGGACAGGGCCCCTTCCCGACAACCCTGGCCGTTGGTTGTCGGGGTATGCGGGCGGGAGGCTTATCGGAATCTGGAAGCCCCCTTTAATAAGGGGGCCCCCAGATACCGGCCCCCCACCCTAAGTGAATGAGTATGGGGTACATTGTACCCCTACCCATTCACCTGCAAAACAAAAGTTTAAACACAAATAAACCACACAGTGTATTGAAATATTTTATTAGTTGGCCGCCGGGGGGGGGGTGTGTATGATCGCTTTTAGAAAAGCGCCCCCCTCCGGCGGGCTTCTGTGGGGGGTGGGTGCCGCCGTCTGGTTCTTTTCCGCCGCCGGGGGGGGCGCTTTGATAAAAGCGCCCACCACCCGGCGGGCTTCTTTCGACGTCTTCGGCGGCGGGGGGGGTCTTCTCCCACTCTCCGGGGTCTTCTCCCGCTCTCCGGGGGTCTTCTCCGCTCTCCGGGGGTCTTCTCCCACTCTCAGGGGGTCTTCTCCGCTCTCCGGGGGTCTTCTTCTTCTTCAGGACTCGCCGCCGCTATCTTCGTGTGTTAGCTCAATTACTAGCGGCGGCGGTCCCCTCTTCTGCGACGTCGGCGTCTTCTTCTTCTTCTTCTGCTCTCCAGATGTTGACGCGACGCTTCCTCCCGCTGTTATGCCCGGCGCGCGGCTCGCAGCGAAATATATAGGCCTGTCTTGTGACGTCGCAGTCCCATCATGCTCCGGTAGGTACCACGTGATACCTACCGGAGCATGATGGGACTGCGACGTCACAAGACAGGCCTATATATTTCGCTGCGAGCCGCGCGCCGGGCATAACAGCGGAAGGAAGCGTCGCGTCAACATCTGGAGAGCAGAAGAAGAAGAAGACGCCGACGTCGCAGAAGAGGGGATCGCCGCCGCTAGTAATTGAGCTAACACACGAAGATAGCGGCGGCGAGTCCTGAAGAAGAAGAAGACCCCCGGAGAGCGGAGAAGACCCCCGGAGAGCGGGAGAAGACCCCCGGAGAGCGGAGAAGACCCCCGGAGAGCGGAGAAGACCCCGGAGAGTGGGAGAAGACCCCCGGAGAGCGGAGAAGACCCCGGAGAGTGGGAGAAGACCCCCCCCCGCCGCCGAAGACGTCGAAAGAAGCCCGCCGGGTGGTGGGCGCTTTTATCAAAGCGCCCCCCCGGCGGCGGAAAAGAACCAGACGGCGGCACCCACCCCCCACAGAAGCCCGCCGGAGGGGGGCGCTTTTCTAAAAGCGATCATACACACCCCCCCCCCCGGCGGCCAACTAATAAAATATTTCAATACACTGTGTGGTTTATTTGTGTTTAAACTTTTGTTTTGCAGGTGAATGGGTAGGGGTACAATGTACCCCATACTCATTCACTTAGGGTGGGGGGCCGGTATCTGGGGGCCCCCTTATTAAAGGGGGCTTCCAGATTCCGATAAGCCTCCCGCCCGCATACCCCGACAACCAACGGCCAGGGTTGTCGGGAAGGGGCCCTGTCCTCATCAACATGGGGACAGGGTGCTCTGGGGTGGGGGGCCGCAGTGCGCCCCCTACCCCAGAGCACCTGACCCCCCCATGTTGAGGGCATGCTGCCCGGTACGGCTCAGGAGGGGGGGCGCTCGCTCGCCCCCACTCCCTTCCTGACCGGCCGGCCGGCGTGCTTTGGATACGGGTCTGTTATGGATTGTGGGGGGACCCCCACGCCGTTTTTTCGGCGTAGGGGGGTCTCCTTGCAACCCATAACAGACCTAAGGGCCCGTTATGCTCCTGAGGGGGGAACCCATGCCGGATTTTTTTTTAAATCCGGCGGGGATTTCTCCTTCAGGATTCATAACTCCGCCCACGTGTAGAATTGGCGGGAATCCGCGTCGGATCCCCGTCGCTTCTATGACGCGCTCGCTCTCCATCGCGGCAAGCCAGCTCGGCGCTGGCTCTCGCGATGGAGCTCGCAAGTGCTCAATCTCGCCGAGAAAGGGAGCGAGATTGACACAATATCCCAGTCACCTACTGTACACACACACACACACAGCATGCCTATCTCCTCCAAAGGCTGCTCAGTGCTCACCTCCCAGCAGCAACAAATGAGGATAGGGGGCGGTGTGTGTACAGTGCCATGAGATCTACAGTAAGAGCGATCCGGTCTCGTGTACTGTAAAGACCAGCACTCTTCTGACAGGAGGTAAGAACAAAACCTAGCACACCTCCCGCCGCCACTTCTCTCACCGCTCCAAGCTGCCATCTCCTCATTCCAGCTGTGAGTGCGGGCGGAGAGGGGGCAGGGGAAGAAGCTCAGCAGCGGCCAGCCAGGGGGGGGGGGGGGATAACAACACACTCCGGCATCCAGCCCTGTGTCTCTCACCTACCAGCTGAAAGCCACGGGAGTGAGAAGGGGAGAAACCGGCTTTGAGTTGCTGCGTGTGAGACACTGTCATTCTTTATTCTCTGCTCCACCGATCCTCCTGCTGTCCGGGCCCCCTACAGGAGGGCTGGTGGTCCCCCCCTATCAGCAGCCCTGGAGCTGAATACAAATGCACGCCACACTTTTCACATATTTGTAAAAAAAAATTGAAAACTATTTATCATTTCCCTTCCACTTCACAATTATGTGCCACTTAGTGTTGTTCTATCACATATGATGATCAATCGTGCCTACACACCATCAGTTAAAAAAACGATTGTGTCAGAAAGCGGTGACGGAAAACACAACAACATGCTGAAAAAAAAAAGTTCAATGCTTCCAAGCATGCGTGAATTTTTAACCGATGGACGTACCTACAGACGATCATTTTTTTTTTTCTATAGGTTTTATATCCATCAGATTATTTTAAAACAAGTTCCTATTTTTTTAACCTATGGATAAATAACCGATGGGGCCCACACACGATAGGTTTGGTCTGATGGAAACAGTCCATCAGACCGTTTTCATCAGACTAACTTATCGTGTGTACAGGGCATTAGACTTTCTTCATCTTTAGCATGTGAGTATGTGATGCTTGGATGTGTAAAACCCAGACTCCGATACTTAGCTTTAAAGGATAAGTTCACCTTTACAGAAAAAAAATGGATGTATATATTTTTGCAGAAACAAAATGTGTATTTATTATAATTTTCCAGCAAATGCCTGGAATTCACTGCACCAGCTATTAATAAGATTACAGGTGCAATATGGGCTACTGCAGACATGTCTCTGTATAGGTTGTTTGAAAATCAGAGGACATCAGTGCCACTGCAGCCCATTGAACCTATAAGTCTGTGTGCCGCAGTGAAAGGCGCTATTTGTAGTTTATTCACAAGAACCTGTTAATGAATCACATAGCTGTGTGGGCAGAGACCTACACAACTACATGGTTATCAAATAGTGACAGTGGGTGCTGGAAGAAGAACCCCCACCCAAGATCACAAGGAGGGCAGGATTTGAGGGAGATGGGCCAGAGATGGAAAATGATACATGTCCCAACATACTGTAAATACGGGTGGAAAATGTAATATGTTCCAAGGGTGAACTCATCCTTTAAATCTTAGCTCAGATTTTAATCACCCCAATTCTGCACGTAACTTTTATTTATTTTTTTAAATATAAGTTGATACAATGTTTGGTATCATTTAAATGACTGTGTTTTCTTTTTAAATAAGCACATTGACAAGTTAGGGAAAAAACAAAACAAAAAAAGCTTTATCTACTGATTTTATTATTAACAGTAAGGTGAAGAACCAGTCACCTGCAGATTATTTAATCCCTTTTGCAAATACTGTTGACTAGATATTTAGAAGTGGTGCAATGATCCTCAAGACATCTGAATTTCCCGCGTGGTTCAGTAGTTGTTCAGTCGTGACAAGTGCTTTATGGGTGAGCAGGTTCTGAAATGTCTGTGTGGTCATATTATAACTATAAGCTCCACAAAGTGAATAGTTTACTGTAAGAAAATATGATGCTAGCTCAACAAAAAAAAAAAACACCAGAGTTTGGTCAATACAGGGATCTTGTCCATTGGCCCAGGTAGCCAAATAGTCATTTTAAAGATTAACACCATATTTCATGTTATACAAAAAAATTGGACTAACTAGCGTTTTGTTTTATGAAAGTGTTTTCTCCAAAAATACTGCATTTAAAAAAATTGCTGCGCAAATACCGTGACATAAACAATTGTAATGACCGCCATTTTTTCCCTAGGGTCTCTGCTATATATGTTTGGGGGTTCTAAACAAAAAAAAAAAAAAAATATGATTTCTACATGTAGGAGAGTAATGCCAGAATTGGCCCGGTATAGAAGTGGTTAAATTACATAGGGCCAGATTCAGGTAGAGTTAGGCTGGAGTATCAGTGATTATCCCGCTGATTAACGCCGAGAATATGTTAATCAGCAAGAATCGGCAATTCACGATCGTATTGGGGCCCGACGCAGTGACTTTCCGATGTTTCCGTAAGAGATATGCGGTGTAAAGAAAAACCAGCCCCCTAGTGGAGTATCCTATGTTAAGTATGGTCGTCGTCATCGCGTCGAATTTAAAAAAAATTGCGTCGTTTGCGTAAAACGTCCGTGAATGGGGATTGACGTCATTGACGTTCACTGACAGAATTTGGAGCATGCGCACTGACAGTCGACGCATGCGCAATACGTTCGCCGCGGGATCGCGCCTAGTTTAAATAATACACGCCCCTTACCCGCCCAATTTGAATTCTGCCGGCTCATTTTCGCTACGCCGCCGCAACTTTAGGAGCAAGTGCTTTGTGAATACAGTACTTGCTCCTAAAGTTTTGGCGGAGTAACGTAAAAGAGAAACGTTACTCCAAAATAAAGATTCGCCCATCTACCTGAATCTGGCCCATAGTTGGCAAGGTTGAATAAAGACGCCAGTCAATCCAGTTCAACCCGAGTGTGTGTTTTTGCCACCACCACCACTTTCCATATCCCAATTCATTGCAATGTATTGCAAGAAACATATTTAAAAGGTTTGTGGATGTATCTACACTAATTACTGGCACCAACAGCTGTGGAAGAGAGTTCCACATCCTTAGCACTAGTAAAGAATTCTTTACACAATTTAAGATTGAACCACTTCTCGTCCAACTTCATTTTGTAGTTGCGTGTTTTCTTAGGTTAGTTTACTTCCAAATATCCAAAATATATTTATATATACGGCCTCATACTGAGGTGGCTATACCAGGACCATGGCTGCAGCTACAGTCCTGGTATTGTCATTTTCAGGAGGCAATTCTCTGTGAAAGTGACCGATTCTCTTTTTCTGTGCAAGTAATCCCATCCCATTGGGGAGCCTAGTACCCTTTCAACCACTCTGATCACAATCACTGTGGATGTTCCTTCTCCCCTTCTGTGACATTAGAAACCAAAACTGATCAGAATTTTGTCTCTTCCTGTTTCGGTTTGTTTATTAACAAGCTGTTACCGGTGATCTGTCGATATGGTTCCTTCAATTGGTATGGTTCCAACCTTGACTGCGCAAACCTGATCAGCTGTAGCAACAGGTGCAGGGCGACGTGGAATTCGCTGTAAGTGGTCAGATGTCCTCATCCTCCAAGTCCACGGGGATGATAGGGAATGAGACTGGATGCTGCGTATGCGCTGTGTACAGCTAAGCAAGTTCGGACATTTCCGTGGGCTTCGTCTGTCAAGCAGGGAACCATATCCATAGGGGAACTAGCTTGTCAAGACACTGACTTGTAAAACAGCTTACCTCCTAATAGAACATTAAAAGGTCTGGCAAGAAAAGTCCTTTATAAATCCATGTTGGTTATTATTAGTGATACTATTTTTATAAGCAAATTACTGGATATGGTTCCTTATCATACCTTCCAATAGTTTACATACTATTGATGTTAGGCTGACCGGTCTGTAGTTTCCAGGAATATATTCCGGGCCTTTTTTGAACATTGGTAAAGTCAGTAAGCGTTCCTTAAAATGGACTGGCTTTAACATGGCTAAGTTCTATGCAAACTCTTGGGTGCAAGCTATGCGGTTACAGTGATTTATTCACATTTTCTAATCTTTTTTAAACACTGATCTCTGCCAACCATAAGGGTACATTCAATATATGGAAATTGACATTACTGTCTTATTTATTATACCCCTCCTTTTCATTTGTATAAACCGAGGATAAGACTGTATTTAATACAGTTACCATCACCCTGTCATTTGTGACCAACTTCCCCTAATCATCTTTTATGGAGCCAGTATGTTATGATATGCAAAGTATACGTAAGCACACATTAAGCTTTTGACTTCCAGTCGTAAGCTAAGCTGCACAGAAATCTAAAACATTGTTACCAACCCTGATGGTATTTGTAGTTTATTCACAGGAATCTGTGAACGAATAACATGGCTGTGTGGGCAGAGCACTACACAACCACACGGTTATCAAAAAGTGACAGCGGGTGCTGGGAGAAGAACCCCCCACCCAAGATTACAAGGAGGGCGGGATCGGAGGGAGATGTGCATGAGATGGAATATGTTATATGCCAAAAAAAAATTGTGTTCTCGGGATATGAGACAAAAGGTTATAGAAATAGTTTATTCTAAGTTAAATAAAATAACTAAAGACAAGAAAGCCTAAAACAATATTCGGAGAGGGGTGAGAAGTTCAAAATGAGAAAACTCATTATTTGAGATTTCTTTTTCTGAGAACTAATTCAAGAAAATAGTTTTAAATTTGGCTAGCAACCTGCTACTTCATGACTGATGGCACCTTTCCTTAGAAAATAATTACATTTTCAAAAGGATGTCATTTTAGTTTAATCTATTTTTAAATGCTGCTGCTAGACTACACTTCAGAACATTGCAATATGAAGCATAGCTGTCTCTTACGCAGCAGTTAACCTAAAATCCTTCCAGTCAATGTATTTGTAGCCATATTGCAATTGTTTTGGCAGCTATTCAGCGCTGTATCAAGTAAATCATCATGGACGGATCAATGAATACTGCAGGACACAGTTTACGTCATTGCCTGTAGGATTTTGGTCTCCACGGCTACTCCTCTTCTCAGCAGTATAAAAAGGGGAACAAATAAACCATGTAATGCACGTTAAAGTGAATTGGTTAATAAATGACCACAGACAAAAAACATATAGAATGATGCAAACACATACATTCTTTAAGTTGCTGATAACAGTGCATGCTTTCCATCTAAAAATGTGAGAATCTGGTGGGAGGGGGGGAATTCAAATTATGGGATCCATTTTTAAATGGGCCATATGCACCTACTGAAGCGAGTATACTGCCATAAAAACAAAGAAATGACATTAGGCCTTATGTATAGAAACTTGATTAATGGAAAGATTGTGGTGTTGCTGCAGCAAACAGGTGTTCCATTCTCCAAACTACATTAGAAAATACCTAGTATTTGTACAGTCACCAAGAGCAATGACTCATTTATGTTATAACTCTTTATACACATAATGAACCCCAGTTTGTCTTAGGTAAAAAAAGATACTGTAAGTACCTGCAAAACATTTACTGGAAATAAAATTAGTATTTATGATATGAAAACTACAGGAAATAACCTGGTAAAACATGTGAGAAAATATTTTTTATCGTTACCAGCACATGAGAGAGGAAAACCAGTAAAGCATGGGTGACTGCATAGAATTTAGTCAAACTGTGATTTAAAGTAATATTACATCCTCATATATAATGTAGTTAAACCCCCCCCCCCCCCCCAAAAAAAAACTTACCTGAGCCTGATCATTTTCCAGCTCTGTGCACAGGAGCCGCGGCTAAGCTGGGTCTCACCCTCCTCATTGGCTGAGACAGCAGCTGCTGTCATTCACAGCCAGTGAGCCAATGAGGAGATGGGGGGAGGGGGCAGGGCAGAGCCACAATTGTGTGCGTGAATGGACACACAGAGAAGTGGCTCAGGAGCTGCCTGCTTGGGTGCCTCCATTGCAGGCTGCTTGCTCTGGGGGCACTCGGAAGGGGCCAGGAGTGACAGCGGGGGACCCGAGAAAAGGAGGATCAGGGCTGCTCCGTGCAGAACCACTGCACAGAGCAGGTAAGTATAACATGTTTGTTATTTTTTTTTGTTTAAATGTTTTTCCCTTTAATATTACTTTAATCAAGAAGCCTAATCTGTTGTTGTTTGAAAGATCAACCCACAAAATAGTCAAACATGGGTCTACCTTGTTAACAGGTTAAAATTTGGTTAAAATTTGTTATAAGGGAGATAAATATGGTTCTTGCTTTAAATGTGACGTTTCCACTTGTCTCCTCTTTTGAGTGCCCCCTTATTAAGAACTGATCCCATGGGGGCACCAGTGTGTCTGTGTGCTCACTACAGTAAGACACCATCTTGGCATCCTATTGCTACCTTTGCCTTCACACACAGTGACTCTGGCATTGCTGGATGTTTCACCTCCAGCCTGTTGGACAGAAAAGGGTGTGCCTGTTAGGTGGAACTTTCTTCAGCAGCAGACAAGAGTCTGATCATCCTTGAGTCTGCGGCTATAAAGTGAAGCAGTGTGCATGCGCAAGTGAAAAGCATGATGGGACATATAGTCCCAAAACCTTAGTTGGGACTCGCACCTGAAAGGTAGTGTAGATGGAGCACAGCAAGAGGGGACACCAGTCAGTAAATTATTCTGATAGGCATTTTTTTTTTATATTATGTATAATGACTTCATATACTTAATAGATATATTTCCAGGAAAAATGTGCAAGCCTTTTTAAGCACGTAAGTGTCACAAAGCACAACAGGTGTGTATTTAGATAAGTTAGTGTTACAGTGTGTAGAGGATATATATACATCCCAGGAGTTGTACATATATTTGTACACTGTATAGCTTAGCTAGATCAGTTCATCCTAATCTACTGGCAGGCAGGTGATTGTGCTATTTAAAGACGTTATTACAGGCATAGACACCCAGCAGTTACAATATTTAAAGGAATTTTTAATTTTTTAAATTTTTATTTAACCATCATTAAAATCACTGCTCCTGATGCAGGAGCAGTGATTTTAATGATGCTTAAATAATAAAAAGAAAAATATGAAAAATTCCTTTAAATATTGTACCTGCTGGGTGTCTATAGTATGCCTGTGAAAACGTCTTTGAGAACCCTGGTCTTGCCCGAGGGAACATGTATCAATGGAAAAAAGTTTTAAAAATGGTAGTTTTTTCTGGAGCAGGACTCCTGAAAAAACAACCGTTTTTTAAACTTTTTTCCATTGATACATGTTCCCTGGGTCAAGACCCGGGTTCTCAAAGACGTTTGACAACAATAACTTGCATTTTAGGCTTTAAAATGAGCACTTTTGAATTCGAACGTTCGAGTCCCATAGAGGTCAATGGGGTTCTAAATGTTAGCACGAACGATCGGTCCGTTCGAAGGTTCTGGTGCATCCCTAATCATGAGCGGTTACAAGCCTTCGCCACACTTTTTTTCTTCCTGTCGTTATGGTACAGATCTTATTTTCATCTGTCCAAAGAATGCTTTTCCAGAACTGGTCTGGCTTTATTAGAAGTGTTTTGCCAAAGTCTAATCTGGCTTTTCTATTCTTAAGGCTTTTGAAAGGTTTGTATCTTGTGGTGAACCCTCTAAATTTGCTCAAGTGAATTCTTCTGTTAATTGTTGACTGACAATGATACGCCCACCTTCTGGAGAGTTTCCTTCACTAGTCTGGATGTTGTGAATGGGTTTGTATTTACCATAGAGAGGATCCTGAGATCATTCACCACTGTTGTGGAATTCAGCTTCAAGCTGGGTATATATGTTCATTTTTCTTTCGTTCAACCAGTGGGTTGAAAGACAAAGGGAAAAACTAAACTGACCGATCACTGCATCAAAACAACAATATGTGATGTTGGGATTTTCCCCTACTGTGCTATTGTATTATGAAAAGGGGAGAGGGGAATGGGGGGGGACTAGACCCCCCCCCCCACCAGAATACACTGATCTGTGCTTGCAAGCGCCAATTTCCAACAAGGCCGTTAGACACAAGCTCATCATTGGACCGGCTTCTGTTGAATAGACAGCATTACACATGTATCAAAAATCGCCTGGTTCCTGCTGAACCATACAACTTTCGGTATGCGTGTACTGGCCTTTAGCCTAGGGCCAGGAAGTTATGTTTGATGTTCAGTTTTGCTGTGCCCGAATGGTAAGGTTTGCTCCCCTTTTGGTAACAAAAGAAAAAAAATAATCTGTTGCTGGATTTTTCAGCTTTCTCAAGCTGCTAAAGTGCTCTGACTGTTGAGGCTATCCTACTATATATACGGTGTCCACATACATGTACCTTGTTATGCCACTTAGTTATACGTGCTCTATATACTGATTCTTGGGCAGTATAAATAAGGTTTAACCTTATTTATACCACTGTGTAGCTTATGGGGTCAGGGGAATGATTGCTTCTGCCAGAGTTTAATTAGAGAGATGTTTTTTTCGTGACATATTACCTTTAATAAAATCAATTACACATGTCTAAATACTACATTGGCTTTTGTCAGAAACTGGAAATATGGTTTAATATACATTGCCATAATAGCAGTTCAAATGCCAGCATCTGCAACACATTGAACGAAAAGATACTTGAGCTATAAATTGCATAAGAAGACTGCTTTAGCTAAACATGCCAAGTGATAATATTAGATCAATAAATTGCGATGTTGTTTTAGGGTCATGTAAATGAAATGCAAAATAATTACCTAAAGCAAAAGGCCACAATATAAAATTTAGTAAGGAATGGAACCTTCCACCATTAAAACGTACCATAATTGGAATACTTAAGCCTTCCAATAAAGTTTAATTAGTGCATAATTAAGACAAAGAGATGTGACTGAATGGTGATGTGAAATTATTTTACTAATTTAAGTAGATGGCCATGAAAACATATGTTGCATACTGAAGCCAAACAGAACAGAAGTAGGATTGGACAGTATTAAACGCTCCCTTGCACAGCTTTAGACATATCACTATGAGGTGTGTATAGAAAATGAATGGATCCTTTTGTATTTAAAAGTAAGTATTTTACATGCTTACATGCTCCATAACATGCTATATTATTACTGAAAAAATTCTAGTTTTAAGAAACGTTTTATGTAGTGTAGACTAGGGCTCCAAATTTTTGAGCTACTAGCCAGGCCTCAAGGAGTACTCGCCACCAGTTGCCCCGCGCAACCCCTACCATGTCCCGCCCAACACCTACCATGTCCTGCCCCTAATTCCACCCCTAGACATGCCCTCATAAATCTCATGAAATGACACCTAAATGTTTTATGCAGAATTAAGTTATAAAAATAAATAACAACAACAACTTTAT
Organism: Rana kukunoris; assembly: GCA_029574335.1. NCBI lineage: Eukaryota > Metazoa > Chordata > Amphibia > Anura > Ranidae > Rana > Rana kukunoris. The sequence continues at coordinate 219,352,227 of CM056052.1, forward strand.
CCATGCCCAAAAATGCAGACTGCCCACGTCTACCAATGCAGCATGTGTCCCCAGTGCAGCAAGAGTCCCCATTTTGCAGCCAGAGTCCCCCACAATTGCAGCCAGAGTCACCGCCGCCTGGTTGTTCAAACCGCGGTGAACATAACTTTCAATTCAATAGCTGTGTTCCCCAGCGCGTGCGTCATATACAGCCCCTCCCCACTTTTCCGGGAAACATTGATAGACAGATTACTCATCCAATCCTGGGATGGGTGATCTGTGTATCAAAGTGCCTGGACAAGGGGGAGGGGCTGTATATGATGCGCATGGCAGGGAACACAGCTATTGAATTGAAAGCTGTAATGCTCCCCACGCTCTGAACAACCAGACAGCAGCGACGGCGACTCTCCTCTCCTCGCTCACCCTCCCTGCTCCCAGGCAGCTCACACTCGCCAGCCCTCAAAATTTACTCGCAAAATGCGAGCAGGCGAGTGTAAATTTTGAGGGCTGGTGTAGACTAGAACCTAAAATATGACATATTTTCAGTTGTTTCACACTTTTTTGTTATGTATATAATTCCACATTTGTTAATTCATAGTTTTGATGCCTTCAGTGTGACTAAAATTTTCATAGTCATGATGCCGCGTACACACAACCATTTTTAAATGGTCTAGAAAAAAACAACGTTTTTTTTTTAACCCGATTATTGTTAAGCCTACACACGATCGTGAAAAAAAATGCTCTAGCAAATTGCAGTCATGTACAACGCGTATGACGGCACTATAAAAGGGGGAAGTTCCAGTCGGATGGCCCACCCTTGGGGCTGCTTTTGCTGATTTTGTGTTTGTAAAAGACGATTCGCGCTTTTCAGTCTGTTACAGCGTGATGAATGTGCCATCTCCATTACGAACGCTAGTTTTACCAGAATGAGCGCTCCCATCTCATAACTTGCTTCTGAGCATGCACGTTTTTTCACGTCGTTAAAGCCCACACACGACCATTTTTTACGACGTTAAAAACGACAACGTTAAAAACAACGTGAAAATTTAGAGCATGTTCTAAATTTTTAATTCTATTGTTTACGCTGTGAAAAATGCCCTGGAGCCCACACACGATTGTCTTTAATTACATTAAAATCCCGAAAAACGGTCGTGTGTACGCGGCATTACACTTAAAAAAAAAAAACTGTACAAAAAGCAGGGGTCGTCTTATACGCCGGGTCAGCTGCTCGAATGCCTGCTGGATGTGCGGTAATACTGTATATAGCTTTGGCTATATACAGTATATACCGCTTAGCCAATCCCATTGAGCGATGTATTCAAATGAATACAGAGCCTGCTCTGATTTGAGTAACAACCTCTGCCAATCCGAGCAGGCTACATACAGTAGCCTGCTCGGATTGCCTTTGAGAGTCAGAGAGGTGTGAGCTGATGATGTTACAGCCTCTGGCAATCCAAGTAGGCTTTGTATTCATTAATAGAATACATCGCTCGCTGTGATTGGCTCCAGCTCCAGCAAGAAGGAAGAAGAATATGGCTCTAGAAGGAAGAAATATGAAGTGTAGGGGGTCATCTTATACGCCCAGTCACCTTATACACCGCCAAATACGGGATCTATATAGATATATAGTGATATTGGGGGATGTCTAGCTCAGTAGAAGAAGCCAACAGGAACTTCAGTTTAAATGTGTGGTAGCCCACTTTTATTGAAAATAACAAAAATTAAAGTTCCTACATGCATGGGTTGCCCACACATGGGGTTCTTCTCCCAAAAATTACAACAAAAACGAAAATGCCAAGCCCCCTGGCTCTCAAGGCTCACTCAGCTTTGGTCGCAGTCCAAAGCTGCGCAGGCCCACCCCTAGCCTCTAGGAAGGGGCTTTCCTGACACTCCAGGCTTTCACACTCCTCCAAGACTCACGGTCCCCTCTGGTCCCCAGGACTCTCTCTTACAGTTGTCTCAGCTATGGTCTCCTCGGTCTGGTCCCTGTCAGCTGGCCCAACTCTCAGTCCACTGACCTGGAACCTCTCCAAAATGGAGTGCCGTATCAAGGTTATTGCCTGGGTTCTTAAACAGTAGCGCACCTCCATCCTATCTGCAGCAACTGCTCCACATAAACCCCTTTCCCACCCCCTCTGAGCTATGCTTAGCTCTGCCTTATAACAGGTGTGTGCACCTGGACACACACAACCTGCAGAATCTCTGGAAAGCTTGGACACAAGACTGAAGACTCCATCCCTCTCAATGCTCTTTGAAGTCTTCAAGTTTCCAGCCCCAACCCAGACTTACAAAATTCAGAGAAAACATAAAGCAAGAAATCTTGTTACATAAGTTTTACATGTACATCTGCTGTCTTCATCTTTCTAGACTCATAAGAAAGTGCACATCGTGTTACAAATATTTATTCCGGTTTCAGCAGTGGGTGTGGAGTCTGGGCATATACTGTGACAGCCGATTTGAGAAAAGGCACACACCCCCTCTGTGCATAGACAGAGGAATAAAGAAACTTGCAGAGTTGTGATGTAAATAGACAAGCTCTCTGCTAATCTGTGTCTCAGTTACCTCCCTGACACAAATTTCCAGTTGATTTTTTTATCTCCTTGTCCCTGTCGGAGAGCTTGTCGGAAATTATCATTCTGATAACAGAGCAATGGAGCAGCAGAAAGACACAGGACTTAGGGCTTTGGGGATATAGATAAGTAAACACTGTAGATATATGTGCCCGGTCAGATTTCATCAATTAGGTTTACATCCACTTTAAACAAGCTGCTAGTAGGCTTCAGCATTTATTGAAGCTTGTTGAATGCCTACTGAAGCCTGCTAGGAGCTTGCTTAAAGTGACAATCAGCACTCCCATTAGGATCTGTGTTCCACATTTGCAAACTGGAGTTGAAAGGTACTTTAACCACCCTCTCCCCGGCCGGAAGGTTTACCCAGTTCATAACCAGGCCATTTTGGGCAATTCAGCACTGCTTTATTTTAACTGGTAATTGCATGGTAATGCGACTGTACGCAAACAATATTTATATATTTTTTTTACACAAATGGAGCTTTATTTTGATGAGATTTGATCACCACTGTTTTTTATTATTATTATTATTATTATTATTATTATTATTATATATTTGAAAAAGACCAAACATTTAGAAAAAATGTTTTTTCTTTTCTGCTATAAGACCCCTTTCACACTGGGTGTTTTTCATGTGCTTTTGAACAAAAAAAATACCACCTGAAAAACGACTCCCCTACAGCCTCCGTGTAAGAGCCCGAGTGCTTTAACACTGGGGTGGTGCGTTTGCAGGAAGTTAGAAAAAGTCCTGCAAGCAGCACCAAAAAGTGTGTATGTGAATATATTGCGCTAAACTGACAAGAAAGAAAAAAAAATATATATATATATATATATGTGAGGCAGCCCACACAACAGTGAAAATGTGTACAAAATATAAAATAAAAGTGCAGCACCAGTGAAAAAAAAGTTCCTTTTGAAAAAGGGGCTAGTAAATCTTAAATTACCATTAGTGACAAATAGGTCATATATAACCTGTATATGACACCATAAGTGGCAAATGTGAAACAAATCAATGAATAAACTCCGTGAAATAATGAAATAATGTTGAATATATCTCATATATAAGTCCATATAGTTAAAATGAAATATTTGCTTCAGATAAGTGCATTCAAACAAATCTTGAAGAGGAAAGATTGGATTGGGTACTTCTTACCGAATGGAGTAGACCCACAGCTCACCTTACGGTGGGGGGTCCAATGAGCTTTGTTGGGCCGAATGCCCTCCTGGGTCACCGTGTCTCCTTATGGACGCCTAGATGTATATCTTGAATTCAGCAACCAGCGATCAACCAGGAAACTCCAAAGGTATGTGTAGGGATCAACTCTCATAGTAGTCCAATCATAAAAAATGAGAAAAAGGAGGACACCTCCTCATAGTGTAAAAGTGTTTTTTATTGTAAAAAACACACTAAAAACAGAAAAATGTAAAATCCAAAATTGCACATAGAACCACAATTGGTTTCAAAAAGAGAACGTCCAAAAAAACGTAATTCAATCAAACCTCCTTTGCAAGCATATAAGAGCAGAAAAAAGATCACAAATAATGATACCAAATGTGCATTGGATGAGACACGGTGACCCAGGAGGGCATTCGGCCCAACAAAGCTCATTGGACCCCCCACCGTAAGGTGAGCTGTGGGTCTACTCCATTCGATAAGAAGTACCCAATCCAATCTTTCCTCTTCAAGATTTGTTTGAATGCACTTATCTGAAGCAAATATTTCATTTTCACTATATGGACTTATATATGCGATATATTCAACATTATTTCATTATTTCACAGAGTTGATTCATTGATTTGTTTCACATTTGCCACTGCAAGCAGCACCGTCCCTGCCATTGAAATTAATGGGAACTGCCGTTGAAGCGCCTGCAAAGCGCTTCGGCACCAGCACCTTGCTGGTGCTTTTAACCCATTATTCAGCCGCTAGCGGGGGTTAAAAATGCCCCCCACCCCAGTGTGAAAGTAGCCTTAAACATATCCAATAAAATGTTTAAAAATACATAAATAATTTTTTCATACATTTGGGCCAACATATCTATGGTAAAAAACAAATCCCAATAAGTTTATATTGATTGGTTTGCATAAAAGTTATAGCATCTACAAACTATTAAACTGTTATAGCATCTACACTACTAATGGCAGTGATCAGTGGCTTTTATTGGAACTGCAATTGGGCGGCAGACAATCTGACACTAACGGACGCTGGGGGGAACGGACTAACTGACATCGCCAATGACACTAATACAGTGAACAGTGTTAATGCTATACACTGTCACTGAACTTATGACACTGACTGGAAAGGGGTTAACATCTAGGGTAAGCAAGGGGTTAAATGTGTGCATAACAATCTGCAATGTGCGTATTATGTGTTTTTTTTTTTTTACTAAAGGATCTGTTTCTTATCCCGGTTTTGCAGGGATAAGAAATAGAGAGATTGTTTCCGCTGTACAGATCCCTGTGGTAATTGTCAACACAGGGCTGTGAATGGCTGATCAGCAGGTCCCAGAGCATGCATGCCCTCTAAACCCAGAAACAGGCAGCGATGTACCAGTATGTCGCTTTGCCTGTACAGGCCGCCTGTCCATAATGTATTGTGAACAGGCAGTCTGCAAGTGGTTAAAGGCTTTAACAAAGCTTGCTGGTCACACTACTCTTAAACAAGACGATAAAGATCATTACAATTCACAGATTGATGACTAGTATGATAACTGGAGGAGGGAGGACTGGGGAAAGGTTTCTTCTTGTCCACTGCAGACTTGGATGACATAAATTCTTCAACATGCTCTTCTCAGGCAGAGAACACAGTTGAAAGACTGATTTAAATAACATAAATTTTTTTAAATGGTTGCTTTATATTGTGACAAATAATGTATTAATCCACATATTTTTCAATGGTCGGCTTTACCTGCAGCAAACAATCAGAAATCAAATTGTACTTCAAGTAGCCGAAAAAGCCTTTGCACGGTGCTGATAATAAAATATATACAGTATATATGCAATTGTTATCAGTCTCCAGTTTGGCTTCCATATAACATGTACTGTAACTATTCAGTAACCCAGACAACAGAAAAGCCACCTAATAATATAACAAGAGTGTGTGTAATGTAAAATGATAGCATAGAAGCAGAGTGTCCAGGAGTGTGTCCTTGGCTCCCTTCACTTGTAAAGGTGTAGGGCCAGATTTACGTAGCGCGGTTTAAATTTCCGCGGGCGTAACGTAGCTCTGATACGCTACGCGGCCGTAAATTAGCGAGGCAAATGCTGTATTCACCAAGCTAAGTTATGGCGGCGTAGCGTAAATGGGCCGGCGTAAGCCCGGGTAATTCAAATGTGGATGAGGTGGGCGTGTTATATTTAAATGTGTTGTGACCCCATGTTTTTTAAGTTTTTTTTTTTAACTGCGCATGCGCCGTCCGTGGACATATCCCATGCTTCAAATTATGATGCTAAGATGCATTGGTTTCGACGTGAACGTAATTGACGTAAAGCCCCATTCACGGACGAGTTACGCAAACGACGTCAATTCTGAAAAATTTGACGCGGTCCCGACGTCCATACTTAACATAGGATGCGCCATCTTTTTGGTGGTTTATCTTTACGTAAACGGCGTAAATTCACTGCGTCAGCCGGACGTACTTTCGTGAATAGGCGTAGATTTACATATTCTAGGCGTAAATCAGCGGGAACACCCCTAGCGGCTATCTTAAAAATGCAGTTAAGATATGACGGCGTAATACAATTACGCTGCTCGTATCTTAACTCAATCCCGGCGTATCTTGTTTTCTGAATACAGAAAAAAGATATGCCGGCACATTTAAGAAGAAGTTACGCGGCTTATCTAGAGATAAGCTGCGTAACTTCTTACTGAATCTGGCCCGTAGGGTTTATTCTCAATGTACGAACTTCAAATTACCAGCAAAGTCCTAGCTTAAAATAACTATCCACCTGATGATATGGCAGTTTCACAAACAAATCTTTACAAATGACCCATTTCGACAAAGCTTATATAGAAGACCACAAAATGATTTGCAGTTCACTGTGTAACCAAAAACTGGTTTATATAAAAAGGACCATATAAAGCAAACCAATCCTTATTGGATGGAGTCAGGAAGCATTAGATAGAAGAAATTTCTATAAATGCTTGTGGTTTCAATGTCAACTATAAAAACTCAACTATAACATTTTGAGTGTCAATTACCGTTTTTATCGGCGTATAAAAAACACTTTTTCCCCTGAAAACAGAGGACAGACAGTGCTTGGGTGTTATACGACGATACCATGTTTTACCAACAGGGGGCAGGGATCAGGCAGTCCGCCCCGGGAGCCACCAATTAAGGGGATGTCAGGCCAGCCGCCCTGCCTCCCCTGCCCCTGGGACAGTGCTGCCTGCATAGCCTAAAGTTGATTAAAAAAAAAAATCACTTGCCAGCCCCTTCTCCTACACTGCTCCTCCTGTGTCAGTGTCATTATAAAATAAAGCTTGTAAATATCTCAATAGCTCAGTTTTTCTGGCTGCTCTCCTCCTCCCGCTCCTCCTCCTAGCTTTAGTTTGGAGAAGGAGAGCGGTCACATGACCATCTATGTAATGTCAGAGAGAGCAGTCATGTGACCAGGTCAATGGAAAAAAAAGCTATTGAAGTATATGGAAGCTTCATTTTACAATATGAGTGACACAGGAGGAGCAGTGTGGAAGGGGCAGGCAGTTATTTGTTTTTTAACTGTAGAGAATGTCGGCAGCGCTGTCCCAGAGGGTCTCCTAGGAGTGGTGGAACGGGGCTGTGTACTGGGGAGGGAGGCTGTGTACTGGATGGGGGGTCTGTGTACTGTACAGGGGGAGGGGGTTGTGTACTGGGGAGGGGGGCTGTGAAAAAAAAAAAGTTTTCCTTAATTTTCCCTCTTAAAATTTGGGTGCGTGTTATACGCCTGTGCGTGTTATACGCCCATAAATGCAGTACTTTTTTCTCCAGTAACATGTTCCACTTTAAAAAGGAGAATTCCACAATTTGTAATAATACTAATAATACAGTAATAAAAATGCACCTATATTTACAAAAACACAAATGTGCATTTTTTATTTGTTTTTGCAAAGCACGGCATCTGTGATCAATGACTACGGCTTCTGCAGACCATCATCCATCTCAAGTCTATACCAAGGAAGAAGTATCAAAAGGACATTTAAGGCACTTCTGCTTCATTGAGAACCACAGTTCTTCTGCTACAGTAGTAGATGAGACTTTCATCTACAACAGCAGGTGGAGTCACATACAGCCATTCAAATTTGACAAGGACCCCTGCATTCCAGATCTGTGTGTACTTGTTTGGGGGAGGGAGCAGCAATCTGAGTATTGAAGATTGTTGACTCTGCCCATGTTTGTGTCAAAAGTTGGGTGCAACTTGAAACATGGTCAGAAAAGTGAAGTTGGCAACTGATGCTATGGTCAAAATATAAAATAGTACAGTCTGGTGGCTAGCAACCAAAGAAATTCTTGAGAAAATAAGGACAACATCAAAAAGTTGATAGCCAAGAGAGCACCTCTTAATTGAAAATGGTTAATATAAAATTATTAATATAATAAACGTTCTGCAAATACAATCCTTTTAACTGTTTAAATATTATCTTTGTGCTCATTCAAAATCATACTTTTGACTTAGCCAATCATACTACGTTACCCATCAATCGTAGCGCAGCAGCACAAGAGTACAAGAGTACAAGTGAAATGGGGGCATGATAATTCTGTTGGACACACCTGATGTCCCACTGCAAGTATTATAACAAGTGCCGACTTGTAGTTTAGAGCGGGGACAAGCACCTCCAGGTGACAACTGTGCTCCTGTAAAAAGGCTGGTGTCACCAAGTGAAAAAAAGGCCTTGCGACTCAATCAGGATTTAAGCAAAGCAGACAACATTGACAGTAACCGGTGATGTAGGCCAGTGCGAATTCCAGTTGAAGGAATCTTCTGATTTGCGTTCCTGCTGCGATGAGCAGCCAGCACTTTGTGTGCGTCCAGCAGCAATCACCACAAGCAACTGCTGGCTACGCGGAGAGCCACAAATAGTTTAGGAACTTTTGGCATTCTTTTTTATTGGGACTGGGAGCCCCACCTAGCTGCTTGCAGCAGCAGCTTGATTCAGAAAATTCCTGCCACTGCAAATCACACTGACCTGAATCACCAGTATGAATGTAACCTAAAGGTTAAGAACGACAGGAAAGAAAAGTGACATAGGTAACACTACAGCTGGGGTGCCCAACCAGTGGCCCGCGGAGCCCTCTGATGTGGCCTGCGAATTCCTGCTCTGGGATGGCAGGTTGGCAAGCCCAGATCACGGGTTGCCGACCAGTGTGTGCTCTATTGGACTTTTTTCCGCCAGAATTTAGAAAGAGAACATGTTCCCTTTTTTTTTTCCTCGAAAATCACGTTTCTCTGCAGGGAACATGCATGCTCAGAATCAAGTCGCCGCATGTTTGGAAGCATTGAACTTAATTTTTCTCGGCTCGTCATAGTGTCATACATCACCGCGTTCTTGACGGTCGGAATTTGGTGTGACAGTGTGTATGCAAGACAGCTTGAGCGGAATTCCATCGGAAAAATCCGTCACAGTTTATCCCGATGGAAAATCTGATCGTGTGTACAAGGCATTAGAACAAAGCCCACCAGCGCCAAGCCGTCACCCACTGACAGGCACTTCCATCTTCACCCAGTCTTCCTTACGGGTTCTCATCATCTGGCCATCTGATTGGCCGGACCGCATTAACATCAATGCCATGGACCGTGGCACATTGCTCTAAAGGGACAGCACGTGTATACCGTCTCCATGGACGAGCACATGCGCTGGTGGCGTCACTGGCTGCATGCAGTGTGAATATCTCCTAAACTGTACAGGTTTAGGAGATATTCAATGTACCAACTGGTACGCCTTTTTATAGGTTTACATGTAGGCACAAGTGCCAAAAAGGGTTTACTTATACTTTTTTTTTTTTTTTTTTAACAAAAAGGACAGGTTTACTTCTACTTTAAGTGTATGATTTGTTAGGTATGCTTAGAGATCCAATCTCACCCATCTGTGATCCTGCAAAACGAGCACACCACAGCAATTTACCTCTACGCCTCCAATGGTTTCCTTTAGTAAATCAGGTCCGCTACGTGTGGCAAGTGTTATATTCTGAAGTACAATATAAAACAAACATTCATGCTAAACAACAATTAAGACATTGTTCACTTTAACTGACCCTAGTGAAGTCGGTTCATGTTTTTATGAATACATTATACCATACAGAGCAGTGAAGTGATTTAATAAAGATTTTATGAGACTTTCTGCTCAGCAGCCACACTGCTGGAATTCTGCCACTACGGAGGAAAACAGCAATTGTGTCAGCCAGCTTCTCTTTTCACACAGTGGCTGAGAGGTTCACGCTGTGTCTTTTCACACCTTCATGGATCACAGAAACCCTGAGCGCTGTACTTTATGTCACATACAAACAGGTGCAAAGCAGAAAAGCAGCAGTGGCTTCTATAGGGTATAATCAGCTTTGCGGCAAGGCAATCAAAGCCTGGGGTATTCTTCTGAAAGTAGCCATGGAAAGCAGCCAGCACACTGATTTCTCTCATGACAGTCGAGCCCTTTTATGAACATATTAAAGCCGCAGTCCGTGACAATCAGTTAAAATTGCTGACCTCGGCATAACTAACAGAAGCTGCTCTAAATGGTAAAAGAACCATCTACAGTAAGAGATACTTGGCTTTTCAGCAGGTCCCTGGAGAAGATATGAAGTTATGATTTATTTGCCAGAAGCCAAGATATACTATTGTGATGTACAGCAACTGGAAGCGAGCTGACAATAAAAAATTGCTCTCTTTTACACAGTTTAAAACGAATCCCAAATGACCTAACTAAATCATATATTAAATGAAAATTGTGAAAAGACCAAGTATAAAAAGACATGGATCTAGGGGAAAAAAATCATTATTTAGTAATGAATGGTAACCATCTATGCAGTCATTGCGGGATTGAAGAAGTCTACGTAAGAACTGGAAAATATCCTCAAATCGGGAGGCAGTTCGGAGTATAAATTAACCACTTCCCCTTTAGAGCAATTGTTTTTTTTTTATTCTTCACACATTTCCACACATTAAAAAAATCAGAATTACTTTAAACCACCAAAAGATTATATATTTTTAAACAGCAGAGGCCTTGTAGAATCAAAAGAATAGTTGCACGATAATTTGATCAACCATTTATCAAATCTATATTTTCCTTAAAAAATACATTAATATGTTCACACAAAATAAACAATGAGGTTGTGTTGAGTAAATAGATAATGACAAATATGTCAAGCCTCATAACTGCATTCACCTGTTAAATGGTTACCATACTCAAAATTATCAGTAGGTGATACTTGTACATGAATTTATAGCCTATTAGTTTAAAGTAGGGTTGTCCCGATACCACTTTTTTAGGACCGAGTACAAGTACCGATACTTTTTTTCATGTAGTCGCCGATACCGAATACCGATACTTTTTTTTAAATGTCATGTGACAGTTTTCAAACCACAATGCAGACTAAGGATATTTTCTTTAGAATTATGAAGAATTTTAACTCAAGACATTATAAAAGAATAAAAACGAGTAAAAATTAATAAAAAAAAATGATTTGCTTGTCACGCAGTAGTAAAAAGAATTTTCACAGAACATGATAAATACAAAAAAAGTATTCTATTTAGGTATCGGGAGCATTTGTGCGAGTACAAGTACTCCCGCAAATGTGTGTGTGCGTGGGACAACAGAGGCGCTCTTACGTTTTTTTCGTAACTTATTTTTTACTGAAACATATTACATGCCAAGCCTCCCCAAGTGATAGCACTGGGCAGGTGACAGGTACTGTTTATGGCGATGTCTCCCCTACCCTCTGTTCCAACTGATCAACTACAGACTTGTACATATCGTTTTTTTTACTTTCTAGCTGGGATTTTGACAACTCTGCGCTGGAAGTGCTCATAGGTGAGCACTTCCAATTCACATTTATGCAGAGGACATCGGAAAATAGAAATTCCTCCATTTTCTTTTGCTTTTCCTCCTGACATTTGCAGTGGTCCCAGGATCCATGGTGGTGCGGTAAAGCCTGTGAACCACAGTAGAAGCGATAATTTTCACGCAAAAGCCTGTCTGTATAAAAAAGACACAAACGTAAACTTGCTACTGCAACCATGAGCTAGTTTTAACCACTTGAGATCCTGGATGTTTAAGACACATTCAAAGAGCTCAAGTCGTTAGTAATGCATAACAAGCTATAACTTTATTTTTATAAACGGATGTAAAGTTAGACTTATTGCTGCTGAGGTACTTACCATTTTTAATGTGTGTCTTTCTTGCCAAGTCTGTCATTCCTTTCTGTCTGCTTGTTAAAATTCTTTATCATTTGTTTACTCTTTGAGAGTGGCTACGTTCCCGTTGATATATTTGTCAGTTTTTACCATTAAAAAGTTTACTGCATTAACACCATTCCTGCGCTCTCTGTGTTTCACATTCTGTGGTTACATTCCCTTTCAAAGGCCCATGGAGCCACCCACACATACACACTCCCTGCTGAAATACCATAATTGCCTTTGCATACACACACTGGCAGCCCTGAAGCCCAGACAACTGCTTTTGCCTCTCAAATGTAATAGATAATAATTGCATCTCCTGAGGACAGAGTACGGTGACGGGGATGATGGAGTACGTAGAACTGACAAGGGTAATAAATTGATGTGTTCAGTACATGCTTCCTGATAGGAAGTTCAGGGAAGCACTGCTGAGTGATCCTGAGACAGCAACGGTGATAAATGTGTAAATGCTTTACCACAAATATTTTTTTGAGCATATTACTGTGGCATATTAACCACTTAAGGACCGCCGCACGCCTATGTACGTCCACAACATGGCTCGTACAGGCACAAGGGCGTATATTTACGTCCTCGCCTTTGTGCGGTTCGGGGGTCCGATCGGGACCCCCTCCGTGGCGTGCGGCGGTCCCCCTGGCTCTGGGAGCGATCGCCGACGGGCAGGCGGATGTCTGTTTTTTTCGCCCCCCTGTGATCGCTCCCAGCCAATGGGAGCGCTCTCCCTTTGTGTCAGTTCCTCCTCCTGTGTTTACACAGGAGGAGGAAATGATGTCATCTCTCATCGCAGCGGTGTTTCCCACCGCTGCTGATGAGAGAAGACATCCACAGTAAGTGTGCACCAAAACAACACTGACACACACACACACATAGGCACATTAACCCCTTGTGATCACCACCCCCCACCCCCCTGTCACAGTGTCACTGAATGCAGTGATCTAATCACTGCATTTAGTGTCAGTGTGACAGGCAGTGTGAAAGTTAGTTAGTGTTAGGTTCAGGATAGCCCCCGTACCCCCCCTAATAAAGTTTTAACCCCCTGATCACCGCCCTAGTTAACCCTTTCACTCCCTATTGCCAGCGTCACTAAGCGATCATTTTTCTGATCGCTGTATTAGTGTCGCTGTTCCCGCTAGGTAGCTAATTTTTTTTTTTATTGTGATTTTTTTTTTTTACTCAAGACATGTGGCTGAATTAATTTTGGCCTAAATGTTTTACTAAAATTTAGTTTATTTGATTTTTTTTATAACAAAAAGTAAAAAATAGTGATTTTTTTCAAAATTGTCGCTCTATTTTAGTTTATAGCGCAAAAAATAAAAATCGCAGAGGCGATCAAATACCACCAAAAGAAAGCTCTATTTGTGGGAAGAAAAGGACGCAAATTTTGTTTGGGAGCCACGTCGCACAACCGCGCAATTGTCTGTTAAAGCAACGCAGCCCCGAATTGTAAAAACACCTTGGGTCATTTAGCAGCATACGTGTCCGGGTCTTAAGTGGTTAAAAGAGAAATATGTTGTTGTTTTTTTTTTTTGACAGAATCATAATTACCTAGGTGATCAGACTGATGCTGCATCTGTCCGCCGGCGCCTCTACACTGAAAACCAAGCCAACGAACACCACCAATGGCTCAGTTCTCTGCTCTACCCCCTGTTCACTTTTCGTTGGCCTGTGGAGGAGTGGGGAGTGGCCGTCTCAGGCTCTCAGAGGCTCGCTGAAAGCCTGAGACGGGTGTCCGTCCAGGCACCTGGCGGATCCCAACTTTATTGTTGTGATGACACAGTGCAGAGAAGGGCAACCAAACTGATAAGAGGCATGGAGGAACTCAGCTATGAGGAAAAATTAGAGGAACTGAATTTATTCACTCTTGAGAAGAGGATATATAAGGGGTCCATATAGTGAATTTGGTGTTGAGTTATTCACTTTACGGTCAACACAAAGGACAAGGGGGCATTTTTTACGTTTAGGGAAAAAGAGATTTCATCTCCAAGTACGGAAAGGTTTCTTCACAGTAAGAGCTATGAAAATGTGGTATAGAGGTGGTTCTAGCTAGCTTAGTAGATTGCTTTAAGAAAAAGGTCTGGATACTTTCCTAAATAATAATATTTCATAATATAACTGGGTACTAACATCAATAGGTAAAATTGATCCAGGGAAAATCCGATTACCTCTCGGGGATCAGGAAGGAATTTTTTCCCCTCCTGTAGCAAATTAAAATCATGCTCTGCTGTTTTTTTTTTTGCCTTCCTCTGGATCAACTGTGGGTATGGAGTTGGGTATATGGGATTGTACGATATTTTTTTTATGGTTGAACTAGATGGACTTCTGTCTTTTTTCAACCAGACAAACTATGTAACTATGCAACTCCTGTGATCCATAGAAGTACAACCAAACAAGCTCAGGCTGGACTTCTCCTTTAATATATTGAGCAGTAAAAAAAAAAGAGTATTTAATACTACCTTTAGATATATAACACCACCAATTATTGCAGCTATGCATTCATTAAAAAGCTAGGTCTTGATATCAGCCATCTCTAGAAGGCAATGACAGGAGAAAGGTGAATGTAACAGAGGAATTACATCCTCAGTCTGCTGCTGCTCCTTCATTGTCCCAGCATCAAGCTGAGGTTGGGTTAAGGACCAAAATGTGTTACTACTGCTTTAGCATTTATACAAGTTTGTCCTGCACTTTATTCAGGTCAGGAAGACAGTAAGTGGTTCTTTAATGTATCTCAATGACCAATATAAAGAGTCGGGAGACAAAAGAGAAGGACCAGCGCTACACTTTCCCTACTCAAGTGCAGATTTGCACACTGGAAGAGGTGAAATGCAAGTTCCAGCTCACTATTTGTTGACTACTTTGATGCTTGGTGTTCATGATTATATGTTTAACCACTTGCCTACTGTGCACCTACACCCCCTTCCTGCCCAGACGAAATTTAAGCTTCCGGCACTGCGTCGCTTTAACTGACAATTGCGCGGTCGTGCGACATGGCTCCCAAACAAAATTGGCGTCCTTTTTTTCCCACAAATAGAGCTTTCTTTTAGTGGTATTTGATCACCTCTGCGGTTTTTATTTTTTGCGCTATAAACAAAAATAGAGCGTCAATTTTGAAAAAAATGCAATATTTTTTACTTTTTGCTATAATAAATAACCCCAAAAATATATAAAAAAAATATTTTTTTCCTCAGTTTAGGCCGATACGTATTCTTCTACATATTTTTGGTAAAAAAAAATAAAAAAAAATTAGCGTTTATCGATTGGTTTGCGCAAAATTTATAGTGTTTACAAAATAGGGGATAGTTTATGGCATTTTTTTTTTTTTTACTATTAATGGCGGCGATCTGTGATTTTTTTATTGGGACTGCGACGTTATGGCGGACACTTCGGACACGTTTGTGACATTTTTGGGACCATTTACATTTATACAGTGAACAATGCTATAAATATGCATTGATTACTGTATAAATGTGACTGGCAGTGAAGGGGTTAACCACTAGGGGGCGGGGAAGGGGTTAAATGTGTGTCCTATGAGTGTTCTAACTGTAGGGGGAGGGGGGGGTGACTGGGGGAGGTGACCGATTGTGTCCCTATGTACAAGGGACACAACCGCTCTCCTCTCTCCCTGACAGGGACGTGGAGCTCTGTGTTTACACACAGAGCTCCACGTCCCCGCTCAGTTACTGAGCAATCGCGTGTGCCCGGCAGCGATCGTTGCCGCGGGCACTCGCACGGGATCCCCGCAGAGCGGCGGGTGCGCGCGCGCGCCCGCCCGCGGCTTTAAGAAGACATCACGTCATATGACGTGATGTCAGAACAATGGAGTCCTCCGCCCGCCGTCAATTGACGGTGGGCGGAGGACAAGGTTAAAGGGGTAGTAAAGGTTCGTTTTTTATTTTCTAAATAGGTTCCTTTAAGCTAGTGCATTGTTGGTTCACTTACCTTTTCCTTCGATTTCCCTTCTAAATGTTTTTTTTCCTTTGTTTTCTTTGTCTGAATTTCTTCCTTCTCAGTAAGCTGACTAACTACCGCTCGCTCGGATGATGGTGTGAAGTTTACTGAGGAGAAACAGGAAGTGAGAAATTCAAACAAAGAATCCGCTATAGGGAACTTCCATCATATCTGGTCGTCATGCCCATTCGCACAAACTTTTTGGTTCAACATGCTCTAACGGCATGACCCCAGCTTGAAATGGCACAGCGTGCCCTTTCAGGACGGCGCATGCGCGAATGAAGGCGTGGCTCGGGGAAATTGAAAATATCTCCGAGACCGTGAAGGTCTTGGAGATATTGCAAGCACCTACAGGAAAGCCTTAATCTAGGCTTACCTGTAGGTGTAAGTTGTCCCTGAGGGTTTACTTCCTCTTTAAACTTTAAGTATAGGTTTACTAATTATATGGTTTCTTTACAGTTAACAATTGTAACGTACAAGTCAGTTTATTGATTTTCTGGGATTTCATTCTAAGTATGGCATAAATAGTCAGCTCTTCCTCAAGCGCACAAGCTTCTCCCGACTCACTGATGCTCGCTATTCCAATGTTTTTAAACATGTTTAGTTCATACTTGGACATTCGTTTACAATTTACCGCATACATGTATATACACTTGTTCACCCCAAGAAAACTTTAGACAGCTCCGGCGGGCGAGTTGTCTTCCTTGCACGATACAGCGTGTCCCCAAATGGGGTGTCTGGGGGAGCTAGACAATAACCCCACCTTCTGCATAACTCTTGGAATAGAATACATTTTTCCTCCATGTTTACTACTATAGCTGTCTATCCTATCTTCTGTAATGTCTCTACAGAAATTTTAACCACTTAAAGACCCCTTCACGCCAATATATGTTGGCAGAAAGGCACGGCTGGGCACAAGCACGTACCTGTAAGAGCTCTTTAACCACTTTCCCACCGCGCCATAGGCATTTTACTGCTACGGCGCGGCGGGGTTACCTCGGGACGACGTCCCTGGGACGTCGTCCTTCACTTTCGTGATTGCGCGTCCCCTGGGACGCGCTCACGAAAGTGTCCGTGCTCGCCGGGTCTAGAAGACCCGGCGCATCACGGAGCACGGTAAATTGCCGCTGATCGCGGCCGTTTACCACGTGATCGCGCCGTCAAATGACGGCGCGATCACTTGTAAACAAACCGGCGTCATTTGATGACGCCGGTTCCTCCCTCTCCTCCCTCTCCGCTCTGTACAGTGTGCGAGGAGAGGGGGGGGGGAGCGGGGTGTCAGCAGCTGAGCTGTGGCTGGATCTGTGACAAATGCAGTCACAGATCCAGCCATCCCTCAAAACATCCCAGCTCTGCCATCCCCCCAGTACCCTGCAATCCCCAGTACCCTGCAATCCCCAGTACCCTGCAATCCCCAGTACCCAACAATACTCAGCAATCCCCCAGTACACAACAATACCCCAGTACCCAACAATACCCCAGTACCCAACAATACCCCAGTACCCAACAATACCCCAGTACTCAACAATACCCCAGTACTCAACAATACCCCAGTACTCAACAATACCCCAGTACTCAACAATACCCCAGTACTCAACAATACCCCAGTACTCAACAATACCCCAGTACTCAACAATACCCCAATACTCAACAATACCCCAATACTCAACAATACCCCAATACTCAACAATACCCCAATACTCAACAATACCCCAATACTCGGCAATACCCCAGTACTCGGCAATACCCCAGTACTCGGCAATACCCCAGTACTCGGCAATACCCCAATACTCAGCAATACCCCAATACTCAGCAATACCCCAATACTCAGCAATACCCCAATACTCCAGTACTCAACAATACCCCAGTACTCAACAATACCCCAGTACTCAACAATACCCCAATACTCGGCAATACCCCAATACTCGGCAATACCCCAATACTCGGCAATACCCCAATACTCGGCAATACCCCAATACTCCAGTACTCAACGATACCCCAGTACTCGGCAATACCCCAGTACTCCAGTACTCGGCGATACCCCAATACTCGGCAATACCCCAATACTCGGCAATACCCCAATACTCGGCAATACCCCAATACTCCAGTACTCAACGATACCCCAATACTCGGCAATACCCCAGTACTCCAGTACTCAACGATACCCCAATACTCAGCAATACCCCAATACTCGGCAATACCCCAATACTCGGCAATACCCCAATACTCGGCAATACCCCAATACTCGGCAATACCCCAATACTCCAGTACTCAACGATACCCCAATACTCGGCAATACCCCAATACTCGGCAATACCCCAATACTCGGCAATACCCCAATACTCGGCAATACCCCAATACTCGGCAATACCCCAATACTCGGCAATACCCCAATACTCGGCAATACCCCAATACCCTGCATGATACTTTGCAATACCCCAATACTCTGCAATACCGCCTATGGGGATTTTTAGGTAGCAAAGTTTGGCGCCATTCCATGAGCGTGCGCAATTTTGAAGGGTGACATGTTGGGTATCTATTTACTCGGCGTAACTTCATCTTTCACATTATGAAAAAAAATTGGGCTAACTTTACTGTTTTGTTTTAAGCACAAAAGTTTTTTAAAAAACACGCGTTCAATACATTTCTGCGAAAATACCGTGGGAGATAAAAAGTTGTAACGGCCGCCATTGTATTCTCTAGGGTCTTTGCTAAAAAAGCATATATAATGTTTTGGGGTTCTATGTAATTTTCTAGCAAATAAATGATGATTTTTCCATGTAGGAGAGAAATGTCAGAATTGGTCTGGGTGTTCCAGAACGCCTGATGGCGCTCCCTGCATGTTGGGCCTCTGTATGTGGCCACGCTGTGTAAAAGTCCCACACATGGGGTATCGCCATACTCGGGAGGAATAGCAGAATGTGTTTTGGGGTGTAATTTGTGGTATGCATATGCTGTGTGTGAGAAATAACCCGCTAATATGACAGAAACAAGATTTTTTTATTTTTTTTTACAGAATTTTCAGTCGTTTTTCTTTTATAGCGCAAAAAATAAAAAACCCAGAGGTGATCAAATACCACCAAAAGAAAGCTCTATTTGTGTGAAAAAAAGGACAAAAATTTCAAATGGGTAGAATGTTGTATGACTGAGTAATTGTCATTCAAACTGTGAGAGCACCGAAAGCTGAAAATTGGTCTGGTTAGGAAGGGGGTTTAAGTGCCCAGTGGTCAAGTGGTTAAGAGCCCAGCTGTGGGGTCGTGAGCGTGCCGCCACCGCGCTCGCGGCCCGGTCCGAAGCTCCATGACCGCGCAGCGTGACTGATCTCCTAAGTGTTCTCTATTCAGCAGGCTGGGAGAAACATGAGGTCCCTGACCTGGCTCTGTTGTCTGCCAGGGGTGGCTGGATTACAAGAACAGAACCGCATTACTTTTTTAGGTGAAACTGTTCAAATATCTTGCAAACATTTCAAAATATTCTCTTTAATTTGAGTGATCTTTCCCCCTATTCATCCAGCATCAGGCTCTCTGCAACAACCCATTACAGTTAGCCTGTTCAATTTCAATGTCTTGCTTCATTCTGTAACCACGAGCTAAACAAGAAAATCACTGATATCAGTTAGTCCCTCTGGTGTTTTATCTGTCTCTTTCTCCAACATCAAGTAATATAATGAGATTACACTCATTCAATCATAACTCAGGGATATGAATACAATGCTGTTTTTTTCCTTGGTTGCCTATTGCATTTGCAGTATTCACTTCTAGATGAGCAAAAAATATCAAGGGACCAGTGAAGACTGCATCTAGAAAATAAGATTTCTCACCTGTGAAGAAAGCATTGCCTTGTCCTCTATACATAAAATCTTTTTTAAACATTACTCTGGTACCTGCAAGAATACTGTATACATTTTATTTATTTATACTTTAATACACATTTCGGCACTCTTTATTACATTGAGCTTTTCTAAGCCATTAGAGGCAGTTCTTTCCCAGCTTCATTTGGACCAGTTCAATTACCTTAGGTACTTGCGTATCAGGTGTCTATATTGGGAGGAGATTTTTTTAAAGTAAATAGACTGCTCAACCTGATCAATCAAACCGGATTTCTTTTTATGAGAAGGTAAGTAAAACTTTGGTGGCTGTGGACGTGGTATACTTGGATTTTGCAAAAGCATTTGACACAGTTCCCCACACACGGCTCATGTGTAAGGTAAAGTCTACAGGATTGGAAAGATCAATTTGAAAATGGATAGAAAAACAAATTCAGAGAGTAGT
The DNA here is from genome assembly GCA_029574335.1 of Rana kukunoris. NCBI lineage: Eukaryota > Metazoa > Chordata > Amphibia > Anura > Ranidae > Rana > Rana kukunoris. Next base: position 219,372,375 of record CM056052.1, read on the forward strand.
GGTTAATGAGTTATCAGTGGTGTACCCCAATGTTGAGTCTTACTTTTAAATATATTTATAATAGAAAATATTGGGTCTGGGATTAAAAGTAACATTTCTTTATTTGCAGATGACACCAAGCTATGCAGTGGAATAACGTCCTTGCAGGATGTCCAACTCACCAGCCGATCTCAATGCTCTGTCTAATTGGGCAACTGTGTGGCAAATGAGGTTTAATGTTGATTAATGCAAAGTTATGCACTTGGGGGGCTAAGAATATGCATGCATCATACATACTAGAGGGAGTACAACTGGGGGAATCCATAGTGAAAAGGATCTTGGTGTTCTGGTAGATCATAAGCTTAATAATAGCATGCAATGCCAAGCGAGCAAAGCCCTTTCTTGTATTCAGAGAGGTATGGACTCCAGAAAGCGAGATATAATTGTGCCCCTGTTCAAATCATTAGTAAGACCTCATTTGGAATATGCAGTTCAGTTTTGGGCACCAGATTTAAAAAAGGATATTGGGGAACTGGAGAAAGTGCAGAGACGGGCAACCAAACTGATAAGAGGCACGGAGGAACTCAGCTATGAGGAAAGATTAGAGGAACTGAATTTATTCTCTCTTGAGCAGAGGAGATTAGGGGGGGGGGGTTGATCAACATGTAAAAATACATAATACATACACTTGCCGGCCAGCTCACACCGATATACATCGGCAAAAATGGCACGGCTGGGCATATTAACGTACCTGTACGTTGCCCTTTAAGACTCAGCATTGTGGGCTCTCGCCCGCCCGCTGCGAGCTCCATGAGTGTGACCGCGAGTCCCGTGGACTTGATGTCCGCTGGGTGTCCTGCAATCATCTCACAGAGAGGAAGAATGGGGAAATGCTGATGTAAACAAGCATTTCCCAGTTCTGCCTAGTGACAAGGACACCGATTACAGCTCCCTGTGATCAGAAGCGATGATCAGTGTCATGTCACATGTAGCCTCGCCCCAACACAGTTAGAATACATTCCTAGGACACACTTAACCCCTTCAGTGCCCCTACAGGTTAACCCCTTCACTACCAGTCACATTTACACAGTAATCAGTGCATATCGCTGTATAAATGTGAATGGTCCCAAAATGGAGCCAAAAGAGACTGATGTGTCCACCATAATGTCGTAGTCATGATATAAAAAATAAATAAAATAAAAAACGCTGATCGCCGCCATTACTAGTAAAAATAATAAAAATATTAATAAAAATGCAATAACACTATCCCCTATTTTGTAGACACTATGATTCACAAAGCCGCCGAGCGTTTTTACGCTAGTCGAAATCCTCAAACCATGAATGCGTGCTAAATTTCGAATTACGTGTTAGTACGCCTTCAGATCTATGCCTGAAAAATGCATGGTATGCTAATGAGCAATCCACAAAATAAACGCAATCTCTTACGGCACCTAGTCATTTCCGTTTCACTATACCAGCTAATAAGACAGCCATGTTAAGTCACGAATTTCAACGTTTTTCGAATTATTTTTAACGTAAGTAATAGGAATGTTCGTAAACTACTCAAACAACGAATTCACGACGTGATTTCGCGCAATTTTGAACAGAGCATTTCGATTTTAATTTAAATGCTTCAACTCACGTATTTCGATTTACGATACAATAGCGTATACCTGAATTCGGCGTAGAGTCTGGTGATAGACGGCAGCGTAGCGTATTTCGATTACGCAGCGGAAGATTACATCTATGTGAATCTGCCCCTATAACTTTTGCGCACACCAATCAATAAACGCTTATTGTGGTTTTTTTTTTACCAAAAATATGTAGAAGACTACGTATCGGCCTAAACTGAGGAACAAAAAAAAGTTTTTATATATATATATTCTTTCGGGATATTTATTATAGCAAAAAGTAAATGTTTTTTTTTTCCCAAAATTGACGCTCTTTTTTTGTTTATAGCGCAAAAATTTAAAACCGCAGAGGTGATCAAATACCACCAATTGAAATCTCTATTTGTGGGAAAAAAGGGATGTAAATTTTGTTTAGGAGCCACGTTGCTCTGGTCTTTGGGCAGCCAAATGGTCCGGGGCTGAAGTGGTTAAGGTCATCGCAGAGGACAAGAGGGCACTCTTTACATCTAGGAGGAAAAAAGATTTCATCTCCAAATACAGAAAGGTTTCTTCAAAGTAAGAGCTGTGAGAATGGATTAGACCCTTTCCAGAGGTGGTTCTGGCCAGCTCAGTAGATTGCTTTAAAAAAAAGGCCCGAATTCTTTCCTTAACCACTTTCCCACCGCGCCATAAGCATTTTACTGCTACGGCGCGGCGGGGTTATCTTGGGACGACGTCCCTGGGACGTCGTCCTTCACTTTCGCGATTGCGCGTCCCCTGGGACGCGCTCGCGAAAGTGTCCGTGCTCGCCGGGTCTAGGGGGGAGGGGAGGGGGGGGAGCGGGGTGTCAGCAGCTGAGCTGTGGCTGGATCTGTGACAAATGCAGTCACAGATCCAGCCATCCCTCAAAACATCCCAGCTCTGCAATCCCCCCAGTACCCAGCAACCCCCCCAGTACCCGGCAATCCCCCCAGTACCCGGCAATCCCCCCAGTACCCGGCAATCCCCCCAGTACCCGGCAATACCCCAGTACTCGGCAATACCCCAGTACTCGGCAATACCCCAGTACTCGGCAATACCCCAGTACTCGGCAATACCCCAGTACTCGGCAATACCCCAATACCCTGCATGATACTTTGCAATACCCCAATACTCTGCCATACCGCCTATGGGGATTTTTAAGTAGCGCCATTCCACGAGTGTGCGCAATTTTGAAGTGTGACATGTTGGGTATCTATTTACTCGGCATAACTTCATCTTTCACATTATGAAAAAAAATTGGGCTAACTTTACGGTTTTGTTTTAAGCACAAAACAGTTTTTTTTTAAAACACGCGTTCAATAAATTTCTGCGAAAATACCGTGCGAGATAAAAATTTGTAACGGCCGCCATTGTATTCTCTAGGGTCTTTGCTAAAAAAGCATATATAATGTTTTGGGGTTCTATGTAATTTTCTAGCAAATAAATTATGATTTTTCCATGTAGGAGAGAAATGTCAGAATTGGTCTGGGTGTTCCAGAACGCCTGGTGGCGCTCCCTGCATGTTGGGCCTCTGTATGTGGCCACGCTGTGTAAAAGTCCCACACATGGGGTATCGCCATACTCGGGAGAAATAGAATGTGTTTTGGGGTGTAATTTGTGGTATGCATATGCTGTGTGTGAGAAATACCCCGCTAATATGACAGAAACAAGATTTATTTTTATTTTTTACAGAATTTTCAGTCGTTTTTCTTTTATAGCGCAAAATATAAAAAACCCAGAGGTGATCAAATACCACCAAAAGAAAGCTCTATTTGTGTGAAAAAAAGGACAAAAATTTCAAATGGGTAGAATGTTGTATGACTGAGTAATTGTCATTCAAATTGTGAGAGCACCGAAAGCTGAAAATTGGTCTGGTTAGGAAGGGGGTTTAAGTGCCCAGTGGTCAAGTGGTTAATGTACATAATATATTTGGGTACTGACATTTATAGGTAATGGTGATCCAGGGAAAATACAATGTAAAAAACAACACATTCAATAAGTTCTGGGGAAAATTATTTTTCAAATTACAACTTCCCTTGCAATGTGAACAGGCAATTTGCCTTTGGTAAATCAACCCTTTGGTATAGGAAGGGGTGTAGAGAGCATATGTATCTTTCTGCCTGGGGGACCTGAATGCAAAGTAACAATATTGTATTTGCCTCATGGCAGGAACAGCATTATGTGCATGAAACAATCATCTTCTGTTCGCACACTGCAAATGCTGAAAGTGAGCAGTGTTTTAACAATACTGCTTAAACAAATGCACACTAATTAATCCACAAACTGCAAGTCATTACTGAATCCCAAATTAATTAAGCAAATAGACCATTATAACAAAACTATTTGAAGTACCATGAGTCAAACATAATGCCACGTACACACGGCCGCACTTTACAAAGAAAAAAAACTCAGTTGGAATTTTCGACGGGAAAATAGAGAAACTGCTCTCTATTTAAGTCCGTCAGAAATTCTGTTAGATAAAGTCCGATGGCACATACACACGGACGGAATATCCGATGAAAAGCTCCCATCTGACTTTTTTCTGCCGGAAATTCTGACCATGTACATGCGGCATAAGTGTGTGTGAGTGTGTGTTATACCAGCAGGATGAATACCCTACTGGCCTCTTACATTGAACTCTAAAGTCCAACCTGAGACAGTCAATACACAGATATCTTGGTCTCCCTGTTTGACTTTAACCACTTAACCCCCGGACCATATTGCTGTCCAAAGACCAGAGCACTTTTTGCGATTCGGCACTGCGTCGCTTTGACAATTGCGCGGTCGTGCGACTTGGCTTCCAAACAAAATTGGCGTCCTTTTTTTCCCACAAATAGAGCTTTCTTTTGGTGGTATTTGATCATCTCTGCGGTTTTTATTTTTTGCGCTATAAACAAAAATAGAGCGACTATTTTGAAAAAAATGCAATATTTTTTACATTTTGCTATAATAAATATCCCCAAAAAAGATATAACAACATTTTTTTTTTTTCCTTAGTTTAGGCCGATACGTATTCTTCTACATATTTTTCGTAAAAAAAAAAAAAAAAAAATCGCAATTAGCGTTTATTGATTGGTTAGCGCAAAATTTATAGCGTTTACAAAAAAGGGGGTAGTTTTATGGCATTTTTATTAATATTTTTTTTTTACTAGTAATGGTGGCGATCAGCGTTTTTTTTTCGGTACTGCGATATTATGGCGGATACATCGGACACTTTTGACACATTTTTGGGACCATTGGCATTTTTATAGCGATCAATGCTATAAAAATGCATTGGATTACTATAAAAATGCCATTGGCAGTGAAGGGGTTAACACTAGGGGGCAGGGAAGGGGTTAAGTGTGTTCCTATTTGTGTTCTAACTGTATGGGGGGGGGGGGTGGACTCACTAGGGGAAATCACTGATCTTCTGTTCATACATTGTATGAACAGAAAATCAGCGTTTCCCCCGCTGACAGGAACGAGAGGTGTGTGTTTACACACATACCTCCCGTTGCCCGCTCTGTAACGAGCAATCGCGGGTGCCCGGCGGCTATCGTACCCGCCAGGCACGCGCGCGGGACTCGGGGGCGTGCAGGTGGCGCACGCGCCGGCGGCGCGAGCGAGCCCCCTAGTGGCCAAAAAGAAGAGGACGTAGAGCTACGTGCTCCTGCGAGACCGCGCCACCGTCCCGCAGTAATATGACGGTGGGCGGTCAGGAAGCAGTTAAAGCAGGTGCTAGCACATCTCGGAACCCTGGTAAGGATATCTTGCAGCTCCGGTTCTTGAGAAATGTAACAAACGAAGATCAATCAAAAATGGCAGGATTCACCCATAAATATAATGGACTGATGAAAGTGCAACAATACACCAAAATACGCCACAATTTACTGCAAAAAAAGTCAGTGAATACTAGAGTTAGTCAATGAGAGGCAGACATCTTCCTAAGAACAATGGAGGAGGAGACAACTGCCTACTGTCTGAAGCTGCTATTTATCATGTGGCTCATTGTGCACATGGACCACCCCTTCTGAAACTAGTCCTAAATAGAATGATCCTTATTGAAGGATCAAAGCACAATGGTTACAATGGGAATTGCAACACTTTAAAAAAAAAAAAAGTACACAATAGCAATTTTGTTTTTTTATTGAAAAGTTCAAAATATTATTAATGCGATACTCTAGATGAGAGGTCGTCCAACTTTCTTAACAACGAGACAGTTTACTGTTCTTCAACCTTTCTGAGGGGGGGGGCTGTGGCCAGTGGCAGTAGAAAATATCCTGGTGTCAGTGGGAGTAAACAGTTTCCCCTTTTTGCCATTAGAGAAGGAAATGTGTCCCATCATTGGTGTCAGTGGGAGGAATAGTGCCCTGCAGTCAGTATCAGTGGCAGGAACGATGCCCCACTGTTACTGACAGTGTGAGGGAATAATGGCCAAAGTGCCAGATAAAAGCACGCAAAGGGCTGCATTTGCCCCACAGGCTGCCGTTTGGAGGCTGCTGCTCTAGATGCAAGGCCCCACCCACCTAAAAATCTGACAAAGGTGCTGAAATCTGCATATTCTTGTGTGAAACAAAAAAGACCACTCAACACACACATCACTGGCTGGATCAAATAGCTACAAAACTTTCCCCAACATATTTTGTATATTTCCTTCCAATAATCCAAAAATAGGCTTAAAGCGGATCTCCACCCTATTTACAACATCCTCCTAATAACCTTCCCACTATGCAATATAGTAAAAACGGGCATTTTTTTTTTCAGATTAGGTACAGTACCTTTACAGTCCTGTGGCTTCCGGTTTGTAACACTGCGGGTATTATCCGGGCATTGCATCACTTCCTGCTAAATGCAGTGCCCACTGGGAGCTTCTCTCCATAGCTCCCCGAGTTCACTGCGCAGCCGTGTTAGGAAATATCGCGCTATTTCCTTAGCAGGAAGTGACGCGTGACATAAACAAAGCAAGGAGGGCGGGCATTACAAAATTCTCTATTACAAAAGGCTCCAATCCATCATTAATATAGATTAACCAGAACTAAATAAAGATGTATTTCTAAATGTGTCCAAAAAAAATAAATCACTATTTAAAATGAACCAATTGGTTTCTTTAAAAGAAAAAAAGAAAATGACTGACCAGTTTAATAACCTAACTTCTCCGATTTAAAAAACAAATCATTTGGGAAAGAGAGAGACACTGAGCCACCATCAACTCTCCATACATACTTCTTGATACCAGCTGGAAAGGCGAGACTCAACAACACCAAAAAGAACCACCCACTCCAACTAAATGTCTATTTTACCTTCAACAGACTGTTCATTGAAATAAATTGCAGAATATGATTCATCTAACGTCAATTTAATGTATCCGATGTATACTCATGCCTCAATAAAAATGTTTTCAAAGTTAAAATAGCACAATAAGTTTTTCAGAAATGCTGGTAGTATAATCCCAAGATAATTTGTTCTCATAGTACAGAATTCGAATTTACTAGTATGTGAGATAATAATGCGTTGGTATTCTATTTAATTAGTGCTGCCAAGTACATTAAGCCCAACCCAAGTGCTCAGGGAAAATGTGAAGATTACTGTATATAAACATCAATAAGCTCCTAAAAGAAGTACAGTAAAACTTTGGTTTGCGAGCATAATTTGTTCCAGAAACATGCTTGTAATCCAAAGCACTTGTATATCAAAGCATTTTTTTACAGGGTATAAAAGAGAAGAGTGGCACCTCTAAGTGTAGTAATGAGTTGCTAAATGTTGTACCTTCATTAAATGTAACCTTATTGCTACCCTTAGGCCTCGTACACACGATCGGACATATCCGATGAAAACGGTCCGCGGACCATTTCCATCGGATATGTCCGATCGGGAGTTTGATCCGATGGCGTGTACATACCATCGGATCAAATTCCCCGCCGCCGGACGGCGCGGTGACGCGGCGGTGACGCGGCGGTGACGTTGACGCCGCCACGTCACCGCACCAGGAAGTTAAACACTTCCGCGCATGCGCCGAATCCATTCGGCGGCGGCGCGGCGGCGGTGGGGCACGACATGTCTGCTGGTAAGTGTACTAACCAGCAGACATGTCGGGCGGACAGATTTCACCGGATGGATTTCAAAGCTTGCTTTGAAATCTGTCGGGTGGAGAAATACACGCTAGCCCATACACACGAGCGGAGATGTCTGCTGAAAAGGTCTAACGGACCGTTTTCAGCGGACATATCCCCTCGTGTGTACGAGGCCTTAGAGGCTCCTCTCTTCTTTTTAATACTCAGTTGTGACATGACGCTACTCTTATATCAAGACATCGCTTGAATATTAAGACAAAATGTATTAAAAAATTTTGCTTGTCTTGCAAAACGCTCTTAAACCAAGTTACTCTCAAACCAAGGTTTTACTGTAATACTTTAGAGCTCATTCACACATGAACATGGAGTGGGAAACCCACATTCAAATCACACTGGGTGGGTGATCTGCTGCAAGTTTCAATATATTCCTAATAACACCGAAAACACAGACTGTAAATGCATTGCGCTTGCCTGCACCAGATAGCATGGTACTGCAGTTCCATGCGATTTTGAGCAGTGCGTTTTTCAAAAGTACTGTATACACTACTTGTTGCGTGATACAGTGCATTTTCAGCTCATTCAAATGAATGGGCTGAAAAATCGCACACTACTGAGTCACATAGGAACGGTGTGAACCGGTCCTTAAAGCGGAATTTCACCCTAAATATAAGATCTCCCATGTGATCCAGCATACTGGCGTCAGCGCCAGTATGCTGTTTTTTTTTTTTTTAATCCCACACTTACTGTATTATCCTGGAATTTCATTTTTTTCCCCCGCGGTGGACGGCGCCAGTATAGCGCGTCACATCTTCCGAAAATACCCAATATGGACTCGGGTAATCTCGGCGAAAATGCGGCGCCTGCGCACAGACCTAGGAGCTGACTGCGCAGGCGCCGTATTTCTCCGAGTCCTATTTCGGAGGGCGTGACGCGCCATAGCCGTAGGACACGGAGAAATACAGCGCCTGCGCAGTCAGCTCCTAGGTCTGTGCGCAGGCGCCGCATTTTCGCCGAGATTACCCGAGTCCATATTGGGTATTTTCGGAAGATGTGACGCGCTATACTGGCGCCGTCCACCGCGGGGGAAAAAAATGAAATTCCAGGATAATACAGTAAGTGTGGGATTAAAAAAAAAAAAAAACAGCATGCTGACGCCAGTATGCTGGATCACATGGGAGATCTTATATTTAGGGTGAAACTCCGCTTTAATGCTGACCTAGAAGCTTCCTTCCCCACTAGTGTAGTACTACACCAGGTGTTGCACATATGCACGATGCCATGCTCCATGCGGAGGGCATCCTATTTTTGCCTTACATGTGGCAAAGAAGCTCAATCATCCTTTTAAGCGTTGCGCATTTTTAAACATTGCCTCTTTGGGGGGGGGGGGGGGTATGCAAAGTCATGCATCTTGTTTGCAAAGTTTGGTGTGCCATTACCAATAAATAGCACTGAAAGTGTGGTGCACTCTATTTTGCATGTTTCATGGACATGAATGAAATTGCATCTTCACATGCTACACAAAGCTTAACACATTTACAGAAAATATTAGCAAAACCAAACCCCTTAAGCACCTCCCATATATAAAGAACCACTCTATGCTGTCAATCACCTTAGCAGTATCTATAGACAACAGTGCTTCCTCTGTCGAATTGTCAACAGCATAAATCCTGACTGGTCTGGATGAATAATAGATGGGAGGACTTTATTCAACCTGTTGGTCAAAATCTTGGCTAGCATTTTGATGACTGTGGTGAACATCGAAATTGGTCTATAGAATTCTAACAGCCTGTCAGACGGGGAGACATCGGATCTCGAGAGCAGCATTAAAAGGTGTTGTAAAGGTTTTTTTTTTATATCCTAAATAGGTTCCTTTAAGCTAGTGCATTGTTGGTTCACTTACCTTTTCCTTTGATTTCCCTTCTAAATGTTTTTTTTCTTTGTCTGAATTTCTCACGTCCTGTTTCTCCTCAGTAAATGTTACACCATCATCCAAGTGGTGGTTAGTCAGTCAGAACACCTTACTGAACAGCTTACTGAGGAGGAACAGGAAGTGAGAAATTCAGACAAAGAAAAAAAGCATTTAGAAGGGAAATCGAAGGAAAAGGTAAGTGAACCAACAATGCACTAGCTTAAAGGAACCGATTTAGAAAATAAAAAGCAAACCTTTACAACCCCTTTAAGAGTCTATAGCAAGATGTGGGGTAGAAGTGTTCCGTCATATTGTTTATTCACTTCATTAGGATGGCTATTAGAAAGACTTTCCTAATGAAAAAGCGTTTTCCAATGGTAAACTTTTCATCCAATTTCTAAATTGTTACATCTGTAAGTTTCAACAGCCATTATAAAAAAAAAAATAGTAGAAAAAGAGCACCTGTGGGTTTAAATTATAACTAAAGATAGAGAGGGATTAGATAGAATAGAGAGGGATTAGACTGTTTGTTAGTTCACATTGCTGTCTGTGCCCCTGGTAAGGAGATTCCCCCTCTCTATTTGTTCCGTTTACCAATATCATTGAAAGTGAAAGTAAAATAAAATCCCACATTTTGGGTTTTCCCCTGAAAAGTAAGAGAGGGGAAATCTTTCAAAGGGTATACTGGTTGTAGTGATCTGGGGGTCCTCAAGGAATTCCCTTAAATTGTAGGGATTTCCTTTTACTTCCGGTTTGGCTATGGGACAGGAGATGAAGGGAAATCTATGCAATGGGACACAGTTGGCGAAAGAAAATCTGACATGGGGTTAACTTACTCTATCCAAAATGAAAAAAAAATAAAAAATAAAGAAGTTTTGCCTATAGTTCTTCTTTAACCAGTCATATTTTGTATATTACTTCTCCTTTTATTGGGGGTGTGTCCTATGCCTACATACTTTTGCTAATATGTCCCTCTTTCCCCATCTCAGAAAGTTGGGAGTTATGACATTAGCTATTGTATTTATTTTCAGCTTTTCCTTTAAAATCATTAATTGGCTTCACATTCTGTTACTTCTCTATACCATCACAGATTTCCTTGTAAATTCTGACACAATGATTTTTTTAGTAGAACTTAATCAGGGATTAAGAGGTTAAACAATGGCCAGCTGATTGTCAAAGGATTCTGTGTGGGAGTGATTAAACTTACTTGAAAAGTAAAGATTTTCTATCACAGAAGGAGAGTTATGCTTGCTTCCTGCTGCAAAAGCATTAAACGTAGCTTCAGGAATGTCTGTTTTGAAAGGATCCAAGATAAAAAAAAAAACTGAAGCAAAATTATGTATTGCCAACCCTCTGTGGATAAAGTCCACCAAAAGACAGTGTATGTCCAAGTAAAATGTTTTGTGTTTTTTGGAAGAATTAGAAACCTTGATACAAGAGCTCCTGCACACCAAGGATATAATCTTGCTTTTTGGGGAGCCTCTAACTGCCGCTAGCCATGGGCAAGCCAAACAACGCAGCTCAGCAACGGAACGCAGCTCAGCAAAAACATCCCTGAGCTGTTCCGGACTCCGTGCTCTGAGAAGTATGCCTCTGAGAAGTATTGACTACCACCATCTGAATCGACCTCCGAGTCCACTTGATTTGAGCTCTGGACATTAAGAGTACCCTTACGGCTTCCTTATCTGATCTTAAATCAGACATTCAAGCTGTGGCACAGCGTCTCATGGACGTAGAACCGACCTCACAAGTCCAAAAGGAGGATCTAGACAACAGGGGTCACTGACACAAAATTAGAGTGAGGGGGTACCCGAGGGGATTGATTCGACTGTGCTGCCACAAGCAATCTGCTCCATTTTTAATGACTTGCTTGACAGCACTCTCCCACTGAAATGGAACAAATGCACCATGGCCTAAGACCCCAACCCCGGGACCCTATACCACGAGGGATGTTGTGTGCTGTATTGTGCACTTCCCTCTCAAGGAAGAAATACTTTGTAAGGCAAAAGATAGAGGCTGCATTCTATAAAATGGCACAGAGATTAAACTGTTCCAGGACCTCTTTAAATCACCTTACAGAATAGACGTATGCTGCACCACCTGCTGGAAGCACTACAATCATGCAACGTTCAATACAGATGCAAATTCCCATTCTGTCTACCTCAACTAGGGGCCGCACTGCCCTGTTTTGCACTCCAGAAGACCTTTACACTTTCTGTGAACACGACCTGCCTCAAACTGATCTTCTAGAATGGTATGCCTTCTACTTCCTGTCCGAGCCTTGGCGATTATTATCCCATTATCCATCCCAAGGTAGGATAGCGTGCCGAGACCTGTCTAAATGCAACCCTGGGCCGGCTTCGACCCCACAAATTGATCGCCAAGAGGCTTGAATCTGCCTACATCATCCCGCCTGTAAGCGCCATTGAGACTTGCTACCAGTGTTGATTTATTTAGTTTTGTTTACTTTGTTTGACTTAGACACGGCTCCTACGCAAAAAGGAACCCCCTCTCATTCTACAGTGATTGGAGGGGTCCCAAGAAAGACTGTAACTATAAGGCTGACTTTGTTGATTCTTGAAATGCACAAAGCTAATGCCTAGCATCACTCTTCAGACTTCAAATACCCGTAATTAAGGTATGTGCCTCTCATGCTGCCACGTTATGCTTATCAGACAACATTTTCTTCTTATGCTAAAATGAACTACTTTACCAATATTTTACTGAAACTAGCTTCTATACAAGCCGGGCAGAGATTTGGACATATCTAACCCAGGTGACTCCCCCACCTATGCTCTGCACTGAAAAGGAGTTGTAAAGGCAGAAGTTTTGTTATCCTAATGCATTCTATGCGGCAAGATAAAAAACCTTCTGTGTTTAGCAGCCTCCTCAGCACCCCTTAAACCGTTAATAAACCTGCATTATTATTATTTTTTTAAATCTGTAAGGCAAAAGGCATACACTGGAGCAGAGAGACACGTCACCCCCATCAGTTGGTAATCTAACTCAGCGAGTCGTGGGAAGCCTTATGCTATTGTCTTTATCTAATACAACATAAAAAGGTCCCTACCTCTAATGCATATACTAACGTAATTTAGACAGGAGCCTTTTAACCTACCAGCGTATCTTTGGAGTGTCCAGAGGAAGCTTATAAAAATAGAGAGAACATGCAAACTCCATGCAGATAGTGTCCTGGTTGCAAAAACAAGGATCCCAATGCCGAAAGCCAGAAGCGATAACCACTAAGCCATTATGCTGCCACCACAAAATACTAACAGAAAGAAGCACCATAAAAGGTCATCCACATATGCCATTTTCAGAGCTGTTACAATTTAATGAAACTTAGGTTTGTAAAGGGCTGTTAAGGTCATCATTCACAGTCATACATAACAAATTATTTCCAGCAAATCATTATGATCAAGTTCACCCAAAACTTATATTTCAGAGTCAGGTGGTTGCCACCGGGTTTTAGTTCTATTTCAGCTTCCTATCTCTTTTGGGGACCTTCATGGCATAGATCACGAATTAGCACCCTGACCAATTCCATAAAAGTAATGTCACACTTCTGACTGTGCATTCTTGATTTTTTACCTATTTGACATTTATGCAATCCAGAACAGGACACATATCACCCCTGGGCTTGCTACCATTCAACCAAAAATGAACTACAATTTTTGTATGGATTTTTTTAATAAGCAGTGTATGCTCTAAAATCAGCATACATATATTTCAGTGACTGAGGGCTGTTCAGTGTTTAGATTGGCCTATTCAACATATAGTGTTAGTTTCAACAACTACTGCCCACCACTGCTAGTGGTAGGCATTGAATCGAGATGAGTTATGTACAAATCTAAATATAGTCAAAAAAAGGAGGACCTATGTAAAAAAAAAAAGATGCACCTGTAATTTGGAATATATATATATAGGCTGTTACTGATCAAAATGTTTGTGTTCGATTAATCTTTTTTTTTTTTAAATCAATTAATCGACTAATTTCGATTAATTATAATGCACATACAGATCCAACTACTTTTAGCTGATATCCACCTTGCAGGCTGATTCCCAGTGCAGCTACCAACCACTGGAAAAATGGATAGCAGGATACAAAAACCACACAAAAGGCAGCGCTCGATGGAAATAGCATTAAAACTTCTATAGTCTTCAAGTAGGTAACTAAATAAATATTGCACTGGAGATAAAATCGATGTAGCTACATAAACTGTAAAAATGGTGCAAGCCAAGTATGATACTGGTATAAAGATGTGTACAACAATACCACTGCTAAATCCAGATGAGGAGAGGTTAACATCAGTCCGTTGGCATGTAGATGTCCTGTGAAGGGAACTATCACAACTCCCAGTGGATGGTTGTAGAATCCCAGGGGGATAGAGGGAATTGATAGAGAGAAGTTTAACAGCCCTTGCGTGTGGCAGATAGTAAGATCTCGCCGCCATGCAGATATTAAGGCACATCAAAGGAGCCCTTCAGATGGACGTCACCGGATCTCCGACGGAACTCCCTGAAGGCCCGGAAGCCGGCGGAGAGGTGAGTACCAATCAAAAGAATTTTGATCGATTAATAAAATGTTGATCGATCAAAAAAATTAAAGATTAATCGATGAATTAATAGTTAATTTCCACAGCCCTATTACAAGACTCTTCCACACATACAGGCATGGCCAAAAATATTGGACCCCTGCATGTCTGTCAGATAATGCACCACTTCACCCAAAAAATTGTTGCAATTACAAATGTTAAAGCATTCGCTCTCATGTTTATTTATATTGGTATGAGTGGAGAAACAAAAAAGCCAAATCTGACACATTCCACGCAAAACTCCAAAGATGGACTGGACAAAAATTATTGGCATCCTCAATTTAATATTTGGTGGCACACCCCTTGGAAAAAATAACTGAAATCAAGCACTTCCTGTAACCACCAGTGAGTTTCTTACACCTCTCTACTGGAATTTTGGTCCACTCTTCTTTCGCCAACTCAAACTCCAGGTCTCTCAGATCGAAAGGGCTCCTTTTCCCCAACTGCTGTTTTGAGATCTCTCCACAGGCGCTCTATGGTATTTAGATCTGGACTCATTGCTGGCCAGTTCAGTAATCTCCAACGCTTTGTCTTGAACCATTTCTGGGTGCTTTTTGATGGGTTCTTTGGGTCATTGTCCTGCTGTAAGACCCATGACCTCTGACAGAGACCCAAATTCCTGACACTGGGCCCTATATTACACCCCAGATTTCTTTGGGAGTCTTCATAATGCCATGCACACGGTCAAGACATCCAGTGCCTCAAGCAGCAAAGCAACCCCAAAAAGGTGGATTTCTTTATAGGCCTCATTTCTTTTTCTGAAAACAGTAGAATGATGGGCTTTACCAAAAAGCTGTCATTTTGATTTGTCTGTCCAGACCACATTCTCCCAAAAGTATTTTGGCTTCTTCAGGTCAGTTTTTAAATCAAAATTTTCTCTTTTTTTTTCACATCCAAGGAGATTAGCTACAGTGCCATGGGCTGTAAATTTCTTGATAATGTTGCGCACAATGAACATTAGGATCTCTGGAGATCTTACTTATAACCTTGAGATTACCCAAGCTTTTGCACAATTTTTGTTCTCAACACCTCAGTCAATTCTTTGCTGCTCTTTAGCCACGTACACACAACGTTTTATCCATCGGAATAAAAACTCTGACGGGTTTTTCCGACGGAATTCCTCTCAAGCTGTCTCGCATACACACGGACACACCAAATTCCGACCGTCAAAAGTTTTAAAACTTGCTTTAAAATCGGACTGATAGACGCCTGACCATCGGTCCAAACTGAGCGTTAGTACACAAAAGCATCGGTTCAAAAACCCGCGCATGCTCAGAATCAAGTCGACGCATGCTTGGAAGCATTGAACTTCATTTTGTCAGCATGTCGTTGTGTTTTACGTCACCGGGTTCTGACACGATCGGTTTTTGAACTGATGGAGTGTACGCACATCAGACCACTTCAGCGGTGACCCGATGAAAACGGTCCGTCGGACCAGTCTCATCGGGTTGGACCGATAGTGTGTACGCGGCCTTACTCTTACACATTATGTAACATGCATGCATTTCACTTGGAAAAACTTTAACACTAGGTTTGCTTTTTGTGTGTGGGTTTACATTTATTTCACTGCAGCATTCTACTCTGCACCATGCCTCATTTCTCATCTGGGAAAGGAGGCATGCTCTATGGGCTTCCACACAGCGGCTTGGAGAAGGAAAGACCTAGTGACATTTCTCTTTAGGGTGCCGGCTGCCCGAACACAAAAAAACCAGCCGACTCCTGATGTCAGAGGCAGATGATGGCGTGGGAACTGGTGTGCCATGGCAGATGACATCAGAACACTGTATTTGCAAGGAGTGCGAGTATATTTACGATAATCCCAGCAAACCAAGTAAGAGGGGTGAAGTCACTAATGACTCAGGTGAGGGAGGGTTAGTTTGAGAGTACTTTGACTTGTTTTCAATGCCAAAATCCCTACACTGTAACCTACCTATTCCCAGGCATGGACAACCTAATCGCATATTTTAGTATTATTTCTGGATTTGGTGTCACCTGAGACAGAAAAATATGCTTCCTATAGTTCAACAGTGTGTGATTCTATTAAAAAAATGAAGGCACTATTTTTGTCTGCTTTTATTCAATACTGAAATATATATACAAGTTTGATAACCATTTGCCAGTAACAATTTCAGGGAATGTAAAGCTAGCCTCGAGGTCTGATTTCAGGTTCAAAGATACATTGGTATGATTTGTCACAATAATAATACAACAATTCCCACAAAATGTAAGCTATTGGGCTCTGGTAACAGAGTTAGAGAACACAGTTATAACTGCAGAAAGTACAAAAGGTTCCCTGCTAGAGCATCAATACACACACACCAAGGCCGAGGAGAGTGGCTAAACTGGGTTTAAAGCAATTACATGAAGGACATTGATTTTTAAAATGATTGTCTTGAAGTATAAAGTTATTAAATGCTAAAAGCTGCTAAATGCAATTTTAAATTACACCTCTCAAGTGGCTTGCCCAGAGTTGGCCGAATAACGTTATGAGTGTCGTCAGTCAGTGCTGCTATAGTTAGAAATTTGTTCTTACTATAAAAGTTTACATTCTATGAGCCTAAAAATTACCCGCCATACTTTTAATACATGTCTTGGGGTAAAAAATATTGATCTAACCATACATTATTGCGACATTTATAGAAAAAATATATTGCAGATATAGGCACATTCCAGTCAGCACTGAAAATTAAAGTAGAGCTATGGGCAAAATAAAAAATGACACATAAAATACAGGTTGTCAATAGCATTAACCGAGTCTGCCATAACATAATCATTTACATGCTCCAATATAAAAACAACCACCTTTTCCAATTACATTTACGAATCAAAAAGAGCCATTTACACTTTAGAATATGAGGTTACATACACTGAAAGCTCTAAAATACCTTCTACTAACAGTTTTTTATTCAATTACTGTAGTATAAAAGTGCACACAGTTCCTGTCCTGCTCATAACAACATGACCTGGGATCCCTTTTGCTCATTTGAATGAATTGCAGGAGGTATTCCCAAACACACCCATTGAAGAAGTGTTATCCCTAACACACAGAAAATTTAAATCAAAGTGCCCTTATTAAGACATTTCTGACACTCATAAATCAGATATAGACATACCTTAAAAGTATAAATGGAGAAGTGAGAAATGAAATACATCCGATATGAATGGCTTCTCTGGCCATACAATGTAAAATTGTCATCCCAAAGGACTAAGGGACTGAGGAGTTTTCCTCCCACATTTACAAACTGGTTTTCAATAACCATAAACAGCAACAGAAGAGGAAGCACATCCAGTGCTTACATGACTGAGTAGCACTCCGTTCTCATCAGGAGGGAGAAAACAATGTCAATGAAATGGGCCTAAAGGAGGTAAGAATTTAAGGCAGCATAAAGATTTTTTTTTGGATTCTGATGTGTTCTGTGTTCAAATGCTAAAGGGGCACTCTTTCTTAAGAAATCAGGAACATGGGCTTAATTTTTTTTAATACTTCTGTGAACGTAGTAATCTTATAGCTTAGGTATCCACATTGTACTACATTTTAACCATAAGGGTTAACAAAGGTTTCCACAACGCATGACAAAACACCATGCACCTATTAGTTCCTTCTGATGCCACTTATTTTCAATAGCACTACAATGCAATAAAACAAAGCACCTTCTATGTGCAATGCGTTGCAGCATCCCACAATTAATGGTACCCAACTTCTGAGCTTTGTGGTGCCCCGAGTAAGAAAAAAATGGTACATTTCCGATTTTCAATCTGATTTGGTCCATTGGAAACACACTCCATAAGATGGGCAGCAATAATGAAGAGCAGGTCAACACGTCATAATGCACTGATTTAATCAGTAGGAATAAGCCCTAAAGGTAATGTGTTGGCTACACACAAGATACCCTGTGAATCATCGTTTCCCGTTTCTCCTGTCTTTGTCAATGCCATATTTAATAAATCTCCGGTTAATGTGCTACACTACACTTAACAGGCTTTCTATTGTTTACATTATTTTCAATGAAATTTCATTAATATTCAAAGAACTGTGAAAAACTTAAACAATATATTCCCTGCAGGTATTTAATATGCCGTATTTTAAACCTTTATAGAGGCCAATTGAATGCATCATGTTTTGGTATGCATAAAAGTAAACCTACTTTGGTTGGCCTAGGCAAAGCAGAAGGTTGCTCATAGGGCCCGCACCACAACAAGCTCACGCCTAAAGCTTAACTGTAGCCAAAAGGGAAGTGATAAAAAAAAAAAAAGAAAAAAAAAAAAAAAAAAGAACAGCCCATCACAAGACAAAATAAAAAGAGTGTTTGTTGCAATAATCATTTGCAATCTAGAGAGTTTTCCACATCTTTCCCCACCTCTAGATGTTCGCTTTGAATTTCCCCCCCAAAAAAAAAAAAGTGCTTTTCCTGACATGATTGTGTAAACAATTTTTACGCAGTATGAAGTCATCTAAGGTATGTTAGTCTGATAAGATCTGGAGTCAGGTTTGTTGATGTGACTACTGTGCTATTCAAAGGTCTCTGGAGGGCTTACATCTGAGAATTTATATTGTAAGGATATCCCAGCTTCTGTTTCAGTCATTCTTTAAGCCTGAACTTCGTGCTGCTTCTTGATCATTACTTAACTAGTCATCAATTGTCAGTGAAAATTCTCTGCCATGAAGAAGCAAAGCCTCTACCAAGATGGTGGCCTCCACACAAGGACACAGCGCAACAAGTTGAGGTAAGTCATTAATAAGGAAACAGATTAGCTGCAGAGAGACTGCAGGTTTACTGGTGACTGGACCCTTGTCCTCTACTTACTTCTTTTGAGCTTAGCTTTCGCAGTGCATGTCCTCTTTACTCTATATAAGGTAACATTTTATCAATCCAGTGTTAGAATTATAAAGCTATTCACAAGCCTCTAGGCCAGGGGTCTCCAAACTTTTCAAACAAAGGGCCAGTTTATTGTGCTTTAGACTTTAGGAGGGCTGTATTGTGGCCAGCGGGGGCAGAAAATGTTCAGGGCCCAGTATCAGTGAGAATAAATATGGCCTCAGGATAGGTGGTCAGTAAAAGTCGTTGTGGTCATATTAGTAGGAGGAATAGTATCCCATCATTGGTATCAGAGGAAGAAATATTGTCCTATTGTTGGCTGTCACTGGGAGGAATAGTGCCTCAAAGGCAAGATTAAAAGCCATCAAAAGGCCATAGTTTGGAGACCCCTTTTTTTGGAGCTTCCCAAGCTGCCAGAAAACACACACACACACACACACACACACACACACACACACACACACACACACACTAGTCCAACTATTTATTAAGTAATTATTTAATGTATTATAAAATACCACAGTTAAACAGCATGAAACAAGTGCCAATGGCAATCAGAGGCACTACAACAAGTAGAAGTGCAACTTGGCATGGGCACCATCAGAACATTCCAGCACTCAAGTGACTTGTTCTTGCACAAGCTAGCATCTTCCCAACTGCCTTTCTCATAGAATTATATACCTTTATGGGCAAACATATATTCAGGTATTGGTAGTATGAAGCTAGGCAACTCATAGAGGGAGAAAAGCGAGGACATTAGCATGACGACGGTCCTTCCAGGTTTAAGTAAAGCTGCAAAGATGTATAGTGCTTACCCCCGAAGGGGCCACGAGAATGTACCCAGGTTTCTCACAGTAGTACAAACTCAGTTCCACGCATACCATTATTTTAGACTTAGACTAGGGGATATATTTTTAGTATTTATTGCTAAAGAACTTCAACATAAAAGGGGTTTAAGGTCACAGGGTACTTGACCAGTAGCAACAGGACAAACTTCTCTCTAAATCTTCAAATAACTGCTTTTCTGGAGGTAGCAGGAAACTGCTAGTGTATCTAGGACACTGCAGCAGCAGTAGTCCATATAGCCACTTCTTGCACTTATTTTCTTCTGGTGCTTGCACAATGCATAGTCCCCAGCAAGGTCGTTACTTACAGTAATCTCAGGCAGGGCTGTCTTAATGCATGGGCACCCCTGGGCAGTGCCCAGGGGCCTTAATAATAATCTTGAGTCATATCATAAAGGACAGTCATCCTTTTTACTAAGCTGTCCCAGGATGGCCCAGGCAGCATCCCAGAACCTGTAATGTGCCCTCCTGACTCCTCCTGACTCCCCCTGTACTCTGCCCTTCTGCACCCCTTTTGTTGATTAGTCTTTGATTCATGGCATGTTTTCTTGCTTTTTTCAAATCAATTCTAAAATACTAATAAATATATGTTTTATTCTATCAACTATGTATACTTTAATTCTTGGGAATAGGTGCATAAATTGGGGCAGGCTGGTATGGGCACCAGTGCATTACTTTAGGGTGGGCTGGTAGGGGCCCCAGTGCATTACTTTGGGGTGGGTTGGTAGGGGCCCCAGTGCATTACTTTGGGGTGGGTTGGTAGGGGCCCCAGTGCATTCGTTTTCCCAGGGGCCCATGATGCTGTTAAGATGGCCCTGATCTCAGGAGCTGTCTGCCACCCAGCATCTACAGATAGATCCTCAATGAGGGAGACAACTATATCAGTCTCCACATCAGCTTAAATGCAGTGCCCTACAGCAAATGTAATCCTCTTACAATCTTCTCCAGACTCCCAGCCCAGCAGCTGCTGAGGCCCAGACTGCAGTTGAAGTTGAAAATGCATCAAGGAACTAGCACCCTCAAGGAGGGAAAAAAACACTCTGGCCTCCTGCGCATTTAACACCTCCCCAGCTACCTTCTGAATACCGCCTTTCAGGGATTGGCTGGGACATCATAAATATTCAACTGATCATTCAAATCTTCTTGTCCCATGCTCTGCAAACTTTTCTCAGAGGCAGGTGACTTACTACAGTGAAGCAAAAATGTAATTTAACTTAGCAGCCCAATATAGAAAAAGGCGCTATAGTCGCAATATTGAATATTGGAGTTACCCAACAAGGTATGCAATGTGGTAGGGGTGTGTAAAGCAGACAAGAAGCTTAAAGGGGTTGTAAAGGAATTTTTTTTTCCCCTAAATAGCTTCCTTTACCCTAGTGCAGTCCTCCTTCGATTTTGCTTTTAAATGTCCTCATTTCTTCTGAGAAATCCTCACTTCCTGTTCTTCTGTCTGTAAATCAACACTGTAATGCGAGGCTTTCTCCCTGGTGTGAAGAAAGCCTCTTGAGGGGGGAGGGAGCGAGCAGGCAAGTCAGGACACTCTCTACTTTGCAGATAGAGAAAGGAGCTGTGTGTTAGTGGGCGTCCTGATACTCCTGCTCGCCCCCTCCCAACTCTAGAGGCTTTCTCCAAACCAGGGAGAAAGCCTTGCATTACAGTGTTGAGTTATAGACGGAAGAACAGGAAGTGATCATTTCTCAGAAGAAATGAGGACATTTAAAAGCAAAATGGAAGGATGAGGTAAGTGAAGGAGGACTACACTAAGGTAAAGAAAGCTATTTAGGGAAAAAAAATCCTTTACAACCCCTTTAACAGCATCACATATTTTGAAAGATGAAGCAGCTTACAATAGTTGTAATGCTGCCATAATGTTGGAATAATCACTGAAAGAGACTTCAAGTGACCATATCACCACAGTACACATTGCAATCTTCACATATCCATTAAAAGTAGGCACTGAACTTACTGAAGCTCCGTGTTTTAGCAATCTGTTTTCCCATTTTTCAGTTATCAGCACTTCTGAGCCACCTCAAACATTTTATGTATTGTCGATGGAGGTAGAAAACTTTGTATAATGGGAACCGTTTTGTGAGACAGTCCTAAGGAACTAAAGGTTTCCATTTATCTTCTTCAGCAACGGCACTAAATGATAGCAATTCATCGATGGGACTGCCTGCACAGTGTAGTGGAGAGAAACCTGCAGAGCTCATTACCGAGAATGGGAAAACAGACTGGTACAATAGAGAGAAAATAAGTGCTGAATACCATTTTTTTAATGGGCATGTTTATAGCTACTATATGGTGAACGGGTCACTTTAAAAAATATTGGAAGCTAGCAAGTGATGGAATTCCCCCCCCCCCCCCCCCCCCCCCCCCCATGCATAACTAACAATATCAGTTTTTGATACAGCTGGCCTTTAAGCTCATAAAGTTTCAAGGAGATACAAGTTTAACTGTACAACAAAGACTCATTGGTTATGGTTAGCCGTGTTGCATCCACATTCCAATCTTAAAGGGGTGTTCCACCCAAATGTAATGTTTATTAAAAATGGCAATGGCAGGCATTTCTGAGCCTTGCCAAAAGCACCTGCACATCCTTCCCTCCCTAAATCTGTGAATTCAACAGTGTGCACTAACCCAAATAGTCCAGTACACACTTCTGTATTCACTACTCCATTTTGTGCTGAAAGTCACATTCAATAATGGGCCACACCAATGCCAATACAGGTAATGCCCTAACAGGCCCCTTTGCCACTAGACTAGTCACAAGGAGCCTGTCTGCCTACAGTCACAGTGCCTAGGAACCAGCAATGTGCTACTGCAAAGAAACATTTTTGAGCCATGCTTGCCTTCTCTGACTAGCAAAAAAAAACACATCAATTGCAGCCTCACTGCCATCACACGCAGCCACTGTGCCATCACACGCAGCCACTGTGCCCATCACACGCAGCCACTGTGCCCATCACACGCAGCCACTGTGCCCATCACACACAGCCACTGTGCCCATCACACACAGCCACTGTGCCCATCACACACAGCCACTGTGCCCATCACACACAGCCACTGTGCCCATCACACACAGCCACTGCCATCAATTGTTGCCACTGTGCCCATCACACGCAGCCACTGTGCCATCAATTGATGCCACTGTGCCCATCACACGCAGCCACTGTGCCATCAATTGATGCCACTGTGCCCATCACACGCAGCCACTGTGCCCATCACACGCAGCCACTGTGCCCATCACACGCAGCCACTGTGCCCATCACACGCAGCCACTGTGCCCATCACGCAGCCACTGTGCCCTCACACGCAGCCACTGTGCCCTCACACGCAGCCACTGTGCCCTCACACGCAGCCACTGTGCCCTCACACGCAGCCACTGTGCCATCAATTGTTGCCACTGTGCCCATCACACGCAGCCACTGTGCCATCAATTGATGCCACTGTGCCCATCACACGCAGCCACTGTGCCCATCACACGCAGCCACTGTGCCCATCACACGCAGCCACTGTGCCCATCACACGCAGCCACTGCCATCAATTGTTGTGCCATCACACACAGCCAGTGTGCCATCACACGCAGCCAGTGTGCCATCACACGCAGCCAGTGTGCCATCACACGCAGCCAGTGTGCCATCAATTGCCCCATCAACTGCCACCAGATTCTCTTTCTTAAAAACGGGGGAGGGGGCGCAGTTTGCCATCTTCGTCCTGGGCACCAAATGGCCTTGTCCCAGCACTGCTGGGCTTTGACTAGGCCATGCAAGGACATCCACCCTTTTCTCCTTCAACCACTGTGTGGTAATTTTTGCTGTATGCTTTGGGTCACTGTCATGTTGCAAGGTAAACCTCCCCATTGACAACTTTCTGGCAGAGGGCCGCAGATTTTCCTCAAGAATTTGGCGGTATTTTGTCCCATCCATTTGACTTTCTATCCGGATAAGTGCTCCAGTCCCTGCTGCAGAGAAACACCCCCATAACAGGAAATTTACACCTCTGTGACTTATTGGTGTTATTTGTATGGTGTTGCGGCCAAATAATTCAATATTAGTCTCATCTGACCAAAACACCTTTTTCCATGTGGCCTCAGAATCCTTAAGGTGCGTTTTTGCACAGCTCAATCACATGAGGCCTTTCTTGATAATTTTTTTCTTGCAACAATGCCATACAAGCCACATTTGTGGAGAATTTGTGATATTGTTGGCACATGCACACAATGACCATTCTTAGTCATAAGTTCCTGCAACCACTTCAAAGTTGCTGTAGGCCTCTTTGTAGCCTCTCCGACTAGTTTCCTCCTTGCTCTTTCATCCAGTTTGAAGCAACAGCCTGATCCAATGAGGGTCTGTGTTGTACAAAATATCTTCCACTTCTTAATAATAGACTTCATTTTGCTTCTAGGAATTGAGAAAGCCTTTGAACTTTTTTTTTCATCCGTCTGCTGACTTGTGTCTGCCCGCAACTTTATTCCGGAGATCTGTTGACATTGCCTTGCCACTTATAGTCATTTGTTTGCTTCTGTTGCACAACCAGGGACTAAAATGCTCCAGGAAAGCTCTTCTCATGCTGGGCTAATCAAAATTATTACAGCTGATCACAGTTGAAAGTCAAATGGCTTTGTGTGACATAGAGAAGGTGATTAGCTACACCTGATTGAGTTTACAAGTCATTTTTAAGAGGGGGATCCTTTTTCCAACTCAGCGACTCCCTTTTTGATTTTTTTTCCTGTCATATGCGTTATATATTTCACTTGGATATTATAAGTTGCACTGAGTAAATGCAGCTGGAGAAAACACAAACTGTGTCTGTCTTTATTACAGGCTGCAAAGCAACAAAACGTGATTATTTTTAAAGAGGGTGAAATTTTTCTTTACCCACTATATATGTCATAACAAAACAATACCTGTTTACACTCAAGTTGGAATGGATACAGGTAACATCCCTAAATGTCTCTCTCAGATCAAATGAACACTGAATGGGATCCACGACATTGCAGTTCTCTCCAGAAATCTTTTGTATACACTTTAAAGTAAATAGAGAGCACACCAGCATAGTGGAAGAGCCTCAATAAAACAAATTTATTTTTGTACTTACATGAGGACTCAGTGTAAACGCATATCAAAAGTTATCCATAAAATACAAAATATCTCCGACCAATAAACACAAGTGTCTGACTGGCAATGATTTACTACCAACATAAGCACTGCTCAGTATTGCATCCTTATATAAGCATTTCGAGGGTACGCCCTTGAAATGCGTCAGCCGGGATGCTGAGCCAGCATTTATGTTGGTAAAAATCAAACACTAACAGTTGGAGAGTTGATAAAGGTATTTGGGTGGAAAATCTCGCGCCAATGTGGGGGAGGGGTGATAAAAATATATTAGAAAAGCTGCTCCCTGAATAAATCAAATGGATTGAAATATAATAATTGTGTGCATGGAATAGGGGCGCTACAAAAATTAAATGAAATAAATAGGTGAATGAATTCTACCTATCCCAATAGAACATAAATCCTTAATTGCAAATAATAACATAAATTGTGCGATGTGCATATAAATTCAATAATAATGACAACACCTGCAACGAAACAGGTGTGCAATTGAATGAGTGAATAAGATTAGACAATATACAATACACGGTGAAATAGTGACCATGAATAATATAAAAGTGCTCCGTGCTCAAAAAAGTCCTTGTGGTAGGTTCCACCTTCACCAATGGGACACCTCAAGTGGGGATGGATGGCTCCTTACCAGATGAAGTTGACCTAAACTAAGGTCAATAGAGCCTGGGTAACACCACCTTGCGCATGGGGGATTCCAATGAAGTTGAACGGATAATGCAGATGTCATAAGAAAGGAGAAAGAACAGCTCCCATAGTGTCAAACTGTTTAATGCAATATAAAAACAAAATACACAGTGCCAAGTGGCCCCTTACTTGAATGGGTGCCCGTATCCCGGCACTGAGGCTGTAGGCTTGTGTGTATGGAGAGAGAAATGAAGACCGGCGTGCGTTCCACTGCTGTGCGCGAGGAAACCAGATAACCGGAAGTAGGTAATCAATGCGTGCCCAGGTACCGCCTCGACATATGTTTCGATATGATCGTCATCAGGAAGCGTGATCATATCGAAACATATGTCGAGGCGGTACCTGGGCACGCATTGATTACCTACTTCCGGTTATCTGGTTTCCTCGCGCACAGCAGTGAAATGCACGCCGGTCTTCGTTTCTCTCTCCATACACACAAGCCTACAGCCTCAGTGCCGGGATACGGGCACCCATTCAAGTAAGGGGCCACTTGGCACTGTGTATTTTGTTTTTATATTGCATTAAACAGTTTTACACTATGGGAGCTGTTCTTTCTCCTTTCTTATGACATCTGCATTATCCGTTTCTACTTCATTGGAATCCCCCATGCGCAAGGTGGTGTTACCCAGGCTCTATTGACCTTAGTTTAGGTCAACTTCATCTGGTAAGGAGCCATCCATCCCCACTTGAGGTGTCCCATTGGTGAAGGTGGAACCTACCACAAGGACTTTTTTGAGCACGGAGCACTTTTATATTATTCATGGTCACTATTTCACCGTGTATTGTATATTGTCTAATCTTATTCACTCATTCAATTGCACACCTGTTTCGTTGCAGGTGTTGTCATTATTATTGAATTCATATGCACATCGCACAATTTATGTTATTATTTGCAATTAAGGATTTATGTTCTATTGGGATAGGTAGAATTCATTCACCTATTTATTTCATTTAATTTTTGTAGCGCCCCTATTCCATGCACACAGTTGGAGAGTTGAGCCTACTGTTCGGAGATATATTTAATTTTATGAATGACTTCTGATATGAGTTTACATTGAGTCTTTTTGGCAATACAATAAAATAATAAATTAATGTATTATCGAGGATGTTACACTAGGTCAGTGCACTCTCTGTTGATTTCACTAAACATACATTTAAAATTATTTATTTAGCCGTTTGCCAGAAGTCGCTCCTCTGTGAAAATGGGAAAACAAGGTGCGTCCTATGAATGTGGAAGTCAACATCACTTCCAAAGAGCCACATGGTTACAACAAGTCATACCATTCCAAACTATGGGCCAGATTCTCTAAGAATTCCGGCGGAGTAGCGTAAGCCAGTTACACTACGCCGCCGCATCGTACTAGAGCAAGTGCTTTAATCTCAAAGCACTTGCTCCGTAGGTTTCGCCTGCGTCGCGTAAATCGCGCAGCGTAAACCCGCGCAATTCAAATGGGGCGGCTTGTATTTAAATTAAGCGCGCCCCCGCGTCGAATGAACTGCGCATGCGCCGGCCGGGGAAAAAGCCCAGTGCGCATGCTCCAGCTCACGTCGGAAAGCGTTGTTGAAACTGACGTCAACGAGTTAGTAAAACGACGTAAGCGATGGAAAAAGCCGACGCTGACCCGACGCCATACTTAACATGGCATCCGACGGGACCCGACGGCATCCGACGGTACTTCGTAAGGTTACTCCACATAGAAGCTGGGGTAACCTTACGCGAACGAAAACGACGTATGCGACGACGGTGCGGCGTAAAAGCGATCGGGAATCGGCGTACTACCTCATTTGCATATGCAAATGCGAAAACAACTTAAAGGCCACCTAGTGGCCGGAGTTGTCATTACAACTACGATCCGCAATTGTAATGGTTTTACACTTGTCGGATGTAGAAGCGTATCTATGCAAAAGTGATGCTAAGCATCACGCGCATAGATACGAGACAAAAAAAACGGCGATACGACTGGGTATCTGAGATACTCCGTCGTAACGCCGCTGAGAATCTGGCCCTTAGACTTTTTTCTGCACAAATGCCTCTTAGAGTCATCGGATGTGCTCAAAGGTAGCCTATAGGAAAAATGATCATTATCTGTTCCTGTCAAATCCAATGTACATACAGTAGATCACTTGAAGGAGATATCCTCTCAGGATAAACATGCCACTATAAATACATATCAGACTACGTGCTTCACTAAATATTTTTTATTTCACTGTATGTCGCAGAAGTACATAATCCGACAGTTAAACTATAATGAAAAAAATAACATTTGTTTTTTTAATTTGGTTAGAGCAGGGGTCTCCAAACTCTCTAAACAAAGGGCCAGCTTACTGCCCATTAGGCCGTGTACACACGGGGAGACGTGTCCACTGAAACATGTCCGACGGACCGTTTCCAGCAGACATGTCTCCTCGGATTTTGGTCCGGTGGCGTGTACACACCATCGGACCAAAATCCCTTCTGACTGAGGACGCGGTGACGTGGCGGTGACGTTGACGCCGCCACGTCACCACTCCATTCGACGCATGCAGGAGATTTATGTCCACTTGTTAGGCGTACTAACCAGCGGACATGTCCGACGGACAGGTTTCTAGTGGACAAAATTTCAAAGCATGCTTTGAAATTTGTCTGCTGGAAAAATCTGTCGGCTAGGTCGTACACACAATCGGATATGTCCGCTGAAACTGGTCGGCGGACCAGTTTCAGCGGACATATCCGATCGTGTGTACGCGGCCTGAGACTTTAGAAAGGGGTCAGACTGTGGCCAGTGGGAGTAGAAAATGGTATTAGTGGAAGGAATAGTGACCCATTGATGGTGCTCATGAGAAGAGCAGTGCTCCATCTTTAGTGGAAGGTGGATTACCGCTCCAGGTGGATCAATGGAAATAAATCCTTCCTCAGGGTTGAAGCAGCAGGTGCAGGCTATGCATATAGCAATTAGGTAAGGGAAAATCCTGGACTGCCGCACTCCAAAAATGTGCCTTTATTGCAAAAGGATATCAAAAATACACGCCACAGCAAAGATAGCTATGATTAAGCACTGTTGAAAGTCAGTGGAAGAATAGAATCTCATCTTTGGTGTCAGTGGGAGGAAGAGTTCTTCATCTTTGGTGTCAGTGTGAGAAATAGTGTCCCAAGGGTCGGATAAAGGCAAGCAAAGCATTCGGCCTGCGGGCCACAATTTGGAGAACTGAGATAGAGTCATGAAAGGTTAGCACTAGGGTTGTACCGAAACCAGTATTGGTATCGGAACCGATACCGAGTATTTGCGGGAGTACATGTACTCCTGCAAATACCCCCTATGCCTAAATAGAATACTTTGCCCACCCCCACGCGCGCCGCCGCCGCCTTTGCCGTATATCGCAAAGCCGCCGCCGCGTTAATCACCGTGCGGCGAACATTACAGGCACCTTTAGTTTGAATAGCTGCTTTGCCCGCCGCGCCGTGTCACTCCCCCTTGCTCGGGATTGGACGTATCTGTCCAATCCCGAGCAGGAGGGAGTGTCCTTTACACGGCGTGGCAGGCAAAACAGCTATTCAAACTAAAGGAGCCTGTACTGTTCGCCGCACAGCGATTAACGCGGCATCATCATTAGGTATGGGGGACATGGCTGCATATGTTTGGGGGGACATGGCTGCATATGTTTGGGGGGGACATGGCTGCATATGTTTGGGGGGGACATGGCTGCATATGTTTGGGGGGGACATGGCTGCATATGTTTGGGGGGGACATGGCTGCATATGTTTGGGGGGGACATGGCTGCATATGTTTGGGGGGGGACATGGCTGCATATATGGGGGGGGGGACATGGCTGCATATATGGGGGGGGGGGGACATGGCTGCATATATGGGGGGGGGGGGACATGGCTGCATATATGGGGGGGGGGGACATGGCTGCATATATGGGGGGGGGGGACATGGCTGCATATATGGGGGGGGGACATGGCTGCATATATGGGGGGGGGACATGGCTGCATATATGGGGGGGGGGGACATGGCTGCATATATGGGGGGGGGGGGACATGGCTGCATATATGGGGGGGGGGACATGGCTGCATATATGGGGGGGGGGGACATGGCTGCATATATGGGGGGGGGGGACATGGCTGCATATATGGGGGGGGGGACATGGCTGCATATATGGGGGGGGGGGACATGGCTGCATATATGGGGGGGGGGGACATGGCTGCATATATGGGGGGGGGGGACATGGCTGCATATATGGGGGGGGGACATGGCTGCATATATGGGGGGGGGACATGGCTGCATATATGGGGGGGGGGACATGGCTGCATATATGGGGGGGGGACATGGCTGCATATATGGGGGGGGACATGGCTGCATATATGGGGGGGGACATGGCTGCATATATGGGGGGGACATGGCTGCATATATGGGGGGGGACATGGCTGCATATATGGGGGGGGACATGGCTGCCTATATGGGGGGGACATGGCTGCCTATATGGGGGGGACATGGCTGCCTATATGGGGGGGACATGGCTGCCTATATGGGGGGGACATGGCCTATATGCATATATGGGGGGGACATGGCTGCCTATATGGGGGGGACATAGCTGCCTATATGGGGGGGGACATGGCTGCCTATATGGGGGGGGATGGCTGCCTATATGGGGGGGGGCATGGCTGCATATATGGGGGGGGGCATGGCTGCATATATGGGGGGGGACATGGCTGCATATATGGGGGGGGACATGGCTGCATATATGGGGGGGGACATGGCTGCATATATGGGGGGGGACATGGCTGCATATATGGGGGGGACATGGCTGCATATATGGGGGGGGACATGGCTGCATATATGGGGGGGACATGGCTGCATATGTTTGGGGGACATGGCTGCATATGTTTGGGGGACATGGCTCTGCATATGTGGGGGACATGGCTCTGCATATGTGGGGGACATGGCTCTGCATATGTGGGGGACATGGCTCTGCATATGTGGGGGACATGGCTCTGCATATGTGGGGGACATGGCTCTGCATATGTGGGGGACATGGCTCTGCATATGTGGGGGACATGGCTGCATTTGTGGGGGGACATGGCTGCATTTGTGGGGGGACATGGCTGCATTTGTGGGGGGACATGGCTGCATTTGTGGGGGGACATGGCTGCATTTGTGGGGGGACATGGCTGCATTTGTGGACACATTTAAAAAAAAGTATCGGTATTCGGTATCGGCGAGTACATGAAAAAAAAAGTATCTGTACTTGTACTCGGTCCTAAAAAAAGTGGTATCGGGACAACCCTAGTTAGCACCCGCTGTCAGTTTTGTTTTTGCCATGTCTTCCTTAGGCCGCATTCACACCTGAGCGTATCGTTTTTGGTAGTTTTTTCCAGCGTTTTGTCGCGCGTTGTCCGACGTTTTTGAACTTCGTCGTTTTTTATTTTAAGCCAATAGGAAAAATGATCATCTCTTTCATCATTTGTTGCTATGTTTGTAGATTTTTTTTATCTTCTTCCTGGGTGAATATTCTATTTCACAGAACAGATTAAAGCGACAAAACGCCCGTAGAAACGCTCGTTGTCGCGCTAGACGCTTAAATCAAGCGTTTCAAGCGTTCAAAAATGCCCAAATCAGCCCGATGTGCGCAACAAAAAAGGGTCCAGAACTTGTTTGAGCTTCAGGTGTTCGGCTTGAGGCGTTTTAAAATGGAGATGTGAACCATCTCTATTGAGAATAATGTATTTTTCCCCTCTAGCGTTTTATAGCTTCAGGCGAAAAAACGCTCAGGTCTGAATTCAGCCCTAGGGAGGTACACCCTCTCTACTTGTCCTAATTACCAGAAAAAGACAGTGAGGGTAAATCCAAATAGTTGAGTTGACACCATTTTTTTACCTTGATTTTTGAATAGCTGGATTTTTGGAATTCAACACCATAATGTTATCAAATAATTACATACGATTGCATGCATTTGAAGAATTAAAATGATGGGACACCATAACAGAGGGGAAATTGTCCAAAATGAACACCTATTCAACTGTCTAAGATGGGATTTGAAGCGGAGGTTCACCCAAATAACATCTATATAAGATCATATTCGTTATACTTCCAACATCAAAGAGTTTCCGAAAGAACCCGAACATGCAGAGCTGCGCGTCAGCTCTATACGGCGCCTGCGCAGTCAGCTCTACACGGCTCCTAGTCAGTGCGCAGGCGCCGTGTAGAGCGGACTTGCAGCTCTGCATGTTCGGGTTCTTTTTCGGAAACTCTGTGACGTGCTTACGCAATAAGGGGGAGCCTTATCCGCCGGGGGGGGAACTTTTTCTCAAGGACGTCAATCATCTGGGCGAAGTCCCAGATGACATTGCGCCGCAGCATAGAAACGCCTACTCCCGTGGGAGTGAGTACCCGGAAGCCGGATTGCAAATATAGATTATAAGGTATGTACAGCCAAAAAAAAAAGGGCCTACTGTACATGTTGGAAGTATAAAGAATATGATCTTATATAGATGATGCGTGAACCTCCGCTTTAACACACATTGGAAAGATATCCTCTCACTTCCTGTTAAGCCTATAGCACTAAAGTGATGGAAAATATCTCCAATAATACAGAAATGGCAAAAAAAAAAAAAATCAATGCATGCTGTATTCTGCATGTAGGACAGTTTAGTGGGCTGCCCAAACAGCAGAAACGCAGGTAATGAGGCCCCAGATCCTTTTTGAAAATTGTGCTGCACAGAACCACATGGTTTTGCACGAAAATGCAGGTGTTATGTTGATGTGTGGGAGTGCCATTAAGAATTAATGGCACTATTGCGCATCTGCTAAACAGCAGCTCGTTTCTGTCACAAGTGACACGATACTGTGAACCTAGTCTCATACAAAAAAAAAGTTTGGGCTTTAGATATATTTTAAAGTGAAGGCCCCCAGAAAGTGACTTTACAACACCAGTAGGCCAGTTTGCTGATGGGGAACTTTTATCATGGTCTGACTGCAGTGTATGTAATGGCTAGTTTCATTCAGAATAGATAGAAAACAAGACAATAGCAGAGGCAGGTTTAATATTCTGTGAAAAGCCTTAGGGCTTTGAAGCAAGTACAGGCAAAGAGGATAGGAACACTGCATATTTATCATTCTCTTCTTTGTTCTTGCTATAGTTTTGTTAGTTTTAGCTACCTCTCAGACACAGATACACACACCCACCAGCTCTCATAATATCTTCAGTTATCAGATTATGGCTGAGACATTTCCCATCACACATACAAATCACAATCGTTTCTCTGCAACAGAATCTTCATTTTGTTTTTTGCAAGAAGAAATGGCTGTAAAAGCTCCTTTACAAAAAGGGCACAGCGAGAAAAGGAAACCTTGGAAAACGCCATATCCTTTAATG
The DNA here is from genome assembly GCA_029574335.1 of Rana kukunoris. Lineage (NCBI taxonomy): Eukaryota > Metazoa > Chordata > Amphibia > Anura > Ranidae > Rana > Rana kukunoris. Next base: position 219,405,361 of record CM056052.1, read on the forward strand.
TATATCTATGGTCAAAAGGTAAAATCCTCTATACATTTTTCACATTGTATTTTAAATATTCTTAGCCTACTTTTTTTTAAATCGGAATGATATTGAAGTTTGAGAACTATTTGCATATACCCACACATTTACTCCCTTGAATGCAGTGACACATATGCCCTGTAAATAGGCATTAATGTGTCACACAATTCAAATGCAAAGGCTGTACTTAATTACACCGGCTTAGCACGCCCTTCTGGAACTGCTCCAAGCAGTAAATCACAAATCTATGTAGTATCTGCCCACTTGATTCCATTTGAACGCAGTCATAATTAATAAGCCCCAATGAAAGGAGAGGCTATTTAGCCCCTAAAACCCATTGACTTTTTTCTGCTATGAAGCAATTTTACCATTAAAAACATTGGACTCTTGGACATTTGTTTGGTCCTTTCATTTGACTGTATGTGTATGGATTCTCAGTTCTGGAGTTCTTCCCCTGTTTCTAAGGGGTGCTGCCGAACCAGAGCTAGTGTGCCAAGTGATAATCAGTGACCCTTAGAAAATCTGTATTCAACTTCCAGTTTGTTTTTGTGCTTCAGCAGGCAGCAAGGTACCATGGGATATGTAGTCCTTAGAAACTGAAAGTAAACAGCAGAGAAGAAGCTGCAAAGCATTGCAAGGAATCCAGGAATTTGTAAAAGGAAATGGCCAGCAGACAGGCAGAACTCACATGAAACGTGAAGATTTCATTGGATCGTCAAATATGACTTTTCGTATTGCTATTACAATGCTGATGATATAAAATGAAAGTGTATGTTGTGACCATAGATTTCCTTTAAGGATCATTCCATATCTACCATTCCTAGCCTGGGTCCGCCAAGATGATCAATTTAAATTAAATAGAATGCAGCATCAGGGTGACCAGATATTATCTACAGCTCTGAAGGCTGAACATTGGCATGGGCAGGAAGGGGGGAGATGGGGAGGAGTTTTACTGAGAGGGGGAATTTATGCTGAGAGGGAGAATTTCTGCAGGGGGGGGGGGTATTTGTGCTGGAAAGAGTTTGTTTTGAGGGGGATTTGTACTGGAAGGGGTTATACGAGGGTGAGGTTTTGTGCTGGAAGGAGGGATTTTTGCCGGTGGGAGGGGGTCTATCCTGAGAGGGGTGGGTAAGAGAATTTGTGAATAGAAGGGTTTTTGGGGGATTTATGTTGCAAGGGGGATATGGATAGTGAGGATTTCTGCTAGAAGGGGGTATATGGGGATGAGGTTTGCTCTGGATGACCTTGTCCTGGCATTGGCACACTCTATAAATTGCAAGTGAGTAGGGAAAGCTGGGTGCCAACATGAGGACTGGATTGGAAGCTGCTCCAGCCTGTAATGATGCAGTGGTGACTGTGGCAGCCGGGCACAGCAGACCCGTGAGTACCTGGTAGACCCGAGTGGAGTGGCACAGCACACACACACACACACACACACACACGTTTTTTTGGTAAGAGAGCCCCCCCCCCAGCTAGCCCAGGTGTGGCAGTGGGAGTACCTGGGTCCTGGCCCTGCTGAGTGGAGTCACTCAACAGGGCCAGGATCCAGGTACTCCCACTCTATACACCCGGGCTGGGGAAGGGGTTTCTCTTACTAAACAAATATGTGCACCACTCCGCTCAGCAGGGCCAGTACCCAGGTACTCCCTATTTAACATTACCATGTTCTGAACTATGCAAGTCAACTCAGATGCTATATTACCACACCCTTTTAAGCCACGTCCAATAGCCCACTTTTTGCAGTGCGGTGCTTCGCATTTCCTTTCACACTGCACGGGGGGACCCCCTTTGAATCTTGCACATGGGCCCACTGATTTCATGATACGCCCCTAGTAACAACGCTTTGGTGAGCCTGTTTGGTCCAGCTGTGGTGGATTCAGAGCAAAGCTCTCAGCTGTGCTGGTGGATATGAAAACTTCCTGGTGGGTCACCTGGGACCTAGATGAGAGCTTTTCCTTTTTACTGTTGCCTCTTTGTTATTTAATGAAGGCAGTACTTTTATGCTACACTTAGAAAGTGCTGTTTCTCTTCTCATTTATTCACATACAGAGTTCCTTCTAGCTCTTCAGCAAGCAGCAGCCACTGAGTCAAGCATCTAGACTCATTTGGAGTTTCACAGGCCCCCATCCATGTACTGAGCCTATATACTAACTTTGGACTGTTATTTGCCAGTGCACCAGATATTTCTTATTCTGTTTTTTAGTGCCCCATTTACAACTTAACTTGTTATCTACCATAAAATAACAACAACTAATAAGTATATTAGAATAATGTTACCAGTTCGGCTACATCTGATAGTACTGCCTTCTTTCAGCTTATTAGTGACAGGGTGATGCTCATTGTAGCCTCGCTTTATAAACAAAGCTGGTCCAGCATTCCATTTGATGTCACTACCAAATCTAAGAATGCAGAGCTGCAGAGCTTACCTGTGTTCTGACAGAGCCCTGTCTAAAATAACAGTCTTTCCCACAAAATAGTAGGCACACTCCAACGTGTAATTTTCTTTGATGCCCTGACTACAAGACAGCTGAATTACATAGCAGCACTATCACTTGATTCACCAACTCCTGGCAAAATATATAAAAAACAAACAAAAAAAAAAAACACAACACACAGCATAGTAATAATCTTTGACGTACTAACCTATGGCTTCAATCTATGTGTGCATTTGTTTTCCATTTTTGTAAGGCCCCTTCCCGATGTCAGGCTATCACTGCCTGTCAAGATTTTCTCAAGACACCCTAGTACAGGCCTGGACAAATATCACACAGAACTAAGAGCCAGCGTTTAAAAAACCCCTAGGAGTCACGCCAACCAACCTGCATATGACTACATAGGTAGCTGAATGATGCATAGCCAAGCAACAATTAATGAGTTACTTCACCTTTATTAAAAAAATAACAATGCAGTCAAGGGACCCCCAGTAGTTTACAAATACTGGTGCAGCGTAGAACAGCTAAGCTTTGTTTTAATTACAAACCTATAGACTTTGTAAAGCCTGATCAGAAAGGTATTATTTTTGAGCGACCTGTGCCATCCTGCATAAATGTATGTTGCACAAGACACCATCACCGCATGACGAGGATTGAGCATGGTTCTCCCTCATCCACAATTCGGCAAAGTGTGCACTTAATACTATTATCGAATACAGGAGAATTCCCTGCCAGTCCTGCTTCCGCAGAACAGGACAAAATTCTCTTTGACAGAATTAGCCCAGCCTGCCCACAGTGTATTCTGGATGAGTAACATCTACAACTGGCCTTACAAGCGAAAGTATGTCCAAGTCACAACACGCTTTCCCCAGTCCACTGGCACTTGTCATACCTGCTCACACTAGACCATATTGGTGTTCTGCCCCACCTTCAATTGCCAACCTTACATTCTCCTTTCTAACCAGGCAAGGTTCAACCTTCAAGGACCTGCCACCTGTGCCAGTCACAGACCAAGGAGCTGGATCTTCCTACACAATAAATGCCCACTTTGCTTTCCAATGAGGCTCAGATTTGTTACACATGGTAAACTGACTCCGAGACAGGAAAGTCAATCAGTATATTGGAAGTAATCAAAACTGACAGAACCCAATACACTTTCACGGCTACTGCTTCACAAATACCTCTGAATAACCTGGTCACCAAAGAGTTAGCCTGCACTAGGATGAAATACATGCCAATTTGATAATGCCAAGTTAGATGCAACTTTAAGCTAAAAGCATGCTAATACCATGACTTCAATGCCAGCTGGGTGGACCCAAGTGCAGTTCTCCTGCAATTTAATCCCTAGACTTAGCAGGTCTATAATTGACTGGCAAAAGAGAGAGCAGTAACATAAGTTGACTGGATAGCGGCTTGGTAATGGCCAAGCTAGTGACTGGTAGGAGTGGTAATGGCTGTGTAATGGCTGGGCATATGCTGAAAATAACCACCCATTAACTGGCAATGGCATTTAGCACTAATGTTCTACTCACAATGCTGCGAAATTAGTGGCCGCAAAACTGGAGTGACCATTTAGTCCTTCCACAGAGAAAAAAGGTTTAGCCGAAAAGCCTATAACAAAGAATTTCTCTATTATTTACACATTTGGTCACCTAGGGCATAACAGTGCATAGGCGGGTATCCCTTGTCTCCTGCACTCCTCTCTATAATCATTTGGTGACCTTGGCCAAGTCTCTTGGTTCGGTTGTTTCATTGCCAGAGAGCCCTGTAATCAATCGCTCCAGGTTTGATTTGCAATGTACTGCAGGCCTCTCTAGCTGAAAAATTATTAAAAATGAAACTGTAAACTGAATACCTTGCACCAAGTGCCTCATACTCTGTCAGTGTGATAAAACATTACTGTTAAAGTAATATGACAGCACCTACCATCTGTTAGGGAGATACTAACTGAAGCTGTGACAAACCAACCATGATATGTGTAATGCTAACAGTTCAATAATCATCACTCACATCTGGGAATAAAATATTAATTCTGTGGTGATCCGTTCTATTTGAAAAATGGCAAGACTTGAAAATGTAAGGAGGATTGGTGATTGCACAGACAAGATCTAGATATAAAACGTTACTGCAGACATTACTGGCAATTGCCCAATTCTTATAACCGAAATTTACACAAAAAAAAACACATTTGATATGTTCTAGTATCAGTACAATACAAATCTTTAGGTAATACATCAATATGCCAAAAACTAGGGATGCTCCGATATATCGGCCGAAAAAAAGGGTTATCAGCATTTTGCAGAAAAAAAAAGGGAAAAGGGTGCCGATAATGGCATGCTGCTTCCCATTGATGCAATGCAAAATTGCCAGCCACGTTAATTTAATTAAAAAAAAAAAAAAAAAATTAAGTGGTCCGTTTTCGGTCAAGCACATACTGAATTTTCGGGGCACCACCATCAAAAACTGCAATTGACAATTCTCAAAAAGTTCAGAATTCAAGTGATTTTCTTTATGTACTGCTGCCTAGAAAAATATTTTTATATATATATATATATATATATATATATATATATATATATATATATATATATATATATATATATATATATATATATATATATATATATATATATACACACACACACACACACACACACACAATCTGATAGTCTCTAATATATTTATAATCTGCTATTTTCCCCAAAACATGCAGCCTAAACAGACTAAAGAGCTCTGTAGCCCATGTGCAAATGTTGTCTTTTTGTCAAAAATCAAACACAAAGCCCTCACCTCCTTCGGCTGCTGTCATATGCTTACTGCACTGCAGAGTACAAGGATTGTCACATAATAGTTAGAGATGTCTTTGACGTCTGTGATCGACACTTTTCATCTTCACGGTTTCTTCTTGATGTTGAGTAAGAAGCACGGTGGAGGCCCTCTGAGAAATAATAAATGGGTTTCAGGAGAATAACTGGAATATAGTTTTTGTTCACCAGTTATCACCTGTGGGTTTCTTATAAGCAGAGAGTTTCCAATTTGACACCATTTTCTGTAAACGCCGGCAAAGCAAAAGGTTCCTTTAAGGACGTCTGTACCAAAAGTATTGATAATTCTAAGTATAGAAAATTAAACTCCTCTTCTTTTACTGTCCCCAATCCATCTGCTGATAGTACAGAGCCCTAGGAGTCACTGTGCAGATGTTTAGTTTGGTGTGTATTGCTAGAGAGTTTTTTTTTGCTTTTTTGGGACGGTGCATGTGATAAGCACAGGGCCAATCAGCACTGTCCAGGCAAAGGGTCAGGGGTCCTGCAGCCTCATAGGAGAATGAAAACCCCTCCTACAAACTTTAACTAGACACTGATAAAAGTCACAAAGACTGCTATATACTGCTGATAAGAAAAAGGTGTTTAGCATATAGTTACTAAAATAGTTGCATTTCCATGTTCTGTGTACTGTGGGAGATGGGATATAGTGAATGCAGGGTTCTGGGTTTAGTAACATATTCATTTTCTATACTTAGAATTATCAATACTTTTGGTACAGATTTCCCTAAAGGAACCTTTTGCATTGCTGGGGTTTACAGAAACTGCTGTCAAATTGGAACCTCTCAGATTATAAGAAACCCACAGGTGATAACAAAAACTATATTCCAGTTATTCACCTGAAATCCATTTAACTGCTTGCCGCACGCCTACCGTTGAATGACGGTGGAGTGGTGCGGCTCTCGTTCTGGGTGGACGTCAAATGACGTCGTCCCAGAAAGGGCGCGCATCGCGGTGGCCGTGCCGTGTTGCTAGGACATGGCGCGACCCTGATCTTTGTAAAGAGCCGCATCCGTGGCTCTTTTACCATGTGATCGGCTGAGTCCAATCACAGCCGGTCACATGTAAACATGGAGATGCCGGTAATCGGCTCTTCTTGCCTCACACTGACAGAGTGTGTGGCGAGGAGAGACAATCAGTGGCATCTCCTCACAGGGGGACATGTAGGAATGTAATCAGGGCACTGATCATCAGTGCCCTGATTACAGTATGTCAAATAACGGTCACCAATCAGTGCCCACCATTGTACACCAGTGCCAGCAATCAGTGCCCAGTGGCACCAATCAGTGCCCATTAGCAATGCCAGTCGGTGTTGGCTATCAGTGACATCTATCAGTGCTGTCAATCAATGCCCATCAGTGTCGCCCATCAAGTGCCGCCCATCAGTGCCCACCTATCAGTGCCCATAAGTGTAGCATATTAGTGCCACCTCATCAATGCCCACCAGCTCAGCCTATCAGTGCCGCCTCATCAGCGCACATCAGTGAAGGAAAAAAATTACTTAGTTACAACCATTGTGACGGCAACCAGGTGAGAAGTACAAAGACAAGTGTGTCTGTCTACAGTAAAGCATGGTGGTGGGAGTGTCATGGTCTGGGGCTGCATGAGTGATGCCGGCACTTGGGAGCTACAGATCATTGAGGGAACAATGAATGCCAATGTACTGTGACATAATGAAGCAGAGCATGATCCCCCTCCCTTTGGAGACTGGGTTGCAGGGCAGTATTCCACCATGAAAACAACCTCAAACACACCTCCAAGATAACCACTGTCTTGCTAAAGAAGCTGAGGATACAGATGATGGACTGGCCAAGCATGTCTCCAGACCTAAACCCTATTGAGCATCTGTGGGGCATTCTCAAATGGTGGGTGGAGGAACGCAAGGTCTCCAACATCCACCAGCTCTGTGATGTTGTCATGTAGGAGTGAAAGAGGACTCCAATGGCAACCTGTGAGGCTCTGGTGAATTTCATGCCCAAGAGTGTTAAGGCAGTGCTGCGAAATAATGGTGGCCACACAAAATATTGACACTTTGGGCCCAATTTGGACATTTTCACTTAGGGCTTTGTTGCCAGCGGTTTAGACATTAATCGCTGTGTGTTGAGTTATTTTGAGGGGTCAGCAATTTACACGGTTATACAAGCTGTACACAAAAGTGTAATTTCTTCAGTGTTGTCACATGAAAAGATATAATAAAATATTTACAAAAAATGTGAGGGGCGTGCTTACTTTTGTCAGATACTGTGTATGTGTATTGTGACAGGAAGTCAGGTAAATCTGTGGGTGTTGTCACAGCCGGGAGATACATTTCTGCCTTGTTTAGACAATTCACCAATTACTATTAGGTGTTGGCTGCAGAAATAGCTAGAAAGGTTTAGGGCGTTGGAAAACTTCAGCTGTTCAAAATGAGGCAATTAAGGCCTCTATAAGTTTTCCAGAGGGTGACTACTGATTGCTGCATCCTGAGGCTTTTTGGGTTAAGGAGAGCAGTCAGAAAGACTTCTGAAGAGGTGAGCTGGTTGTTGATTTTTCTGTGTGATAAAAATCAAAAAGACTATTGTTTCTCTGCTGTGTGACCAGCAGTGTCTGTGTGACCAGCTGTGCCAGACTCCATAGGTAGGTTCCTGTGTGGTGAAGGTAGACGCCCCAAGTGGCCAGGGTTTATGTTATGTTTTGTTTATGCTGTTTTGATGGTTGCACTTGTATCCAGCAATATGGAAAAATAAACCATATCCTTTGTTTTCAACCATCTTCAACTGCCTTTCTGTATAGTTCAGCGTGTAGTGAACCCATCCAGGGGGTCACACACACCCGCTACCGAGCTAATCCCTTACAGTATATGTATGTATGTATATTTAGATTTATACACACATTCACTTATTATGAAAAAAAAAATTACAACAGAAATCAGTACCATTATTAGAAGAAGTGCTTGACTTGCAGACTGTGTAATCGAGGCGAGGTTTCTTTTACCCCTATAATACCTGTATTAGTTTGCAGTCAGCATTGATATACTGGCTACAAGGCTTTACATAGACTCCAACAGTGCACAATAATGCATTGCAGTCTTTGTACTTTTGCAGCTTACACAGCACTCTAGGAACTATATAACATGTATGCTATTAGATAAGTGGCTGATCCACTCTAGGCTAAATGTGAATGGGCTTTCACGGATATCACGCTTTCACGGTAGACTGCTTACGCCCATTTACACAAGTCTTCTATTGAGAAGCAGGGCAATGATGTCCCGCTTTCCACCTCATCCAATCAGAAAATACTTTGTAGTCTTTCAGAAAATGCAAAGCATTCTCTGAATGGTACACCCATGGTGAGGGTCCAATCTCCTGTATTTACAATGCATCGGGTTGGCTACTCAGCACAGAACCTGGAAGCAAGCAGAGATCACTGGAGTGGCGGTGTCTACTTAAGTGCTTTCCAGTGGCAGCGGCCAGGTATGTCATATACATAATTAGTCAAAGCTGGACCAATGTAATTATGTATAACATGACAATGCCTAGAATTCTTCTAAAAACCGTACCTCATTATTGAAAAGCCGTCCTTCAAGCTGAACTCCAAACATAAAAACTTTCACTTAAATATACTCCTCAATAAACATAACAGATGCAAATCTATTTTGTGTGCACCAAATGACTTTGCAAACCCAGATATTCATTTCTAAAAGTGGCAGTGCCATCATCAGTGTGCTGTACAGTCTGTGCAGAGACCAGAGCTGTAGGAGGGGCCTAGCAGCTGCACCCACTACAGGCTGCCTTCAGAAAAAACTACAGGAGAGGGCAGAGACAAGACCAGTCACCCTTCATAAGTAGAGAATATAGCACTGACCGGTCTTTATTACAGGAAGCTTCTGAATAGAGACAAAATTTCACATTGGATTACTGCACAAATCTGGAAGAAATACACAAAGCACACCATTGTTCATGCAAGAATACGCATTACTCTTGTTAGCTTATCCCAGACTTAGACTTTAAATTGATTGTAAAGTAAAACATTTTTTTATCTTAATGCTATCCCTGCATTAAGAAAAAAAAAAACGTTACCACTAGTTGTTCCCCCATTCCCCCAACCCAGGATTGTGCCTGGCTGAAACTCCTTTCTACCCTCTTCCTAGTCTCACAGGAGGCTCGGAGCATTAGGGTGCCATTGGCTCCCGCTGCTGTCAATTACAGTCAGTGAGCCAATGAGGAGAGAGGGGGCGGAGAATGGACACAGAGCCTTGAGACGTGAGCAAGCTTACTCAGTGCCTCTCTTGGCAAGCTACTTGTTGTGGGGGCATTTGGTAGGATGGGAGGGGCTAGGAGCACCAGCGAAGGACTCGAGAAGAGGAGGATCAGGGCTGCTCTGTGCAAAACCACTGCACAGAGCAGGTAAGTGTAACATGTTTTGTTATTTTTGAAAATGTTTTAACCACTTAAGACCCGGACCAATACGCTGGTAAATGACCCAAGGTGTTTTTGCGATTCGGCACTGCGTCACTTTAACAGACAATTGCGCGGTCGTGCGACGTGGCTCCCAAACAAAATTTGCGTCCTTTTCTTCCCACAAATAGAGCTTTCTTTTGGTGGTATTTGATCACCTCTGCGATTTTTATTTTTTGCGCTATATACAAAAATAGAGCGACATTTTTGAAAAAAAAAACACTATTTTTTACTTTTTGTTAAAAAAAAATCAAATAAACTAAATTTTAGTCAAACATTTAGGCCAAAATGTATTTAGCCACATGTCTTTAGTAAAAAAAAAAAAATCTGAAACAAGTTTTCAAGCGAAATCTTTTGATAGTTTTCTAACTTTCCTAATTTGTATTGGTTAGTATAACAGCCAGTCAACAAAGAGATCAGACATGGTGGCCCTGTATTGTTTTATAACCCTCTTCCCTATTAAGCAGCAAACATGTTTCCACTAGAAACAGCTGCAATTTGCCTTTTGACTAAAGCCTTTGCGGTGGTATTGTCAGAGCTTCTATTCCATCTAGCGATGCTATTTCTGATGATATGCTGCTGAGTTTGTGATTGACTGTCATCAGAGAGAGACCATCACAGAATCATAAGGAGGTGTCCTGACAACTGTAGTATGGCAATGGCTCTCCAGGGAGGATTGCTACACATTTAAAAGACAGCTTTGCTGAAAGCAACAGAGCTGGAAGCATCTGCCTGGAGAAAATATTTGATGAATGCCACAGGTTTCCCCCGAAAACATTCTCTTTCCCTAGCAAACTCGTTTTCCCCCCTACAAAGATATTGTAAATGACGAGGAGGGCAACTAAAAACAACCTCCGTCAGTACGAAACAGATCACTTTATTAATATAACAGGCATTAACCCTTTCTGTGCTATGGTCCTTCTCATGTTTCCTACTCCAAGACAATTTTAATACTTTTGCATACACTTACCAAACTAAACAGTATAGAATTCAGAACGTACAAAATAATACAAAGCCATCTATTCTCTGGAAGCAGGGATCCTATAGGAGTTAAAAATGGTACACACAACTTTCCTACAGTGTATAAAATTATGCACATGTAAACACAATATGGTCTACAAATTACTACTAAACGTTTAGGATAATACCGTGTACAGTTAAAATGTAGGTCCATTACAAAGTAATGTTTTGGTTATGGGTGGAGCCTGCTAGGCCAGATTTAGGCTTTCTATAGTATACCGGTATGTTTTGAATAATAAAACTGCGAGTTCTCCCTAACAAAAATTCCCAATTCTGCTCCTGTTTATCAGAGAGCATCCACCTTTTTGTGTTCCAATTTCTCCCAATAACATTCTCCAGAAACTAAATAAAATAAACAAAAACAATAAAACAAAAACAATAAAACAAAAACAATAAAACAAAAACAATAAAACAAAAACAATAAAACATACAAATTAAAAAAGAAAGAGTGAAAGCCCATCTTAAAGCGGATCTCCACCCTAAAGTGAAGATCCGCTGATCCGAACACTCCCCCCCTCCGGTGTCACAATTGACACCTTTCAGGGGGGGGGGGGTGCAGATAGACACGTATCTGCACCCACTTCCGGCCCAGCATTCACGGGCAAAAGACGGGCATTACATCACATCCCGTCTCCCGCCGTTGTGTGCTGGGAACACTCGGCTCCCAGCACACAGCTGGAGCCAATCGCGGGCGCAGCGCGACTCGCGCATGCGCCGTAGGGAACCGGGCAGTGAAGCCGCAGCGCTTCACTTCCTGGTTCCCTCACCGTGGATGGAGGGGGAGCAGCAGGGTGATGAGCGATCGCTCATCCTCTGCTGCGGACGGCGCTGGACTCCAGGACAGGTAAGTGTCCTAATATTAAAAGTCAGCAGCTGCAGTATTTGTTGCTGCTGGCTTTTAATATTTTTGTATTTGTGAACCATCCGCTTTAATGGCCAAAGCAGGTTTTAAGAAGCACAAATTTAGATGCAGGTCTTAGGAACTAAACGCATATAACTACATATTCAATAAAGCATAGGAGAACTTGATCTGAGAAGCATAACGTTTGGGAATACCTCTGGATAATTTTTCCTGCGTTTAAATAAAACTAAAAAGGAGGAGGATAGTTTATATATAGTCAAAGGGCCCATTCACAAATATGCTGAGGGCTGTACACCATAAAATAAATGAGAGTATTTTTGGTGTTGCGTAGTCACCTGTACAAATGAGTGACAGACTTGACGCTGCGGACATCTGAGCGTTTTTTACATACATACAGGGATGGACAATAATGTCTCACTCAATCTAATGCAGCTGTATATGGTAGCCAATCAGCTTCTAACTTCAGCCTGTTCAATTAAGCTTTGCCAATAAAACCTTGAAGCCGATTGGTTTCTATGCAGAGCTGCACAAGACTTTGCACTCTCCAGCTTTAGTAAATCAACCCCAAACTGTCAGCATCTTGAAGTGCATATCCCAGAGCCAGTGCTGATATTGAGATATACATTTACAAACTCAAGTTAAAATGTGCAGTTAGGGTCCTTTTAGAAGAGCATTCTGATTAAAGGGGTTGTAAACATGTTATTTCACCTTAATGCATCCTATGCATTAAGGTGGAGTTCCACCCAAAATTGGAACTTCCGCTCAACCCACTCCCCTCCCCCTTACATGTCACATTTGGCATGTATTTTTTTTTTAGGGGGGGGGGGGGGCTTCAGGAGGAGTGGGACTTCCTGTCCCACTTCCGCCGAGGGGTTGGTTAGGCGATTAAGCTAAATCGCCTACACCAGCCCCTCCCTGTAGGCGATCGCATGGGACACATGACAGGTCCCATGTGATCGCCTGTCCAATCAGCGGCGGGCCGCGCTGCTCGCGCATGCGCAGTGGGTGCCCGGCCGTGAAGCCGAAGGCTGTCACGGCCGGGTGCCCACAGTTGCAATGAGGACGCCAGTCGGGGGGGGAGAAGAGCGGAAGGTAGCCCCCTCGGGAGATCGCTTCTCCTATGGGGTTATCTAAAGTGGGGAGGAGCCACAAAAGCTACCAAGGGACCCCAGAACAGGAGGATCGGGGCCACTCTGTGCAAAACAAGCACAGTGGAGGCAAGTATGACATGTTTGTTATTTAAAAAAAAAAAGAGAGAGGATCCTTTACAATCACTTTAAATCCAGTGATTTAAAGTGATGGATCGGACAAAAGTCCATTTACATTTGACTACCTCCAAGTCCATCTAGCCCTAAAAAAAATTTTTTAAAAAGGTTTGTGTCCTTTTCTCTTGTTTTGGGACCTAAATGTGACGCTTTGGATTTGGAGGTATAAGGATGTAAGCAGACACATGTCTATTTAAATCCACATGGCCATGGACCAACCTAACATAGATCTGATTTCAGGCTGGAGGCAAAATCTGAACATACAGTATACAAATGTAATAAAAGAGACATTTGTTTTCTTCTGCTGCGATTCAGCATGGGATCTGTTCACGGTGTTGGAAAGGACTCAATGGTGGCCATACACGCTTCGATTTTATTACGATTTTGTCAAATAGGCATAAACTTCTAATCAATTTAAATTGGATTTGATCAAACTGAACCACTGAGTCAGGGCGAATTGATCTGATTATGAGACTACATGTTGAAAACAGACAGGCGAATAACTTACAGTTGTAACTTTCAACTATCAATCAAAATCACATTCCCTGTGGGTGGCATATTGATCCCCGACCATAGATCAACTATTATTTTGGAGAGACTGATCAGAAAGAAAATTATCATTTCCCAAAGCTTGTATTGGCCATCATAAGGCTGGGTTCACAGTAGCCCCATGAAAACGATCCATTGGGCAGCTAAAGCAACATTCAGGCTTTCAGGAGGCAACCCTGTCAACTCCTAAATGGCATTTTTTTTTATATATTGTCTAAGGCTGAGTTCCCACATGTCTGGCTGTGATTTGCAGTCCGGATTCCGGTGCAGTTTTGTTCACAAGTTCAGGTACAAATTTTTACATGAATTCTCACCTGAACCTGATCCAAAAATCACACAGGAACCTTTTTAAAATTGCACCGCGGCTACCCTGTACATGTGTGAACCTCCCTTGAAAGCCAGCCCAATTCACATGTTGTGCCAATTGGATATGGTTAAAAAAAAACACATCCAATTTGCATATATGTGAACCGAGCCTAATGGGGCTAATGCGTTGCAACTGTGGGCCAAATGTTTGGCTCGTGGTTGTGATGCGGCCCCATTGATTTGCTGCAGCATGCAAACAGCTTCCTCTGATGTCTGGGGCGGGGGTTTAAGTGTGTTAAAACTGTGGCCCAGCTGCCTTTTTTTTAATGCCCACCCACCACCTGTGCAAAAAAAAAACCCTAGGCCCCTTTCATACAGTTGTTGCAATCAGGTCCACCTGTTAAGCCTCATACACACGATCTGATTGTTGGCAAGGGATTGTCTGATGACAGACTGTTGGCCTAAAATCCAACCATTAGTACGCTCCTTCAGACAATTGTTGTCCAATTTTCGGCCAACAAACGCTGGATGAAATGCTAGTAAATTATCGGCGGACAACGGTCTGTTTGATTTTCGTATCGTCTGTACAAAAGTCCAAAGTACAAACACGCATGCTCGGAATCAATGCTCACCAAAAACATCAGCAGAAGGTGCCCAAAAGTTAGCGCTCAAGAGCTATAATTCCACGTAGTACGTCACTACGTTTGTGTTTGTTGGACGAAAATTGTATGCTGTTAGTATGCAAGACAAAATCCAGGCACACACCCCTTTGACAAAAGTCTGATGCCGCGTACACACGGTCGTTTTTTTCGATGAAAAAAAAACGACGTTTTTTGTGAAGTAAAAAACAACGTTTTTGAAACGTCACTTTCAAAGACGATGTTGCATACACACCATCGTTTTTTCAGGCAAAAAACGATTACGTTCACCACACTTTTCCATTGAAGCTCGCTTCATAACTAGCTTCTGGGCATGCGCGGATTGAAAAACGTCGTTTTAAACGACGTTTTTGCTACACGGTGACTTTTTGTGAAACAAAAAACGACGTTTTGAAAAACGACACAAAAAATTCAAGCATGTTGGAATTTTTTTTTGGTCGTTTTTTTTTAAGACAAAAAACTACGTTTTGCCCACACACGATCAATTTAAATGACGTTTTAAAAAAACGACGTTTTTTTTCATCGCAAAAAACGACCGTGTGTACGCGGCATTACGCTCAGTTGGCCTAAAATCGGATTGTGTGTACGAGGCATATGTTTTTCAGGCAGACCCGATAGGAAGATCCATGGAGTCCTAGTAACAGGAAGATGTAAATGGACCTGCTTATTCTTGTGTCCGATTAGGTCCAGTAAAAAAACAAAAAAAAATTAAAAAGGTCTTTATCCTTTTCTGTTTTGGTTGATCGGATTGTTTTTGTAAACATTTCCTGAATGTGATGCCCTTCAGACTACTGTTTACTAACAGAAGTGAAAAAATAAAAATACTGGCAGTATGTCCTAGACCAGGCGTCTGCAAACTGTGGTCCTAGGGCCGGATGTGGCCCTTTGCTTGCCTTAATGCGGCATTTGGGGCATTATTCCATCTAATTTAAATGGGGCATATTTCTTGTTGCCGACACCAATAAGGCACTATTCCTCCAACTGACACCATCAATTCTTTCCATTAACACCAATGATGGGGCACTAGTCCTCCCACTGTCACCAAAGATATGGTATTATTTACTCCCACTGGACACCTGGAATTTTTTTTACTCCCAATGGCCCTAGTCTGGTCCCCCTAAAGTCTGAAGGACCGTAAACTGGCCCTCTGTTTAGGAATATTGGAGACCCCTGTCCTAGAGCTATTTTTGGCCAGACACACTTTGAAAAGTGATCAATTTATTTTCTGATCAGTCTCTTTTGAGGGGAATAACTGATATATAGTCGACAACCCAATTGATCAATATGCCATGCACAGGAAAGTGGATTTTGATTGATAGTTAAGGTAGGGTCATAATCTTATCATAATCATAAGATGTCATTCAAATCTCTGTTTTAACCACGTAATCTGATTGAAATACGATCATTTCCTTGAACAAAGTATCTCAGTGCTGCCAACAGATACAAAACTGATTGCTATTATTTTGCCCTGGCCGATCAGCTCAGCTTGATGATATCTGATTAAAATTGGGTCTAAACTGAACAAAGGGGAAGTTAAGGCTATTCAATAGGTTTGCAGATTTGATCATCTTGGTTAAAGTGCACATCGATTTGATTAAAATAAAATATCAGAAACAGAACAGCAATGAGGTGAAGCACCTAGAAGCTAATGACACTGGGCATAAAGCATGCCGAGTCTTCTGTGCTTTCTAATGAGTGAAAAGAACCCCGATACCACCGTCTCTCTCTGGAAAGCATACATATTTAGCACTATTCCAATACTGACAAAAACAAGGAAGAAGAAAAAGATGTTTACTCCTTTCTAAAGATAAGGAAGCAGCAGCAGGAGAAAAGGCTTACATGTGAAACGTATAGGAGATGCATTTACTGTGCGCTCACTTCTATAGAGCAATAAAATTCACGCACGGCAAAAGCAATAATTAACACTGCTTTTTTATACAATCCCATTTATTCCAGATCATCCAGAGATGCTTCAAATGACATGAGCGGAACACAGAAACCCAGGGACACTAAAAACACTAAAACTTGTCACATCACATCCGTAGAGAAGTGTCCGTGGTAAGGAAATGAGACAGTACCCCTGTTCAGGGACGGGGACCGATGTGAATGGTCTCAATGTTCTCTGTAGCATGTTGGGGAAAAGTCAGCTCTAATCAAATGGCTACGATTCATGGATGCCAATGCAAAGCATAAAGAAGGCATTTAAAAACAGGGGTCAGGGGCTCATTTACATGGCAATCCCTGTGTTCAGGGTGACATTCCACATGCACCTTTACATGTGTTGTAATGCATTTGCTGTACAATATTGCAGTGTGTTCCAGTGCATTTTTTTTTTGTAAATGCATGTGAAAGCAGTGAGATGGGGGTAAAACTAGGCTTCTCGAAACACATTTATTTTTCTTCTATATGAGTTTGTGTGCATATGATGTGAATGAGCCCCCAACCATACACAAGCTCTTTTTTTTTTTTTTAATAAAATCAGCAATTCCAGATTGGAGATGTCTAAGGTTGAAAATTGGAGATATAGATGTTGAAAGACTGGAGATGTCTAAGGATGAAGATTGGAGATGGATATGTTTAAGACTAAAGATTGGAGATGGAGATGTTGAAAGACTGGAGATGTCTAAGGATGAAGATTGGAGATGTTGAAAGACTGGAGATGTCTAAGACTAAAGATTGGAGATGGAGATGTTGAAAGACTGGAGATGTCTAAGGATGAAGATTGGAGATGGATATGTTTAAGACTAAAGATTGGAGATGGAGATGTTGAAAGACTGGAGATGTCCAAGGATGAAGATTGGAGATGTTGAAGACTGGATGGCGATGAGAAGATGAAGGACTGGAGATGTCTAAGGATGAAGATTGGAGATGGAGATGTTGGAGATGGAGATGTTGAAAGACTGGAGATGTCTAAGGATGAAGATTGGAGATGGAGATGTTGAAAGACTGGAGGTGGAGATGTTTAAGAATGGCGATGAAGAAGGACTGGAGATGTCTAAGGATGAAGATTGGAGATGGAGATGTTGAAAGACTGGAGATGTCTAAGGATGAAGATTGGAGATGGAGATGTTGAAAGACTGGAGATGTCTAAGGATGAAGATTGGAGATGGAGAAGAATAAAGAGTGGAGATGGAGATGTTGAAAGACTGGAGATGACTGGAGATGTCTAAGGATGAAGATTGGAGATGGAGATGTTGAAAGACTGGAGATGTCTAAGGATGAAGATTGGAGATGGAGATGTTGAAAGCCTGGAGGTGGAGATGTTTAAGAATGGCGATGAAGAAGGACTGGAGATGTCTAAGGGTGAAGATTGGAGATGGAGATGTCTAAGGTTGAAGATTGGAGATATAGATGTTGAAAGACTGGAGATGTCTAAGGATGAAGATTGGAGATGGAGATGTTGGAAGGGACTGGAGACATTTAAGCATGAAGATTGGAGATGGAGATGGAGATGTTTAAGGATGGAAATGTTAAAGGATGGAGTGCAAAGAGCAGTCCATCACAGCAATCCCAATTAACTTGCAGATGCAGACACATGACACACAGGACCTGATGGAATATAATAAGAGGGAAGAGTCGGACATCAAACATTATAAAGTTAGGTCATTGTTGGCAGTTAAGGTAAATGTGTTTGTATGGTGATGTCAATGTGCTGCATCGTATAGGGAAATGGGGGGAGTACATATTATTAATAGTGTACCCTCCGATTCCTCATCCCACCCTACCACACAGCTCATCATTCCCCCAAACTGACCTGTCACTGCTCCTGACACACACCTACTGATCCAGCCAGGGTGACACATTGGAGGCTCTAATCATTAGAAGTTGTCATGTCATTCAATCACAGCACTGTCCTGTTATGAGGAGGGGATGGTACAGAGACAGCCTGCCTATGGAGGAGGAAAGTGGTTGGATTGTCATCCAGTGATCAGGAACTTGTCCATCCATTCCTCACACAGGTACAGACAGATCACACATGTGTACACTGATTGGACATACAGATCGCACACTGGTACAGACAGATCACACCTGTGTACACTGATTGGACATACAGATCGCACACTGGTACAGACAGATCACACATGTGTACACTGATTGAACATACAGATCGCAAACAGGTACAGACAGATCGCATCTGTGTACACTGATCGGACAGACAGATCACACCTGTGTACACTGATTGGACATACAGGTGTACACTGATCATACAGCGCACACACAGGATCACACATGACACTCATACCGCAAACAGGTAGACAGATCATCTACACTGCGGACAGACAGATCACACCTGTGTACACTGATTGGACAGGCAGATCGCACACAGGGATCCCTAGGACACTATGCTCTTACCTGTCGTCCTGTCCGGGTCTCTAGCACCCAGTCCGGTTTAGGGAAGCTCCTGTACACTCCTCCATAGGACACACATGGCAGTGGCAGCCCCGCCGCCGGTCCCCCATACACTTTCCATGCCACTTTACTGTGCCTTGCTCGTCTGTTCTCTGCCCGCTCCTGCGGCACCTCCCCCGGATCCCCGGCTACACCCAGCGCCGCATCCCCTGCATCCCTGTACACGTGCGCGCACCCTGCTCGTCCACGTACGGACAGGACCGGAGCACATTAGGACATATTTTGAGATCAGCGTTTAAGAGACAGGAAAAAAAAAACCTTCTGCTTGGAGCTTTATGGCAGATAAAACGTTGAACTGGCCTAAACTGTACAGAAAACGCTCTATACGAACGATTTGTTATTTATTTTTTTCTGCCAGGGGAGTTTTTTTTTTGTTTTAAGCCTGGTGTGCATGGAGCCGAAATGCAGAAAAAATGCACCCGTGTTGCATTTTTGCTGCATTTTTTTATGCCACCTATCCACGTTTCACAGGTGCATGCTGGGTTAAGGGCACACAAAAAAAGGTCTGATTCACACCTATGCAGGTGCATTTTGTGTTTTTCAATACACGTTCTTGATCCATTGAAGTCTATGGAACCAAAAACTAGAAAAAAGTCCCAGGCCCTTTACATAAAATGCACAGATGTGAACATGACCCATAGGCAACCATGTTATATGAACTGTAGTGTGTTTCTGAAAAACTGAAAAGCACAAAAAAAAAATGCATAGGTTTGAACCAGGCCTAAAAAAAAACACAGGGCCATCTTTAACGCAGGGCAAAAGGGGAAGCTGCCCCGGGTCCAGTCATTGTTGTGGGGCCTAAAGCAGCTGTCCCTTGTGCCCGCACTGCCCACAAATAGTTGATAAGTGGATTCAGGAGGGCCCAATAAAATGTTTGCAGAGGGTCCAATCGATATTAGAGATGGCCCTGAAAACACAACATATGCATTTTTGCAACAGCGCAGTGTGAAAGCAACCAAAGAGGAGCTGCCATTACTTCTTGCTCATCAATGTTAAAATTACACTAAACTCAGATTTAAAATCCAATTCGTATGACAGGAGACTGATCGGCTCAATGGAGCTGGTTCCCATATCTCTGGGGTGACTGTAGATCGCACTGCAGAAGGAATCTGTGCGTCTTTCTGACCTGATTCACCCCTGAAACAGAGAACAGGGACACACTGGGCCTCTGTTGCGAGCCATTTTACACATAGTACCAACAAAGCCTAAAGCCCCCTACACACGGTCAGACTTTTGCCCAACCAACATCAAAATCCGACACTTTTCGCATTTGTCCGACCGTGTGTACGTTCCATCGGACCAACTTTTTTGGCTTTCATCGGACAAAAAGTTGGGTCTGCAAACGGACCAACTTTCAGGCAACAAAAGTCTGATGGTGCAAAGTCCGATCGTGTGTACAGCAAACCATCGGACTTTTGGACAAATTACAAATGCGCATGCTCAGAACCAATGTTAAAATCAACCAACAATAGCAGAAGTTAACCAAAGGGTGGCAGTAAAGAGCAGAAAAGAGCAGAAAAACCACGTGATGATGGAAAAGTTTTAGAAAAGTTTGCAGAAAAGTCTGAGCGTGTGTATGCTATGGGTGTGATCGGACAAATCAATTAGGACAAAAATCCAAGGGAAATTTTGTTGGATGTCCGATTGTGTGTACGGGGCTTTACTCTCTACCCCAGGGGTCAAGTCCTGGGGAAAAAAGTGTGGGAACTCCCACCCAAGATCCACTCCCCCACCAAAAAGAAAATGATACGCTCATATGCATAATTACTAAACCACATGTTTTTTTTTTGATCCACTGTACCATAGTAATCTTTTATGTTACGGGCCGCTTCCTGTATATGGATTCATCGGGTAGTGTGCGGGTATACCGTCTCTTCCTCGATGCCACAATGTCTCCTGGAAGCAATGTAATGGGGAGCATTCTTCCTATTGATCACCAATGTAATGGGGAGCATTCTTTCTATTGATCACCAATGTAAGGGGGAGCATTCTTCCTATTGATCACCAATGTAATGGGGAGCATTCTTCCTATTGATCACCAATGTAATGGGGAGCATTCTTCCTATTGATCACCAATGTAAGGGGGAGCATTCTTCCTTTTGATCACCAATGTAATTGGGAGCGTTCTTCCTATTGATCACCAATGTAATGGGGAGCATTCTTCCTATTGATCACCAATGTAAGGGGGAGCATTCTTCCTATTGATCACCAATGTAATGGGGAGCATTCTTCCTATTGATCACCAATGTAAGGGGGAGCATTCTTCCTATTGATCACCAATGTAATGGGGAGCATTCTTCCTATTGATCACCAATGTAAGGGGGAGCATTCTTCCTTTTGATCACCAATGTAATTGGGAGCGTTCTTCCTATTGATCACCAATGTAATGGGGAACATTTTTCCTATTGATCACCAATGTAAGGGGGAGCATTCTTCCTATTGATCACCAATGTAATTGGGAGCGTTCTTCCTATTGATCACCAATGTAATGGGGAACATTTTTCCTATTGATCACCAATGTAAGAGGGAGCATTCTTCCTATTGATCACCAATGTAATGGGGAGCATTCTTCCTATTGATCACCAATGTAATGGGGAACATTTTTCCTATTGATCACCAATGTAAGAGGGAGCATTCATCCTATTGATCACCAATGTAATGGGGAACATTCTTCCTATTGATCACCAATGTAATTGGGAGCGTTCTTCCTATTGATCACCAATGTAATGGGGAACATTTTTCCTATTGATCACCAATGAAAGGGGGAGCATTCTTCCTATTGATCACCAATAAAAGGGGGAGCATTCTTCCTATTGATCACCAACGTAAGGGGTTGATCAGTAGGAAGTGTGGCAACATACACTGAAGAGGTGCTAAATAATAAATTATTTTGGGATTGATTGTCCAAGACTTTTTCGTTGGGAGAGTCTCTTAGTATACAGCACCCCATTTTACATTAGTGTTTCTCAATTTTCAAAATATTTCCTCAACGACATGTAAACCTTTTTTTTATATATTGAGCTAATACTGAGCTTAAGCTAAACAGTTTACGTGAAACTGAAGGCACAGGTCCTTCATTTTGGATAGTGTAAGTAATGCCATGTACACACGATCGGATAGCTGATGGAATCTAATCCGATGGATTTTTTTTGTCGGATATCCGATGAAGCTGACTTTCATCAGTCTTGCCTACACACCATCGGTCAAAAATCCGACCGTGTCCAATGTTGTGACATAAAACACTACGACCTGCTGAGAAAAATGAAGTTCAATGCTTTCGAGCATGCGTCGACTTGATTCTAAGCATGCGTGGATTTTTGACCGCTGGACTTCCACACAGACAATTAGGCATGTGCATTTCGTTTCGTTCAGAATCGAAATTCGGACTAATTTTCCATTATTCGGACATTCGGATGCATAGAATTTTTATTTATATTTCGACGAATTTTCGGACCGTCGAAAAAAAAATGGTTCGAAAATATTTCAACCAGATTAGAAGTCTCTTTTCAAATAGAATTTTTTTCGAATTAAATTCGAAAATATTTTTTTTTCGAATTCCGAATCGAATACCCGCGGACTAAATTCGAAATTCGATATTTTCGGATTTAATTCGAAACAAATTCTATTCCATTTGTTTTCATCTGGTTGAAATTCGATTGACCGTTTTTCGAAATTCGGTCCGATTAGAAAAACGCGAATTCCGACCGGATTTTTCGAAATTCGTCGAAAACGAAATTATTCAACACATTAACGAACCTAACTTAACGACAAAAACCGAAACGAACTCACTTTTGCACATGCCTACAGACAATTGGCATGTGAGGATTATAGCGCCTGTCAGGTTTTTGTTCATTCCTGTGGCCACACCTGAATATTAGGGAAATTCCTGTGGTTGTCATTGGGGTCACCAAAACTAATTTTCCGATTGGAAGATTTCTCTTCAATTCCTGTTCTGGTGACAAGTAGAGAGGGTGAATCTCCTTAATGGGTACATATACTATAAAGTAGGGTTGTCCCGATACCACTTTATTAGGACCGAGTACAAGTACCGATACTTCAAGTAGTCGCCGATACCAAATACCGATACTTTTTTTAAATGTGTCCCCAAATGCAGCCATGTCCCCCACATATGCAGCCATGTCCCTCCAGCCATGTCCCCCACATATGCAGCCATGTCCCTCCAGCCATGTCCCCCACATATGCAGCCTCTTTCCCCCAGCCATGTCCCCCACATATGCAGCCATTTCCCCCCCTGCCATGTCCCCCACATATGCAGCCATTTGCCCCCAGCCATGTCCCCCATATATGTAGCCATTTCCCACCAGCCATGTCCCCCACATATGCAGCCATGTCCCTCCAGCAATGTCCCTCCAGCCATGTCCCTCCAGCCATGTCCCTCCAGCCATGTCCCTCCAGCCATGTCCCTCTAGCCATGTCCCTCTAGCCATGTCCCTCCAGCCATGTCCCTCCAGCCATGTCCCTCCAGCCATGTCCCTCCAGCCATGTCCCTCCAGCCATGTCCCCCATGCCTAGCCGCCGAAAGCCGCCGCCGCCACACAGAGAACATCACAGCATTTATTTGAATAGCTGTTTTGCCCGCGCGTATAGACACTCCCCCTTGCTCGGGATTGGACAGATCACGATCACCCATCCAATCCCGAGCAAGGGGGAGTGTCTATACGCAGCGGGAACACTACAGCTATTCAAATGAAAGCTGTGATGTTCCCGAACGCTGTTTAACCCATGCGGCCGCAGCCTTCGATGCGGCGGCTTTCGATGCGGCGGCGGCAGGGGAAGTATTCTATTTAGGTATCGGGGGTATTTGCGGGAGTACAAGTGCTCCCGCAAATACTCGGTATCGGTATCGGGACAACCCTACTATAAAGGCCTGACAGATGTACTAACTCCTCTCCACTCTATGCAAAAAAAAAATAAAAAAGAGTGTTGCCTTTTGTAATACTTTAAAAGTCATCAGTTTTGAGAAATGTAGAGTATAGTTAGAATGAGAAGTATACTTGTGTTGTATTGAAGTGGCAGTCTGTAGTAAGTGTTGGGGACGAGCACATACACAGTGATGCAGGGGGTGCTGGTGTCCCCAGGATTGGTTCTAATGGAAGGACTTCTTGGTCCAGCTTTGGGTTGGGAAGGAGATCGATGATAGGTGGAGGCTTTCGGTACTGCAGAACAAGATCTACTGGAAATAGGAATATTTCCCAGGGACGTTCATCTGACAGCTGTGACTCATGGACTGAGCTTGCGAAGGCTTCTCTCTACAGGAAAAGGATGTTATGCAATCATATTGTTACTGTGAAGCACCAGAAAGTTTGTGATTTCCACTGGCTACAGAACTCCTCCAAGCTGTCATCATCGGAGGAATTGCTGACTGCACCTTGTCTGATCACTGCACTGGAAGTGTTCAGTCTTATGAAAGTCAAACTTACATCACTGCAGAGTTTCCTAATGTACTGTATATCATGGTTAGTAACCGGTACACTCAGGAAATTCCCTATCTGTTTTACATAATGAAAGCACACGCACGCCAAATTATATAGTTATAGTTGCTGAGGTTACATTATCAATTGCAGGGCCCATTCACACCCAGGAAATCTGTTAATGTGTCTTAACATCTTTAAATTTAAAGTAAGACTAAAGACTAAACAATTTTTATTGAGCATAGGAGGATTAAATTATAACCCATTTAATTTTTTTATTTTTTTGTGTGTGTGTTACAGTGGGGATATTTCCCTTCACTTCCTATCCTATAGCCAAAGCAAGAAGTGAGAAGAAATCCCTCCAAAGTTAGAGAATTCCTGGTGACCGGAACTAGTGTCCGTATTGGAAGATTTCCCCTCTATTCCTGTCCTTGTGATATGAATCTGGGATTGTTTTTTCACTTTCACACTCGGTGATCATGGGAAACATGACAAATAGAGAAGGTGAATCTCCCTAACAGGCAGGGGCACCACTGATCCTACTGTATGCGGCCCAGGTAGAAGGGTAAATTGGATGTGGGCAGGGAGAGTGACCAGTGTGGACAGAGTGCACACCAATGCACTTCTCCTCCTCTTCCTCCAGCCAGTTTTCAGCTGCTTCAGAGAAAGCCATTAAAGTGATTGGTTTCAGTAATGCTCCCCCGCCACACAAATCACCCTCCCTTTGCAGCATTCCCTTTCCCCTCCTGCCCCATGGGCCCCCCCCGACACTTTTCCCCCTGCAGCACTGCCTCCCCCTTTCATCAGCTGCTGCAGGCAAAAGGGTGGATATTTGAGGATAGAAAGCAGGGGAAATATGTCATATTTAATTGGCCCCTTCTTTTCCCGAATGAACACAATAAGTACCAATCAGTACCAATCACTCACTGTGTTCATTCATAGCCGGAGCATAGTGTTCATTCATAGCCGAAGCAAACTGTGTTTACTATGCTTTCAGTTTGTGAATGAACAGGAGTCTGTGTGTACAGCACTTTCTGTTTACTCAATGTGCAGTGCAGCTGAGGCTGTAGAGAAATGGGCTGAGGAATATATACAGTATCTCACAAAAGTGAGTACGCCCCACACATTTTTGTAAAAAATTTATTATATATCTTTTTATGTGACCAACACTGAAGAAATTACACTTTGCTACAATGTAAAGTAGTGAGTGTACAGCTTGTACAACAGTGTACATTTCTGTCTAAACCGCTGGCAACAAAACTAAGTACACCCCTAAGTGAAAATGTCCAAATTGGGCCCAAAGTGTCAATATTTTGTGTGGCCACCATTATTTTCCAGCACTGCCTTAACCCTCTTGGGCATGGTATTCACCAGAGCTTGACAGATTGCAACAGAATGCACCCATAGTTGTTATTACACTTCTGCTAGTGTACACAGTACTGTGCACCCATAGTGCAGTTGCTTCTACTTTTCTGTTATTGTACACAGTACCGTGCACCCATAGTGCAGTTGCTTCTACGGTGGTGTACACAGTACCATGCACCCAGGCCCGGATTTACTCCCTGTGCCGCCCCAAGGCCGGGTCCTTCAATGCCACCCCCTCACACACACACAGGGGCCAAGTGATATAGCCGCCAAATGTATCACGGGAGCGCGCCCGCAAGAACTAACCCATATGCGAGAGAGCTCGCATGAAGGGGGTTAGTTCTTGCGAGGAGGAGCCGAGACAGCCGCCGATCCCCCATCACAGATTTCCCCTAATCAAAAAGCCCCCATATAAGGTCATCCATCACAAAGCCCCCCCATAAAAGATCCCCCATCATAGAACTCATCTATTATTACAATGTAATATAAAATTATATTAGTTCATCTCACACATAATGCAGAATGAAGTGGGAAGCCCTGATGTCACCGTGCCAGCAGAGTCTCCCAGGTGTCGTCCCTAGAGTGCTCCTTACATCTCAGGTGTCACTGTCCCCCCAGCCTGCGGAGTGCGGACTGTCCCCAGCCAGCGGAGTTTCCTTACATCTCAGGTGTCACTGTCCCCAGCCAGGGAGTGCTTCCTTACATCTCAGGTACAGCCAGCGGAGTCTCCTTAGGTGTCACTGTTCCCCGGAGTGCGGACTGTCCCCAGCGGAGTGCTTCCTTACATCTCAGGTGTCACTGTCAGCCAGCGGAGTGCTTCCTTACATCTCAGGTGTCACTGTCCCCAGCCAGCGGAGTGCTTCCTTTACATCTCAGGTGTCCTGTTCCCCACGGAGTGCCTCCCATCAGCGGAGTGTTTCCTTACATCTCAGGTGTCACTGGCGGACTGTCCCCACCAGCCTTACATCTCAGGTACATCCTTAGGTGTCATCTCAGGTGTCACTGTCCCCACATCTGAGTGCACTCCTTACATCTCAGATGTCCTGTCAGCTGAGTGCCTCCTTACTGTCCCCATCTCAGATGTCACTGTCCCCAGGTGTCAGTGGAGTGCTTCCTTACACACACACACTGACATCCAGGTGACTCCTGTAAATTCCAGCACTACTCTCCTTACCTCCTCCTCCCCCCCACCACTGACCTCCTTAGATGTCTCGATGTAGAACTGCTCGATGAGAACTGACAAATTCCACTCTCACCCTACCACCCTCCTCCTCCCCCCCCCCACACACAGCTCGATGTAGAACATCACACAGCTCGATGAGAACTGCTATGAGACTCACCTCACCACCCCCCTCCTCCCCCCCACACACAGCTCGATGTAGAACTCACCTCACCCCCCCTCCTCCCCCCCACACACAGCTCAATGTAGAACTCACCTTACCCCCCCCCTCACCCCCACACACAGCTCAATGTAGAACTCACCTCACCCCCTCCCCCCACACAGCTCGATGTAGAACTCACCTCACCCCCCCTCTCCTCCCCCACACAGCTCGATGTAGAACTCACCTCACCAACCCCCTCCCCCCCCCCCACACACACACACACACACACACACACAGCTCGATGTAGAACTCACCCCCTCCTCCCCCCACACACAGCTCGATGTAGAACTCACCTCAATCCCCCCCTCCCCCCACACACAGCTTGATGTAGAGAGGGGGGATCCATTCTCCTCCTTACCTCAGCCTCTTTGACCATCTCAGACATCCGGGCTCTCCTCAGCGCTGGGTGCTTGGTGTCCCCGCTGGCCAGGAGGTCAGCTGACCTCTCGATGCTCCCATCCCCCGCCCCCCTGCTGCACTCACACACAGACACAGCACCGCTTCAGAGGGACAGGCTGGAGCAAAGGAGTCCCGGAGCGGCGATGTGAAATTTTACTGTAAAGAGAGGGGGGTACTCGGCAGCGGGCAGCAAAAAATAGCTACACTGCCTAAATAACAAGTGCCGGGCGCGAAAGCCGAAAAGTCACCGCAGAAGCGTCGCCGGCCCTTCACCCACTGCCGCCCCAAGGCCTGGCCTCGGTGGCCTTGTGGGAAATCTGGCCCTGCGTGCACCCATAGTGAAGTTGAACACAGTTGCTTCTTGCTACTTTTTCTGGGTGTACACAGTACACACAATGTACCAGTACCGTGCACCCATTTCTGCTACTGGTTTGTGTGCACCCATAGTACCGTGCGTACCATACAATGTGCAGTTGCTGCAGTTGCTTCTACTTTTCTTGGGTGGTGTACTACTTTTCCATACACAGTGCAGTTGCTAGGTGTAGCGTGGTAGAGTGTAGCGTGGTTTTGCTAAACAACATTTTTAGCATGTCCGGAAGGCCACCAAGGAGAGGCAGACGCTCACAGGCCACTAAAAAAGGACAAGCGGGCTCTGTGTCTACAGTCAACAGTGCTGGTCGTGGACACGGTGCATCCTCTGCAAGTGGCCGTGGGGCACGCTTGTCCTTTTTTTCTGCAGCTGGCCGTGTTATTGAGCCACAGTGTCGGGTACATGCTGCAGGAGGATGCGCAGTGATTTGAAGCCTCCGATGATGGTACCCAGGTTGAGGAAGGAAGTAACGTGAGCCTAGAGAGAGGGGGTGCCCAAAGAGGACAAGAAACTGGCAGTCATGTTTCCCCAGCTGCAGCATACTGCCAAGTTTGCTCCAGTGATGATGACGTCACTGATTATACTTGGATGTCTGATAGAAGAGAGGAGGAGGTAGGGCACATCTCCAACAAGGCAGTATGCCCTCCGGGGGCAGCTTAAGGGCAGCCACCCTATTGCATCAAACCGCAGAGCTAAGCAGGTGCAGGGCGCTGCTTACTCCCTGCATATTTTGAAAAGTTCTTTGGTGTGGACCTTTTTGACACGTATGCAGCAGATTGCACCGTTGCGGTTTGCAACATATGTCTGAAGTGTATCAAGCGTGGCCAAAACAGCAGCCGCCTGGGCATCACATGCTTGACCAGACATATGGTGACCTCCCATGCAGTCCGTTGACAACAGCACTTAAATGACCCACATCAAAGCACAAGGCAAACCTCTCCTTGCTCCTCATCAGCTGGGATCTCCAAACCCACTATACCTCCAGTCCTCTTAGAAACCTGCACTGAGAGGAATGAAGGTATAGAAATAGGTGTCCCAAATACTTTCAGCCAATCTGCTAGTTGTACATTAACATCCGATTTTAGCAGGCAAATTTCCCTACCCCAGTTGCTAAACCGTCAAAAGAAATTCGGTCCCAGCCATCCACATGCTCAGTGTCTAAATGCTAGCTTGGCCAAATTGCTAGCACTGCAACTGCTGCCTTTTCAGCTGGTAGACTCTGCCCCCTTTCATGAATTTTTGGAATGTGCAGTACCTCAGTGGTAGATTCTCGATTGTCATTTCTTTTCACGGAAGGCCATTCCAGCTCTCTACCCGCATGTGGAAGGCAATGTCTTGGCCTCGTTGGACAGGGCGGTCAGCAGTAAGGTGCATATAACCGCTGACTCATGGTCCAGCAGGCATAGACAGGGACGTTACCTTTTCTTTCATGGTGCACTGGGTAACTCTGCTGGCAGCTGGAAGGATGCAGGGCAGGGTTCAGTATTGTTGGAGCTTGTTCTGTCATTACGCTTCCAAAATGCTAATGGTAATTCTGCCACAGCTCTCTCCTCCACCCCCTCCTCTTCTTCTTCCTCTGTGACCTCTTTCTCTGCAGATTTGTTCTCTGAACCAGCGGTGCTCCATAGGCGTTCAAGGGGCTACACAAGCACTCAGACAAAAAGTTGCCATGCAGTGCTTGAGTTGGTCTGCTTAGGGGACAGGAGCCACACTGGGGCAGAGATTCTGTCAGCTCTGCAGGGGCAGGCTCAGAAGTGGTTGACGCCACGCCAGTTACAGCCAGAAATGGTTGTATGCGACGATGGCACCAACCTCCTCTCTGCCCTCTGACAGGGACACTTGACCCATGTTCCCTGTTTGGCTCATGTCGTGAATTTGGTGGTTTAGTGGTTCTTGAGCAGGTGTCTGGGCTTACAGGATCTTCTCATGCAGGCCAGGAAAGTCTGTGATCATATAATGCCAGTACTTGGCTGGCTGACATTCAAAAGGAATGCAACCTGTCCAAGAACCATCTCATTTGTGACATGCCCACCAGGTGGAACTCAACGTTGACAATTCTGCAGCAGCTGCACATGCAGCAGAGGGCCATTAATGAGTACCTGTGTGAGTATGGCACCAGGACAGGGTCAGGGGAGCTTGACATTTTTTTTGCCACGCCAGTGGCTACTGATGAAGGATGCATGCACTGTCCTGTCACCATTTGAGGAGGCCATGAGGATTGTGAGCAGTGACAGTGCATGCATCAGTTATACTGTCCCGCTTGTCTTCCTGTTAGAGCACATGCTTTGTGGAATAATGGACAGGACACTTGAGGTAGAACAGCTGGAGGAAGGGGAGGACTTCCTTATCTCTCAAGGCCCCCTTTATCCAGATAGTATTCCTGCAGGCACGTCAATTACACAGGAAAAATTAGAGGAGGAGGAAGATTGTGTCAGCATGGAGATAGTAGATAACACTCAGCATCAACAGCAGTCTTCAAGGGATCATTTTTAGTCCCCAGAAACCCATGGAGTTGTACGTGGCTGGGAGGAGGTGGTTGCGGATCATGAGATCCTTAGTGACCCAGAGGACTCAGGATTGAATGCCTCTGCAAACTTACACTGCATGGCCTTCCTGACCCTGCAATGCCTGCGAAAGGGCTCTAGGATTCATGGTATCAATAAAAGGGGTCATTACTTGCTGGCAACTCTTCTTGATCCACGTTACAAGGTCTGATCAGTTCCAGCAACTATCGCCAGCGTCTGAATTACAGGGTGCAGGAACATCTAGGGGGCAAGCTCAGACTTGAAGACCTTTCCAACAGAACATCCACTGGGTTACTGGGTCTTGAGGTTGGACCACTGGCCAGAGCTTGCATAATATGCATTTGAGCTACTGGCCTGTTCTGCATACAGCGTTCTTTCTGAACACACATTCAGTGCTGCTGGAGGCTTTTTTAACCGATCACAGAGTGCGCCTGTCCACAGACTCTGCTGATCGGCTCACATTCATAAAAATGTATCATTCTTGGATCACCAGCTACCAAGCACCTGATGCTGATGTAACCGGTTGATTTTTCTATGGATGTGGGATCCCTCGAAGACTGCCTATGCTGAGTGACTATCCTATTATGCTGAGTGACTGTCCTATTCCTCCTCAACCTTCATGATGATAGCTTCTAAGAATATTTTTGGTTCGGGGCACCACCACCACTGCCTAAGGCCCAATTTTTCTGCCCTTGTTTAACAGGGGCGTGTAATTACAATTTTTTATCCAATATTTCACAGCGGGGCTCGTTCCTGCTATCAACAAGAGTATACATGAGGAAGAGTATCTGTGAGGGGTTGCAGTGTTGCGACACCACCACCACTGCCTAAGACCCAATTTTTCTGCCCCTTTAACAGGGGCACGTAATTAAAATGTATGATCTAATAATTCACAGCAGGGCCCGTTCCTGTGCAAACAAGAGTATCTGTGAGTATCTGTGAGGCCTAAGGCCCAAGTTTTCTACCCCTGTTTAACAGGAGCATGTAAATACAATTTTTGCTCTAATATTTCACAGCAGGGCCCATTCCTGCGCTCAACAAGATTATCTGTGAGGCTTTACAGTGTTGTGCAACCACCACTGCCTAAGGCCCAATTTTTCTGCCACTGTTTAACAGGAGCATGTAAATACAATTTTTGCTCTAATATTTCACAGCAGGGCCCATTCCTGCGCTCAAGAAGATTATCTGTGAGGCTTTACAGTGTTGTGCCACCACCACTGACTAAGGCCCAATTTTTCTGCCACTGTTTACCAGGGGCATGTAATTACAATTTTTGCTTTAATATTTCACAGCAGGGCTTGTTCCTGCGCTCAACAAGAGTATCTGTGAGGCTTTCCAGTGTTCTGCCACCACCACCACCGTACCACCGACTAAGGCCCAATGTTTCTACCCCTGTTTAACAGGGACATGTAATTGCAATGTTTCACCTAATATTTCACAGCAGGGCTTGTTCCTGCACTCAACAAGACAATCTGTGAGGGGTTACAGTGTTGTGGCACAACCACCACTGCCTAAGACCCAATTCTTCTGCCCCTGTTTAACAGGGGCATGTAATTACAATTTGTGATATAATATTTCACAGAAGGGCCCATTCCTGCGCCCACCAAAAGTAACTGAGGGCTTACAGTGTTGTGGCACCACCAAAGGCCCAATTTTTCTGCCACTGTTTAACAGGGGCATGCAATTACAATTCTTGATATAATATTTCACAGCAGGACCTGTTCCAGCACCCACCAAGAGTAACTGTGAGGGCTTACAGTGTTCTGGTACCATCAACACACAATTTTCCACAGAGTATATAGGGCAGGCCATATAGTATATACAGGCTGGTCCCCTATTTTCAAACATCCGACTTACAAATGACTCCTACCTACAAACGGAACTTGTTTCCCTAATTACCCAAAATGTTCAAAATCCAATTGTCATTGGGACAGAAAGTGAGGTGAAATATTCTGAACAAGGGCACAGACAGCAAAACAAATGTTACAGGGGTTATAACCCTTCCCTATGTTATCCAAAAAGATTAAAAATAGATTTTTTTGGCTGGAGCTACAAAAAATGTACATGTTCCAAATTACAAACAGATTTAACTTAAGAATAAACCTACAGTATCTGTCTTGTTTGCAACCTGGCGGCGGCCCGTATACTGCTGTTCAGAGTATATAGGCCTATGGGGCCCACGCTTTTTATTTTGTGTGCGGGGTCCCTTTTAATAACAATACCAGACCCGAAGGGCCTGGTAATGGGCTGGGGGGGACCCAAGCCGTTTTTCTCAATGATTTTCATCTATATTGCCGGGACCCGACAATACATTACAGCCGCAAGCAGTTTTAAATGACTTTTTTTCCTTTTAGAAATGTCATTTTGTGCAGGGACTGTTCTAAACACAGGAAACATTTGCCACTTTACAGGCATACTATAGTCACCCCCCAGGCACAATATTTAAAGGAATATTTCACTTTCGTGTTAAATAAAAAGGAATATTTCACTTCTCTCTGAAAAAAACTGCCATAATTAAAAAAAAAATATTTGCATTGATACATGTCTTCTGGGGCAGGACCCGGGTCCCAAACACTTTTTATATTTTTCAATAAATTGCATATTAGCCTTTAAAATGAGCACTTTTGATTTTTCATGTTCGGGTCCCATAGACTTTAACAGTGTTCGCGTGTTCGCACAAACTATTTGACAGTTCGCATGTTCTACTGCAAACCGAACTGGGGCTGTTCGGCTCATCCCTAATGGCTAGCAATACAGTTACATAAAAACACTCATCCATTCATAATGGTTCAATAAACATAAACAATTGCTTGTCTG
Source organism: Rana kukunoris (assembly GCA_029574335.1). NCBI lineage: Eukaryota > Metazoa > Chordata > Amphibia > Anura > Ranidae > Rana > Rana kukunoris. The sequence continues at coordinate 219,438,433 of CM056052.1, forward strand.
GGCATCAGTTCGATGCATACTCAACGCACGTTTCATGGCTCATGCCAATCATCAGAAGTAAAATTCTCTGAACTTAAATCAGTGATTTCTTTAAATATAGGATGACCTTTAAACAGGATGCCCTTCAAAGAAAGATCTATAACTTACAATACGGCCCAGTAGTGATGCCCAGCAGTGACGACCAGCCTATGTTCAAGGGGATGATGATCTCCCCCGGGTCCGCAAAGTTTGCTTAATGGCCTGCAATGAATGCAGAAGATCCAGCATATGCTGGGTGTGTAAAAACAGCCATAAAATGACACAAACCACATGGCTCTTCTGCAGCCGAAGTAGACATCTTACAAGTGAAATTTAGTTAGAAATATAAAAATGGCATTTTGATGGATAGTTCAATGGCTATAAACATATTATACGTGTACCCTAAGACAGGTTGTCACTGGAAGTATACCATATATGAAATGCTTTGAAATCACTTAAATGCTTTTTAAGTCTACAATTCAGTTTGAGCCCCTGGCAATAAATTTCTTTGCAGATTTGGAAAAAAGCTTGATGTCCTTGGTATTTATTACTGTATTTTTTCTTCTTGTATAGAGGTTAACCTTTTGTTTGCTTACTTTGAGATACCCTATAAATAAAAGGGCTCAATTAAAAAAAAAAAAAACAGTTGGTCTAAATCTGTTGGCTTGTTATAGTCTGAAATTGTAATTGAATGGCCTATTAAAATGAAAATATGTCTATGATAAGTGGCTTTTTTATTCCACCACACTTCCGTTTATGAAATGTCCCCTGAATGTCACTGATACTCTTTTTAAATATTTTTTATTGTATTAGTTAGTATTGCATTAGTTAATCATTCCCATTACTAGAGAAATATATGTCAACATATTCTGTCAATAATCAATATTTGTGGGCCATAAATACACAAACAGGGGCTCAGTGCTAGATAAAAATTTGATTTTTTTCACATCACTGCTTTGTTTCCCACTGTTCTGAAGGATCAATAAAAAGTTCACTGATACATAAAATTATTATTGATGAAAAATATTTCTGCTATATGTTCAGACAAGGGGATATATGCATAAAAAATTAAAGGTTTGGGACTTTATATGAAGCAGTCAATAACACAATTGTAAAAAGTAATTGACACGTTTATTAACATGGGCAATGAAGACCCATAACAACAAGTAGCAGCAAGAGGATGAAATCCTAAAAGTGCAGAACACAAGATTAGCAAGATAAAGTGTAAACACATATAAAATAGGACCATATACCATGACAAAAACTACTGATGCAATATAGGTAGATATAGTAGAGTAACCATAGTGGATGGAATTAAATATGGTAGTGCCATGTATAGTGTGGAGGCTGCATCCTGTAAAGCTCAACGTGTTTCGTCGACAAATCCTACTCATCAGGAGCCGATGCTGCATAGTCTATAACAAAATTTATATATATATATATATATATATATATATATATATATATATATAAGTAAAAAAGTAGGGCTGTTACTGATCAACATTTTTGTGTTTGATTAATCGTTTTATTTTTTAAATCGATTAATCTACTAATTTCGATTAATTATAACGCACATACAGATCAACTACTTTTAGCCGATCTCCTTGCGGGCTGATTCCCAGTGCAGCTTCCAACCACTGGAAAAATGGATAGCAGGATACAAAAAACACACAAAGGCAACGCTCGATGGGAATAGCATTAAAACTTTTATAGTCTTCAAGTAGGTAACAAAATAAATATTGCAATGGATATAAAATCGATGTGCTACATAAACTGTAAAAATGGTGCGAGTAATACCAAACGGTAGCAAAAGCAGTCATAAAAACATGTAGCTAAGTATGATACTGGTATAAAAATGTGTACAACTATGCCACTGCTGAATCCAGATGAGTAGGGGTTAACATCATGCCGTCGGCATGTAGATGTCCCATGAAGGGAACTATCACAACTACCAGTGGATGGTTGTAGAATCCCAGGTTGAGGGAAGTGATAACAGCCCTTGCGTGTGGCAGATAGTAAGGTCCCACCAGCATGCAGATATGAAGGCACAGCAAAGGAGCCCTTCAGATGGACACGGCAAGCCCCGCCGGTGTCCGTGACGTCACTGGATCTCCGACGGAACTCCCTGAAGGCCCAGAAGCCGGCGGAGAGGTGAGTACCAATCAAAAGAATTTTAAATCGATGAAAAAGATTTTGATAGATCAAAAAAATTAAAGATTAATCGATCAATTAAAAGTTAATTTGCACAGCCCTATAAAAAAGGTATCTGTAATGGTCTAGATGGAAAAACATATTGTAAAAAATATAAGTAAATTAATAGTCTAATTCAAAAGACTTACATCCCATTAGAGGTTCAACCTGAGCATTACTGGTGTTGGGGGGGGTCACCATATGTGCATCTCGCGGGAGCTGAGGTATTGGGATTTGCACGAGCCTCCGTACCATATTTACTACACTCTATTATGTCCAATCACTTTACTCTCTGGGTTTCCATGTACCCTCATTGGATATTGGTTTGCTTACACCTCTTATAGATGTGTCACCTGATTGGCGACATATAATTTTTCTACTCACTTCACAGACCTTGTTGTAGTAAATTATTGGGACAATTTTTACTATATCACAATGCCCTTAACTGTTTGTTGGGGATGCTCATGTGTGGGGCCTGGTGTTCCTTCAGATACCAATACCTTAGCTCCCAGGAGATGCACATATGCAGCCTATGCAGCATCCAGACAAGATTTACAGGATGCAGCCTCCACCCTTTACATGGCACTATGAGATTTTTTTTCCATCCACTATGGTTACCCTACTATACCTACCTATATTGCATATGTGGTTTCTGACATGGTATATACTGTTCTATATGGTCCTATTTTATATGTATTTATACTTTATCTTGCTAAATTGCTGTGATCTTCATTGCCCATGTTAATAAACGTGTCAATTACTTTTTACAATTGTGTTATTAGCTGCCTCATTTAAAGTCCCAAACCTTTTATTTTTTTATCAAGATTAGGTATAGGGTGCATCTCCCCTTGTGCACCTCATTTAAAGTCCCAATGTATTGGTTATACATTTCCCCCTTTCTTGTATCAGAAGATAAATGCATGTTAGATGAAAACATTTATATTATGTCAACCATCTTCCAATGGTAATTGACTGAATAGTTTCATATCTAGGGATTGAATGTGACACTGCAAGATGTAAGATACGAAGAACTATAATAACGAAAGTGAGGCTGTATAATTTAAAATAGTTTTCAGTATGTATATAGAATGCATTTCAATGATAACTCCTAGGCATGGAATTAGAAAATCTGGAAGTCATGCATGCAGCTGAAGCATGTCCTGTGCTTATAATTGGTTTAGCTGTGAATTAGCAGCCATATTGATTTGTACATGCAGTACCAAAAGTGTTGCATCCCTCAGGCACCTAGAGTTTATTTTGCTAACACACATCACGCCCATCCTCATGCTTTTTATTAGAGCTTTTGCTTGATTTGTAAAATGTATTGATTTAACCCTTTCATGATCAGGGGTCACCAATACCTTGATGCCCAGTCAAAATTTAGTGGCGTCAGCATGCATTGGTTAACTTGACAGTAAGTCTAAAACTAATTTGTATACATAAATAATGATTTACATTTTTTGAAAGGACCTTAAGAATCTTATTTGCTACATTGTCTTTATTAAAACATACATTGCTCTGGTTTAAAGGTAGGCTAACAAATGTAAAAAAAAAAAAAATCTTTTGATTGTTTAACCACTCGAGCGCCAAAAGGTTTTACCCCCTTCACGACCAGGGCATTTTTTGGTTTTCTACACTGCGCTACTTTACCTGGCAATTGCGCAGTCAATGCAACACTGTACACAAACATTTTTATCATTTTTTTTCACACAAATAGAGCTTTCTTTTGGTGGTATTTGATTATTACTGTTTAAAAAAAATATATATATTATATAAATGAAAGAAAAATTATATATTTTTTTTTACTTTCTGTTATAAACTTATCCAATAAAATATGTAAAAATAAAAATATTAGTTCTTCATAAATTTAGGTCAAAATGTATTTTGCTACATGCCTTCGGTAAAAAAATTCTCAATAGGTGTATATTGATTGGTTTTCGTGAAAGTAGCATCTACAAATGATTGTATATTTACTGTAATTTTTATTTCATTTTTTTATTGTACTAATAGTGGGACTGTGATAGTCCCACTAACTGACTAACTGATGCTGGGTGGGAACTGACTGACATCATCAGTGACACTAATATAGTGATCAGTGCTAATACTTAACACTATTACTGTACTAATAACACTGGCTGGGAAAGGTTAACATCTAGGGGCAATGAAGGAGTTAACTGTGTGCCCTAAAAAGTGTACTGTGTGTATTATGCGCTGCTTTTACTAATAGATGTGGCTGATTTTTCTAATTCAGCCACATCTCTGGACCATGTACTGAGCCCTTTGTTTTTAATAAATACAGGGCTCTGTACTGTGATCTGCTAAGCCGATCAGCAGGTTCCGTATATAAATTATTGGCCGGGATTTGCGGATTGGCTTGTGCTGTACGAATCACAGCACAGACAGAGCCACGGGAACATGCGCCTGACCCTTACCAGAAAATGCTGAATCACGTACAGGTATGTGATCCGTCGCAGCAGGGCCACACTGCCACAAGTGGTTATTATTTATAATTATGCCACTGTATCTGACAGTTACAGTGTTAAACAGATGGAACTGCAGATAAACTGCAGCCTGCCTTTAGTGCTATCAGGAGATGTTAGTTTTCATTATGCTATAATACATGTCTCTAAGGCCTCGTACACACAAGGGGATATGTCTGCTGAAAACGGTCCGATGGACCGTTTCAGCAGACATCTCCGCTCGTGTGTATGGGCTAGCGGACAGATTTCTCCACCCGACAGATTTCAAAGCATGCTTTGAAATCTATCCGGTGGGTAATCTGTCCCGCCCGACCATGTTAGTCTGCTGGTTAGTACACTTACCAGCAGACATGTCGTCCCCCACCGCCGCCGCGCCGCCGCCGAATGGATTCGGCGCATGCGCGGAAGTGTTTAACTTCCTGGTGCGGTGACGTGGCGGTGACGTGGCGGCGTCAACGTCACCGCCACGTCACCACGCCGTCCGGCGGCGGGGAATTTGATCCGATGGTGTGTACACGCCATCGGATCAAACTCCCGATCGGACATATCCGATGGAAATGGTCCGCGGACTGTTTTCATTGGATATGTCCGATCGTGTGTACGAGGCCTTAGTGCATTCTGTCGTGATTTTTTTTAATATCGACTGCTTAAAGGGGTTGTATAGGTTTGATTTAACAAACATGTCATACTTACCTCCACTGTGCAGTTCGTTTTGCACAGAGTGGCCCCAATCCTGCTGTTCTGGGGTCCCATGGTGGCTGTCTCAGCTCCTACCCGCTAAAGCTAACCCCAAAGGGGTTAGCTTGCGGGCACGCTCCTGTGTCATACAGTTGGCGTTCATAGACGCTGAGTGTATTACCGCGTACACACGATAATTTTTCAGCATGAAAAAAAAAAACTACGTTGCCCACACACCATCGTTTTAAAAAAATGATCTACGTATGACGGCACTATAAAGGGGAAGTTCCATTCTGCCTTTGAGCTGCTTTAGCTGATTCCGTGTTAGTAAAAGACGATTTGCGCTTTTTTGTCTGTATCCATCTCTTCTGTGGGCGGTCGGGTAAACGATAATGGCGGTCTCCGCGGCGGAATCGCCGCGAGATCGCCGTTATCGGTGGCGGACGAGCGTCCCCCCCCCTCCCGCTGCGCTCCCGCGCTCTCCGCCGCTTACCGGAGCCGTCGGTAGCGGCGGAGGCGATCGGGTGCGCTCGTCTGGTCAGCGGGGATGCGAGTGAGGGAAAAAATTTCCCTCGCCTATCCCCGTAGCTCTGCTGGGCGGAAGTGACGTCAAACGTCAGTTCCAAACAGCGTCTTAAAGAGAGATTTTTTTTTAAATGTCATTTGAAAAATGACATTTACAATTTTTTTTTTTTTTTTTTGCATTTTAGCCTAAATATGAGATCTGAGGTCTTTTTGACCCCAGATCTCATATTTAAGAGGACCTGTCATGCTTTTTTCTATTACAAGGGATGTTTACATTCCTTGTAATAGGAATAAAAGTGATAATTTTTTTATTTTTTTTATTTTAGTGTTAAAAATTGGTAAAATGAATACAAATAAATACGAAAACAAAAAATTTTTTTTTTTAAATCGCCCCTTTACGACGCGTTTGCGCGCAGAAGCGAACGCATACGCGAGTAGCGCCCGCATATGAAAACGGTGTTCAAACCACACAAGTGAGGTATCGCCGCGATCGTTAGAGCGAGAGCAATAATTCTAGCCCTAGACCTCCTCTGTATCTCAAAAAATGCAACCTGTAGAATTTTTTAAACATCGCCTATCGAGATTTTTAAGGGTAAAAGTTTGACGCCATGCCACGAGCGGGCACAATTTTTAAGCGTGACATGTTGGGTATCATTTTACTCGGCGTAACATTATCTTTCACAATATGTAAAAAAATTGGGCCAAATTTATTGTTGTCTTATTTTTTAATTTAAAAAAGTGAATTTTTTCCAAAAAAAGTGCGCTTGTAAGACCGCTGCGCAAATACGGTGTAACAAAAAGTATTGCAATGACTGCCATTTTATTCTCTAGAGTGTTAGAAAAAAATATATAATGTTTGGGGGTTTTAAGTAATTTTATAGCAAAAAAAAATGTTTTAGTCTCGTAAACACCGAATCTGAAAAACAGGCCCGGGGCTAAAGTGGTTAAGGTGAAAAAATACGAACCTTTACAACCCCTTTAAGTCCTGAAGAAACAAGAGGCTTTTACCCTGAAACGCTTTGGCTATATCTGAAATATTAAAGAGGAAGTAAACCGCAAAAAGAATTTCCTGTAAAAAAAAAACCCTGCAAGAAAAACGCATAATCAGCTAGTATGCATAGCAAAGAGAATAGGGAAGAACACGACGCAGAAGACTGGGGCAGTCGCTAGTAAAAGAGCTGCACACAGATAGCAGAGGAGCCCGGCAGAAGGAGGAGAAGAGAGCGGAGAAGTTGGAAGAAGACCCCCAGAGCTGCTCAATAAATTACTTTAAAAACCTTTGTAGTGTGTTTTCCGATAAGCCCCTGCCTGCAGACCCCAAAACCCAATGGCCAGGGTTGTCGGGAAGAGGCCCTTGTCCTCATCAACATGGGGACAAGGTGCTTTGGGGTGGGGGGTCCCCCCCAGGGCACCCCCCTGCCCCAAAGCACCTACCCCCCATGTTGAGGGCATGCGGCCTGGTACAGTTCAGGAGGGGGGGCGCTCGTTCGTCCTCACCCCCTTTCCTGACTGGCCAGGCTGCGTGCTCGGATAAGGGTCTGGAATGAATTTTGGGGGGGACCCCATGCCGTTTTTTGGGCGTAGGGGGTTCCCCTTGAAATCCATACCAGATCTAAGGGCCTGGTATGCTCTTGGAGGGAAACCCATGCCATTTTTTTTATTTAAAATTTGGCGTGGAGTTCCCCCTCATGATTCATACCAATTACCAGCTCTGTGGGAGGGAGAGCCATTTCACAATGGGGCGACTTCCTGTAAAGTTGCCTCACTATGAACGGGGATGAGACTTGAAGGTGGATTGCATTGAAATAAATGGGTACAAGTCACCAAAAAGTCAGATTGATGTAGTACAGGAACCTTTTCTGAAGTCGAAGTCGAAGCGACTTCAGTAGTGTACATTAACCTCCCTGGCGGTATGATTATTTCAGATTTTAGGTGCTGAAAGCGGTACCATTATTTGCAAGGAATTTTGGCATTTTATACTGTACTGTAGGCCTGTAATTCTTAGGAATAACTCACTTAAATCTGACCAAACAAGAGTCTAGTAGGCATCCCGGGTATGATTTCTTTTTTTAAAACAAAATTATAAAATTATAATATAATAAATAATTATAAATTATAACAAATGATAATATAATTATAATAAAAATTATTCAATAATGTAATCAACTCAAAATCACTGAAATGTGCTCAGTTGCAGAATTGTCGCTGTCATTACTTTTATTTTTTTATGACAAATTTACCCACAAATCGCTATCTCTCAATTCTGCAAGTGATTATAGTTTATTATCGCTGTTTTTTAGCTGCTCTAAAACCATTTTTGACATAAAGGGACACTTTTGGTTGCTATGGACAATCTACAGTTTTCAGGCAGAAAGAACAGTTTTTTTTTATACAAAAGTACATACAAGACCCCTCACTTCGCTAGAAACTCTTTGTACAAAAACATCCCCTCGCAGACATATTATCTCGACGATTTACAATTCGCTCTTCGAGGACATTACTGATTTCTCCAGTCCTTCCTGTAAAGCCTGGGAAAGAGATCTAAACATAGATCTGACTGAGGAAGACTGGGAAACGATATATCTTTTTTTTTCCATAATAAATTTTTATTTGGTTTTCATATTTAACATTTGAAGACAAAAATAATATAACGGTACTCCCAGCAATATAATACAATCAGATGTCACAGGGTAAGATAGGTTACAAATCAACATGTTGAATATAACAAGTTAAAAGCAAGAGATACATTGGTAGTGGGGATCCATATCTTTCCAGGCATGGATTACCTGGGAGGTTCAATGTAGGGAGGGGGGAGAAGCCGCTCCCTCGGACACCCCTTATGGGATCATTACTGTGTCCGGGGGATTAGGGCCTCCCCATCCCCTGATTTAGAGTTTATACCTATGACATAAATAGAGTACAATTCAGAAAGGGGAAGGCAGAGAGCAGGAAGTAGAAAGCAGAAACTTGGTACCAGTTTCGTAATAAGATCACCAGAAAGGGAAAAAGAGAATCAAAGATACATTCAACCTGGTTCAGTGTCTCCGGCGGTGTAGGATGTGCGGGAGGTAAAGGAATCTGAGGGGAGCTATCAAACCAAAGCAGCCAAGGGTGCCATTGATTGAGGATCTTATCCCTATTTTTGTTCTGCAGCGCCAGTGTGTATTCATAGGTGAAATGTAGGTGAGTAGTTTGGATCACTTCTCCTAATGTAGGTGGTTCAGGGTTTTCCATCTCTTGGCAATATTTAAGTTCACTGAAAGAGTTATGTGGGCTAAGGTGTGTTTCAAGTGTTTTGGGTATTGGTCCAAGTCCAGAAGTAGGAGAGCTAGAGTAGGGGTAGGAGCAATCGGTATTTTAGAAATTTCAGACATCAGTCCGAAGACTGAAGTCCAGAGGCAAGAGAGGGAGGGGCAACTCCAGAAAGTATGGAGTATGTCCCCTCTCTTTCCGCATCCCCTCCAGCATTTGTTGTCTCGTGATGCGCTAAATTTAGAGATTTTGTCGGCGTCAAGTACCATCGTTGTGCAATTTTCATGTACATTTCCCAAAGTGTAGAGCAGCATGTAACGTCGAAGATGGAGGTACATGCTTTGGACCATTGTTCTGTGGTATACGTGCGGCCTAAGTCTGATTCCCAGTGGAGCAGAGGCGCCGTTTTGACGAAGACACTCTTTTGTTGGAGGGTGTTATAAAAAGAGTGAAATGCCCTTTTTTTGGGGATTAAGGGTGCTAAGAAAATGCCAAGTTGAGCGGGGTATACTACGTTCCCAAGAGGGATTAGCGTAGAGGTAGTGCCTAGTCCTAACATAAAGGTAGGCGTCAGAGTCGGGGAGATTGAATTCTTTTTTGAAGGTCGGGAAAGATTTGAAGGCCTTGTTTTTAAAAAGGTCATCTATATGTAAGAGTCCCTTTTCTGTCCACTGTGTATAGGAGATCAAGTTAATATTGTGTTGAAGTGTAAGGATTGGGATTTTTAGGTTGTGGGTGTCGGGGTGGCTGTGGGTGGTGGTTACAAATTTATTCCATATTCGGACAGTGGCTAGCATGGTAGGAGGGACAAAGGAGGGTAGTTTAGATGAGGGGGAGGTAGAGAGTAGCCATGTGGATAGGTCCCTCCTTGGTACGTAGGTAGATTCAATTTGCCCCCATATGGTATTTAGGTCAGGGGAGAACCATTCCCTGGTCTGGGTGAGTACTGCGGCCATGTAGTAGTCATAAAAGTCCACATATCCCGAACCCCCTGCCTTACGGTGTTTGATCATTCTAGAGTGTGCGCCCCTTGCTTTCTTACCTAACCACAGGAAGGAGGAAAGTGCAGTCTGCAAGGATTTAAAGTAGTATTTTGGGATAACAATGGGTAACGTCCTGAACAGGTATAGTATTTGAGGGAGGTGGGACATTTTAAAGGCAGCGAGGCGGCCCATCCAAGACAGCTCCAGAGACGCCAGCCTGCTCAGATCTTTTGGAGGTTGTCGCGAAAAGCTATGTAGTTATATTTTAAAGAGCAGCTGAGAGGCTTTGGTCAGTTGAATACCAAGATACGTTATGCTGTGGTCAGCCCAGGAGTATGGGAACTGATGTTGCAAAAGCATAGCCGTAAGGGGATCAACTCCTAAATTCAGAATGTGGGATTTAGATTCATTTACTTTATAGAATGAGACCCGACTGAACCAGGCAAGCGTCTCCTGAACCGCCGAGAGGGAGGAGGTAGGGTTTGACAACATTAAAATAACGTCATCTGCAAACAGACTAATTTTGTGCTCCAGGCCACCTATGTCGATTCCTCTTATATTCGTGTTGGACCGTATGTGTTGTGCTAGGGGGCTCCATCGCTAGATTAAATATTAGGGGAGAGAGAGTGGCATCCTTGCCTGGTGCCATTGGAGATGGGAAATGGGGTGGACAGGGAATCTGCCGAATACACTCGGGCAGAGGGTGTAGAGTATAATGCCATAATGGCTTTATGTATGAGTCCTGTGAATCCAAATTTTGAGAGCGCCGACGACAGGTACCCCCAATGCACCCTATCAAACGCTTTTTCAGCGTCTAGGGACAGGAGAACAGAGGGGGTACCCGAGCAGCCCACATGGTGGATGACATTAATCATCCTCCTCGTGGCGTCAGAGGCCTGTCGACCCTTTGTGAACCCAGATTGGTCCGCATGTATAAGGGATGGGAGGATATTTACTAATCTATTGGCGATAGTTTTTGCATAAATTTTTACGTCTACGTTAAGCAGAGAAATGGGGCGAAAATTCTGGGGCGACGTTGGGTCTTTCCCAGGTTTAGGGAGGGTGACTACAGTAGCAGCTCAACATTTCCTGAGGGAAGGAGGAAGAAGAGGCAGCAGAATTAAAAACCTCGCATAGTGTGGGGGCCAGGATCGGGTGGAACATCTTATAATATTCCCCAGTGAACCCGTTCAGGTCCTGGGGGATTTGGAGTTGGGGAGGTGTCGGATAGTGTGCAGTACTTCAGCGGTCGTGAAGGGAGCATTAAGGTAAGTTAGTTGAGAGGGGGATAGTGAGGGAAGATCCACCTGAGCTAAGAAACTCCTCTATTTCGTCTTGGGAAGGTTGGGGCATTATTTGCATCTCTTTTGAGGTTGTATAGATCCGTGTAGTACACGCTAAAGGCATTGGCTATCTCATTGGGTTTTAATAATTTTTCTTTAGAGTGAGGGTGATAAAGAAATGGAATTTTGGATTTAAGCCTGTGCCCTCGAATTTTCAGGGCCATCAATTTGCCCGCCTTATTGCCTGTGGCATAAGATGTGCCCTCAGTTTAGTGTAAACTTTTTCATGTATCTCCAACAGGAGGGTTCGGAGCTCCTGACGCAACTTAAAGATTGTGGTCTGAAGTATGGAGAGGGGCATTGTTTATTTTGTGCTTCAGCTGTGTCAATATCTGCAGTCAGTTGGTCTATTCTCCTGACCTATTCTTCCTAGCTCTAGCACCAAGTTGAATGAGGACACCTCTAGATACCGCTTTATGGGCATTCCACACGACCATCGGGTCAGGTACCGAATGGGCATTTAATGAAAAATAAGTCGGTCAATTGTTGGCGTATAGAATCTGCATAGGTGGGTTGCGGAGGAGGGAGTTATTAACCCTCCAAAGGTGGGATTTGGGATGGTGTAGGTGAGCGTCAATGGTGATGCTGATAGGAGAATGGTCCGACCAGGTGGCCGTGTGGATTACCGAAGACGATATTCTCTGCAGTAGGTCCTTGTCGGACAGGAATAAATCGATACGAGAGTAGGTGTTTTGTGACGCGGCGACAGAAACGTATAGTCTCGTTCAGCCGCATGACAACACCTCCACACATCAAACATATCATTTTTATAAATGAACTTAGCCAATGGTGAGATTCTTCTCTTGGCTACTGCCGAGGAGTCTAGGGCATAGTCAGGAACCAGATTGAAGTCACCGCACATTAGCAGATGGCCTTCCTCAGACCGGCCACTGTTTTCATGACCGACCTGAAAAAGGACATCTGTCGGTGGTTCGGCGCGTACAGTGAAACCAAGTGTATTGGACATTGTTGATTTTACATAATAAGATAATAAATCTACTCTCAGAGTCCTTTACGCAACTTTGAAGTTCAAATGAGACGGTGTCCCGGATGGCTATCAGGACCCCCCTCTGCTTTTTCCCCCAAAAAGGGTAGAAAAAATATGAGGAACATCTTGTGTTGGCACGCAGGGAAAGGTCTGAGCAAAGTGTGTTTCTTTGTACACATAGTATGTCGCAATTAAGCGATAGTGCAGTTTTCCAGAGAGACGAGCGTTTGGCTGGGTGATTCAGGCCTTTTGCATTCAAGGAGACAACCGAGAATGACATGTGGTGGCTAGTGGTGTAGATGAAGTTCAGTGACTTACGGTTGGAAGCAGAAATGGGGAGAGATCTCCAGAGGAAGACTGCTGGTGCCGGTCAGGTGGTGTTTCCAGGCAGGGCAGGTGGTTAAGAGCAGGTACCAAGATGCAAGGGTGTGCAGAAGGCGGTGAGTAGAGTCCAGAGAGTTATTGCTGGAGTCGTAGCAATGCAGAAACGTGAAGAAAAACAAAAAGAACGAGAAAAATAAAAAAAAAATAAAAAAAAGGACAAAATCAGAACAGTCTCACAGGGATATGAGGACAATAAGATAAGCTGAGAACGAGATTTAACTATATGAGCAGCAAGTCAGCAAAGTAAAAACAACAGGGACTGCTGACTAATTTGGGGAAAGTTCAGGCTCCGTAGAAGAACGAGCAATAAGCCGGACCGGACTCTAGGTGCCATTTGCTTATAAAGTCGGACAGGCGCAAACTGTTCACTTCCCTTGGTGGTTGCTGCGTTGCGGTCCAGCATTAAATGGATTGGGCTTTCCTGTAGAGCCTTTGTCAGTGTGCGGGGGTTCAGGGACAATGCCCCAGAGTGGAGGAGCTTCATACCACCCTCAATCGTGGAGACGGAATGCGGAATGCCATTGTGGGTGACTAGGATAGTAGCTGGATGGCGCCACTTGTATGTAATCTTGTGATTTGCGAGGGCTTTTGTCACCGTTTTCAGTTGGCGTCTTAACTGCAATGTATGCTGAGACAGGTCTGCGAACAACTGTATACCTGCGTATGTGGCAGGGAGGCCATTAATATCCCGAGCTCTGGAAAGGATTTGTTCCTTAGCTTGGAAAAAATGGATCCGCAGGAGGACATCTCTAGGACCGTTTCCTCAAGGTGCGCGGTTTAGCAATCCTATGGATACGTCTATAGTGAGCTCAATAGGGGATAACTCTGGGAGCAGCTTAGAAAACATGGCGCTAGCATAGTTATGGAGGTCTGCGGGGGGACCGACTCCGGGACCCCGCGAATTTTAATATTATTGCGGCGTGATCTATCTTCGAGATCCGCCAGTTTGGATTTGATCCAGGCTGTATCCTCCTTTTGGGACATACATTCGTCCACTAATTCGTTCACTGTATATGTGCATTCCTCCATCTTTTCCTCAATGTACTGAACCCTGTCCCCCATCTGTCCTCATGTCTGCCGTAAAGTTATGGATTAGTGAGGAAAGATTGGACATGAGAGAGGACTGCAGGAAAGTAACATGTCCCTTCATCGTTGTGTCAAGGACTGGTTGGCCTGTGGTGGGGAATGCTGCAATGGAGGATTGTAGGAGGATATGCATGTGCGTATGCACTGGTGTACTCACTGCGGTCCCATTTTGTTAGATCAGTGTCCATTCGCATCCGCGCTTTGGCAGGGCTCTGTGAAGCCGGAGATAGCAGGGGAGATATGGCCAGAGGGGGAGAGAGTGATCCTCCCTCTGCTTCCGTCGGATCGCTGCTCGGAGATCCGTGTAAGCCGTCTGCTGCCTCGTGGTTGCTCCGGCGGCGCCATCTTGTGTCGGCCCCCCTCCTGGCAGGCAGAAATGATAGGGCTGTGAGCTTTTGGAGGTTTCGTTCCTCCTTTCTTTGCGGGACAATCGCTGCAGCGGGGTCCGCGCGGATCGTGTCAGGCTGTGTGGAGTATCTGTGCGGCTGAATTCCTGTCCGAATGCTGGTATTGTCCGGCTGGCTGGAGAGAGCTCTAAGCAGATGCTGCCATTCTCCTCGTGCGCAAGCCACGCCCCGGAAACGATATATCTTTACGCACACAAAGGTTCGCTAAATGTAGCCACTCAAGAAAGCGGATTCAAGATCATTACCAGATGGTATAGGACCCCCACGACTCTTCATAAAATCTCATCACAGGCCTCCGACAGATGTTGGAGATGTAAACGAGAAGAGGGCTCCATGTTACACATCTGGTGGTCCTGCCCCCTAATCCAGTCTTTCTGGATATTGGTGCACGAAACGATCCAAACAGTTACCTCATCAAACCTAAGTTTCACCCCGGAACAGTATCTATTACATTTTAATCGTCTGCCCAAAAATCAATACTTGAAGTCGCTCCCTATGTTCATGGTTAACGCAGCACGGCACTGCATACCCTCTCACTGGCAGTCTCCAAATGTCCCAAAGGAAGTAGAATGGTTTAGGAGAATAAACTGCATGGAAAGAGTTGAGGAACTCATCAGTATCTCCCAAGAAAGGATTACCCAATTCTATGCTACCTGGCACAATTGGACAACATTCAAAGATTCTCAACAGTACAAATCTATTATAAAGTATACCTAAGGAAAGATTTAGATTAAATCAGGGCTTTTTTTTTTTTCTCTTACTCCCCCCCCCACCCTTCCTTTCCTCTCCCCATATCTCCCTACACAAATAAACTTGTTCGAGCATAGATATTGTTCTTTCAACCCAGTCGAAAATTGATGCAGTTTTGATACATGTATGCTTGCATAAAATTATTTTCTGGATTTTTTATCCGATTGTTATTTTCTCTGTTGTTTAACTTCTGATTCTTACAATTATCCGCTGCTATTGTAATTTTATAAGTGTAAGGCCTCGTACACACGAGGGGATATGTCTGCTGAAAACGGTCCGATGGACCGTTTCAGCAGACATCTCCGCTCGTGTGTATGGGCTAGCGGACAGATTTGTCCACCCGACAGATTTCAAAGCATGCTTTGAAATCTATCCGGTGGGAATCTGTCCGCCCGGAATGTCTGCTGGTTAGTACACTTCCAGCAGACATGTCGTCGCCCCGCCGCCGCGCCGCCGCCGCCGAATGTATTCGGCGCATGCGCGGAAGTGTTTTACTTCCTGGTGCGGTGACGTAGCAGTGACGTGGCGGCGTCAACGTCACCGCCACGTCACCGCCACGTCACCGCGCCGTCCGGCGGCGGGGAATTTGATCCGATGGTGTGTACACGCCATCGGATCAAACTCCCGATCGGACATATCCGATGGAAATGGTCCGCGGACCGTTTTCATCGGATAAGTCCGATGGTGTGTACGAGGCCTAAGATGTATTATGTGTTACTTTTCACCAAATAAAATCTTTTTGTGAAAAAAAAAAAAAAAAAGTACATGTAGGACACTGGGCAGACCACTAGGGACAAAGGGGGTGTGTATTTTTTACATACAGTACTGTAATCTATAAGATTACAGTATACTGTATATAATGTGTTTGTTTACCTTTTTGAATATGGCGCCGATCTCTGCCGCCGTGCGTCGTAGCGTCGCAGGGAACGGAGATCAGCGGCACACAGAGGCACTGTGTGAATCGAACGAGCACCCGCTCGCTCACACAGCGTGGTGGCATCGCTGGATCCAGGGACAAGGTAAGTAAACCTTGCCTATGGACAATGCGAGGCGAGTCCAATTCACATGACAGGAGAGTGTGCCCAGCTCTCAATGGAGCCGGTTTACATATCCCTGTGGCGGTTGCGGAGCAAATTGTACAGGGGTCCTGTGCATCTTTGGCTCCATTTCAGGTCAGAATTCAGGCTAAAGGAAAGGCTGAATATTGCAGTGAAGCTCAGTAATACACTTTACATAATACCAGGTGTTGGGCGTTCAGCTTGTCCTTACTGATATATTTTTTGCATCTGTTACTGTCTCCTGCAACCATGTTTCTCTGAACATCAGCGAAAACATAGCTCTGACTTACTATTTCTCATTTGCGACAATGTACATGAGAAATCAATATATGTGGAGCAGACAGAGCAGACACAAGTTCATGCTCCTTCATTTTTTTTTTTTTGGTTGAAACAAACACACTTGTTATTTGTATTGCAGAATTACAGGTCTCAGCTTATTTACTCAGTTTACTCAGTTCTGAGCAGTTAATTAGAGAGAAAGGTCAAATGTACCACCGAGTCACGTGGATACTGTGCTATTCTAGTGCACATGATATTATATAACCATGATTTGAGGGCTAAACAGCTAAATAAATATATATATTTTATATTAAACGTACAATTAAAAACAACTCAAATTTCCATTAGTGAATATAGAGTTTGAAAATTATGGGCCAGATTCAGCAACACTTGCGCTGGAGTAATTCGATATGCGCCGCGTAACTGTGAAGATGCGCCGTCGTTACTATGTGGCCGTACCCACCAAACTAGATGCGCCCAATAACGGGCTATTTCCGCCCGGCGGAACGTTCCGACGCCAGAGTATCGTCAGAGCTTAATTTCGCTTGGCGAATCAGTCGCGCCTATTGATTTCCCCTGCAAATATGCAAATGAGGGAGATTTCCCAATTCACGAACGGATTGGCACCATACGCCGGCTACATGTGCCGCGCGTATCTCGTCCGTCCGGCGCAAAGTTATTTCTACAAAAGGCTGCATTATCTTTACTCCAGACGGTCACAGGTCAGCAGGAGAGCAGCTACAGCAGCGTTACCGACGAAACTAGCAAGCTGAGCACCCACACTTGCAAGGACAACACCTCTGTGTGCCAACATGCCAGGGGCAATCGTGGTCCTAGAACTACTGATGGGTCCCCCGGAACGAAGGAGGCGGGCACGTGAGAGTATATACCGCACGCGCATGAGCCTCTTTGGCATGGGGGATGAGGAGGTGTATCACCTCTTCAGATTCAGCCCTGATGCAATACTTGAACTAACCACAACCCTGCAGGGTGACATCACCAGCAAGACACACCGCTCACAAGCAGTGCAGCCACTGGTGAAGGTCCTGGCAACACTTCATTTCCTAGCAAGTGGATCATTCCAGCGTACAAGTGGAGTGGTGGCTGGGATGTCACAGTCCTCCATGAGCAGATGTGTGCACCAGGTTGTCCCCGCAATCCTCAGACGCATGTCCAACCAGTTCATCAGACCACCACTGAGGACCTGTGGCTGAAGGCAATGACAGATTTCTACAGCATTGCCAGATTCCCACGCACTGTGGGGGCCATTGATTGCACACATGTGGCACTCCAGCCCCCAGTGCCACAGAGCAATATATACCGCAATCGGAAGCATTGGCATTCCATCAACGTACAGGTGATAGCTGATGCCCAACGCCTCATATGGCACGTCCGTGCCAAACACCCCGGGTCCAGCCATGACAGCTTCATATACAATCAGAGTCCCATCCCAGCAGAATTCGAACAGAACATGTATGGGGACAGCTGGCTGGTTGGTGAGTGACATGGGTGGCAGGCATGACTATCCCCTCCCGTGATGCACAACAGAAGTCGCACATGCATGACTAACATCCTCCTGTCTTTTCCCTTCCAGGTGACTCTGCATATGCACTGGGACCCCATCTAATGACTCCTTTCCGGAACCCCCAAACCAGAGGAGAGAGAAAATACAATGAAGCACACATCAAAACCCGTGCAGTGGTGGAGCAAACATTTGGGCTCCTGAAGTCCCGTTTCCGCTGCCTGGATAAGTCCGGGGGGACCCTATTGTATTCCCCTACCTTTGTGTGTCAGATCATTGGTGCATGTTGCATTCTGCACAACTTTGCTATGAGAAAAGGCCTGCAGATTGACATACGTGATGACCTGACCCCCGACCCACACAGTCCCCACCTGCCAGAGGACACCCAGTCTGCTGATGGAAGAGCAGTCAGGAGGGTCCTCGCCGTAGGCATCTTTGGACACTAAACCAAAACATTAATCACACAGACAATGCACGCGTGTACACCACTGATGTCCCTAGATCACACACACCACATGCACATCGCATTGGATTAGCCCAAGTCCAGCATGTAGGACTTGGGAGCAGCAACGCCAGCGTCAAGGCCCCAATGATGTCACTGTCCATTCATACACCTTTCACACGTCATTCATACAGCCGTGGGGTTAACTTCACCACCACGGCCGAGGGTGACACCCCTTACTGGCAGGAGTGCCACCCTCTCACATTCACGCACCATTCACACTGCAACGTGCGCAGTATCAAAAATAAAAATCTCATAACCTGAGTATAAATCATAAATCAAAAATAAAAATCTCATAACCTGAGTATAAATCATAAATCAAAAATAAAAATCTCATAACCTGAGTATAAATCATAAATCAAAAATAAAAATCTCATAACTTGAGTATAAATCATAAATCAAAAATAAAAATCTCATAACTTGAGTATAAATCATAAATCAAAAATAAAAATCTCATAACCTGAGTATAAATCATAAATCAAAAATAAAAATCTCATAACTTGAGTATAAATCATAAATCAAAAATAAAAATCTCATAACCTGAGTATAAATCATAAATCAAATATAAAAATCTCATAACCTGAGTATAAATCATAAATCAAAAATAAAAATCTCATAACCTGAGTATAAATCATAAATCAAATATAAAAATCTCATAACCTGAGTATAAATCATAAATCAAAAATAAAAATCTCATAACCTGAGTATAAATCATAAATCAAAAATCAAAAAATCATCGGGGATGCCGGGGGCTCCTTCTTGCCGAACCTCTCTGGCTCCTCAGCTGCCTGGATGGAGTGGGTGGGGGGGTTTCTGGAGGTGGCTGATCCCCGGGTGGGCCACTCCTGGCAGGTGTGGCCTGCATGCCCTCCAAGGCCATGGCTATCCGGCCGGGCAAATTGTTTGTCTGACCCTGCATCCTCAGCTGCTGGGCCTGCATCCTGAGCTGCCGGGTCACTTGGTAGTGCTGGGCCCGCCGACTCAGCCTCCCCTGGTCCCAGATGGCAGCACTGTTGGCCTGGACGACTGCAGTGAGGTGCCTAATATCCCCCTGCACCTCCCCCAAACTGGTCACCACTGCAGCGCAGTTGCAACTTACATCCTGGACTGCGTTGCTTATCTGGGCAACGGAGCCCAGGCTGTCAGCCACTTTCTCTAAGTGCCCAACTAGTTCCCCCATTTGTTGAGTCTGTCTGGCGTGATCCCTCGCCAACTGGCCCTGGACAACATCCGACACCCCCCTGGTCTTCTGGGTCGCCTTCCTGGGGCCAGAAGATGGTTGTCCCCGGCGGGATGGAGTCGCCCTTGAGGGGCTTCCAAGGATGGGGGAGGGGATGACAGACGGCCCAGGAGAAGGGGAGGAGACCTCCAAAACTAAAGAAAAGTCCTGCTCTGCCACAGCAGGATCCTCCACAACCACCTCGGCAGGTGTGGTGTGGCCACTCTCCTCCTCCACCTCGGTGTCTTCACCACCCAGGGGCTCGGGCACACGATGGTGTTGGGGGGATGGGGTGGAATGGACGCTGACAGATGATGGCTCAGCTCCGTCATCTGTGGATGACACAAAGCAGACAAATGTTGGTGGTCCCACACACTTGGCATATGTACCCTCCCCCCCCCCCAAATGCAACACATCAAATAGGGGATAAAAAACACTTACCTGTCCTGGAGCCTTCCTCCATGGAGTCATAGCCAGGGACCCCCTCCACCTGCTCCCTCTCCAGGCAGCGAGAGACCACCTCCTCCTCCTCGGTCAGGGTGACCGGACATGGGGGACCACCACCTGTGCCCCTCTCATGCCTCCTGATGGTGGCCACCTTGCCCCTGACCTTGCGCCGCAGATCATTTATTTTCTTCTGAATGTCAGAAGCAGTCCGGGTGGAGTACCCCAAAATATTGACCCAGCCAGCAATGGTTTCCAGGATGCCCTGCTTCCTCTCCCGGCTGGTCTTACGGCTCTTTTTCCCATGGAGAAAATGATTAAAAGTCTCCATCACGGATATGATCACTGAGACCTCCTGTGAATTAAAGTTCAGGTTCCTCCTCTCTCTGGGGGTAGCGGGAGCAGCCATCACAGCACAAAAGTATCTTCCCTGGGGTGGGGGGAAACGGATATACTTTTGCGCAGGAATGGCGTTTCCGCCTGCGCTTTTAAGCGCCCAACGGAAGGCATTGCGCTGACGTTTCCAGGGAAGTGGTGCCGACGGAAGTTGTGAGCATGCGCACAAGGGGGCGAGTGGAGCCGCACTCACTGCGCATGCTCCGTGGATGATGCGCTGAACGTAAGCCTCTCCGCTGGGCTCCGCCCATCATTTACATATGATCACACCCACTTCCACTTGCGTCGGGTTACGCCAGCGCATTATCGTTACTCTGGCACAAGTTTATGCGCAACTGCTATGTGAATAACAGTACTTGCGCTGAAAGGGTCGTCAGAGTAACGTAAATGAGAAGCGTTACTCCAGAGCAAAGATGCTCCCATCTACCTGAATCTGGCCCAATGTCTGTTATTATATTTATAACCATTTCTTGCATATATACACATTATACATAACAGGTTATCATTTGCAAATGGATACACGCTGGCCTTCTGCTATGCAATTCTGTGATTTTCCCCCTGAATTCAAAAAGCAAAGATATTCTGTGCTGGAGGATTTTATAGGAATCTAGAAATTTGAATTGTTCCCAATCCATACCTTGACAAATTCACCCTTTAGCCTCGTACACACGCATGGTTTTCTCTGCAAGAAAACTGCTGGCAGAGCTATCTTGCCGAGTATACCGAGCGTGTGCATGAGGCTTTGAGGTTTCTTGACGAGAAAAATAGAGAACCTGCTGTCTATTTTCTCGTTGTGATTCTCGGCAGTGTTTCCGAGAAACCCGAGCGTCTCTGTACTTACCTGTCGCCATGGAAACCCGCACATGCTCGAAATGACTTTGACGCATGCGCAGTAGCTTCCAAGGCATAGGTAGGCTGCAGCAAGATGGTGACGATGGCATCGAATGTGACGAGCGCATGCTCGTCGTAAATGATGTCGTCACCGCGTTTGTGCCATTTTGAATGGAATGTCTGTACACTCGGGCGGCGAGAGATTCTTGCCAAGAATCTCGTCAGGAAAAACAACGTTTTTTTCCTGACGAGATTCCGGGCTGTGTGTACAGGGCTTTGGTCTTGAAATCCTCCCGAAAAAGAGCAGTGCACTTCTTAGTTTGTTAAGCCCTGTACACACGATCAGTTTGTCTGATGAAAACAGACCGATCGTGTGTGGGCCCCATCGGTTTATTTTCCATCGGTGCCTAGGCATCCCTATACCTACAACTTCAGAGTTGTATATTTGCAATGTGTGATCTAAGGTATTGGCCCTGTGACTGCTAGTCTCGGGAGATTTGGTAAGAGATTTGGTGATGTCACTATTGTGCTGCTCACTGTTGTTCCTGCTTGAGACTCTGACACGAGGAAGCAAAACCCTGCCACTACCAATGGCAGAACAAGGCATTGCTAGTCATGTGTCAGTAATGTGAGAAAGATCAGCTGTAGGGAGACCACAGACCACAATTCTGGTGACAAGACCCTTGCTCGCCATCTGCCTTCCAAAATGTAATTCTTCTCTAACCACTCTAAAATAGCTTGGTGGTAGGGTGTTGTGACGGACCTCAAGTACCCCTGCTGGGCACATCCGCCAGACCTGTGTCTCCTGTCCTCCAAACGCACCCGCAGCCTGCAGATTCGCCATAACCAGCCCTTAACCCCTCAATCACGAGACAATCCACACATGTTGAGGGTTACACATCCAGAGCTTAACTGTTTATTAAAATCCAAACTATACAGTTTTACACACAGTAAGGGACACTCCCCTTTGCCTTGTCTGAGGGGAGGGGGACAAGGAACAATAAATGGGAACAGAACATTTGGACATTGAAACAGTGTACAGAAACCTAATGAGATTATGGTAAGCAGGCAGCCTAGCTTCTCAATACACATCCCCTGCGGAGAGACGTCTGCAGTCCACTCTCCATTGTCTGTGTCCAGCAACAAGAGGAGGGGGGGTGGGGGGTGTAGGGCTGTAACATTACATTACATCACAATAATGCCAGCTTCAGGTCTCCAGTATATTTCTGGCCCATAGTCTGTCGGTAGGAGGCACGCCCACAATCCTTTCCAAGACATACAGTGACAGTGGGTTCTGTCACATTTCTCCCCTTTTAAAAACAGACTAACCAGGTTCCTGACCCCCAACTGGTCTGGACCTGCGTTAGTCACAAACTTCCACCCCAGGCAAACAGGAAAAGTAAAAGTACGACTCTTGCGCTGGGGAGCAAAACCGCACAGACGGTCTCCCGGGAATAAAAACAGCCGCTGCAGAGTGGGAACAGTTGTTTGCACTCCTCTGATCCTGGGGGGGTTGCAGATATTGGGGGAAGCTGAATAATCCTCTGCCCTGCTTCCAGCGCTTCAGCTGGTAGGGAACATAGGCTGGCAGGGCTATGCATTTGGGGAGGCAAAGGTACTTGCTTTTCTCGTGGTGTAGTTACCAGCCGCTGAGAAGGTATCTTGCAGGGACTATCTCCTGGGTTCTTCATCTCTTGTTCTGATGCTGGGCAGAGACCATCATCGCTCTGTCCTGTAGCCAGCGCTTCTGCCGGGGAGACATATGAAAATGTTGGGTACAGCTGCTGGAGAGGGGGAAGGGTTTTCTCCCCTGCCGGTTCTGTGACCAACCCTTGGGGTGACTTCTGACAGGGGCTGTCTCCCAAACCCTCCAAAAACATACTGAGGGCTGGGCAGGGACCATCAGAACTCTGCTCCATAGCCAACGCTTTTTCTGGGGA
The DNA here is from genome assembly GCA_029574335.1 of Rana kukunoris. Lineage (NCBI taxonomy): Eukaryota > Metazoa > Chordata > Amphibia > Anura > Ranidae > Rana > Rana kukunoris. Next base: position 219,461,708 of record CM056052.1, read on the forward strand.
GAGAACCACTGGGGTAGTGTCCAATTGCTGTGGAGGGAGAATTGCTTCCTCTACTCCCGGTGGGAATATCTGCAGTTGGGGAAACAGCGCACGCAGGTCATCTCTCAGACTCTCCGGATCCAACTCTTTTTCTGATGCTAGGCAGATTATAGTGGCACTCTGCTCCATAGCCAACGCTTCTGCTGGGGGGATGAACATTGGGGTAGTGTCCAATTGCTGGGGAGGGATGAACATTGGGGTAGTGTCCAATTGCTGGGGAGGGAGAATTGCTTCCTCTACTCCAGGTGGGGATATCTGCAGTTGGGGAAACAGCTCACGCAGGTCATCTCTCGGACTCTCCGGAGCCAACTCTTTTTCTGATGCTGGACAGATGCCAGGGGCACTCTGCCCTGTAGCCAGCGCTTCTGCTGGGGCCCCAGATGAGATACTCTGGACTTGCTGCTGATCACCATTTTCCAGCCTTCCAGCGCCTGTCTCAACTCCACTTTCTGAGACCTTGATGCTATTAGCTTGTCTCACTGCCTGGGGGACCTCCGGTGCGTTCCGGCATTCTAGCGCTCGCAGTGCCCTCTGTATCATTGCCGCTTCTTCCATTGCGGTTAGGACAGGAAAATGTAGGGTCACCCCTGGCCCCATTTGCTCATCTTTGTGACTGTCTGCTATTTCTCCAGGACAGTCCCAGGTAACAGGAGCCATGCCAGGCTGCTCATCACCATCAAACAGCCGCTTGTATGCAATTTCGAGCTCAAATTCCTGCTCAACCAGGAACTCCAATTCCCCCAGGTCACATGCCTCTACAGGGAGGTCCAGCACCTCATCTCGGAAGTCCAAGATGTTTTCCCACCGCCACTCCTCGTCGCTCCCAAAGTCTGGGTCTCCGTACATTTTTTGATGGAGCAGCCCCACGCCGCCATAGCCAACGCCTTCTGTTGGGCTGCCATCTGCTGTACTTGGCCAAAGTTGAGCCGCGAACCACCGGAGGACTCTGTAGCTGGCGTCTAGCTTCATCTCCTCCTGGACCAATCTTCTGAGCTCCGTCTTCCAATCATCTCGCGGTCGTTCCCTCAGGAACACCTCTCGCGCACAGTACTGCGTCCAGTACATCTCTGAGGAGGAGGGAAGGATCTTCCCCTGCTGGCGCCGCTCGTAGCTTAGCGCCTCATGCCAGAGTTGCCGGCGGATCACATCCTCCCAGCCGAGCATGGTGCGCTCTGTCACTGGTCCCCGATGTTTCTTCCGCATGCCTTGCAGCCTCCTCCCGAACTCCGCTCTCATGCTGGCTGGTCCCCGTATCGCTCCTCGGCAGCTGCCCAGATCTTGAATCCTGGTGGTGGTTTGGATGTCCTGGACTGCAGGAGACATCCCACCGCTGCCACCACTGTGACGGACCTCAAGTACCCCTGCTGGGCACATCCGCCAGACCTGTGTCTCCTGTCCTCCAAACGCACCCGCAGCCTGCAGATTCGCCATAACCAGCCCTTAACCCCTCAATCACGAGACAATCCACACATGTTGAGGGTTACACATCCAGAGCTTAACTGTTTATTAAAATCCAAACTATACAGTTTTACACACAGTAAGGGACACTCCCCTTTGCCTTGTCTGAGGGGAGGGGGACAAGGAACAATAAATGGGAACAGAACATTTGGACATTGAAACAGTGTACAGAAACCTAATGAGATTATGGTAAGCAGGCAGCCTAGCTTCTCAATACACATCCCCTGCGGAGAGACGTCTGCAGTCCACTCTCCATTGTCTGTGTCCAGCAACAAGAGGAGGGGGGGTGGGGGGTGTAGGGCTGTAACATTACATTACATCACAATAATGCCAGCTTCAGGTCTCCAGTATATTTCTGGCCCATAGTCTGTCGGTAGGAGGCACGCCCACAATCCTTTCCAAGACATACAGTGACAGTGGGTTCTGTCACAGGTGTCTTGATGTGATCTGTCATATTTGCCAACAGAAGCTGCATGAAAGCCGTTGAACTTGTCACAAAGTTGCCTTAAAGTGGTATTAAAAAACAAAAATGTGATATACTGCAGCTTTCCAATCATTAGATGTGGCTGTATTCGTTTTTTAGGCATTATTTCCTCTGTTTTCTCTTGGTGATCTGGCCAGTAATACACTTCCTGTCTTAAGCCTCATACGCACGATCGGACTTCCATCGGATAAACCCGTGGAATTTTGTCCAAAGGGCGTTGGCCGTGAACTCGTTCTGCATAAAGGCGGCAGAACTTTTTCAGCCAACATACACAAAACAATGTTGTTTTTTCAGCTCTTTAGCGCCACCCTTTGGGCAACTTCTGCTAATGTTGTCTGGATTTTAGTCCGACAGTTTTGTGTACACACGATCGGATGATCTGATGGAACACATTTGTTATCAGACAATTTGAGAGCATTAACATCCAACATTTGTTGTCGGAAATTCCGATGGAGCATACAGACGGTCGGATTATCCGACAAATCACGTCCATCGGACAATTGTTGTCAGAATATCTGATTGTGTGTAAGAGCCTTTAGGGTGTCTCCACTCTACTGGAGGAGTAATGGAGACACCTGTGGATAGCCGCGTTGTCAGTCTGGAGAGAGGGTAGCGTTAGGCTGGCCATACATTATACAATTTTCTTGTACAATTTTCCTTTAGATTTACCAAAACCATGTAATATAAGGTCAAACCTAAACACTTTGGGCCAGATTCACATACAAATAGATCGGCGTAGAGTATCAGAGATACACTACGCCGCCGTATTTTACCTGGCTTTAAGTCGAATCCAGGAAGATTTCGGCCCGTAAGATACGGCGGCGTAGTGTATTTCTCGCGGCGGAATCAAACTACGCGATTAGGGGGCGTGAAGCATTTAAATTAGGCGCGTCCCCGTGGCGATCGAACTGTGCATGCTCCGTTCTGAAATTTCCCGCCTTGCATTGCGCGAATTTACGTTGTAACGTCATTTTTTTTTGGTGCGTAATTTACGTACATTCCTATTCACGGCGACTTACGCAAAAAAATAAATAAATTGAAAATTTGACGCGGGAACGATGGCCATACTTAACATGGGCAGTCTAACTATAGACCGAATAATAGCAGCTTTAACTTTACGCAGGAAAAAGTCGACTAGCGTCGACGTTAGAGAATGCGACGGCCGATCGTAACTTTGTGGATCGCCGTAAAATGCTAATTTGCATACCCGACGCGGAAAATGACGCAAACTCCACCCAGCGGGCGGAAAAAGATTGCAGCGTAGATCTGAAGGCGTACGAAGACGTAAGCCTGTCGGATCGAAGCCTGAAGCCGTCGTATCATGGTTTGAGGATTCAAACTAATGATATGACGCGGGTAATTTGAAAGTACGCCGGTGTAGTATCAGGAGATACACCGGCGTACTGGCTCTGTGAATCTGGCCCTTTCAGTTTGTATGCAATCAGCCACACCCTTGCACTACATAATTGAAGATCAACACAACACAAAGCAGTCACTTTCAGTGCTAAGAGGTCCTCTGCAGTTGGATAGGACTATAGGACAACAATTCGAAATGCTTTGGCAGATGCAGCCCTCCACAGACAGGGGAATCCAAGTTAAATATACAAAAACAAACAGGAAGGCCCAAGAACCTAGTGCATTACCAAAAATTTATTGAGGTGATAAAAACTGACCTCAATAAAATTATTGGTAATACACTAGGTGCTTGCCCATTCCTGTTTGTTTTCATAATTAAAGGTAAAGCTATAGGAACTGAACAAGAAAATTGTATAATGTATAGCCAGTCAGGTCCATTTAAACTCTACTAGCACATCTAAAGCTGGCCATACATGACCAACACTTTATAAGCAGTTACAGCAACAGTTTGTTTCCTTTGGAAAACGTTTTACATAAATCAATAAAAGCTGAGCAATGTAAACATCCCTGTCAATGTTAAATGGTTTGTTTCAACCCTATCTTCTACTTTTGTTGGGCAGCTCAGTCTGTTAAAATAGGTTGAAAAGAGACTTACTGGCTGGATCAAAAGGGTGAAAATAAAAAGGAACAAGCCTAAATTTTTTTTATTTTTTATGACAGCTTACCTGTAAAATCCTTTTCTTGGAGTACATCACGGGACACAGAGCGGCAATCCATTACTATGTGGGTTATAGAGTCTACCTTCAGGTGTGGACACTGGTGTAATTAACTACACAGGAAGTTCCCTCCCTATATAACCCCTCCCATACTGGGAGCTCCTCAGTTTTTGTAGCAAAGCAATAAGTGTCCCAATATCCCCAAACAAGAGGGGCGGGAGCTCTGTGTCCCGTGATGTACTCCAAGAAAAGGATTTTACAGGTAAGCTGTCATAAAAAATCCTATTTTCTTTATCGTACATCACGGGACACAGAGCGGCAATCCATTACTATGTGGGATGTCCGAAAGCAATGCTTACTGAGGGGAGGGAGACACAAACAACGCAGGCCGCCATCAGATGTGAGGATCTATAACGCTGCCAGATGCATACCGCGCCAAAAAGCTGCATCCTTTTGCCCTCCTATGTACATCTGCCAAGAATCAGTGAACCTAAGCACATACGCCAAGTTGCGGCCCTGAAAATCTGCGTTATAAAGGCTCGGTAAAGCATCGCGCATAAAGCGCTTACTATCCTGGTACGGAGCACCCCCCCCCCCAAGAAACAGGGGGAGTCCCACTCTCCGAACCACAGGCCTGAATAATACCCTGATGAATCAATCTTGAAAACAGTTGATTTTAGACGCTGCCTGCCCCTTCCTGGGGCCTCCTGGTAGCGCAATAACAACATCAGCTTTCCGTATCCGAGCAGCCGCTTCAGATAGGCCTTGACCCTTCTACTCCAAAGGAGAGAGTGTAACCATTTTAATAGCTGAACTGAACACTGCCTGCCCACATCTAGGGTCTTCTGGCAGCACAAAAAACTTCAGCTTTCTATATCTGAACCTTCAGATAGATATTTAACTGCTCTCATCTCTACTGAGAGAAAGCAATAACCTTTCATTCCGAAAACAAGGTTTTGAAAAAGGGGGAGGTAAGAATATCTAGATTCAAATGAACACTAGATCCTTCTAGTAAATAAGGCTGGGTGAGGATTAACATCACCCTACTAGTAAGAATAAGTATGGTTTTATACCAAGAGGTTGCCAATACTGAAACTCTCTTGGAGGCTACCACAACCAAGAACACCAATTCCCTTGTTAAAGGCTGAAGGGAAATATGGTGCATCGGCCCACAGAGCTGACCCTGTAAGCCGACAAAACTAGAGCCAATCCTCCAAGCACAAGGGCGACTAAACTGGTGGACTTATGTGCGTCACCCCTTGTATAATGGCTCGGAACAAAGAGTGTGAAGCAAGCGACCTTTGGAGGCAAGGCCGAGATCGGATCCTTGATGTAACTTAAGGCTGGCTCCGTCTCCTTTCCAAATGCAGGTCTGGGTGATTGAACAAATGCCCAAAAACCTCACTGAAGCGGAAAGATTTTTTAAGTTATGCGAACGTGAGACATATTGGATTTATATCCTAGATACTCTCTCGCCTGGAGGCCTGAATGAAATGTTAGAAATATCCACACTTCTTTGAATCACATCCTAGCAATACAGATCACATAACATGATCTGCCCTTCCCCCTCCCCCATCAAACATTTTAACTGTCATATCTCATGTATTATCATTAGTATGTGTAGTGTGTGTATGTGTATTTGTATACATGTGTACACACACTCAATTCATCCAAGTCCTTACCTTCCTTCATTGTAATAGTCCCTCCCAAAAAGATATATATTTTTTTCTTATATATTTTTTTCTTATATATATTTTTTTCGTATATATCTTTTTCCTCTTTCTTTCTTTTTTCTCATTCCATTCCAGCCCTTCCCCCTCCCCTTCCTAAAGTTTTTGTTCTTCTAAACCATCACATTCTTTTTATATATATATATATATATTTTTTATATTTTCTTATATTTGTCTATTCATTCATCATCTAAATTTTATGCCACACACTAGTCCTTTTTTATAATATATATATACACATGTATACATCTATGCTTGCACTTGTTTGTATTTTATTATTTTTTATTATTTTTCTAAATACTGCATCTCTCTTTTTCGTTTTTTCTCAAGTGCTTGCAGAGAGTTATTCTGTGTATATATTTTAAAGTTAGCTCAGTTCCGTTTTTTCTCCACTAGATGGCACACTCCCCCTTGTTTAAATAAGCATCCAGTCACTGTTAGTCTTTCATGCTTGAGAAAGGAGCGCGCCTATTTGCCTACAGGCGCAAGCTCCGAAACGTCGTCGCAACCCAGTGACGTCACCGCGACTCAGCTGCGCTCCAGGCCTCGCTTTCAGCCAGTCCCTCCATGCTAGCCGGTTTACCGACGATCTGAGCAGACGGACATCGTGAGGCTCGTGAGCACTCTCAGCCAACAACCAGCGCGGATGGACGCCACAATAAAGACTTGTACACAGGATCTGCATACTGGATTTCCAATCTTTCATATGTAAGTGGATGCTGTGTTCTAAAAACTAATTAAAGCTATCTGTCGTTTAACCCCCTGGCGCCCTCTTTGCTTTTTTTCTTTCTATATATCCTGGAGTCTGGGCTTTTGTCTCCCCCATCCATGAAGGCCTGCCTTGGGACAACGACCAGGACCATCAGCTCTAAATAGAACCAGCATTCTCTCCTCCATGTCCCCACTTCTCATCTACAGGTCCTTTTTATCCTCACATTTTTTTATTTTGTCTCTATGAAGGACTCTTTTTAAAAAATATTGGACTCTTTTAACTGCTACATACTGCTGATTGTTTTTGCGCCACTATCTGTATTCTTTTTTTCCAAATGCAGGAAGGCAGGAATTTTATCTTTGACAAACTTCCAAGGATGCCACCATCTGTTTCATACCAGGAACATGGGCTCTCCCGATCCTGGGATATCTGGTCCTGGAGGCCAGCCTTCCTGTATGAATCAAGGAAGTGCCGTTGATTCTAAAAACCCTGATCCTGAAGAATGTGGGCTAAAATAGCCAGACCATTAATTCACCTGTTGCACGACAGGATGTAATACCCCCTTCGAAGTAGGCCTAGACAAGATGTAAGGGACCGTGGGTCCTCTACTACCACCCCTACTGTCCCTGCACAGAAAAGGTCGTCAGGGCTATGCCGGAGTAATCAGGCCAGCTTCCGCCATCCTCTAATGTTGCATGGAAGCCACAAATGCTGCGGCACTGGGGGGAGAGACATAACCAGTGACCACTGGTCCCACCAGATTACTAACACATCTGCCCCACATGCGGGTGGATCCCTTGTCCTTGACCTCAAGCTGTTCAATTTCTTGTTGAGCCTGGACGCCAATACATCTTATGTACAGGGTACTATTTCTGTGGCCCTTGGTCAGGAAAACAGTCGGGGTGTAGAGGTCCTTCTCCTGGAGACACTTGTTGACGGCTACAGCGAATCGCCTGCCAATTCTGCATTTCATGAAATGACGAATGTCAATAGGCAAGGCACAAGCTCCTCCTTGGTAAATTAAGTAAATCACTTAATATGGTATAGTCTGATTGAACTCTGACCGAACCAACCAGCCCCTGAACGTTCAGGCCCCTAAGCCAGATGCTCCATCGGTAGCTCTACTACTTCCCCTGGGCCAAGGTCTCTTCCTGACCTGGCAAATCCTTTAGTTAAGAACCACCAAGAGGAATTCCAGCCTATCTCTGGGACCGGTTCTTTGGATAATGCTAGGTCAAGATCCACTCCTTCTAGGCCAACACAATACTGTTTATAACAGTCCTGAATAAAAGTATAGGGAACTGTCTTGAATGAAGCCAGCATCTTCCCTAGTGCCTTAAGCAGAAGGCCAAAAGTAAGGAACTGTTCCTTGCCGTAACCACCTAGACCAGCTTTCTTATAGCGATGGTCTTGTCTTAGGCCAAAAGTACTCTCCTGGTGCAAAACATACCCAGCTTCTTGTCAATGAAGAATGTATCTTTAGACTGGAATCCTAACACAGGAGATCCAGATACCTGACCATGCTGCACACCCTTAGGTCCAGCCATGCTGCTGACTGATCCATCAGCAGGAGTCTGCTTCCGTATGCCATTACTGCTATACCCTGGGCCTACAGACCTGCTAGAGGCGGGCCCTAGCACCCTGACAACCCAGACACGGAGGCTAACCCAAAAGGGCAAGACCACCAACTGGAGATAGTGCTGTTCCCCTGCACAACGCAGACAACCTCTGCAGTCCCAAGTAGATAAACACATATGCAACTGGCTCCCCATATGTGTATGTGGCAAGTGTTAAAGCCATATGCCTCAATGGAGGCGTGTGTACATGGCAGTGTGTGTTCATGGAAGCATGAAATCATATAAATATGTCTCACGCCAAACATGCATATAGCATGTGTGCTCTGGAATGAGCATCCTTGCAAGCAAGCAAGCATGTGCTATAAACGTGTTATGCAACAATGTGCAACATGAACCCATGCAGACACGTATCTCTATGCAAACACAAGGCATCCTGTATTGCTTAATTAAGCCACCATGTGCAACTTTAAAGTAACCATGCATGCGATTCAGCATCTTCCATGCGATCAAAATCTTATGCATTTTAAGCACTACTGTGCGGACAAGAACCCTTGTGTGACCAAGCACCCCTGTGCGTTCCAGCATCCTTATGCATCCAAGCATCTTAATGCGACTTTAGGCATTTCTGTGAAACAAGCCTCTCTATGTGATCAAGTATCCCTGGGTAATCCAGGACTCTGTTGATCCAACAACCATGTGTGATCCAGCTTCTTTTTGCATTCAAGCATCTTTAAGCGATCCCTTTAGGCCTTGAGTAATCCAGGACTTGGGTGATTGGGTAATCCTGTGTGATTCAGCATTTTTATGCCTTCAGGCCTCTTTATGCGATTCTAGGCATTTCTGTGGGAACAAGCCTCTTTGCGTGACCAAATATCCTTGGGGAATCAAGGACTTGGGTGATCATGTAATCCTGTGTGATTCAACCATTTTATGCATACAAGCATTCTTTATGCGATTCAGCATTTTTATGCATACAAGCATCTTTATGCGACTTTAGGTACCTTTGTGGAAACAAGCCTATTTGTGTGACCAAACATCCTTGGGTAATCCAGGACGCTGATGATCAGTTAACCATGTGTGATCCAGCATCTTTTTTGCATCCAAGCAACGTTATGCGATTTTAGGCCTTTCTGTGAAAACAAAACCTCTTCTGTGTAACCAAACATCCTTGGGGGAAACAAGGACTTGGGTGATCAGGTAATCATGTGTGATTCAGCATTTTTATGCCTACAAACGTCTTTATGCGATTCAGCATTACAAGCATCTTTTATGCGACCTCTTTTGTGGAAACATGCAGCACCATATAGACAGAAACATGTATGTTTATGCGATCCACAATAGAATCTGCTCTGTTACTTGTTTTTATCCCACATGCATTCCAAACTCATGTATGTTATGCAACATGCGGACTGGTAAAGAGGAAATTATCCTCTGCAGATGTGCGTTTCCTCAATTAAGAGACATTAGCAATGTGTGCCCGCAACTGTGCATCCCTCCGATGCATTTGGTTAGCATGAAGCCGACACCAGGCTGAGCATTATATGGAGGTCTTACTAGCCACCTATAGGAAAACCTCTCTTTACACTCTAAGGAGAAGATAGAGGTGTAATCAGAACCTGTAGGGCTTTTGATAGCTTCTCCTTGTTAGGCTGCAGCTCCTGTCTCCTGTCCTCTGACAGTGAAACTTTTATCCCCAAGCTTTCTAATCCATTTGTTTCAGGATTAAAGCAGGAAAAGGGGGACACCCCCTTTTTTTTTTTTTTCTTGCAAAACACAAAACACATGCAGAGTGATTGCAATGTTGGGGGAAGGCTGCATTGCCTGACAGGTCTGATGGCTCAATCTATGAGCTGTTTAAGTCTCTTCAGAGGAGAATAAGGGTCCACCAGGTTCAGGTGGCGATCCCTCTTTATATTCCTACCCCTGACCTTATTCAATGGGGAGACCAAGTCCTAAGCTAAAGCAGAGGTACTTAACCCAGGTGCATCAAATAGCTGAATTTAGTCTGACACAATGCCTGCTAATCTGCACAGCTAGATGCAAGTAGGCGTCTTAGATGAATCTGTATCCAACTCACACAAGGTGCTTACGTTTGTGTCCCCCTAGCTTTACAGAGCTCTGACGTCCGGGCCCTTTGAAGAGCCTTCTCTGCGACTGCACTGAGCCGGTGAGCACGTGCAACATGGTAGAGCCTGAAGCGGAGGAAGTGGGACACAATAGATCAGCTAACACTTAAGCTTCCGTTTTTTGGAAAGCATGGTAAGCAAAAACATCAGGCATGTCTTCTACTGCCCATAGTAGTGGAAACACAGATAAGACTTGCAGCTACTCACGGAACACAATCCTTTGTATAGGATTAAGGGCATATTTTTTTTTTTTTCTATTTATGTACCAGCCCCTTCAAGGGGAGATATATAGGTACTGCAGCCATCCTGTCTAACAGACATAGTGGGCCAGGCTGCATGCCGGCTAGGGGAGGTATATGGGTGCCCTGAGCCATCCTGTCTCAGAAGACATAGTGGTTTACATTGCCCATGCATAGAAGCATAATATAGGCGAGACCCAAGTCCCCCACGGAGGACCTACTGTCGAACCAAGTCCCGTAGGCCCTCCTCTTACCTTCTCCATGCTGCAGGGTATTGCCAAGCAAGAGGCCCAATCTTCCCCCTTCACTGTGGGTATTGTCCTAGACCTTCAGGGACCGGGGTCCATGGCAGGAACACCAACTCCCCTGGACCTATATAGCATCCTGGCAGCAGAAAAAACATTTGGTCCTTAGAAGGCACAAAGTTCTGGAACCCAGGATCCAGCCCTCCGCAGAGAGGCATTATAGGCTAAACCTCGTTCTTCGTACCGAGGCCCGGGTACCGTCCACTTTGGCTATGAAGCACCTTGGACGGATCCGGATTTATGGAGGTTTTTTACATCCAGCATGGATCCCTCCAGTGGAGCTCCTAAGAGCACATGTTCATTCGTGACCAACACCTTAGACACTGATGAAAAAACTGAGGAGCTCCCAGTATGGGAGGGGTTATATAGGGAGGGAACTTCCTGTGTAGTTAATTACACCAGTGTCCACACCTGAAGGTAGACTCTATAACCCACATAGTAATGGATTGCCGCTCTGTGTCCCGTGATGTACGATAAAGAAAGAGAACTAATGCAACCACCAGTTATTAAAAGGGCTGATTTAAAACTCTGCAGTATGTCAGTGCATTCTGTTTTAGGTGTATTTTACATGCACTTTTAGTGTGTTATCAGTAAACTCTTTCTAATGCACTTTCCTGACGCCAGACATGGCAGCATACCTATGATATAGCCCCGCCTCTATATCCGCCCACAGGACACGTGCCAACTCTCTATAAAACTCTGACTGAGAGCTACCTCCCCCATTCTCCTTTTTTGTCCTTAATATCAGCCTACAGACAGTTTCATTCAGGATACGCTCTTACCTGCCTACTATTGTCGAAGTTCCGGCTGGGTTCAGCCTCTCCCAGTTCGAGGTCCCACATCTTAGGCACGCTAAATGCACCAACAAGGTGGGGAACCCCTTCTGGTGGTCTTCTGGGGTTGAGGTGTTCTCTAATCAGAGACGACAGTCCTCCTTTGGCATTGCCGGCGATGGAGTCTGATTTGAGCAAGCTGGGACTGCATGATGACTTCTTTCCTATGGAAGCCCTTTTCCAGGTCTGTCAGTTTTTCTTCTTGTTCTCATGTCTTTAAAGGCCCCATACACACTGCAACTTTTGTTGTCTGTTTTCCTTTAGAATTGCCAGGACCATGTGGTGCCTGCCTAATTGCATACAGGTTGAGGCTTTAGGCTTTGGCCTCATGTTGTGTGGTTTTGATAAATCTGAAGGGTAAAATCTGCTGAAGATTGTATGGTGTGTAGCCAGCTAAAGGTGTCCTTTTGTGTGGATGGGTGTTGGCCTTCCCAATTGTATTAGAGTAGAGGTAGGAGAGGACTGAGTCTCAGGTGATCCAATTGCAGGGAGCAGTTAAACAGCTAATGAATGCCTTTGCTTTTAAACATCTCCTTCTGAGGTAAGTCTTATCTATCCTAGTAATAGGGATATATGGGGGAGAGAGGAGTAAGGAGCAATGTATTACTAGGGGGATGGGGGTTCTGCCAGATTATTTTTACTATTTGTAAAAATGCTGAGATATATTTATATTTTTCTCTTTCACTTCCCTTATTTCTGTGGTCATGCAGTCCCCCATGCACCTTTCAGTAACTCCCATCAGCATGAGCCTACTGCCACATAACAAAGACCACCCCACTATCAGGTAGAGGGCCAACTTTTGGTAAGTAAGAAGACGCGGGAGAAAAGAGTGCATTGAGCCCTGACGAGCGTGCCTTCTTATCTGTTGCAACCCTGGCCGCTCACACCCGCTCAAGGAGATTCAGAGACCCTCTCTGGATCATCAGGATTTTCAGGGCGGAAGATGTCTCCTCCAGTCCTGGCAGACCCCAGTACAAAGGGTGCAAATGTACATTTAAGAGAACGCACACAGCTTCTCCTCTGAGGGCTCAGCGCCCGAAAGGCGAGTGTTGGTCATGTGGAGATGACCCTATGCCTGGAATGCTACTTTGCAGCGACTGCTTCAGGCAGCTTGCCAGAGAGGAGTTTGGGAGTCAGCAGGCGTCACCTTGCTCAGCAAAATAGTCCCCAACCCCCTGGCTGAATTTTCCAGTCATCTCAGGCAGCCAAGGACAGAAGTGGATGGACAGTATGGGCACTACACCAGGTCTAAACCAAGCCATTCAACCCTCTCTAACTGGAGGGGTACCAGGCACTTTGGGGGTGACTCCAGCCCAGCAGATTAAGCAGGCTAGTTCCCCAAACCCAGTATTATAGCCAACCTTTCAGGCAGAGGGAGATGATATTGCCTCCTCCTCAACAGAAGATCCTGAAGGTTGAGGCTTTGTTTTATGCTAATATCCTCATTTGTTATTGCAGTAAAGCTGCACTGTAATGGGTGGATCCGGTACCTCCTCCAAAGAAGGAGAAAGCCTGTTATTACACACCGTACAATCTGATTTAAAATTGTGTGACAATCGCTGTACAATATGCATTAGGTACCGTTATTCTTTCAGGGCACCCCAAGTGCCATGCGATTCTGCTGTGATAAGTCACATTGGAGAACGCACCTTTCAAAACATTGTGCAAAGTTGGTCGTCCTCAAATAGGAGCAGGGGCTTCTATTTGCGCACATAGGGCAACCAAGTGAATGGGCCGCACCCATGCGATTTGCAACATTGTGTACAAATCGCTCTTTGAAAATCGCATTGCATATACATTGGTCTACTCTAAGTGACAAATTCAGATACCTCTAAAAGGTGACCTAAGCACAGATTGCCTTTTAGGGCAATGGCAGATCATGCTGCAAGTGTGTGCAAGCCTTTGGGTTCCATAGGAAGAATCTAAAGAAGCAAGTAAGCTACCTTTCTTCCCTTATGACGGAAATAGGAAGCCTGTTTTCAGAGAGGACTGAGAAAGGGAGAGAGAAAATCCTCCTCAACCAATAGGTTGCAGAAGTTGTTTCCACTAATGGGGAAGGATGCGACTCCTTTATCTACCCTCCAACAGTGGATACGGCAGTCGCCAGACTGACCAAGAATGTGACACTTCCGATGGAAGGTTCTTCCTCCTTTCACGAGATCCTTGTGAGACGCATTGCTTTAACATCCATAGCAAGTGCTATGTGAGTATGTGGGCGCAGAACTTGGGAGTATGCGATTAAACCCAGCTGCCAAAGAGAAGAGTCATCAAGGCTCTTGACGAGATAACTTTCAGCGGACCCTACAGGTGAGGCAGCTATAGACATCATTCGATGGTCATCCAGAGCCATCCTTGGCTCAGTCGCAGCCAAAGGTGCACTGGGGCAAAATCCTGGGCGGCTGGCTCATCCTCAAAGCTGAATTGCTGTAAGCTGCCTTCTGATGGGAAGGCGCTGTTTTGTCAAAATACTGGAAACTATCTTCTCCAGGCTTATAGGAGGAAGATCAGATCTTCTGCCCCAGGATCGAAGAGCCAGAGGGGGCAACCATTCAGAGGAACACCAAACAGGTACTGCGATTTTGGAGGCTTTCGCCCATCCAAGGGCGTCAGAAGACCCATGCGGCTCCCCAAGATACTCAGAAGCCCTTTTAACGCCAGGCCTGCCCAGGAGGCAGTTGGAGCCAAGTGGCTCAAAGTGACCCAGTTCCGGTAAGTCCACTACCGAAGAATGGCGGTTTCAGGCCATGTAAGGGAAGAAATGGCTGCGCATCCAGGAATTTCAATATTCCTTTTATTGTCTAAAGTGATGACCCCAAAAACACCAACACAAGGTCACATAGACGCTTTTCACACATTCATTTTGTGCTTAATCATTTCCAATGGCAAGGCTGTTATTGGTTATTTAATCGGCAGCCTCCTGAACTACCTCAAGAGGCTGAATCAATCTATACGGATAGACTCAAGATGGAGTCTCTCCATACCATAAATCCAGGTCATTCAACAAGGTTACTGGAGGATTTCAGTGGACCTGCAGTATACCTATCAGCATGTCCTGGTCCTTCAGTCATACCAACCGTTTTGAGCCGGGGGGCAAGCATTGCCAAAACTAGTTGGCGCCTATGCGGAATATGCTCTACCTAGGGGCCTGGTTTAGTACTCAGGCAGCCTCAGTTTCTTTGCCACCTCAAACTCCCTAAAGTCAGGGAGATGTTCCAACAGGCGTTGGCTGCACCAGTGATGTCAGCATCCCAGTGCATGAGTCCTCTCGGGACAATGGCTTTTGTATTCCGAGGATCCTCTGGGTTCACTGGAAACTCAGTTTTCCAACAAGACGTCCTGACGCATTGGAAGCATTTTGTCTAGCCAGAGGCACCAGAGTTCTGGTGATTAAAAAAATAAAAAATAAATAAATAAAAATAAACTGCTAAATGGCTTAGTCTATTAGGGCTGTAGCCATGGATCATTATTGCTACAGATACCAGCACAGCAGGGTGGGACACCACCTGCCAGCATCTCAGGATTCAGGGCAGGTGGGAATTTCCCACTCAGGGCCTAGTTTCCATATTCTGGAACTCCTACCAGCATTGACATTGAACAATTTACTGCCACACACATAGGGTCTGCCAGTCCTACTCTGTCTGGACCACATGGCAGCAGTCCCATATACAGCGACAAGGCGACATGCACAGCCAGTCCCTCCTGGGAGAGATGGAACCAATCCTGGCTTTGGCCCAGCAATATCTCCCAGATTTGAGGGCCATATATCTTCCAGCCTATCAGAATTTGGAAGCGGATTTTCTATTCGGGCAATTCAAGGATCCCAACGAATGGTCCCTTCACCCTGAAGTGTTCCAAGGGATCATCCACGAGTGGAGGTTCGCTCAACTGGATCTGTTTTGCCTCATCGGCCTGCTACAAGGGGAACCGGTTCCTCTCACGCTACCCTCATCCATTAGTGGAGGGGACAGATGCCTTTACCAAGCCTTGGGTTGGGCAACTGACCTATACCTTCCCTCCAGGAATTTTAGGATTAAAGAAATTGTTGAGCCTGGCAGTCATCACAGGTTTTCCTTACTGGCCTCACAGATCTTGGGTCTCTCTGGCAATGGGTATCACCGTGTGCACACCGATAATTCTGCCTGTGACTCCTCATCTCCTCTTATCTGAGGGAGATGCACTACATCGGCAACCATCACGTCTAAATTTAGCAGCCTGGAAATTGTAAGGCAGAGGTTACAAAAGTTTTTTCCAGATGTTTTCCAGAAGGGATTAGAACTCTGCAGAGTTCTTTGAAGGGATCAATCGATGCTATCCACTCCAGAGTATGGATTAGGCCCACAAGCTTTGCAGCTGGGCATCAGTTTGACTCTTGTGACCCAAATTTATCTCAAATCCTGTATTTTCTACAATCTAAATTGGATTTGGAACTCAGTTTGCGTAAGGTGAAGATTTCTGCCATCTTGGTTTTTTCCCCAAAAAAAAAAAATGGGCAGCAAACCTGCCAATGGATCACTTCATGGGAGGTACTTGGACTATGCCTTCCCAAGAGAAATAGGTTTCCTTTAATGGAACCTGGCAGTAGTCCTCAATTTTCTAGCAAACCCTCATTGTACTCTTGACAGAAGACTGCTCTTTATGGGAGATCTCCTTTAAAATCGGCCTTTTATTAGCCTTGATTTCGGGGGGAGAGTGCGTCGACTCCAAAGTTTGGGGCGACAGAGCCTCATTCCATGTTCTTCCGAGACAGGGTTGGGCTGAAGTCTTTTTGTTCCAAAGCGTGACATCCATGTTTTGTCTTTTCAGTGAATGGGTGCTTCTAACCTTCCCAGTGCAATCAGATGCCGATCTGCTCAAGTTAGGCTTTGAGGACTTTGGAATGTCCATCTCAGGCTACTTATACATTCAGAATGATTAAGATTTAAAGAGTAGTGGCTTCGGCCCGAACCATCTCGGCCTGAATCGTGAAAATACTCACTGGGCATGTGGAGGCAGTAAGGATCCTCCAGAGATGGTTAGAGCTCATCGCTCAACCAGGGTGATGTCATCTTCTTGGATAGCACAGGCAGGGTTGTCTCTGTAGACAGTCTGCAAAGAGGCTAGCTGGTCATCACATTATATGTTCTTAATACACCACAGAGTGGATCTAGCAGCTCTTACTACGGTAGAGTTTGGGAGGAAGTTTATCCAAGCTTCTTTGTCTTTTTTAAGTTACAGCATTAAACCCTCCCTCTAGAAGGCTCTTCATGTATCATAGGTATGCTGCCATGTCTGGCGTCAGGAAAATGGAAAATTGTATCAAATACTTACCGTAATTTTCCTTTCCTGATGCCAAGACATGGCAGCATACGAACCCTCCCTCTGATATTTGTACTTTATACGGAGAATGGGGGAGGTAGCTCTCAGTCAGAGTTTTATAGAGAGTTGTCACGTGTCCTGTGGGCGGATATAGAGGCGGGGCTATATCATAGGTATTCTGCCATGTCTTGGCATCAGGAAAGGAAAATTACGGTAAGTATTTGATACAATTTTCCATTTTTTCATGAATGTGCATTAAAGATGCAGCAAACGGGATTCCTTTAATGCACTGCACCTAAAACATGTATAAAATGCAAAAACGTGAATGGAGCTTAAAGGATCACTAAAGGATTTTTTTTTAGCTAAATAGCTTCCTTTACCTTACTGCAGTCCTGGTTTCATGTCCTCATTGTTCGTTTTTGCTTTGAAGTTGCTGTAATTCTGCTCTGATCTCCACACTTCATGCTTGTCTGGCTCCTTTTTTTTTTTTAAATCGCCCCGTCCCGACGAGCTCCCGCGCAGAAGCGAACGCATACGCGAGTAGCGCCCGCATATAAAAACGGTGTTCAAACCACACAAGTGAGGTATCGCCATGATCGTTAGAGCGAGAGCAATAATTCTAGCCCTAGACCTCCTCTGTATCTCAAAAAAATGCAACCTGTAGAATTTTTTAAAGGTTGCCTATCGAGATTTTTAAGGGTTAAAGTATGGCGCCATGCCACGAGCGGGCGCAATTTTTAAGCGTGACATGTTGGGTATCATTTTACTTGGCGTAACATTATCTTTCACAATATCTAAAAAAATTGGGCCAAA
The DNA here is from genome assembly GCA_029574335.1 of Rana kukunoris. Taxonomy (NCBI): domain Eukaryota; kingdom Metazoa; phylum Chordata; class Amphibia; order Anura; family Ranidae; genus Rana; species Rana kukunoris. The sequence goes on from CM056052.1 coordinate 219,479,391, forward strand.
TTTATTGTTGTCTTATTTTTTTATTTAAAAAAGTGAATTTTTTCCAAAAAAAGTGCGCTTGTAAGACCGCTGGGCAAATACGGTGTGACAGAAAGTATTGCAATGACTGCCATTTTATTCTGTAGGGTGTTAGAAACAAATATATATAATGTTTGGGGGTTTTAGATAATTTTATAGCAAAAAAAAAAATGTTTTAGTCTCGTAAACGTGAATGGAGCTTAAAGGATCACTAAAGGATTTTTTTTTTTAGCTAAATAGCTTCCTTTACCTTACTGCAGTCCTGGTTTCATGTCCTCATTGTTCGTTTTTGCTTTGAAGTTGCTTTGAAGTTGCTGTAATTCTGCTCTGATCTCCACACTTCATGCTTGTCTGGCTCCTTATGAAAAATCTCATGGCAGCTTTTCTCTGTGGTCCAAGCTGTCATTACTGTGTGTCTAAAACTCCTCAGAACCTCATCAGATTAAATTTTAAAAACAAAACCCTGCCCTGTATTTGTTTGTTTTTGTTCTGTGTGTCTCTTTACATCACAGATACATGAAACCAGTTTAAAAGTGAAACTAAACTGCAGGCACATTATATGATTGATTTTTATCTATTTTTAACCACTTGCCGACCGCCCACCGTCGTTCTACGTCGGCACTTTAAAGATGGATATCTCGGTAACGTCAGCAGCTGCTGCCACAACCGAGATATCCATCTCTTCAGTGGGCGGTCGGTTAAACGATAACGTTGGTCAAACAATAACGCCCCCCCCCCCTCCCGCCGCGCTCCCGCGCCCTCCGCCGCTTACCGTAGCCGTCGGTAGCGGCGGAGGCGATCGGGTCCTCTCCCGTGCTCAGTGGGGATGCGAGTGAGGGAAAAATGTCCCTCATCCGTCCCCATAGCTCTGCTGGGTGGAAGTGACGTCAAAACATCAGTCCCGCCCAGCGTCTTAAAGAGAAATTTTTTTTTTGGTCATTTGAAAAATTACATTTTACATTCAATTTTTTGCATTTAAGCCTAAATATGAGATCTGAGGTCTTTTTGACCCCAGATCTCATATTTAAGAGGACCTGTCATGCTTTTTTCTATTACAAGGGATGTTTACATTCCTTATAATAGGAATAAAAGTGATATTTTTTTTTATTATTTCAGTGTTAAAAAATGGTAAAATAAATAAAAATAAATACGAAAAACATTTTTTTTTTAAATCGCCCCGTCCCGATGAGCTCGCGCGCAGAAGCGAACGCATACGCGAGTAGCGCCCGCATATAAAAACGGTGTTCAAACCACACAAGTGAGGTATCGCCATGATCGTTAGAGCGAGAGCAATAATTCTAGCCCTAGACCTCCTCTGTATCTCAAAAAAATGCAACCTGTAGAATTTTTTAAACGTCGCCTATCGAGATTTTTAAGGGTTAAAGTATGACGCCATGCCACAAGCGGGCGCAATTTTTAAGCGTGACATGTTGGGTATCATTTTACTCGGCGTAACATTATCTTTCACAATATGTAAAAAAATTGGGCCAAATTTATTGTTGTCTTATTTTTTTATTTAAAAAAGTGATTTTTTTCCAAAAAAAGTGCGCTTGTAAGACCGCTGGGCAAATACGGTGTGACAGAAAGTATTGCAATGACTGCCATTTTATTCTGTAGGGTGTTAGAAACAAATATATATAATGTTTGGGGGTTTTAGATAATTTTATAGCAAAAAAAAATGTTTTAGTCTCGTAAACACCCAATCTGAAAAACAGGCTCGGGCTTAAGTGGTTAATCATTTTTAAAAGGAATCAGTTAACTTTTATGTCTCTATACCATGTAAACACTCATTTCAGCAAAAACATTTTTTTCCTTTAGTGACCCTTTAAAGTGATTGTGAACGATCACCTTGTAAAACATTCCATTTAGTTTAAAATTTAAATGAAAGGCAAAACATTTGTGTATAGATATAAAAAAACATTATAAATACCCTTTTTCCCTTTTATATAAGTGATGACATTTCTTCTGTTCCCTGTATTCTCAGCTGCATAGGAGCTGAGGGGAGGAGAAGCAACAGTATACTGACCTTCTCAGTGAAAGGCTGTACAGGGGAGGCGTGTAAGGACAAGTCTGATCATTGTAGGAGAGCAGGTTGAGTTCCCAGCACAGCTAGAGAACTGACCATCGTATGTTACAAAGTTACATCTTTACATAGTAGGTGAGGTTGAAAAAAGACACAAGTCCATCAAGTCCAACCTGTGTGTGATTATATGTCAGTATTACTGTCACGATCCCTATCGTGCCAGGCAGACGGCCAGGCGTGGCCGTGCTCTAGGTGGCTTAGGGTGGAATTGAACCCGGGACCTCTCTGTTACCAGCCCAAACCCTTACCTCTCAGCCACTGCTCAATTAGAAATTCTTGTTGCTTTCCAGCTATGGTGGTGCTGAATGGGCTGTTCACCATTAGCTGGATTTCATTACTTTCCACACCTGATATTCTTGCTCCAGCTGACGCAGCTTAACCAGTTAGCCAGCCTATAAAGCCCTACCTCACTTTGAGAGCAGGGTCAGTTCATTTTGGTTTGATCTCCCTGTCTGTGCTAAAGCAACCTGCTTATATATTGAGCTCCTTGACTGACCCCGGCTTTTGACCCTTGGCTTTGTTTATTTGACTGCTGCTTGCCTGAACCCTTGACCCCGGCTTGGACTTCGGATACCCGTGACTTCTCCAATACCTGACCACGGCTTGTGACCCGGACTTATCTCTTGCTTCCCCTATTGCGCAAGGACGCCTGCTGTCATCTGGGAATCCCTGTCACGCCACCTTGCTGTACCCGCTCTGAACCTCAGTGGACCCCACAGTTCGCTCTACACACCCTCCGGGACCACCAGCATACCAGGCTTTACCCTCCTAACCGCAAGTACCACATACTACCAGCTATCTATAGTCTGTGTTTGTATATTTGCAGTACTACCTTGTATGTATCTGAGATACAACCCTGTTTTCCCCTCAGGTAGTTGCTTATAAGGGAATAAGCTTCTGCAGTCTCTCAGTTGGTTGTTCACTAGAGGTTGTGATGAATTAACCCCAATCTCTCTGTTTACTCTGAGTGAGAAGTGGTGGTTGTACCTGAGAGACCTCTATAGTTTAAAACCAACTGTTTTCTGTAGTTGCGTAGCAGGGATGTTACAATTACATTGTATATCACTGTATGTTGCAGTCATTCAGGTTCTTTTCTAACATTTCTTTTTAAATTATCGATGCTCCCCACTGAAACCATCGCCTGTGGAAGGGAATTCCACATCCTTGCTCCTCTTACAGTAAAGAACCCTCTACGCAGTTTAAGGTTAAACCTCTTTTCTTCTAATTTTAGTGAGTGGCCACGTGTCTTATTAAACTCTCTTCTGAGCAAAAACGTTTTATCTCTATTGTGGGGTCACCAGTATGGTATTTGTATATTGAAATCATATCCCCTCTCAAGCGTCTCTTCTGCAGAGAGAATAAGCTCAGTGCTCGTAAACCTTTCTTCATAACTATTATCCTCCAGACCCTTTATTAGCTTTGTTGCCCTTCTTCGTACTTGCTCCATCCAGAACTGGACAGTAAACTCCAGGTGAGGCCAGACCAAAGTCTTGTAGAGTGGGAGAATTATCACTTCATCTCTGGAGTTAATCACCTTTTTAATGAATGCCAATATTCTGTTTGCTTTATTAGCAGCAGCTTGCCATTGCATTCCATTGCTGAGTCTGTCATCTACTAGGTCCCACAGGTCCTTTTCCATCCTAGATTCCCCAGGTTCTGCCCCCAGTGAGTAGATTGCATTCATATTTTTAACACCCAAATGCATTATTTTACATTTTCTACATTAAACCTCATTTGCCATGTAGTTGCCCATCCCATTAATTTGTTCAGATCTTCTTGCAAGGTTTCCACATCCTGCAGGGAAGTTATTGCCCTGCTTAGCTTAGCGTTGTCCACAAATACAGAGATTGAACTGTTTACCACATCCTCCGGGTTGTTTATGAACAAATAAAACAGGATTGGTCCCAGCACAGAACCCTCACGGACCCCACTTCCCACCACTGACCATTTAGAGTATTCCCGTTTGTACAATAAAGGTTTATGGGGAACCGTGTCAAATGCTTTTGCAAATTCCAGATACACCAAGAAACAATGGTCTGGCAATTACCTGACTAAGTTTTATCCCAATTTATATCTTCTAGCAAGGTTCGTAGTTTAGGGAAGTTGGCTCTTTTGAAATTCAGTGTCTTTGTGTTACCCTTGTGTTTCCTATTCATGTGATTTATACTGAGGCCAATTGACCTGTGATCGTTGCTTCCTAAATTGCCCCATATTTCCACATTCATGACCAGGTTTGTATTGTTGGTAATCAGTAGATCTATTAATGCCTTATTTCTATTTGGTGCGTCTACCATCTGTCCCATTAAATTGTCCTGCAAGACACTTAGGAACAGGTGAGCCTTAGACAAATGCATGGTTCCCTCTGATCAGTCTATGTCTGGATAATTAAAATCCCCCATTATGATAGCACTTTTCATCCTTGCTGCTAATCCAAATTGTGATAGAAGGTCCGTCTCCTCCTCCTCCCTCAGGTTAGGGGGCCTATAGCATACTCCCAGTATTATTTTCCCCTTAGCTTCATCCTTTTGGAGCTCTACCCATAAGTATTCCACCTCCTCCCTAGCTCCCTTATTGATAATACCTCTCACATTCACTTGTATATTCTTGATATATAGGCATACCCCTTCTCCTTTTTTACCCTCTCCATCCCTGTGATAAAGGGAATACCCTTAAATGGTTGCAGGCCAATCATGACAGCTGTTGAACCAGGTCTCTAAAAATTTCCAACAAAATCTAAAGCCTCCTCATTCAACAGTATCTTTAGTTCACCCATCTTGTCCGCCAGGCTCCTAGCATTGGTGAACATGCCACATAGTTTAGTATGGTTGCATACTGTCCTCTTATTGGGTGTTCAGAGATTGAAAATAGGACTTGTTACCATACTTACCTCGGGTTTATGTGCATTAGTCAACCTATTACTAATGCCCCCAATACTACACTCATAAATATGTTCATTGCCGACTATCTCTACTTCTGGACCCTTTCCCCCGTTGCCTAGTTTAAAAACTAGTCTAACTTTTCGGCCATCTTAACTCCCAGCAGATCTGCACCCTCCTCATTTAGGTGCAGTCCATCCCTTCTATAGAACTGGTGACCGACTGAGAAGTTGGCCCAGTTCCCCAGGAACCCAAAAGTCTCCTTACTACACTAGCTCCTTTGCCACTTATTTACTTCCCTAATCTCCCTTTCTGGTGTGCTTCGATGTACCAGTAGTATTCCTAAGAATACTACCTTGGAGGTCCCTTTCCTCAATTTAGCTCCTGAATCCCTAAAATCGTTCTTTAGCACACTCCATCTGACTGTGACTTTGTCATTGGTACCAACGTGCACCATGACAGCCAGGTCTTCCCCAGCCCCTCCCAGTAATCTGTCCACCAGATCCATGATGTGCCGAACCCGAGCACCCGGTAGACCGCATACAGCTGTCCCCCCCACTCTCACTAGAGAAGTTCTTCCCCTGGCAGCTAGGAGAGTCCCTCAGCTCCAGCAGTGCTGGTCCCTGACTGGTTTCACCAATGTCACTCAATGGAGTGTATTTATTGGGATGCCCCAGCCCAGGATTGGCCTTCCTTGCACTTCCCCCTCTATCCTTCCTGACTGTCACTCATCTACTCGTTTCTAGTGCCTACACCTCTTTGTCTCCACCCGCCTCTGTGCTGGCCCCTGTCGACACCTGCCGAGTACGTTTCCGGCTCTCCTTTAGTATGGAGGGACTTCTCAGTGCTGACCGTTGCTTCCCTAGATTCAGAACTTGGGTTTCCAGGAAAAACATGTGCTTACATTTTGCACAGCAGTATTCACCCTAGATTAGATGATCAAGGAACACATATATGACGCAAGATGTACACCGAGTCGCATCTCCACACCTGCCGGGCATTGTACCTAATGAAGGATTGGGGATTAATGAGAATTGGGAATTATACCCTGTCCAAATTACCTCTCCTGTTCTCCTTCTTAGTGTGGTCAGTTTTTATTAGGAAAGCAGGAAGGGAACAGGATACCTTTTTTTAATAAAAGTACATAGTACAGCAGGCTCATATCAGGAATATGAAATGTTGCTGTAACAAAATGTGTGTTCAGTTTCCCCACCAGCATATGCAGAATAAAATGATTGTTTAGGAGGAATCTAATATAGAGGATTACTAACTTAAAGGGGTGTTCCAGCCAAAAATGGTGTTTATTAAAAGTCAGCAGCTACAAAAAGTGTAGCTGCTGGCTTTTAATAAACACTCACTTACCTGCTCCTGCGTTCCAGCGACGCACCGACCGGGGCTCCGCTCCTCTCCCCCCCCTCCCCGGCCGGCGTCTCCATCCCGACTATGGGCACCCAGCCGTGACAGCCTTCGGCTTCACGGCCGGGCACCCACTGCGCATGCGCGAGCCGCACTGCGCATGCGCGCGTGGCGCGGCTTGTCGCTGATTGGACAGGCGATCGCATGGGACCTATCATGTGTCCAATGCGATCGCCTACAGGGAGGGGCTGGTGTAGGCGATTAAGGCTTAATCGCCTAACCAGCCCTTCGGCGGAAGCAGGACAGGAAGTGGGACAGGAAGTCCCACTCCTCCTGAAGCCCCCACTCCCCCCCCAAAAAAATTACATGCCAAATGTGGCATGTATGGGGGTGAGGAGTGGATTAAGGGAAACCTAATTTTTAGGGTGGAACTCCTCTTTAAAGTGATTATAAAGGATTGTATTTTTTTTTAAAATAACAAACATATCATACTTACCTCCACTGTGCAGCTCGTTTTGCACGGAGTGGCCCCAAACATCATCTTCTGGGGTCCCCGGGGGCTCTCAGAGCTGCAACCTGCATCAGATAACCCCCTAGGAGAAGCGCTCTCTTGAGGAGGTTACATTGCGGGTGCACTCCCGAGTCTAGCATTTGCGTCCACAGACACGAATGCCGGACTTGGCATAGGATGCATTAAGGTGAAAAAATACAAGGGTTTACAACCCCTTCAAATCCACAGTTCTGCATTACTTGGGGCTCCAGTCCTGTTCCATGTCAGATGGGCCCTCTACTTCAATGCAGGACAACTGGTCAGAGATTGGAAAGAAGAATTGGCGGGGAGGAAGACTGTTATATCTTTGATTAAGGTGTTTTAAGCAATCTTTTTTAAATTCTCCATAGACAAAATGAGCATTATATTCTGTAAATTCTTTGGGGGTGGACAAAAATTCTACTAAGCACCACATGCAGTCTTTGATGGTATTCCTGTTCTTTCAAATTGGAAGATGTTGCCAAGAAACAATATACAGTAACTGTTCTACTATACTAAAGATTACAATTTTAATAAAGCCACCCGGAAAATGAGGCAGAAACAGACAGAGGAAAAAAAGCAAAATTCAAGCTGGCTTGTTCTTTAAGCATTTAGCTTTAGTTGGCATATGATGGATCATGGATAGATTCATGTACTGTTTAATTCAAAAGACATCTGAGGTTTTTTTTCATGAAAGCTGTCTAGCACTGCTGCCCAAGCAATAGTGATTTATCTCTTATATTACAGTAGTCTTCTTTTTTCGTTTTAACTTCATTTTGTTGATATATATCACTAACTGAACTGCTCTGTGTAGGTATACTTTTTAAATAAAAAATATTATATTATATAGGAATTATTTATTTATGCTATGGTTTTATGCCAATAAAAAGATTACTGGTACTTTTTATTTAATTACCCTTTAAATGTCCTCCCAGGTGTTATAATTATATGTCCTAGTATCTCTGAGATCATTGCTGTGGGGTCTCCAGAAGTCTCCTGGATAACTTTTTCTCCCACCAATGTGCTAAAAAAATTCTATGCAGTTCTACAAATTGTCATAATGAATGGCCTTTTTGTAGGAATGAATAGAGATTATTCTGTGCATGTGAAGAACAGAGCCCAGTTGGTAGAGTTTTTTTCAGCGGTGGCCCAACAGGCCACACAGGAAAGAGCTTGAATGAGCAAACGGGTATTTATAACACCTGGGAGACAGTGAGGGCAGAGGGGGCACATAAAATATAACAGTACTAAAAGTACAGTTATCCTTTAAAGTGATATTAAAGGCAGATTTTTTTAAACCACTTGAAGATCGGAAGATTTGGCTGCTCAATGACCAGGCAATTTTTTTGCGATTCGGCACTGCGTTGTTTTAACTGACAATTGCGTGGTCGTGCGATGCTGTACCCAAACCAAATTTACATCCTTTTTTCCCAACAAATAGATGGTGCTATTTTATCATCTCTGCTGGGTTTTTTGCGCTATAAACAAAAAAAAAAAACGTCAATTTTGAAAAAACACAATATTTTAAACATTTTGCTATAATAAATATCCCCATTTTTATTTTATTTTTTAAAAACGATTTTTTTCCCCAGTTTAAGCCAATATATATTTTTCTACATATTTTTGGTTGACCAAGCTCAAGAGACCCGCTCATGATATGGTGCTTATCATCGTCTCTATTCGGGTTTGCATCATTTGTGGTATATCTTATAGTCATTGATTTATCTTTTCTTTTCTTTTTTGGGCATTTATGGCATTTTGATTATTATTATTTTTTACTAGTAATTGCAGCGATCTGCGATTTTTTACCTGGACTGTGATATTGCGGCGGACACATCAGACACTTTTCACACATTTTTGGGACCATAAAAATGCACTGATTACTGTATAAATGTCACTGGCAGGAATGGGGTTAACACTAGGGGGCGATCAAGGGGGTTAACTGTGTTCCCTCACTGTGTTTTAACTGTAGGTGGGATGGGACTAACTAGGGGAGGAGAGAGATCGGTGTTCATACATTGTATGAACACACAATCAAGCTCCTCTCCTCTGAAAGAACAGTTATCTGTGTGTTTGCACATACAGATGAAAACAATAAGGAATGCACATTTTATTAACTTGCACAAATATGTGCATGTAATTTTTTTTCATAAAGGTGAACTTAGTATTTTATATATCAAGTTAAAACGACAAATATAAGTTTAGCTAAAATAAAAAACAGAAAAATCAGCGCTTAACTTACAGTAAGTATGATGTGTCCCTTGTGTGAATTCTTCTTCTTTCAAAATAAATATTCCTCCATCTTGCCCCTCACCTTTCCCACCATAATCTTCCGTTGTGGCAGGAGTTATTACAAATAATAGGCTATAAGGAGCTCTCATCAAGAGCTGGACTATGCCCTCCCTTTCCCGCCAGATCCACCATTCATAGAAGCCAAACAAAACTTTCAGGATCTATGAATAGAGGGGGTGGGACTATCAATCTTCTGTCCTTCCCCATTCAGAGATGCTGTGTCATACAAGTTGGGGGAAGATGTCAGCACAAGGGACATATATTGCTACTTGTATGTTATATTCCTTCTGCTGATTTTTCTCTTTTCCATTTTAGGCTTTAATTTAATGGTACCTCCCCAAAGGCTACCCAGTCTTAAATCTAATTTTCCTCTTAAATGGGCATACAGAAATAGTGCCACAGAATGTACTTATTGTTTAGAAGAAATAACATTTTAAAGATAAAAGTCCTTAGTCCCTATTATATCTTCTACAAATCTTATCAGTTAAAATTCCACATGTTTTTCTCCACAGATTACTTTTACAATGCAACCTATAATTTACCTTGAGGGCACTTTCACACTGGGGCTGGGGGGCCTTGGCGATAAAGCACTGCTAGTTTTAGTTTCTCTTTACAATCGTTTTAGCTGTGCTTTTTGGCCACTAGCGGGGCGGTTTTAATCCCTGTTAGCGGCCCAAAAAGGGTTAAAACAGCCCGCAAAGCGCTGCTGCTGAAGCGCTTTGCAGGTGCTTCGGCAGCCATTGATTTCAATGTTAGTGGCGTTTTAGCAGCAGTGTATTCATCCCTCCTGCAACACCCCAAAGATGCTGCTTGTAGGACTTTTTTCTCATCCTGCAAGTGCACCACCCCAATGTAAAAGCACTTGGGCTCTCACACTGAGGCTGCAGGGGAGGCATTTTTCAGGTGCTTTACATGCGCTATTTTTAGCCCTTTAGCACCTGAAAAACGCCTCAGTGTGAAAGTAGACTATAAAGAAGAACTTCAGAAATTGTAGCACTTTTAAAAATTTGCTGGTCTAAAGGAGTTTATTCCAGCTAGGTGTACGCCATCTTGTGGACTTATCTCTTTTTATACTATCTATATTTTTACTGAGTGCAGGGCCAGGGAGTACAGTTTTTGCTGAACTTCTAGTACTTTGACACTGGAGCTTCGGGTCTGTGATCCTGCAGATACAGAGTCATTTGCAGCTACTTTTCCCACTCTTCCTTTTCTCTTGCTCAAGAACCCATTCACAATCTACAAAGTATCCTGTGAATAGACAGCCGAGAGGAAAGGTTGGCAGAGCAGCTGCTGTGTAGCAGAGCACATCTCTCCTGTCAGAGCACCAGAAATATAGCGATACCAGTACTCCCAGCTAAAATGTATGTAGACCTGTGGTTGCTACTATAGTTATTATGTTGAATGGTTCATTGTTTCTTGAATAAGAGTTTGGTTCCCCTAGTATCTGCTGAACTGCCAGGATTTTCCTTTCTTCTGAGAAGTGAGTGAAGCCATCCATTATGGGATATGTAGTCTGGATGAGGAAGTGACTCGTTTGGTTGAATCAGCTCTGGACTACAGGACACACAATGCAAAGCGCACAGAACAGCCTGCTAGGTGGAGAGATAAAAGGCCACTCTGGACGCCATTAAACACCTTCCAGCAGGAGGTCTGTGTGTGGCCAGGAGTGAGAGACTGCAGCCTATGTATCGGAGAGCCAGATCAGAGGGATCTTGGGGGATGGCCCTGCTAATCTAGTATGTAGATCGGCCTGCGCTTCAGAGCATTTAAAGCCATCCGCATCCCAGCCCACGCCATCTTCACTAAGGAAGGCACCAGGAGGACATTCCGGATGGAGTCTAACATCTGCTGGGATCCATTGTGGCGAGAGGGCACCTGCCCATTGAAGTAGTGACTACAGTATTGATGAGTACGTTTATTTCCTACAGACTGCTGGTGAGACTTGTAGTTCTACGGGTGCGGATCTGCTCCGTTCGAGGCATCATACAGCTAGTCTTTGGGGGCCTTGCCTTTCTTCCCCTGTGCTGTAAGGTCAGTACTGTATTACTCGAACATGTAAGGAGGAATCTACAAGTGGGGGATAGTTCTTCAGTTGAGCAATTATCAGCATTTTGTTCTGCAGCCCTTGTCTTTTGTTCTTTTGGATTACAAGTAGCACAAAATCATCACTGCAGTATAATATCAGGCTAGCTGAAGACATCTGCAATTTAAGGAACATTTACCACTTGCTTCTTCTACTAAGCTTTACTGTTCTACATTGGACATATGCTCTGAACTACAACATAGGGGGAGCCATTTAGTGAGATATATCGAAACTTGCACTGTGTAACTGTATTCATTGTTGTGCATTTTGTACCGGCGTGCTGAGGCCTCAGTGGGAAGGTATTCAATACATGTGTTAAAAGTATTGGATATCTATCCCTCTGTGCACCTGTCAACATATACCCCTCCAGGTTATTACCAGGTCATAAGTATATGTATGTATGTGCACTAAATAATACTTGTTCTTGTCAATCATAACCTGTGTCCATTTATCATGATCAATCATGAACTGTGTTCATATATCTTTTATTCATACTTTTTCATTGTGTTTGTTCTTTATCTCAGTTAATATTTATGAGTGGTTCAGTGATACTGTGTGAGTTTCTCATTACTAACGTGACATTTCAGAATGGAACCCAAGATGTCAGAGGTAAGAGAGGATCTGCAGAGTCGGGGGGGGCAGTGGGGTATAGAGTCAATCAGGGTACCACTACATGTAAACGGTAATAAAAGAGATAAGTACACAGGGAGGCATACAACTTGTTGAACTTAACGCCTATAAACAAAAATATAATCATCAAACTACTGACATCAACATGAGAGATGGTCCAGACCGTATCATGGACCTGTTATCCGACTGCTCAAATAGAAAAAGAAAATATGGACAGCCGCACTCCAAAAAACCTTGATGGTTGTCTTAAAAAAAAAAAAAAGGAAAACTGCACTACAAGTCAAAGCACACAACACGGGAGTAAAACAGCTGACACGTTTCGCACTATAAATTAGTGCTTAATCATAGCTTCCGACTGCTCAGCGGGGGTCAAAGGAGAGATCCCCTGCTAAGCAAGCCGATGCGCTTGATGAAGTACGCCATATCTGAAAGGGGGCTTATGTTGTAAACAGACTGAACTTCCAAATGTTTTGTTGGCTGAAATATTATTTCTCCTAAGAATACTCCTTTCTTCTTGAGTGCTAAACAGTCTTAACGTATATCATATCTACATCTCTGCTGTCCTATTTTCCTTCTATTAGAGCCATTTTGCTTACTCCGGCCATAAAGCGGTATTAAAGGAGTTATACAGGAAAACATATTTTTTTTGCTGAAATGACTGTTTACAGGGTATATAGACATAATAGTTAACTGATTCCTTTTAAAACAATGATCAAAAATAGATAAAAATCAATCATATAATGTATCTGCAGTTCCAGTTTCCTTTTTGCATGTTTCCTGCCTCTCTGCCTTACAGAGCATACAGAGCTAAAAAGAGCAAAAAAGAAAACAGCACTGCATTAAGGTAAAAGAAGCTATTAAGATAAAAAAAATCCTTTACAAACCCTTTAAACCCAAAAACAAAAATTTTATATTTTGTAGCTTACCATTAACTGCAACCATTTTAATGTTGGATGCCTTTTCCCCTCTGTTTTCACCTGGTGATCTGGGCAGGTGAAAACACCTCTTGTATTAGAGTGCCCCCCTCTGGATGAAGGAATGCAGGGGCACCTTTGGAACAACAGCATTGTCAGTCTAGAAGAAGGAGAGTGTCTGATGGACTTTTAGATTTAGATACACTAACAACATTTCACAGACCAAAAGAGAGCACATAAAAAGTTAATTGTTAGGGTTTACATATACTTTAGTCCATCAGATTTGCACAGTATTCCAGTTGTATTCGATTGTGTCCTACTGCATGCTACTTGAGTACTTTATACCATAGGGAGCTATTTGTTCCTTCTTTGGAACGATCAATTACCCTTATGCCTTAATTGCTGTAATATTCTAAATGAGCACACTGGTTTAATGCATGGGTTAGTACAATTTACAGGAGAATACACAATCCAGGTAGATAAAAAGAAGATAGGCCTGACAGGGTGGAAAAAACAAAGGACAATTGTCAAAGCTAATGAGCTCAGAATAGGTAAATTTAGTGGTCATCATTGAAGAACTTTTCACAAATGAAGTGCTGATCACAAATGAAGAGTCTGAGAATGAAATTTACAAGCTCTATATCTGCTACAAACTGAAGACAATGACATGTATAAATAATAAAACAATTCGATAAATATATCAGATCCTCATCAGAGCCCATTGGCTCTGGAAAAATTGATTTTTACAATTACCAATGCAGTGGCATAAAAAAAAAAACAGTACTATGTGACTATCAAAATTAATCCGAGGTTAACCCTCCCGCGACGGCGGTACAGGACTACAACAGGAAGCTTGAAACGCCCGACCGTTCCCTATTACTGTGGTAGATGTGATCGACTCATAAACCGGAGCATCCACATACCAGCACAGGACCTGCAGAGCATGCCTATTCTGGAAGTACCAGATGGATGAAATCTCCTACAGATAAGCCTACAATACTATTATGTTGTGTGAGTGATACTCCCATAGGAATTGTAATTTTTTACATTAAAACTCTTAATACTACGCTTAGAGGGCGCTGCTTTTTGTCTTTCTATGTGTTTCAGATTTGCTTCTTTCTGCAAGCTGGCAGCCCTCCCTGCGAGTACATGATTACTGTATTTTATATGAACTTATTCAGACGGACTGATATTGGAATTCAGCGATCTCTCCCTTTGTTGTAAGAGATTGGTGCCCTTCCACCCAACCCTATCCATGTTTCATTTAATTTTTATTCTTTTCACATCATTTCTGGAGAGCGCTTGATTCACCTTGTCCTTGTTTATACCAGTAGGTCCACAGGGCACACAGAAATCGATTAATAAATTATTAAAGAACATTTTAACCCAACATTTCAAATTCCTGATATGTACTTGTGCTAAAAAGTATCTTGTTCTCTTTGTATTGCATTGTGTAAAATTCCTGCTTTCCTATTACAAACTTACCATGCTAGGCATAGAAGCTCATCCTTCCCAGCATGGTCAAGTTTCTGGCTGTGCTGGGAGTCTCTCCTGCAATGATCATATTTGTGCTCACATGCCTCTGCACATTCACTGGGAATATCAGTCTACAACTGCGGCTCTCACCCCTACCTCTCTAAGCCCTTTATGCAGCTGAGAACAGAGATTATATGATCACATTTAAAAAAAAAAAAAAAGGTAATTATAATGCTTTTTCATATATACAAATATTTTCACTTTCATTTCTATTATAGAACAGCTGCACTCCGTTTTTCTATTTCAAATCATCCAGTTGACTCCCAACCTTCACCCAGCCTCACCTCAGTTTCATTTACAGCTATTTCACTATTTTTTATGTCCATATGAGGAGTGCCCACTGTGCCCGGACTCGGCTGGGGCTCGGATCGTGATATGTGTGTAACGTCTCACCGCTAACCTTCCTTGAGTACAGTTATATGTACTTCTTTCCCAGTTACTCTCACCCGTTACTTCCTTCCAAAACCTTCTTCCTGAAGAGTCTCTCACTTGGAGTTCAGCTAGTTACTTCCTGATTAGCCTGTGACTTCCTGTTAAGTGGGTGTGCGGCCTATTTAAACTGGCCAGGCTGTCAGTGTGGGGTTGCTCTATTGTGTGGGGATGCCCCACTGTCAGCTGGCTCCTCCAGCACCACCGGCCTGCTATCCTGGGACCTGACCAGCTTCACCCTGCTATCCTGGGACCTGACCAGCTTCACCCTGCAGCTTCTACCAGGACACCTCAATCTACTCTGTGGAACTACAAGTCCCAGCAGCCCGGATCCTGGACCCTGCTAGCCAGTTCCTCAGTATCGCAAGTACCCTGATCTATGCTATGTGTACTGCCCAGTGAACTATGCTACTATGTATGCTATGCTATGCCAGGACCTGCTGCAGCCATAACCCCTCTGTGTTTAAACCTCTAATGTGACTTTCTCATGTTTACGGCATCCTGGATATAACCAAGTATATTTGGAAGTCCTTTCATGTTCATGTATCCTCTTCTCAAATGTTTGGGTGCATACTGCTATTTACCTGAGGACTTGTCATACAGTATAACTCACATACCAAGCATGCTCGGCCTCCTGCATTATTAGAGTCAGGTCCATAATGTCTGGAGACCTTCCATAACGTTCCTGTTCGCCATTTCCCTCTATATTGCTGCGCTGTGGCAGCTCATCTCTATCGAGGCTTATGGCGTTAATGCTGTTTACCTTGCTATGAAACATTGTATTTCTTATCCAGTACTATAGTGGACGTATCCCCTTCTGGGATCACGCCAGCTATTGTATCTAGAGTAACCTTAACTTGCCTTGGACCTAGCGTCCGGTATCTTCCCTTAAATCGCACAGGCGCCTATGAAGGAATATGTGCCATACTGTGTGACTGAGACTGTGATGCTAGGATACCAAACTCTCTGCACAAAAGAGAGTGAAACCTGGGTCCGAACCTGAGAAGTCTCCGCAGTTGAGATCCGTATTCCTAAACCTGTCGGGCGTAACCTTACAATGTGTTGCCACTGAGCATGCCCCTCAGCTCCCGATACTGATTTCCTCGGGTGGTTCTCGGTCCCTGTTATTGTGCCACATAGTGCACATATATATGTAAGTGATACCCCTTCATCAGAGGGATGGGTGCTTCTCTATACTTATCCATCCCTATATTGATACAGCTAGTTTAATTAGCCATCCACTCTTTCATTGCAGAAACATCATATGTCTGCTCCTGTAGAGCAACATAAAATCCCGAAATGCGTCAAGCTATCAGACGTTGTGTATATCATTTACATGCCTATCATGTTATGTGCCAATTAACTTAAAATGTATTGGGACCAGCAAGACTTTAGACCGTGCAGATTGTATGCTTCTTACATGTATACCCAATCATAAATACTGGTGGACCCTCAAATCTTATCATGTGATTATTGTGTACAAGCATGTTGCTACCTGACATTATCGTGTTGGGAACTGGTACCAGTTAATGTGCAATTTTTTGTTTTTGTATATGTTACCTAACAATATAGTGTTGGGAACTGATACCAATTAATGTGCAATTTTGTGTATATGGAATTCAATGTATTATAACATGTATCTATGCATTATTAAATATTTTATTATCCACCACTTTGTTCAATTTGGCACCATGAGTTTCATTCAAAGTCCCACCCTTTCCCCTTTTTGTTGAAAATATGCTGCCTACCCTGCTGTATTTTTTGCTCCATTTTTTCTCAATGTGACAGGGAAGGAGGCGCATGATCCTACCCAGCAATGGCCTCATATAAAGTTCCAATTCCCCTCCTCCCCCTTTTTATGAATATATTTTAAACTGAATGGTTTGTTTTACAAGGTAAAGGCTCATATGTACTTTAAGTGTATTTTCAAACACCATGGCCCAGATTCACAGAGCGATTACGCGTGCGCAACTGCTGTTGCGCGTGCGTAAGTCTAAATGTGCGCGTGCGTATAGTTGGACGCGATTCACAAAACAATATACGCCAGAAATCTACGTTTTTTGGTCCGGCGTAATTGAGTTAGACATTCGCTTCCCTTCGCGCAAAACTGCGCTAGACACACCATTGATTTGCTAGTCAAATATGCTAATGAGGGAGTTACGGGGATCCACAAAAAAACGCAGTTGCTGCGCAGGCTACGCGATGTGCGCAACTGCAAAATGTCCTGTCTAAAGTTAGAGCACATAAAAGCTGATCTAACTTTTGAAAAAAAGTCTAATTGTCAGATAAAGCAACACCGTTATTGAGGAGCAGACCACACACACGTGTTGCACTACAATTTGACTGCCAACATGCTAGGGGCATCGTCGCTCATAGCTGCACTAGTGAATATAGATGACCAAAGAAGGAGGAGGGCACGGAGGATGGCACGGGAGAGGGTATACCGCACCCGCATACACCTGTTTGGCATGAATGATTCAGAGGTCTTTCGCATCTTCAGATTCCCCCCTCATGCCATCCTGGAATTAACCACAACCTTGCAGGAGGACATCACCAGCCCAACACAACGCTCACATGCAGTGCAGCCACTGGTGAAGGTCCTGGCAACACTCCATGTCCTTGCCAGTGGCTCTTTTCAGCGTACAAGTGGAGTGGTGGCTGGGATGTCACAATCCTCCATGAGCAGATGTGTGCACCAGGTTGTCCCTGCAATCCTCACACGCTTGGCCAACCAAATCATCAAACCCACCACTGAGGAGCTTCGAATCAAGGCAATGGCAGATTTCTACCGAATTGCCAGATTCCCACGCACCATCGGGGCCATAGATTGCACACATGTGGCACTCCAGCCCCCCCATGAGACCGAGCACATGTACCGCAATCGGAAGAATTGGCACTCCATCAACGTACAGGTGATAGTTGATGCCCAAGGCCTCATATGGCACGTCCGTGCCAAACACCCAGGGTCCAGCCATGACAGCTACATCTACAATCAAAGCCACATCCGAACAGAACGTGTATGGGAACACCTGGCTGGTTGGTGAGTGACATGGGAGTCAGGCATGACTATCCCCTCCCGTGATGCACAACAGAAGTGGCACATGCATGACTAACATTCTCCTGTCTTTTCCTTTACAGGTGACTCTGCATATGCACTGGGACCCCATCTCATGACTCCTATCCGGAACCCCCAAACCCCAGGAGAGGAACGATACAATGAAGCACACATCAAAACCCGTGCAGTGGTGGAGCGCACCTTTGGCCTCCTGAAGTCACGTTTCCGATGCCTGGATAACTCTGGGGGTACACTGTTGTATTCCCCAAACTTCGTGTGCCATATCATCGCTGCATGTTGCATGCTACACAATCTCGCAGTGAGGAAGGGCCTGCAGGTTGAGCTACGTGATGATCTGACCCCCCAACCAGAAAATCAACCCCTAACCGAGGATACCCCGTCTTCTGAGGGAAGAGCAGTCAGGAGGCAGCTCATATTGGGCATCTTTGCACGTTAAACACACACATTAATCATGGCACAATGAGAATGCATGCATGCACACCACTATGGTCCCTAGCACACACACCCCACATCCTCATCAAATTGGATTGGCACCAGTCCACCATGCAAGACTGGTGAGCAGTAACGCCACGTCAAGGCTCCAATTATGTCACTGTACATTCATACACCATTCACACGGACCTGGGAATCACTTCTCCCTGGTCCTGGGGAACCCTTCTCCACCAAAATTGAGGGTGACACCCCTTTTCCAGCAGGAATGTCACCCCCACATTCAAACATCATTCACAACCCAAAATATGCCAAAAAAGTCAAACAAAGAAAAATGCATAGAAACAAAAAATGCATAGGAAAAAAAAATTGCTTAGAAAAAAAAAAAAGCAGAGAACAAAAATAAAAAAGCTTTCAAAACAAACAAAAGGGGGAAAAAAAAATTATTGCCCTCTGCCTGAGCCACGCCTGGGGCGCCCCCGGCCACGGCCCCGGACCCTCAGGGGAGACGCATGGGGGAGGGGAAAAGCCGGGGAAGGAGGAGCAGCCCCTGAGATCTGCCCACCTGGCGGCCTGCCCTCCAAGGCCACGGCTATTCTGTCCAGGGCAGCACCAAGTGTTGCCGTGTTGCCCTGGATAGCCTGGGTAAGGGCCCTCACATCCTGCCCAACGCCTGCTGCTGTAGTTTGCAGGTCATTTAGGCAGGTTGTGGAGGCCCGGGAGTGGGAGTCCAGGTTACCCAGGCTATCATTAATGGAGGACAGGCTCTGATCCACCCGCCCCATAGTCTGGCAGAGCTGTCTCAGAAGGCGGGTCTGGGTGGCCAGGTTCCTTCTCAGACAGGCGGGCATGAGATTGGGCGCCCCCCTGGTGCTTGAGGATGACCTCCTGGCTCCAGCTGATGGTTGTGGCCGGGGAGAAGGGGAGGCCCTTGTGAGGGGAGCCATGTTGGGGGAGGAGGGGGGGGGGCTGACCCTTAGGGAGGGCAGGCTTCTTGCAGCCAGAGGGGAAGAGTCCGCAGAAACCAAAGGGCCAGTGCCTTCCATGGACTCCTCCTCCTCATGATTCTGCTCCTCCTCATGATCGTCCTCCGCATGATCCTCCCCCTCCTCTTGTTCCTCCTCTGCGGACTCTGGCCTTGTTGGGGGGGCCTCATTAGGCTGCTGTCCTGGGGTTGGAGCGGTCAGTCCAGATGGCCCTGCACCCTCCTGCACAGCTGTGGATGACACAAAACATTCACAGGTTGGAGGATCCACACACTTGCCACATATTCCCTTTCACCCCCTCCCCCACACATGCTACACACCTGAGAGAAATAAAAACCTTACCTGGCACCGCGGGGACCGGACTTGTGTCAAAGCCTGGCAGGCCCTCCACTTCATGCCGGTGAAAGGTCAGGGCCACCACACGCTCCGTCTCTGAAAATCTAACCCGGCATGGTGGGCCCCCTCCTGTGCCCCTGGCATGGGCATTTATTGCGGCCAGTTTTTTTTTCACCTCACGCCGGAGGTCATTTATTTTCTTTTCTATCCCAGAGCGGGTCCGTGTCTCCCCCTCCCCCGATGAATTGACCTGCTCTGTGATCATATCCAAGATCTCCCTCCTCCTGGCCGGGGTGGTGGTGGCACTCTGCGGGCCGTGGAGAAAACGCCCATAGTCGGTAATGGCCCGGGCAAGAATTCTTTTTTCCCCCACAGTAAAATTGAGCTTTCTTTTTCTCTCAGTCATACTTCCAAACAAACTCACTAGCAGTCACCAAAAATCTGTCACAAATACAAGCACAACCAATCAGACAAGAACACACACAAAGAGAAAAAGAACAGCCAAAAATCACACTAGCACTCAGCAAGAAACACACACAAAAAAAATCAGATGAAAAAAAAAAGCAAGAAAACAAACGCTCAGAAATATATCAATCAAACAAACAGTCTCAAACACTTATCAAAATACACTTTCACAAAACTACCAACAAGCACAAGATCACACAGAACACTAATCTCACAACTACAAAACACACTCTAACGAACAACAGAGCAAAAGCACTTGATTCAATGGGAAGGGACACAAAGGGATGTACTTTTGCAATGGAAGGGCGTTTGTGTGTGTCTATTTATGCTGTCTGCGTAGTTCACAACGTTGCCCTAGTCCATTTCCAATTTCAATGATTGCGCCGCTCCCGAGTTGTGAGCATGCGCACAACGGAGCTGACATGGTTTCCTTCACGCGCGCATGCGCGAGTCGGCCGGCCCTTCATTTGCATGGGGTCACGGCTCATTTCAATGTAACACGCCCACGTCCCTCCCAATTTGTATTACTCCTCCTTACGCCTCCGGAAAAAACCTTACGTTTGCGCAAGCTCTTGCGTAAAAGCTACGTGAATCGCCGGATTACGCGGCTAGATTGCGCAAGTCTAACGGAAAAGTGGTGCGCTACGCCGGAATGATAATGCGCCGATCTACGTGAATCTGCCCCCATGCCTGTGATTTGGCAGTATTGTTTGCTGTATACGCTAATGTACCAGACAGGTTAACTTTAAATAGTAATATAAACAAAAATCAGCGCTCAAACTTCAAAATGCATATAAAGTGCAATGTGCAAAATACTAAAGGTTGGCACATCAATGCAAACATGAAATAAAAACAATACATCAAAAATTAATTAGAACAAGTGAACTTCATTGGTATAGAAAAGTCCATTCAGTGTAATAAAAACAGTGTGAAAAAATTCAATAAAAGTGAAAAAGTGCCAATGGGAATAGATGTTGAGATCCACTACCGAACACCAACAATCAGCATACGCCTCTTACAATATGTAGTGGACCAAACATTATAATGGTCATTAGTACAAATGGAAACACATGGAATACCGGCATCAGGCGCAAACGATGGCTGCACTGCAACAGCTCCAAATTCAGCAAATGATGAGAAATCAAACAAACATAGTGAAGCTCGTTTTAAACCTTCCTTCTTTATTTAAAAGTATTCAAAGTACCTTGATGTAACTTGTATCATGCGAAACAAAAATAGATCCCAGCAGACCGCAGATTCTTTTGAGATTTATGACTTGTTTATTTAATGAACTTTAAAGAGTATCTTTACCTAGCTATCCAAAATAAGTGCTGTGTAAAACACATACTTATCAGCTCATAATGTCCAGAACTGTCTTCTAAGGCCACGTACACACGATCAGACTTGTCCGATGAAACTGGTCCGACGGACCGTTTTCATCGGTCCAGGCTGAAGTGGTCTGATGTGCCTACACACCATCGGACCAAAAATCCGATCAGACCAGAACGCGGTGACGTGGAACACACCGACGTGCTGGAAAAAGGAAGTTCAATGCTTCCAAGCATGCGTCGACTTGATTCTGAGCATGCGCAGGTTTTTGGTCCGATGCTTTGGCGTACTAACCATCGAATCTGTCCGTCAGACAGATTTTAAAGCATGTTTTAAAACTTTGGTCCGACGGACACCGGTCCGATACACACCATCGAATTGGTCCGATCTGATCGTGTGTACGCGGCCTTAGAACTTAAAGACGTCACAGTTTTTCTTTTTCTGCACCGCCACCTTGGATTTGGGAGATGGCTGTAACTTCCTATGCAAAAGGAGGAGAGAGAAGCGCCAAGCCAATCCTTTAAACAGCTTAGGAATTGATTCAGTATATAAGTATAAAACAACACTAAAAACTTGCGTGAAAAAATGTTGGAGCACTTGCAGAGTGCTAAAGTTTTCACACAAGTTTTTAATGTTGTTTTATACTTATATACTGAATAAATTCCTCAGCTGTATAAAGGATTGGCTTGGCACTTCTCTCTCCTCCTTTTGCTTTCCTTTTGTTCACAGTGATCGGGTTCCCCAGCCCGCGCCTGAAGCAGCAAATATGGTTTGGACGCATGTTGCTTCTCCCATTAATTAGACATTCAAATATTCAAATGAAGGAAATACTTGCATTCCAAAAAAATGTATCAAAATTATATGCAATTGTGTTAACTTCTGTTTTGACTTTGGAGAACTGCTCTGATTTCCTATGGTCCCTGACTAGATTCAAACCTTCTCTGGAAATGATCTTAAAGGGTCACAAAAGGTTCCTTTTTTTTAAATAACAAACATGTCATACTTACCCCAACTGTGCAGCTTGTTTTGTACAAAGTGGCCCCGAACCTGGTCTCCTTGGGTCCCTCAGAGACTGTCTCGGCTCCTCCCGGCAAGAACGAACCCCTTCATGGGAACTCTCTCCCATGGGGGTCAGTTCTTGCAGGCGCGCTCCCGTGATACAGCCAATGGCTATAACGGCTCACTGTATCACTTGGGGTCCCTCGGCGGCTGTCTCGGCTCCTCCTCGCATCAGTTAACCCCCTTCATGGGGAGCTCTCTCCCTCCAAGGGGGTTATCTTGCGGGTATGCACCCATGATACAGACGGTGGCTATAGCCGCCGACTGTATCACTCTGCCCCACCCCTGCCGTGCCATGCCGCGTCATTGATTTGGTTGACAGCAGCGGGAGCCAATGTCTGCGCTGCTATCAATCAATCAATGAATGAGCCGAGAAGCCCGGCCAAGAAGCCAGCGCATTCATAGTGTGGGACTTTCGAGGGGTCAGGTAAGTAAACAGGGGGGGGGGGCGCTAATCCTCGATTAGAATTAAAATGCATTAAGGTGAAAGAACATATACCTTTACGACCCCTTTAATGGTAGGATCTGCTTGTCAGCTCTTAGTACTGCCACTTTAGCATGAGAGGCACAACATTGTTTCTTTGATAAGTTAAAGCCCTGAGGAGGAAATGTTCTTGCCTACAATCTCTGTACCTGTTAACATTTGATGTTTAACTTGGGTTAAAAAAAAAAATCTAAACAGCAATTCCATGGTCATTTGGAAGTGTTCAAGCTGGCTATTAATCAGTTAATTCAGGGACAAATGAGCCAGTGTAATGCTGCAGAATTCTGAAGATATGATGGGACACAGGGGTTGATATTTATTCATGTGGAACGGTTGTAATATGAATTGCTGCTTAATAGGAATATAATTGTTTCATAGGTAATATAATTGTCTCAGTCTAGCAACTTAAATTTCCTCAAGTATCTTTTGTTCAGCTCAGCAGAGAGATGCACATAACTTCAGCTTCAACGGTGCAGTTTTATAGATTATATGAATGGCTTTTATCTTCTACTATTCTGAATTTACAGTATTTGTATGCCTGGAATGTACTGCTGGTATAATGGGAAGGTTATATAAACAATAATCCTATTTTTTTTTGTTGATACTTTGAGGACCATTGTGCTTTACAATATGTATTGCATATTTATATTAGTTCAGATTTAAAGTGAGACTAAATGATATCCCTATTCTTTAAAAATAATCCATACTCATCTACTATTTATCTACTACTAGATGTCAATGTTACCCATAAGTCAGATGGGTCATGTCAATCTCACCTACAATTATATAAATCACCCAGATAAATAAACATAAACAAAAAACAAAACAAAAGCAGGACCATGAATCTACTATATCTGCTCTCCTGAAGTACAGGTGAGGGATGGTGCCGCACCATCGTATTCCATTTATCCTGAGGAACCTCAGACTGCAAGGAAAATTTCCAGGACCATCGTATTCCTCTTATCCTGAGGAATCACAGACTGTGAGGTGATGGTCCCGAAGCATCGTATTCCTCTTATCCTCACGAACCTCAGACGGTGAGGGATGGTGCCAGACCATCGTATACTTATCCTGAGGAACCTCAGATGGTGAGGGATGGTGCTGTCCTTCCAACAGATAAGAGCTTTTCCTGTACTGAGTGTGGGAAATGTTATCCACGGAAATCAGGAAGCGGTATTACTGCCCTGAATGGCGGGAAATGTTTCAATTTAAAGTACCTTCTTAATGAGCATAAGAAATCTCACACCAGAGCGTAGGCAATGTTTCCCTTGTAAATCCAAAATTAATGCACATAAATAATCTCACCCGGGTGAGAAGCTTTATTCCTGCATTGAGTGTGGAAAATGTTTTTCATTGAAGTCACATCTTTTGCACACATCAGAGATTTATATAGTTAGTCAGATTGAAAAAAAAACACATGTCCATTCAGTTCCACCATAAAAAATACAAAATAAATAAAATAAAAAATATCGTACAATCCCATATACCCAATTCTATACCCACAGTTGATCCAGAGGAAGGCAAAACACCCCAGCAGAGCATGATCCAATTTGCTACAGGAGGGGAAAAAATTCCTTCCTGATCCCCCGAGAGGCAATTGGATTTTCCCTGGATCAACTTTACCTATAAATGTTAGTACTCAGTTATATTATGTACATTTTGGAAAGTATCCAGACATTTCTTAACCATTTAAGACCCGGACCAATATGCTGCCAAATGACCAAAGGGGTTTTTGCGATTCGGCACTGCGTCGCTTTAACAGACAATTGCGCAGTCGTGTGACGTGGCTCCCAAACAAAATTTGCGTCCTTTTCTTCCCACAAATAGAGCTTTCTTTTGGTGGTATTTGATCGCCTCTGCGATTTTTATTTTTTGCGCTATATACAAAAATAGAGCGACATTTTTGAAAAAAAAATCAATATTTTTTACTTTTTGTTATAAGAAAAATCAAATAAACTAAATTTTAGTCAAACATTTAGGCCAAAATTTATTTAGCCACATGTCTTTAGTAACAAAAAATCACAATAAAAAAAAATTAGCTACCTAGCGGGAACAGCGACACTAATACAGTACAGCGATCAGAAAAATGATCGCTTAGTGACGCTGGCAATAGGGAGTGAAAGGGTTAACTAGGGCAGTGATCAAGGGGTTAAAACTTTATTAGGGGGGTGGGTACAGGGCTACCCTGAACCTAACACTAACTGACTTTTACACTGCCTGTCACACTGACACTAAATACAGTAATCATACATGTATGATTACTGCATTCAGTGACACTGTGACAGGGGGGGGGGGGGGCGATCGCGGGAGTTAAATGTGTTTTTTGTGTAGTGTAGGTGCAGTGTAGTGTTGTGCAGACTTACTTGTGTGGTGATCTCTCCTCAGCGGTGGTTGAAAAAACCGCCGAGGGAGAGATCACGTCGCTTACAGAAGGAGAAAGTGCACTGCAGGGGGAGCGCGCGCATTGGCTGGGAGCGATCCGGAGGGGACAGACAAAAACCAATAGCCGCCCCCTCTTGTCGGATCGCTCCTGCAGCCGTGCGGACCGCCGCATGTACGGTGGGGGGGGGTCCGATCGGACCCCCGATCCCCCCCAAGGCACCAACGTACAGTATATATACATTGATGTGTCTGTCGGTGCCATTGTGCCGACGTAAATGTACATGCGGCGGTCCTTAAGTGGTTAAAGCAATCTACTGAGCTGGCCAGAACCACATCTGGAGGGAGTCTGTTCCACATTTTCACAGCTCTTACTGTGAAGAATACTTTTCGTATTTGAAGATTAAATCTTTTTTCCTCCAGACATAAAGAGTGGCCCCTTGTCTTTTGTGTTGACCGTAAAGTGAATAACTCAACACCAAATTCACTATATGGACCCCTTATATATTTGTACATGTTGACCATATCCCCCCTATTTCTCCTCTTCTCAAGAGTGAATGAATTCAGTTCCTCTAATCTTTCCTCATAGCTGAGCTCCTCCATTCCTCTTATCAGTTTGGTTGCCCTTCTCTGCACTTTCTCCAGTTCCCCGATATCCTTTTTGAGAACTGGGGCTCAAAACTGAACTGCATATTCCAGATGAGATCTTACTAATGATTTGTACAGGGGCAAAATTATATCTCTCTCTCTGGAGTCCATACCTCTCTTGATACAAGAAAGGACTTTGCTTGCTTTGGAAACCGCAGCTTGGCATTGCATGCCATTATTGAGCTTATGATCAACTAAAACCCCCAGATCCTTCTCCACTACAGATCCCCCCAGTTGTACTCCCCCTAGCATGTATGATGCATGCATATTCTTAGCCCCTAAGTGCATAACTTTACATTTATCAACATTAAACCTCATCTGTAGTGTTGAGCGGAATACGCCATATTCGATTTCGCGATATTTCACGAATATATAGAAGAATATTCGTAAAATATTCGTTAATATCGAATATTCGTGATATTTTATCAAAAAAATTTTTTTGAGAAATTTCGCTAATGCGAATGCGAAATTGATTGCGAAATTCTCGTCCGCGCATGAGCATGCGCACGAACAACGTGCGAAAACGGAGATCATTTCCTGGATTACTAAACTAATATGCACTAAACACTAACTCTACTTACACAAACTTATATGACTAAACTAAAGCTAATTTTTTTTTTGTTTTTTGTTTTTTTACACTGACTGACAAGGACAAAGACGAGGACTACAAATAATAAACTAATATGCACTAAACACTAACTCTACTTAGTTATAAACACTCCACTCTCTCTAGCCACCTTGTGAATCTGCACTGAAATACTGCTGGGAGTGATCTTATATAATGGTTGTGCAGGCAGGTTCCTATTGGTTGCTATGGAGGTTGCTAACCTCTGACAACTGTGGTAGGAGAACTCTGATTGGCTCTGATGCAAAAGAAGGGCAGAGAAAGTATTCGTGAATATTCGGCAACATAAAAGGATCACCTCAGCTACTTGGCCCAGGGTCTCTAATCATACCAGCAATGCTTTTAGACGTCGATGGAGATGTGATAGGATGTGATCTGTTTTAAAAATAAATTTGAAAAAATACGAATATTCGCAATAGCGAATATTCACCGCGATATTCGAGTTATTCGCGAATACTCGAATATGCAATGTTCGTAACGAATATTCGCAATGCGAATATTCTTGAGCAACACTACTCATCTGCCACATAGTCGCCCAATTAGACAGAGCATTGAGATCAGCTTGTAAATTGGAGACATCCTGTAAGGACGTTATTGCATTGCATAACTTGGTGTCATCTGCAAAGACAGACATTTTAGATATTTAAAGATATTAAAAAGTAAGGGTCCCAGCACTGAACCTTGGGGTACACGCTGATAACCTTAGACCATTCAGAGTATGAATCATTAACCACTACTCTCTTTTAGCCAGTTTTCTATCCATTTACAAACTGATATTTCCAATCCTGTAAACTTTACCTTACACATGAGCCGTGTGTGTGGAACTGTGTCAAAAGCTTTTGCAAAATCCAAGTATACCACGTCCACAGCCACACCTCTGTCCAGGGTTTTACTTACCTCTTCATAAAAGGAAATCAGGTTTGTCTGACAACTTCTGTCTTTCATGAATCCATGCTGTCTGTTGCTTAAATAGTTTTTTTTTTTTCTAGCAAGAACTCATCTATGTGGTTCCAGTATCTTCCCATCTATAGAAGTTAAACTAACAGGTCTATAGTTACTTGGTAAAGACTTTGTTCCCTTTTTAAATATAGGCACCACATTGGCCCTGCGTCAATCCAGTGGTACTGTTCTTGTCATTAATGAGTCCCTAAAAATTAGATACAATGGCTTTGAAATTACAGAGCTCAATTCTTTTAGGATCTGTGGGTGGATGCCATCTGGTCCAGGAGCTTTATCCACCTTTATTCTGTCTAAATATTTCTGGACCATATCACTTTAGAGCCACTGTGGATAATTATGGACATGAGCTCCCCCATGCTCCATTGTATACACAGAGCTGAAGAAAGCATTTAATAAATTAGCCGTGCTCTCTTGAAAATTAAGTGTTTTTATCTTTCCTGTATGTATTTCTTGCTTACAGCTAACATCAAATGACATCATGTTATGATCACTGCTACCCACACAGGAACAAAGCTGTATTCCTGTTCTGAGTGCAGGATTTTTTTTTCTTGTACAAAAATCTGATTTTGTCGCACATCATGAGGTCTCACACAGGGGAAAAACATATTCCTGTTCTGAGTGGGGGAAATCTTTTTACAGAATCCCAGGCTTTACTCATATCAGAGGTCTCACAGGTGCTGATTGGCCTTGTGCTGATTACATGCACCCTCCCAAGAAAAAAAACAACTCTCTAGCGATACACACCAAACTGAGCATGTGCAGAGTGCCCCCACAGCTCTGTTCTATCAGGAAATGGATTGGGAACTGTGGAAGAAGGGGAGGATCAGAGAAGCCAGGTTCAAGCAGCATGTTTACACAACGCAGAGGTTTAACCCCTTAGGTTCCACAGTGGGTATAACAAGAGCGCTTTACTGCAATTATAAACTGATTTTACTGTTGTGGGTTTAGTAACACTTTAACTCTAATCAATTCACTCACTTTCTGCAAAATAAAGTTCAAAAACAAAGTGATAAATCCATTGTATCCCAAGTTAAAAAAAATCTTTCTAACATTATTTTTATATACATATATATCACACACCACAGTGACAAAAATAATTGATCATTTGAAACTCAACTGTCTTTACCAGAAATGGTAAAAAGTCCACAAAATGTGATGTGAATAAAATCAATCAGTAAGTATCTTTATAGCTATTCCCAGTTAGAAGGGAAAATGCCATTGTTAGACCTTTTATAATTAAAGGTCCATCCACCAAAGTGTCATGAATCTGCAGTAATGTTTTATGCTCTGACTGTCTGCTTACCTCTGAGGTCTGTGTCTCAACTCTAGAGAGTGTGCCCCCACACCTGAGCATGAGCTCTCAGTATGCCTCCACCCCAGCCTCTCAACAGGAAACACTATTTAACCCCGTGTACTGCAAGCCAGCCATGCCATTTGTGTTTAGGCTTCTGGTGTGGCATCCTGCTGTATGTCTATCTCTGACTTCCATGTACCGACCTTGGCGTGTCCCGACCATTTATGTCCGCTAGTGAACCAGATCTTGGCATGCCTTTGCAGCGTCCCACTCAGGACATGTGGGAACTGCAAAAGTATTATTTCTTTGTTATTGCTATATTGCATGTCATTTTGCATTTCTACATCTGTGAGATCCCTGTTCATATGCTGGTCAGGTGTGCTTCATACTTCCCACCACAAGATGGGAATAGCACCACTCTGGGATATCTATCCCAGCTCAGGTTATCTGTGGTAGGTAGTTAAGTTCAGGAAGTGTGTGTGTGGAGAAGGAAAAAGGTGAAGGAGAGAGAAGGTCAGTCCAGAGAAGGGACAGATTGGAACTGCTTAAATCAAAAGGTGAAAGCCATTAATTTTGAGCATAAGGGTGAAGGATTTCTTAGCCTCCGGCAACCTCACCAAGGTCACTGGATTCAAAAGGGACCAGTAACAAGCAAGCATAATACTGAACCTCAGCCTGAGTCCAGGATTACTAAAGCCTATTAACAGTGGATCAGCAGAATTCTCTCTCTACCCAGATACTGTATTTTAACTGGATGTCTGTATTGCAATCAAAACCAGTCACAGTAAAAATTGTGAGTTGTACCCTACTTCTGTCTACCTCATTCTTCAACACTGCAAATGGTCGTACCACCATTAACGGTACTGGCGTCACGACAAATACCATCAAGGGACCCAGCCGCCACAAGCACTTTAAACACCCCTGTCATCACGGGCACCTCAACCACCATCTTGGCTGGCGTTTCCCTATCACAGAGCGTGCCCCGGAGGATTTTGTGCTGTCTTCCCCATCTCTGTGCGACCGGTCCAGGGAGGCTTTCTGCTAACCGTGAGTAAACCGATGAACTGTATTATTGCTGTCTCTCATCAGCCCACTGTGCACCTCACGTGTCGCCCCTGCGGTTCTGGCTCGTCGCACCTTCCTGACCATCCCTGTCTGCTAGTTGCCCCGACTATGGCTTGTTCTCCTGATTATCCTGTGGTTAAACCTGTACTGCTGCTTCCACTCTGTCCAGCAGAGCCAGTCAGTGAGCCTGAGCGACCCGGGGGGGGGCCACGACCTGGAGTCAGCTACAACCAAATTCATCCTCACTACTAGATTAGAAGCTTGTGGTGAAAACCTGCTGGCTCTTAGATTCCACGCCCTGGGGAATTTTACGCTCTATTTTCCTGTTTGGGCTGTGTCAGTGTTCAGGTGGAACTGCTTTCTGTCAGGTTTCATATCAGGCTAGCAGCAGACAACAGTTCAGGTGTGCTAATATGCCTATAGTTCAAATAACAAGAGCACATACCATGAGCAGGTCTTGAGAAGCAGGTCAGCGCTGGGACTTGTAGTTCACCACGGATGCAGGGTTGAGACGAGCGGGACAGCTGGCACTTATAGTTCACTGCTGAAGTAGGTGTTTTGATGAGCAGGAAAGCTGGAACTTGTAGTTCACCGCAGGTGTGGATGTTGGTGGTGTTGCTGGTGCTAGTAGTGCACCACTGCAATGGATGTGGTCTAGGCAAGCCGGGTCATACACGGATAATCAGAGTTCGAAAGGTACCAAATCGGAAGCAACAAGCAGGGTCAAACAAGCCGGGTCCTACACAAAGTTTACAGATAAACAGGTCAGGCTGGATCTCACAAGGCAAGTAGTGTAACTCTATCACGAGCACTGATTGGGTGAAAACACAGGTGTTTTAAAGGAGAGCTGGCCAATCAGTGTTTCCCAGCCAAGGCTGTGTCAGGTGAGTGCGCTGGGTCCTAGAGGGATCCAGTACTGACAGTACCCCCCCCCCCCTTCTCGAGGGGTTGCTCCTGCACCCCCAGGCTTACTTGGATATCGAAGATGGAACTTCTTCTTAAGGCGATCAGCATGGAGATCGCGAGCTGGGATCCAGGATCGATCCTCTGGGCCAAAACCTTTCCAATGAACTAGATATTGTAAGGAATTGCGTACTCGTCTGGAGTCAAGAATATATGCCACTTCATATTCCTGGCTATCCGACACATCTACAGGTTCTGGTTCATTTACTTGGAGACTAGAGTGAACAGGTTTCAATAAAGAAACATGGAAGACATTAGGAATGCGCATGGACGGGGGGAGTTTTAATCTATAGGACACAGGATTAACAATCTCCGAAATCTCATAGGAGATGAATTTTGGGCCAAGTTTCTTGGATGGAACATGCAGGGACAGATTCCTGGATGATAGCCACACTTTGTCACCAACTTTATATCCAGGGGCCTTTGAGCGCCTCTTATCAGCCGTTTTCTTAAAAGCCTGCACCGAACGAGAAATAGCACGATTGACGTCAGACCAGATTTTGGAGAAATTTTCAATCGTGGTGTTGGCATCTGGAACATCAGAGGGTGGAAGATCAAAGGAGCACACACGAGGATGCAACCCGTAAACACAGAAGAAGGGAGAGGTCCCTGTAGAAGAGCTGGCACAATTATTAAAGGCAAACTCTGCCCATGGAAGGATGTTGACCCACTCCACCTCATCATTGGACATCAGACAACGTACCATCTTCTCCAGAGTCTGATTAGTTCTTTCTGTTTGGCCATTTGTCTCGGGATGATAGGCTGAAGAATATGATAACTTAATCCCTAGCTGAGAACAAAGGGCCTTCCAAAACTGGGCTATAAACTGAGAGCCGCGGTCTGAGACAATGTTAATTGGTGCCCCGTGGAGCCTGAAAACATGTTTAATGAATAAAGATGCCAGATCTCTAGCAGACGGCAGTTTCGGAAGTGGAACAAAGTGGGCCATCTTACTGAACCTGTCTACCACCACCCAGATCGTGGAACATCCCTGGGACGGAGGCAAGTCAGTGATAAAGTCCATAGATAAATGGGTCCAGGGACAAGTAGGTATTGGTAGAGGACGTAGAGGACCGGAGGGCTTAGAGGTACTGCCCTTGCTTCTGGCACAAACCTCACAAGCCTGGACAAAGGCTAGCACATCCTGCCTAATCGATGGCCACCAGAGGTTGCGAGAGATAATCTCATAAGTTTGTCTAAACCCCGGATGCGCTGCAGGCTTTGACGCATGTACCTGCTGCAAAACCTGCAAACGAAGAGCCAAGGGCACAAAAAGCATACCAGAGGGAGTGGAAGGGGGGGCTTCAGCCTGTGCAGGTAACAAGGCCTCAGAGATGTCAGTCTGGGTGAAAGCCAAAATCCTGTCCTCAGAGATAATGGATTGTGGAGGAAGCGGAGATGGGGATTCTGATAAAAAACTGCGAGACAAGGCATCGGCCTTAACATTTTTTGGCCCTGGTAAATAAGAAATTGTGAAGTCAAATCTGGAGAAGAACAATGACCACCTGGCCTGACGTGAGTTCAGTCTTTTAGCAGAACGGATGTATTCAAGGTTTTTGTGGTCAGTCAGAACTATGAATGGATAGCGAGCTCCCTCCAGCCAATGTCTCCATTCCTCCAAAGCTAGCTTTATGGCTAACGGTTCTCTGTTGCCTATATCATAGTTGCGCTCTGCTGGAGAATATTTACGGGACAGGAAGGCACAGGGGTGGATGGCAGCAGTTACAGGGTCCTTTTGTGACAGAAGCGCCCACACCCCTACTTCGGACGAATCTACCTCCACAATAAAAGGCAGCTCAGGAACAGGATGGCGTAGAATTGGTGCAGAGGTAAAGGCTTTCTTCAACTGAGTGAAGGCTGTCTGGGCTTCAGTAGTCCATTTAAACTTAGACTGAGACTTCCTGGTGAAAGAGGTGATGGGATGTGCAATGGTGGCAAAATTCCTAATGAATTTCCGATAGAAATTTGCAAAGCCCAGGAAGCGCTGAACTGCTTTCAGGTCTGAAGGTGATGCCCAGTCTAGGATGGCCTGAATCTTGGCTGGATCCATGGTTAGGCCTGTGTCAGAGATTAGGTAGCCCAGAAAAGGTACTTGTTTGACATGAAATGAACATTTTTCAGGCTTAACAAAAAGGGAATGAGCCTTTAATCGGGCCAACACTGAGCGGACGTGCCTCTGATGCGTTTCAAGATTGGGAGAATATATCAAAATATCATCCAAGTACACAAGCATAAAGCGACCCAACAGATCACGGAAAATGTCATTCATAAAGTTTTGGAAGACAGCTGGTGCATTCCTGAGACCGAAAGGCATGACAAGACATTCGTAGTGGCCATCCTTGGTGTTAAAGGCTGTCTTCCACTCATCTCCTTCACGGATGCGCACTAGATTATAGGCTCCCCTTAGGTCTAGTTTGGAGAAAATCTTTGCTCCCTGGATTTGGGAGAACAACTCTGTGATGAGAGGGAGAGGGTACCGATTGTGAACGGTTATTTTATTTAGACCTCTGTAGTCAACACAAAGTCTTAGACCCCCGTCCTTCTTTGAGACAAAGAAGCAACCTGCGCCTGCGGGAGAAGTAGAGGGACGGATGAAACTTTTAGCTAGGTTTTCCTGGATGTATTCTTGCAAAGCAAGGTTCTCTGGTTCGGACAATGGAAAGACTCTCCCTCGCGGAGGTGTAGTGTCAGGCAAAAGGTCAATGGGACAGTCATAACTGCGATGAGGTGGTAAGGTGTCGGCACTCCCTTTAGAAAACACATCCTGAAAGTCCTTATAACAAAGCGGAATCTGTTCCATTCCCACTTGACAAGCAGCAAGTCGAACAGGGTGCTGGATGCAACTTTCTTTACACTGATTGGACCAAGCCAGAATATTTCCTGTTCGCCAGTCAATTACAGGATTGTGCTTCTGAAGCCAAGGAAGGCCTAGGATCAAAGGAGTGGATGGAGAGTCAATGACAAGACATGAAATCTTCTCCTAGTGCAGGGCCCCCAATTGTAACTGGAAGGGATTGGTGGACTGAAGCACAAGGTCTTGTGAGAGAGGCCGGTTATCCACAGAAATTAGGCGGACTGGGCAATCTAGCATATGAGTTTCCAGGGACAAGGAGGTAATCAAAGTCTTATCAATAAAATTCTCAGCAGCTCCAGAATCTACCAAGGCCAGCAGTTCATGAGTCCCTGTCCCAAAGTGAATAACACTGGGTAGAAGTATACGACTGTCCCCCTGGGGAGATGAAAGCAGACCTAAGGTGACCTCCCCATAATCACCTAGGTCCGGGAGTTTCCCGGACGTGTAGGGCACGAACGGAGCATGTGACCCCTGAGGGCACAATACAGGCAAAGTCCCATATTACGCCGGCGTGTGTGTTCCTGGGCAGATAGCCGGGTGGAGCCTAGCTGCATAGGTTCTTCCACTGAACTGGCACTGGAGGTTGGGAGGTCAGGTGGTAAGGGAGGTATACAGTTTGCAACAGCCATATTTTTTTCTCGCCCCCTCTTTCGCTGACGGCGATCAATTCTAATGGCTAGACACATAGCTTCCTCCAGTGAGGGTGGATAGGAGAAGTTGACCAGAGCATCCTTAATTGCATCTGAAAGACCTATTCTGAACTGGCTGCGGAGAGCTGCATCATTCCAGCCAGATTCTGGGGCCCACCTGCGAAACTCTGAGCAGTACCTTTCAGCTGTGGTGGTTCCTTGCTTTAAGTTACGCAGGGTTGATTCTGCAGTAGCCATACGATCTGGATCATCGTACAGCAATCCAAGGGCTTCAAAGAAGGCATCTACAGTTAGCAGGGCTGGATGGTTTGGTTCAAGGTTAAAGGCCCAAGCCTGGGGGTCACCCTGTAGCAGAGAGATAATGATCTGAACTCTCTGAGTTTCAGAGCCAGAAGAGGATGGCCTTAATTTGAAATATAATTTGCAGCTGTTTTTAAAGTTGCAGAATCCCTTACGGTCGCCAGAAAAAACGGTCAGGCAAAGGAATTTTTGGTTCAGATAAAGTTTTTGTAACAGTTGTAGTAGGGGATTGCACCTTGGTGAGCTCTGTGGCCATTTGCTGAACTTGATGGGATAAACGGCATAGTTCTTGTGCAAACATCTGAGCCTGCTCAGAATCCATGATGGGTTTTCCCTTTTTATGTATGGCTCGTGATAATGTCAGGTTTCATATCAGGCTAGCAGCAGACAACAGTTCAGGTGTGCTAATATGCCTATAGTTCAAATAACAAGAGCACATACCATGAGCAGGTCTTGAG
Source organism: Rana kukunoris (assembly GCA_029574335.1). Lineage (NCBI taxonomy): Eukaryota > Metazoa > Chordata > Amphibia > Anura > Ranidae > Rana > Rana kukunoris. The sequence continues at coordinate 219,514,497 of CM056052.1, forward strand.
AAGCAGGTCAGCGCTGGGACTTGTAGTTCACCACGGATGCAGGGTTGAGACGAGCGGGACAGCTGGCACTTATAGTTCACTGCTGAAGTAGGTGTTTTGATGAGCAGGAAAGCTGGAACTTGTAGTTCACCGCAGGTGTGAATGTTGGTGGTGTTGCTGGTGCTAGTAGTGCACCACTGCAATGGATGTGGTCTAGGCAAGCCGGGTCATACACGGATAATCAGAGTTCGAAAGGTACCAAATCGGAAGCAACAAGCAGGGTCATACACAAAGTTTACAGATAAACAGGTCAGACTGGATCTCACAAGGCAAGTAGTGTAACTCTATCACAAGCACTGATTGGGTGAAAACACAGGTGTTTTAAAGGAGAGCTGGCCAATCAGTGTTTCCCAGCCAAGGCTGTGTCAGGTGAGTGCGCTGGGTCCTAGAGGGATCCAGTACTGACACTTTCCTAAACCACCCAGAGTTCCATCTGCAGCAGTCAGCCGAAGGGTCCACAACCTTAGCAGTGCGCTTCTAACCCCAATGGTGTGCATCTGTCACCTGGTCGCAGGTGACCTGACAGTAACAGTGTTTGTCACACATGTGAATTGTGATCTTGTTTCTTGATTTATTCATAAGTTTCATTTTAGATTGATTTGTATAATGGAGATGGTTTGAATTTAGTTGATATGCTAACTTTTGGTAACTACAACTTCCAAAGGGATTATAGTATAAAGTATTTGGCTTCTGTTTTTAACAAACATTTCAAAGAACCAGGTTGCCTTACTTTTGCCAATATATGCTTTTGTTTTTATCTAAGATCTGTACCAGATGAAACCTGGGCAATATAAAAAAAAATGATAAAGTGTGATCTGGGCTTGGGCTCTTTGAAAAGCATGTCCTTTCAAATATTTATAGCACTATACTAGGCCCAGGCCCCTTTGGATCATAAAGGGACTTGGTCAGTTAGCTGACACACAACATAAGGGCATACAGTGAGATAAAGCACAGAAACGTGGCAAGAGCCTGAAGGTCAACAGCAGAAAGGTCATGGGGCTAAAGGGGGGCTAGGGGTTGTATAGGAAGAAGAGTAGACATTCAGCTGGGGCACTGCCATGGTGTGCCCAGTGCCTCTTTATTTCTTCCTTCAGATACAGCGATGCCTTTTCACACACAAACTTGTTTATCTTTATCTTGTGCCACTATACAAGTGTGTGATTAGTAGCCAAGTATAGACTCACACATGTCAGTAAGATAATGATATAAGGGCTGAAGGGTGTGCAAACAATGCTGGCCCTCCAAACATGTCACGTTTGTCATTTTCCTGATCTCCCAAATTGACAGCTCAGAACCTTGTAGGGTGACAGACTTGTTTGATTCTAGACAAACCCAATTATTTTAATATTCCTTAGATTTGACTCCTATCTTAATACTCCATACATAACATGCATGCGTGTGTGTGTTCTGCCACTGAACGGTATGATGATCATTTAATTTGTTGTGCCCAAGAGGTTGCAGTCTAATTTCAGCCTGAGAAGCACGCTTTACTGCTGCCACTGGGCACATGCCAAGCACCAGGGCTACTGAGCAGTCCACTTGCTTTTTTGTGAATCAATATCAGGTAGGCTGTCAGGTAGACTGTACGGAACCCCATTATTTCATAGTGACCCTGCTCAATAAAAAAACTGAAAAAAGTGAATCTTATCAATGGCAGGAAACAAAATCCTTCCAAACATGTTGTTTTTTCACATAGCTCATTAGCTAAACACGTTACGGATACTGTATTCCTATTCATGTGTTTTGTGGTAAAAAGTCCAGTTATCTAACGCTATGATCACTTTGAAATACATTTTTGTAAAGGCTTCTTCAATCAATGGTCATATTTCACACAGGTTTCCTTGATGCCTCCTTTTAGTCAGAAATCATTACTCTGATTCCTAATGCTGGCCATACACTATACGGAAAATCAGCCGAATCACGAACATTCGGTCGTGATCGCAAACGATAAATCGTTAAGTGAACATAAACTAATGCATTTTTTGTTAGTTTTTTTACATATACCTAGTGCAGACGAGAAACACATTAACTTTTAAATTTATCGTTAATTTGGCAGAATATTTCCAAACTTGTCCTTCATTTTTTCGGCTCAGAAACATCCAAACGATTATGGATTTTGTGCCCATTAACTGGCCGAAAAATTAACGAACTGTCTAAATGACAGAATTTCGGACGATTTTTCGTATAGTGTATGGTCAGCATTAGGCTGGGTTCATACTAGCCAAAGCTCTGAGAGGCATTCTATGATGGTTTGCATTTCAGAGCACGGTTGAGCAATGCAGGTGTTCAGTAGGCAATCCTGCTGCCATCCTGGAGGCCAGTTTTTTTTTCTGCTGAATAGCAGTTTATAATAGGGCTAATACACCTCAACCATGAGTCAGGCATTTAGCTCATGGTTGCAGCACAGCTCCATTGACTGTAATTACTGAGATTGACAGGTGGTGCTGCCTGCCAACTTTGCATGTTGTATACAATTTGTAGAGCAGTCCCCTCCAGCTGTCGTTTAGCCTTTAGTTGGCTAGGTTTGGGGGAGTCAATAAAACCATGGCCCGCTTACCTGTTTTTTTATCCCCAGCCACCTGTGAAAGATTCCTAAAACTGCCTGCTTTCTTCACTGTTTTGCATATACCTTCATTGAATTTTAGTTCAACTGCCGAATCAGGAGCTGTGTTTCCATGATCCTCATGTTCCAATATTTAGTATTTATTTTACTCTAACGTTTAAGTTTCCTAAAAGCAATTCTTCAGCTGTGAATTCTGCATATGTTTCCATCATATGCAGTGCATTGTTCATCTCATTCAGCAATGAAGCAGTTACACTTAATTCATGATTTCTGTTCAATGCCTGAGTTAATATCTTGATTGTTTCATAATGATACAGTTGCTCTGTTTTTTTATTGTGACAATGCAAGTGAAGATAAGAGTATAATCCTCACTCTGCTTATCAACATGCAGATTAAGACAAGCTCTTACACAAGTATGGCAAGTATTCTGTCAGGAATAAAACTGCCAAGGGGAGATTAAGGTCAAGCCACTCAAAAAATGAACCCACCCCCAAAAAAGTGTAGCAATATCCAAATTACATGTTAGGCTGCTTGTCTTTTCTTCTCTGTTACTGTTAATGGAGAGGGAGAGGAAATGTAATCGTAATAGAGATGAAATGTGCGATTTGTTTTCTTCCCACACAAATGGACTTAATCTTTTATTTAGGTAATAGTTATGGTTTAGATCTTTTGTAAGAAATGTATTTCTTCATCTTTATATTTAGCATTGCCTGTGACATAATAACCCCTAAACCCATTATCATGGGGGTATATACATACAATATATATATTTACACATACATACACACAGTAAAGAGCACCCTCCTAGATAGGTGCTAGGATTAGATAGATAGGTTTAGTGTTGGCTCACTGTATTTGTTTTAATAGGTAAATTTAGTTTGCTCACTGAAATCAGTGTAGCTGCATTCTACTAGTGAGGTCTGCTAAGTGTGCTCGGCTGCTGCCATCCTGATAGCTCCCTCCATCTCCAGAGAGCTTGAGAAGCTTCTGGATCATAGGTATGGAGTTATGCAAAGGGGTGCATGAATATTGATACAGCCCTGGTGTCACGTACCTGACTGTGGAGCTTGAGATGATGAGGGTGGCCTCTTGCTCAATTCCTGTCCAAGCACCCCTGGTAGTGGATAGAGGGACTGCTAGGACACTAGAAGGGCACAGGTACCTGGAAGCTGTAGGAGTGAGCTGTAGCTTGGATACACAGAAGTCTTTCCAGTAGTGGTGTGGAGTCTGGTCATAAGTCTTGTTAAGTGAGAGCTAGGCAGACAGGTGCAGAATCGGGGTCAGGTTCAAGGTCCTGGACAGGCAGAAGTTGGCAACATGCTGGCGGTGGGGTACCAAATCAGGAAGCAAAGACATAGTCATAAATCCAAGCCATGTTGGATTTTAGCATTAGTGAGAAGCAGACGTAGCCGGGTCAGGAACAAGGTTAATAGACATGGACTAGATTCAGGAACACAAGAACCAAAGCTTCAGGCGATCCAGCACTGAAGCCAGGCAAACGTTCAGTTTAAATAGGTTGCTTGGCTCCAGAATCTGTGGATGTGTGCGCACACTTACGTGTACACCCATATGTTCGCACGTATGTGCCAAATTGCATTTGCGTGTACATTCTAGTCATTGATCGTCTTGGGCATCCATTACTCAATGCCATACGCTCAAGAATGAGCATCTCCTGAATGGGGAGGTGTTTTGAGGCGGTCTGTCTGCTCCAGACGATGTCACATGACGAAACCGGTCGAGCACAGACTGTCTTACAACACTCCTGCGATACAACGCCTGTTTGTTTGGTTTTAAATGTGAGTACCTTGTTTTTATAATAAACCCAGTAATTTTAAACGGTATCACGCTATTGGGACTTCCTTTCTCTTCCGAGCCTATACTAAAGGGAGCCAAAATAGGACTAGCTAAGGCACATCCTGCAGCAGCTGTGAAGGTCTGCCATCCCCTGAAAGGGCTCTGATTTGTGGATCGTGGATTGTGGATCGAGCCATATAGAGGAAGGAAATACTCTGCCAGAGCGCAACACAGGGCGCACACTGTGAATGCTTTGTACCCCAGGAGGGGATCCCTGATCTGGTGAGTGCAGGACACACCAGAGCACGGAGGAAGTGGGCACCAGTGAACCACCAGATATTTCCCTAATCTTGGCACCTGCACTTTGGCACGTTTTACCAGCACTTTACTGCATGCAGTTTTCAGCCAACCTATCAGCACTTCAATATGGACTATTAGTTATTGTTTAGCAATTTATATTTAGCACTTTAGCACCTTATTGCATGCACTGCAGCCAACCTATTAGCACTGTGTATGTGTGTTTTTTACAATTCTTTACACTTCCTTATTGAAATGGTAGGGGTACAATGTACCTCATTACCAATTCACATAAGGGGGGCCCATAATCTGGGGGTCCCCTTTGTTAAAGGGGTCTTCCAGATTCTGATAAGCCCCCAGCCCGCAGACACCCACAACCACCGGGCAAGGGTTGTGGGGATGAGGCCCTTGTCTCCATCAACATGGGGACATCCTCCCCATGTTGAGGGAATGTGGCCTGGTACGGTTCAGGAGGGGTGCTCTCTCGTCCCCCCTCTTTTCCTGCGGCCTGGCAGGTTACATGCTCGGATAAGAGGTCTGGTGTGGATTTTTGGGGGAACTCCATGCCATTTATTTTTTTACATTTGGGGTGGAGTCCCCCTTAAAATCCACACCAGACCTAAAGGGTCTGGAATGGATATTATGGGGGAACCATAAAAATTGATGGCGGGGGTTCCCCTTAATATCCATACCAGACCTGAAGGGCCTGGTAATTGAATTTGGGGGGACCCCCACGCTTTTTTTTTTAAATGAATGAATTCTCTCTAAATTGCCGGGAGCCGACAATTCATTATAGCCGCAAGTGATTTTTAAATTACTTTTTTTTCTTCAGAAATTACACTTTGTGCAGAGACAGTTCTAAGTACGGGAAACATGTACTATTTCACAGGCATACTTCACCCCCCCCCCAGGTACGAAATTTTAAGGAATATTTCACTTTTATTGTTTCACTTTAAGCATTATTAAATTCACCCTTCCCGAAAAAACTGCAGTTTTTAAAACTTTTTTTGCATTGATACATGTCCCCTGGGGTAGGACCCAGGTCCCCAAACACTTTTTAGGACAATAACTTGCATATTAGCCTTTAAAATTCGCACTTTAGATTTCAAAACGTTCGAGTCCCATAGACTTTAACAGGGTTCTAAAGTTCACAAAAACTTTTGGTGTGTTCACAGGCAGGGCTGGACTGAGACAAAAATTTGGCCCTGGACTTCATCCAGACTGGCCCACTTAAATTTTGCAAACAAGCATAAAACAGTATATAAACTATACACAATTGTGCAAAAAAACATAAGTAGCATAACATAAGGAATCCTCACTCACCTCTTTTATTATTTCACTTATTCTCCTCTGTATTTTTCTCATCCCTTCCACATCACTGCATGAAGTGGAGGGCGAGCAGTGCAGCCATTACTTTGACAGGCTGCCACTGAAACCGGCCCACTGAGCCATTGGCCCACCGGGAAACTCCCTGTAGCCCCAATGGCCAGTACATGCCTGTTCGCAGGTTTTGGTGCGAACCGAACAGGGGGGTGCTCGGCTCATTCCTAATGACTAACAATTTTTATTTTATGACTAATATTTATTATTTATTATTACTAGTCAACCAACATTAGAATTCTTCTATAGCCTATGGGCAGAGCATTTCACCATAAATGTCCGTTTGCTGCAATCGTATGTTTTTTAGCTACTTCGTCGAATCTTCATGTCTCACTATGTCGAATCTTTTCTCTCTATGTAAAATAATATTGGATCAATAGAATTAAGGTTAGGAACATTCAACCGCAAAGAAAACTAAAATAAAGCATTTGTTTATGTCGGATGATTTGGTTTTCGTTTTATGTGCTTTTGTTATCGTTTGTTAAAACAATAACGAAAATACCTGAAATTCGGACGAAAATGCATTCGGATGAAAACGAATGCACATGTCCAAGAAGGACCAGTATAGGTCCGAAAAATGTCAGGTGTATCCGCCAGTATGCAACTCTGCTAGCCCACCTACCTGTAGGGGCAGCTTGCTGTACATACAGAAGCATCTATTCGGGTTTCAAAATATATTTAGAATAACATCTTTGTATTGATGTATTTTTTATGATGCTACTTCGACATGTGCAGAACGGAAAAAATAAAAATAAAATTGATTCGTTATTTACATAAATTTATTTCATTCATTTAATTTGTTTAATTCATTTTTGGAATTTGTTTTGTTTATTTGTTTTCGAATCGATTTGAAAAGTTTAGAATGAAATAGAATATAAAATAAAGGAATATTCTATTCCTTTATTTTCTATTCTATTTTATTATTTTTGGAAATTTGAAAAGAATTCGAATTCTAAAAATAAGTATTCGAAAGGTATTTAAAAAACGATTTGAATTAGAATTTAACCCGAATTGTATTTTTCATTATTTCAGATTAGTTTAAATTCAGTACATGCTACAGATGTGCCACTTTACAGGCAGACTAAGGGGACCCCCCAGGCACTATGTTTGAGGCTGGGTTCACACCTAATATCAATGCGGCTCACAGCAGGGTTCCGGTGCATCCCTTTTCTCTGTTTCAGGGCCAAATTTGTGCCTGAATTCGGCCCTGAAACTGAGCCAAGACACACAGTGTTCCTGTGCAAGCCGTTCTGGAGCCATAGAGAGCCGGTCACAATCTCCTGTAATGTGAATTGGATGTGGAGAAAACCGCATACAATTTGCATTGGTGTGAACGCAGCCAAAATAAATTTTTATTGTTTCACTTTAACCATCAGTAAAATCACTGCTCTTTTAAAAACTATTGTTTTACCAAAATTTTTTTGCATTGATACATGTCCCCCAAGGCAGCACTCGGATCCCCCATACCTTTTTTTGGCCAAATACTTGCATATAAGCCTTTAAAATGGGGAATTTCGATTTCTCATGTTTGGCTCCCAACGGTACTCCATGGTTCGGGGCAGAACTTTTCCCCTGTTTGGGAGTTCTGCTGTGGACAAAACATGGAGTTGTTCGGTCCATCTCTAATATCAACTATTATAAAGTGAATTCTAGATGTATGCTCAGATTTGTAGCTGGTCACTTTTTGTTTTTTATGCTTCTGACTACAGTATCTTAAATCTTTCTTCAAATATTCTAGTCCTGCAAATGAGCATATGTAACCAAATTACTTTTCAATGGTTAGTTCTCTTGGTACTGGTATGTGGCTGTCATATATTATGAAAAACCTTTTTTTCACTGCACTGGGTTTTATCTCCTGTGCTAACTACTAACAGAGAGGAGTATCTACAGTATTCCAAAGGAAAGACTTTAAATGGATTTCTGCTTTGTTATAATGCACCACAGGTCAGCACTGAATGTCAGCGTTTAAGTGATGACAATTACACTGTGGTAAAGTCACTAAAAGATTGCTTCATAAGAAAATGTACTTACTGGAAAAAAAAAAACTAAAATAGGTGGTTGGGACTGAAGCCAGAATTATTGCTCCCATAGCAATGGGTTCCTCCTTAATAAGCTGGCTTTAAGCAGAAAGAAAATGTAAAAGCATTGCTTTCAGTACACTTGAATGGTTATATTTCAATAAATGTGATTTGAATCCTGAAAAGCAACACTATTGCTTTTTCTTTTTTTAGGTACAAGTTAAACTTTAATAACTATTTTTAAATTATTACACAAATGAAATAATTCATTGATTGATGCATTTGTTTGTAAGGGTGCCATGAGTTTACACATGTAAAAATAAATAAACAGTATCTTATTACTGCAATTTAAAATCTTTAGGCCCCTTTTACACCAGCAGACCGATCGGGTCCGCCTGTCTGTTTTTCAGGCAGACCTGATCGGACCATCTATTGTCCTCTATAGTGCGGCTGATGTCAATGGACATGTGTGCACTAACACCCGCTGGGCATCTGATCCAACGTAATTAACTTTAAACAGACGTATGGCAGTACGTTCCCCATCTGTCAAGCTGGTCAGATCGGATGACAATCGGACAGTTTTAATCAGTGGCTACAAAACTCAAAAGCTTATACTTTGTGCTTATGTAAGTGGTGGAATTAACTTACATATGCAACTTGTAGGTAGGTTGCCCACAGTGAGGGTTTTTGTTTAGTAAGATATTTAGCCTGCCCAGGCCAGGAAGGGGTTAACTGGGTTTGGACCTTTTCCAGGCTTTTTGGGTCCTGCCTTCCTTCCCTGTGCTTATTTGAAGAAGGAGAAGGCTGGGTCTAGGGTTCTTGAGTAGGGATGAGCCGAACACCCCCGGGTTCGGTTCGCACCAGAACGTTCGAACAGACCGCGGGTTCGCGCGAACATTTCGAACCCCATTGAAGTCTATGGGACCCGAACGTTCAAATTCAAAAACGGTCGTTTTAAAGACCAAAATTCAATTAAATGTTGGAAAACGTCATTCAGAACCCGGGTCTTGCCCCAGGGAACATGTATCAATGGAATTTTTTTTTTTTAAAACGGCCGTTTTTTCCGGAGCAGCCATTTTAATGATGCTTAAAGTGAAAAAAAAAATTCCTTTAAATATCACACCTGCTGGGTGTCTATAGTAGTGGCACGTGTTTAGAAATGTCCCTGCACAACATGAGAGGACTATAAAAAAAAGGTAATTAATGCTACTTGCGCACGTTCTGTGTGGCAACAATATGTCGAATATTTTAGCGGTGGTGGGGGGCCATTATTATTTTGTGAAAGAAAATTTTTTGAAAAAAGGGCACCCCTCAAACATACTGTAATTGGAGCACAACAAGGAGCCACGTGCAAAGTATTGCATCAAAAATTGTTATTAGGCGCCCCTGTTAACCACTTACCTACTGTGCACCTACACCCCCTTCCTGCCCAGACAAAATATAAGCTTCCCGCACTGCGTCGCTTTAACTGACAATTGCGCGGTCGTGCGATGTGGCTCCCAAACAAAATTGGCGTCCTTTTTTTCCCACAAATAGAGCTTTCTTTTGGTGGTATTTGATCACCTCTGCGGTATTTATTTTTTGCGCTATAAACAAAAATAGAGCGTCAATTTTTAAAAAAATGCAATATTTTTTCCTTTTTGCTATAATAAATAACCCCAAAAAATATATAAAAAAAATATTTTTTCCCTCAGTTTAGGCCGATACGTATTCTTCTACATATTTTTGGTAAAAAAAAAAATGCAATAAGCGTTTATCGGTTGGTTTGCGCAAAATTTATAGCGTTTACAAAATAGGGGATAGTTTATGGCATTTTTTTTTTTTTTTTTTTACTATTAATGGCGGCGATCTGCGATTTTTTTATTGGGACTGCGACGTTATGGCGGACATTTCGGACACTTTTCTGACATTTTTGGGACCATTTACATTTATACAGTGAAAAATGCTATAAATATGCATTGATTACTGTATAAATGTGACTGGCAGTGAAGGGGTTATCCACTAGGGGGCGGGGAAGGGGTTAAATGTGTGTCCTATGAGTGTTCTAACTGTAGGGGGAGGGGGGGTGACTGGGGGAGGTGACCGATTGTGTCCCTATGTACAAGGAACACAATCTGTCACCTCTCTCCCTGACAGGGACGTGCAGCTCTGTGTTTACATACAGAGCTGCACGTCCCAGCTCACTTACAGAGCAATCGCGTGTGCGGCTTTAAAGGGACATCACGTCATATGACGTGATGTCAGAACAATGGAGTCGTCTGCCCGCCGTCATTTGACGGCGGGCAGATGACAAGTGGTTAAACAGGGGCTGAAAAATTGTGCCTTGGGCACAACACAACACTTGCAACCCCTCCCAATAACTCCAATTGGAGCGCAACAAGGAGCCACATGCAAATTATTGCATCAAAAATTGTTATTAGGCGCCCCTGTTAAACAGGGGCTGAAAAATTGGGCCTTGAAAAATTGGGCCTTGGGCACAACACAACACTTGCAACCCCTCCCAATAACTCCAATTGGAGCGCAACAAGGAGCCACGTGCAAAGTATTGCATCAAAAATTGTTATTAGGCACCCCTGTTAAACAGGGGCTGAAAAATTGGGCCTTGGGCACAACACAACACTGCAACCCCTTCCAATAACTCCAAATGGAGCGCAACAAGGAGCCACGTGCAAAGTATTGCATCAAAAATTGTTATTAGGCGCCCCTGTTAAACAGGGGCTGAACAATTGGGCCTTGGGCACAACACAACACTGCAACCCCTCACAATAACTCCAATTGGATCGCAGCAAGGAGCCACGTGCAAAGTATTGCATCAAAAATTATTAGGCACTGGTGGCGGAGCCCAGAAACAGAACATTTCTTACTAGCTATCAGCAAGAAAAGTGAGGAGGAGAAGGATATTCCATCAGCAGCATAAGAGGACAGTCACTCAGCATCAGCAGTCTAAAAGGGATCCGACTTTTTAACAAAAAGATATTATTCATTAATATCAGCATCAGGTGCTTGGTAGCTGGTGTTGATCCAAGCCTGATTCATTTTGATGAAGGTCAGTCGATCAACAGAGCCGGTGGAGAGGCGCACCCTGTGATCAGTGACAAACCCTCCAGCAGCACTGAATGTCCGTTCTGAAAGAACACTGGATGCAGGGCAAGCCAGTAGCTCAATTGCGTACTGGGCAAGCTCTGGCCAGTGATCCATCCTCAAGACCCAGTAAGCCAGAGGATTTTCAGTGGGGAAGGTGTCCAAGTCGGATCTTGCCCCTAGCTATTCCCAGACCATGTAAACCAGACGCTGGCGATGGTTGCTGGAACCGGTCAGACCTTGGGGCTGTGGACTAAAAAACTGCCTGAATGCATCAGTCAGACGACCACCTTCTCCACCGCCCCTTCTGTGACTCAACGAAGCCTCAGCAAGATTTCGTCCAGAGCCAGGTTTTGGTAATCCCCCCAGTTCTGGGAACGCATTGCACAGACCGTTCTGCAAGGCCTCCCGCAGAAGTTTCATCTTCTGCTCCCTCTGCGATGGCAACATAAGGTCCGCAACCTTACTCTTGTAACGTGGATCAAGGAGAGTCGCCAGCCAGTAATGATCCCTCTCCTTAATAGCATGTACACGAGGATCCTTACGCAGGCTTTGCAGAATCAGGGAGGCCATGCAGCGTAGGTTTGCTGAGGCATTCGGGCCACAGTCCTCTGGGTCACTGAGGACAACAGGATCCACAGGCACCTCATCCCAGCCACGTAAAACTCCACGTGCTCCTTGAGACTGTAAATGATCCCTTGAAGACTGCTGCTGCTGAGTGCTAGGCTCCACCTTCATGCTGCTGATACAATCCTCCTCCTCCTCCTCCTCATCCTCTTCCTGTGTTCTAGGTGGGCAAGCAGGACCACTGTCTGAGTAAAGGGGGCCTTGAGAGGTAAGGAAGTCCTCCTCTTCCTCCCTCTGTTCTGCCTCAAGGGCCCTGTCCATTATTCCACGTAGCGTGTGCTCCAACATGTGAATAAGAGGGACAGTCTCACTGATGCATGCACTGTCACTGCTCACCATCCTCGTGGCCTCCTCAAATGGTGACAGGACAGTGCATGCATCCCTGATCAAGGCCCACTGGCGTGGGGAAAAAAAACCTAGCTCCCCTGACCCAGTTCTGCTGCCATATTGGCACAGGTACTCATTGATGGCCCGTTGCTGCGTGTGCAGCCGCTGCAGCATGGCCAACGTTGAGTTCCATCTGGTAGGCATGTCACAAATTAGGCGGTTCTTAGGCAGGTTTTATTCCCTTTGGAGGTCAGTCAGCCGAGCAGTGGCATTATATGACCTCCGGAAATGCACACAGACTTTCCTGGCCTGCTTCAGGACATCCTGCAATCCCGGGTACCTGCCCAAGAACCGCTGCACCACCAAATTGAGGACATGCGCAAAACAGGACACGTGGGTGAGTTTTCCCTGTCGCAGGGCAGAGAGGAGGTTGGTGCCATTATCGCTGACCACCATTCCAGGCTTCAGCTGGCGTGGCGTCAACCACCTCTCAGCCTGACCCTGCAGAGCTGACAAAACCACTTCCCCAGTGTGGCTCCTGTCTCCCAAGCACATCAGCTCTAGCACCGCATGGCATCTCTTGGCCTGCATTCCTGCGTAGCCCCTCGTACGCCTACGGAGCACGGCTGGTTCAGAGAAAACCTCAGCACAGGAAGAGGCCACAGAGGAAGAAGAAGAGGAGGGGGTGGAGAAGAGAGGTGTGTCACAAGCAGTAGTAGTGTTTTGGAGGCGTGGGGGTGGAACAACCTCCAAAACTACTGGACCTTGCCCTGCGTCCTTCCCAGCTGCCAGCAGAGTCACCCAATGCGCCGTAAAAGACAGGTAACGTCCCTGTCCATGCCTGCTGGACCATGAGTCAGCGGTAAGATGCACCTTACCACTGACCACCCTGTCCAACAAGGCATGGACATTGCCTTCCACATGCCGGTAGAGAGCCGGAATAGCCTTCCGTGAGAAAAAGTGGCGTTTTGGTACTTGCCACTGAGGTACTGCACATTGCACAAACTCACGGAAGGGGGCAGAATCTACCAACTGAAAAGGTAGCAGTTGAAGTGCTAGCAATTTCGCTAAGCTAGCATTCAACTGCTGGGCATGTGGATGGCTGGGATTGTACTTCTTTCGGCGCTGCAGCAGCTGGGGCAGGGAAATTTGCCTGGTACTATCAGTAGATTGACCGCTACTACTAGCTTGTGACACACCTATTTCTACACCTTCACTGCAGGCTTCAGAGAGGACTGGGGGTCTACTGGGGTTGGAGGTCCCAGAAGGGCAAGGGGGGGTACGCTTTTGTCTTTGGTGTGCGTCTTTCTGGTGTGCTTGCCAACGAGCTGCATGGCAGGTCGACATATGTCTGGACAAGCATGTGGTACCCAGGCGGTTGATGTTTTGGCCACGCGAGATACGCTTGCGACATAAGTTGCAAATAGCAAAGGTACGATCTTGTGGACATGTTTCAAAAAAGGCTCACACCAAAGAACTTTTGCTGTACCGGTCAGACACAGTAGCGCCATGCACAAGCGCCGTAGATGTGATGTAATGCAGTGGGTGTGACCTTAAGCTGACCCCTGGAGGGCATCCTGCCTCTTTGGAGATGTGCCTGTGCCTCGTCCTCCTCCTCCTCCTCCTCCTCCTCTCTCCTATCAGGCACCCAGGTAGAGTCAGTGAACTCATCATCCCCTCCCTCCTCATCACTGTCAACAACCTGGCAGTATGCTCCAGCTGGGGAAACATCATCACTGACAAATTGCTGTCCCTCTCGGCCACCCCCTCTCCCTGGGCTCACATCAATGCCTTCCTCTATAAGTGTTCCGTCATAGGAGTCTTCAAAACTCTGCGCATCTTCCTGCAGCATGTACCCAACACTGTGTTGAAACAGTTCGGGGGACTCCTCAGGAGGACATGGTGGTACTAGGGAAGTATTGTGTGAAGCCATTGTGCAGAGGGAAGAGGACGCCTTGGCAGCTGCTTTGCCAGATAAACTTTGATCAGTCTGTGTGAGAGAGGATGAGGAGGATGAGGATGGCTTGGTCATCCACTCTACTAATTTCTCTGCATGTTGAGGCTCAACACGGCCAGCTCCCGAAAAGAAGGACGAGCGGCCACGGCCACGAGCTGAAGAGGATACACCACATCCACTACCAGCGTTACCTCTACATGCAGAGCCTGCTTGCCCTTGTGACTCTCTGCCTCTCTTTGTTGTCCTTCCAGACATGTTTATGCGTTCAGGTGGTATGTAACAGCACAAGAGCAGTGACACCAACTGCGTTCAGGTGGTATGTAACAGCACAAGCGGAGTCACACCAAATGCGCTCAGGTGGTATTACAGCACACGTGCGGTGACCCCAGATGCGCTCAGGTGATATGTAACAGCACACGTGCGGTGACCCCAAATGCGCTCAGGTGATATGTAACAGCACACGTGTGGTGAGACCAAATGCGCTAAGGTGGTATGTAACAGCACACGTACGGTGACACCAAATGCGCTCAGGTGGTATGTAACAGCACACGTGCGGTGACCCCAAATGCGCTCAGGTGATATGTAACAGCACACGTGCGGTAAGACCAAATGCGCTCAGGTGGTATGTAACAGCACACGTGCGGTGACCCCAAATGCGCTCAGGTGATATGTAACAGCACACGTGCAGTGACCCCAAATGCGCTCAGGTGATATGTAACAGCACACGTGCGGTGACCCCAAATGCGCTCAGGTGATATGTAACAGCACACGTGCAGTGACCCCAAATGCGCTCAGGTGATATGTAACAGCACACGTGCGGTGACCCCAAATGCGCTCAGGTGATATGTAACAGCACACGTGCGGTGAGATCAAATGCGCTAAGGTGGTATGTAACAGCACACGTACGGTGACACCAAATGCGCTCAGGTGGTATGTAACAGCACACGTGCGGTGACCCCCAAATGCGCTAAGGTGGTATGTAACAGCACACGTACGGTGACACCAAATGCGCTCAGGTGGTATGTAACAGCACACGAGCGGTGACCCCAAATGCGCTCAGGTGATATGTAACAGCACACGTGCAGTGACCCCAAATGCGCTCAGGTGATATGTAACAGCACACGTGCGGTGAGACCAAATGCGCTAAGGTGGTATGTAACAGCACACGTACGGTGACACCAAATGCGCTCAGGTGGTATGTAACAGCACACGTGCGGTGACCCCAAATGCGCTTAGGTAGTATGTAACAGCACACATACGGTGACACCAAATGCGCTCAGGTGGTATGTAACAGCACACGTGCGGTGACCCCAAATGCGCTCAGGTGATATGTAACAGCACACGTGCGGTGACCCCAAATGCGCTCAGGTGATATGTAACAGAACACGTGCGGTGACCCCAAATGCGCTCAGGTGATATGTAACAGCACACGTGCGGTGACCCCAAATGCGCTCAGGTGATATGTAACAGCACACGTGCGGTGACCCCAAATGCGCTCAGGTGGTATGTAACAGCACAAGTGCGGTAAACCCCAAATGCGCTCAGGTGATATGTAACAGCACACGTGCGGTGAGACCAAATGGGCTAAGGTGGTATGTAACAGCACACGTACGGTGACACCAAATGCGCTCAGGTGGTATGTAACAGCACACGTGCGGTGACCCCAAATGCGCTAAGGTGGTATGTAACAGCACACGTACAGTGACACCAAATGCGCTCAGGTGGTATGTAACAGCACACGTGCGGTGACCCCCAAATGCACTCAGGTGATATGTAACAGCACACGTGCGGTGACCCCAAATGCACTCAGGTGATATGTAACAGCACATGTGCGGTGACCCCAAATGCGCTCAGGTGATATGTAACAGCACACGTGCGGTGACCCCAAATGCGCTCAGGTGATATGTAACAGCACGCGTGCGGTGACCCCAAATGCGCTCAGGTGTATGTAACAGCACACGTGCGGTGACCCCAAATGCGATAAGGTGGTATTAAACAGCACACGCACAGTCAGAGCGACTGCGTTTCTGTGCAATTCAATAGCCCACTTGCATTAACAGCAACTGCCTTTCTGTGAAAATAAATAGCACACGTGCAGTAACAGTTAATGCGTCTATGTGCAATTAACTAACACATGTACACTAACACGTTAGAGCATCAAGCACAATCTCCTGCCTGACAGATACTAATAGCAGAACTAGCTAAGCTATACAGTTTATAAATATATTGACAACTCCTAGGGATGTCAATATATTCTCTACAAACTGTACATTTAACTATACTAACTAGTAGCCTCCCTGATCTATCTATCTATCTATGTGAAAAGACACTGTGGGCCAGATTCAGGTAGATGGGAGCATCTTTAATCTGGAGTAACGTTTCTCATTTACGTTACTCTGGCGAAATTTTAGGAGCAAGTGCTGTTATTCATGAAGCACTAGCTCCTAAAGTTGCGGCAGCGTATCGAAAATGAGCCGGCGGAATTCAAATTGGGCGGGTACGGGGCGTGTATTATTTAAACTAGGCGCGATCCCGCGGCGAACGTACTGCGCATGCGACTGTCAATGCATCCCAGTGCGCATACTCACAACTTCCGTCGGCACCACTTCCTTGGAAACAACAGCGCAATGCGTTCCGTTGGGCGTTTAAATGCGCCCGTAGATGCGCCATTCCGGCACTAAAGTATATCCTGTTCCCCCTCCCCGCAGTGAAGTTACTTTTGTTCTGAGATGGCTGCTCCCGTTCCCCGCAAACATACAGGAGAAAGCTGAACTTTAAAGGCCAGGAGCTGTCAGCCGTCATCTCGGCTATGGAGACCTATGATGTCTTCCTCCATGGCTGTAAAAGTTGACAGACAAGCAGGGACAGAGGTGTTGTCCTGCAAGTGGGGGTGCTCAGCTAGCTCTTATCGTCGGTAACGCTGCTGTAGCGGCTCTCCTGCTGACCTGTGGCTGTCTGGAGTAAAGATAAAGCAGCTATTTGTAGAAATAACTTTGCACCGGACGGACGAGATACGCGCGGCGCATGTAGCCAGCGTATGGTGCTAATCCGTTCGTGAATTGGGAAAAATCCCTCATTTGCATATTTGCAGGGGAAATCAATAGGCGCGACTGATGCGCCAAGCGAAACTATGCGCTGACGATACTCTGGCGTCGGAAAGTTAAGCCGGTCGGAAACGGCCCGTTTTCTGGTGCATCTAGGTTGGTGGGTACGGCCGCGGAGATACAACGGCGCATCTTCACAGTTACGCGGCGCATATCGAAATACTCCAGCGCAAGTGTTGCTGAATCTGGCCCTGTGTATCTATCTATCTATCTATCTATCTATCTATCTATCTATCTCTCTGTCTGTCTCACTTCTCTAAGCAAGCCAGAAACACACTACACGAGGCCGCCCGGGAGGCGGCCTTTTATAGTGCGGGGCGTGTGCTAAAGCCCTGAGCCCTAATTGGCCAAAGCACCCAGGCTTTGGCCAATTAGGTCTCTTCGTTTTTTGGGCGCTGTGATTGGCCAAGCATGCGGGGTCATGGTGCATGCTTGGCCAATCATCAGCGCGCAACGCCACAGTGAATTATGTGCCGTTGCGCGTCATTCGAATTTGGCGCGAACGACCCAATTTGTTCGTTTTCGATGAACGATCGAACAGCCGATGTTCGATGCGAACATGTGTTTGCATCGAACGCGAAGCTCATCCCTATTCTTGAGCCACTGCCGCACATGGGACACTGCAGAGGGGCTGATGCGCTTTGTATTTCTACAGAACACCAGAGCATCTGCCAAGTGGTTGGAGGAAACCAGTTATGAACGCACACCTTCTAAGGTACTCCTGGACAATCTCAGCTAGTTAGTGAGAGATGTAATGGCATTTCAGTTGTTTGTACTTTGCTCAAGAGAGGTTTTAGTAAAAGCTTTAAACCTTCTAAGCCTGGTCTGAAGTTATTAAAGGGGTCCTTGGTGACATATGGCATATCAGAAGAAGCCTGTACCAGAAGAAGGTCCTGTAAAGCACATATGGGGTATGAAGTAAGGCTCTTACAAAAAGGTTAACTCGGCACAGATAACCAAGAACTGGTCAGGACTGTGAGTAGTCTGTCATAAAGTGTGGTATCTGGTACAAGAAATGACCGGTAAAGGCTCGTACACACGGTCGGACTTTTTGCCAACAAACTTCAAAATCTGCTAGTTTTCAAATGTGTCCGATCGTGTGTACGCTCCATCGGACCAACTTTTTCGGGTTTCATCGGACAAAAAGTTCGGTCTGCAAATGGACAAACTTTGTACGAAGTGCAAATACGCATGCTCAGAACCAATGTTAAAATCAACCAACAATAGCAGAAGTTAACCAAAGGGTGGCGGTAAAGAGCATAAAAGAGCAGAAAAACCACGTGATGTTGGGAAAGTTATAGAAAAGTTTGCAGAAAAGTCCGAGCGTGTGTATGCTATGGGTGTGACCGGACAACTCCCTTCGGACAAAAATCCAAGGGAAAATTTGTTGGATGTCTGACCGTGTGTACAAGGCTTTAGATCTCACCAAGGTGATACTAATTCATTAATCCTGTCCTGCTGCTATCTGATTGAGAAATCTCAATATGGAAAAAATTACACAGGTGTGTGTTATACTAATCCATCCAAAAATAAAGGGAATTTAAACCCAGCACAATTGTATAATATCTCTCCAATTTCTAATGTAACAGTGATGATAAAAATATCTAAAAAATGTGACGAAGAAGAATGGAAAATATTTTGTGATGTGCAACCACACCAACAAGTGGTAAAATAGTGGGTAACTGTGACTTAGGTCTGTGAAAATATGTATATACAACCAAAAAACAAAAACACAAAAGTCTATATAGTGTCCCAAAATATAATGCCAAAAAAAGAGAAAAATATTGTGTCAAAAATAACAATATATATATATAAAAAAGAAGGTCAATGGAAGTTTTTCACTTCCACAAGTGTATGTAGCAAACTCTTTATAATACTGTATAAACTCAATTCCAAGTAATGTATCCTCCACCACTAAACGAGATCACTCACCGATGTTAGTGGCTGATGATGAGGAACCAGCAAACACACATTTTCCCTTAGCAGGGTGCAGATCTGTGATGGATGATCTCATATTTCCTCAGTTCTAATTAATCTTTACTTCTAACAGGTAGTTTCCTTTCCTTTTCAAGACGCAATGGTCTGCAAATTCAGAAAACAGCCACTCCCGACTCTCCTCCACTTTTTTTTTTTAAACATTCAAAGTTTATTATGTCACACAAAATATAACAATGTGAATCGCAAACGTCAGAAGTTTACAGCTGCCTGAAGGTTAACACTATTAGCAGGAACATAACAAGGCAGTACAATATACCTGGGAATACATAAGCGGGGGGGGGGAGACAGAGCGCCCCACGTTAATTGACATAAGGCCAGGTACAAACAACGTATTAAACACAGAGGCCCGCCTTATATCTGCAACGGCCTCCTGAAGGCCGGCCCGGACAGGCCCTCTGCAGGTCATACCGTTCATCAGTGGCGCAGTAAGGCATAATAACTAACTAGTCCAATATAGGCTAATTTTCAAGCAGCAAACTTTAAGCATCGAGATTCAAGCCAGAAACAGAAAAGAGAAAGACAGAGAAAAGATCTAGAGTAGGAAACCATGGTAACAGTCAATGTAGTATGTATGGGCCTATGCCCAAAGCACCGCTCACGTGTGTCCTAAGTAGGCGCCCGTGTCAGGATCTCTGAGTATGTAGAAGAATATCTAAACTCCACCCATGGTCGCCACATCTCCTGGAGTTTGTCTACCTGATCGGTCGACTGGGCCAGGGTTTCTTCCATAGCATAAACGTCCGAAATTTTTCTGAGCCACTCAGCAATGGATGGGACCCTCAAAGATTTCCAGTATAGAGGGACTAGGGATTTAGCTGCGTTCAGTAGATGTCTCGTCAGAGAGCTTTTTATACCTCTTCAATGAGGCGTTTGTGACATGAAGTAAGCAAGAAGCCGCATTCAGGTCAATACTCGTGTCAGTAATTTGCTTGGTCAACAGAATGACCTTGTCCCAAAATGGTACAATGGATGGGCACTGCCACCAAATGTGGACTAAGGATCCCTTTCCGGTTCCGCACCTCCAAAATTCGTCTGGGATTTGAGGGTTCCATCCATGCATTTTAGTCGGGGTATTATACCAGTGGGTCATGATTTTGTAAGCCGTTTCTTGCATTGACAGACAGATTGACTCCAAGGCTGTAAGGGGCCTGCTGCAAGCCTCCCTCCTAGACCCCCCTCCAAGATAACTACGCAATTGGAAATATGCCCAAAGGGGCATCTGTGGGACATTTGCATCCTTTTTAAGAGCGGTCCAGTCCCTAAGTACCCCATCTTCGAAGCAATCTCCCGCCAGAAGGGGCCGTGAGTCTACCGACGTTCTGAAGTGCGGGTTATTCAGGCCCGGTATGAAACCCGGGTTGTCCCTTAGAGGAGTTTGTGGACTTGGTTGTGAAGTAATTGCAGGGGTCTTAGCAAGCTTGTGTATAATTTCCAAAGTGGGGCCTGTAATAGGGTGGGATTTCAGTTCTGGAGGGAAATCATCCCGAGAAATCCATGGGGCAAACTGGAGCGGAATCGGGCAAAGATCCGCCTCCAGTGACACCCAGTCTTTCAGAGAACCGTGGCAATGCCAATCGATGACCCTGGTCAAGTGAGTAGCCTTATAGTATGACAGAAAGTCAGGCAGGCCCATCCCCCCTCGATCTTTAGGTTTCAGCATCAAAGAGTATTTAATTCTGGGTCTTTGCGAGTTCCATAGGAACTTCCTCCTCCACTTTTATATAATCGATCTCTCCAGAGAGGTATAACTTGAAATGAAAAGGAAGCACAGCATAGCAAAAAAAAAAACCCTTTAAAAAAGGTTTCTCATTTTATTAACCACTTCAATACCGGGCTTTTATACACACCTCCATACCGGGCCTATTCTGGCACTTCTCTCCTACATGTACAAATCATAATTTTTTTGCTAGAAAATTACACATGTTTTTTTAGCAGACACCATAGGGAATAAAACGACGGTCATTGCAATGTTTTTTTGGAAAAAAATTGTTTCATGAATTAAAAAAATAACAAAAACAGTAAAGTTAGCCTAACTTATTTGTAAAATATGAAAGATTATGTTACACCGAGTAAATAGATACCTAACATGTCATGCTTTAAAATTGTGCATACTCATGGAATGGCGCCAAACTTCGGTACTTAAAAATCTCCATAGGCAACCCTTTGGAGATCTAGTGGTAGAATTGTTGCTGGCACTCTAATGCATGCGGCGATACCTCACATATGTGGTTTAAATGGTGTTTTTATATGTCGGCGGGACTTGCATGTGCGTTCGCTTCTGCGCGCGAGCTACCAGGGACAGGGGCGTTTTAATTATTTTTATTTTTTTACATATTTTTACACTTTTTTTTCTATTTGATTTTTTTTATTATCACTTTTATTCATATTACAAGGAATGTAAACATCCCTTGTAATAGAAATGTGTGTGACAGGTTGTCTTTATGGAGAGATGCGGGGTCAATAAGACCCCGCATCTCTCCTCCAGGCTGGAAAGCATGAGATCGGTGGAAAAAAAATCACTGTTGCGTGACGTCATCACATCGCGTCCGGGTCCTCCGACGATCATCTCTATGCTTCCTGCCAGCGCCGGACAATTCTTTCTCCGTGCCCCCGATGACACGGGAGAGCCCGGAGAAGCACCGGATTCCCCCCTCCCGCCACCTATAAGAATGCCTATAAGAACGATCAAGCGGCGAAACCGCCTCTATGATCGTTCTTATGTAGCACAGAATCGCCGGCAGAAGAAAAGGATATCTAAATGATGCCTCTAGCTGTAGGCATCGTTCAGATATCCCCCCACAAAGCCCAGGACGTCATATGACGTCCACCCAGGATGGGAGATCCCCTCTGTGGACGTCATATGACAATGGGCCGGTAATGAAGTGGTTAAACCACATAGCACCCACATTTAAAAGTGTCTCCAGACTCTGTTAAAAACAAGCATAAGTTATATGTGTCTGTTTCGGATCTCATGATCCCACGAGCAGATATCCAATGTAGCGTGCAATTGATGCCTCCAACAGCTCACTCTACGTACATTTCGCCCATAGACATCCCCACACGGGCAGTCCCGTGAGAACGTCTAACTATAAAACCTATGTAGGGCGAGCTGTCGTAGGCATTGTGTTGAGAATTGGTGTAGAGAATGTATCACTTCCTAGAGGTGGATCACTATGTACCCCTACTCATTCACATGGGGAGGCTGGGATATGGGGGGCCCCCTTGTTAAAGGGGGCTTTCAGATTCTGATAAGCCCCCTGCCTGCAAACTCCCCACAACCACCGACCAGTGTTTTGGGGAAGAGGTCCTTATCCCCCATTAACATGGGGGCAAGGTGCATTTGGGGGAAGCCCCAAAGCACCCCCATGTTGAGGGCATGTGGAATCGTCTAGCTCATGAGGGGGGAGCACTCACTCATCTCCCCCCCATTTCCTACCTGCTCGTATAAGGGTCTGGTATGGATTTTAGTGGGGAACCCCACTGACAGCTGATGAGCCGTCGGCTGTTAAGGATATGGGTGGCCACCCACTCCTTAACTACGCACTATACATTGCTAAACGCCGCAAGAGACGCCGCAAGAGGACTGCACAAAAACAGAAAAACACATGCAAAATATTGTAATGTTGAGCATTTTTGTGTATTTTTTTTCAGCTCCTAGTGTGCATGGAGCCTAAATATCAACTTTAACCACTTGCCTACTGTGCACCTACACCCCCTTCCTGCCCAGACAAAATTTTAGCTTCCGGCACTGCGTCGCTTTAACTGACAATTGCGCAGTCGTGCGATGTGGATCCCAAACAAAATTGATGTCCTTTTTTTCCCCACAAATTGAGCTTTCTTTTGGTGGTATTTGATCGCCCGTGCGATTTTTATTATTCGCGCTATAAACAAAAAAAAGCATCAATTTTGAAAAAATACACAATATTTTTTGGTTTTTGCTATAATAAATATCCCATTTAAAAAAAAAAAAAACATTTTTTATCTCAGTTTAGGCCGATACATATTCTTCTACATATTTTTGGTAAAAAATAAATAAATCGTAATAACCGTATAGTGACTGGTTTGCGCAAAAGTTATATTGCCTACAAAATAGGGGACATAATTATGATTTTTTTTTTTACTAGGAATGGCGGCGATCTGCGATTTTTTCGGGACTGGGACATTATAGCGGACACATCGGACACTTTTGACACATTTTTGGGACCATTTACATTTATACAGTGAACAATGCTATAAATATGCATTGATTACTGTATAAATGTAATTGGCAGGGAAGGGGTTAACCACTAGTGGGCGGGGAAGGGGGTTAAATGCTTCTCCTACATTGTGTTCTAACTGTGGGGGGAGGGGACTGACTGTGGGAGGTGACCGATTGTGTCCCTATGTACAAGGGACACAGCATAGGTCTCCTCTCTCCCTGACAGGGACGTGGAGCTCTGTGTTTACACACAGAGCTCCACGTCCCAGCTCAATTGTCGGCAATCGTGTGTGCCCGGCGGCCATCGCGCCCGCCGGGCACACGCACGGTGTTCTAAGTGACGCGGTCGGGTGTGCGCGCGCGCGCCCCTAGCAGCTTAAAGTGACAGGACTACATATGACTTCCTGTCAGGACAATAGGGTATCCCGCCCGCCGTCATTTGATGGCGGGCGGGTATCAAGTGGTTAAAGCCACATTTCATAAAACATCAAATATTTCCCTTGCAGTGTGGCTGCATCCACACTGCAAGACTTAACTGATAGTAGGTCTAGGGGCATGGAAGAGTAAACCTGATTACCTGATAGACGGCTCCTCACAATGTCTTCACCCTCATGCTTCGGCAGTCTTATGCCGCGTACACACGGTCGTTTTTTGCGATGAAAAAAAAACGACGTTTTTTGTGAAGTAAAAAACGACGTTTTTGAAACGTCACTTTCAAAGACGATGTTGCATACACACCATCGTTTTTTCACAAAAAACGAGGTTACGTTCACCACACTTTTCCATTGAAGCTCGCTTCATAACTAGCTTCTGGGCATGCGCGGGTTGAAAAACGTCGTTTTAAACAACGTTTTTGCTACACACGGTGACTTTTTGTGAAACAAGAAACGACGTTTTGAAAAACGACACAAAAAATTCAAGCATGTTGGAATTATTTTTTGGTCGTTTTTTTTAAGACAAAAAACGACGTTTTGCCCACACACGATCAATTTAAATGACGTTTTAAAAAACTGCGGTTTTTTTTCATCGCAAAAAACGACCGTGTGTACGCGGCATAAGGTCCTGACATCATCAAGTCAAGGGCATTGAGGAACAGCTCACTGCCAGAGCATGGAGGAACACTGTCTGCTGGGGAAGTGCTTTTACTCTCCTTTTACTCTCCTCTAGACCTAAATGAGTAGTTAACCCATGCAGTTGGTCAGCCCATTTTCAGATTTGGTTTTTAACAATAAAAGTGGCTAGCATACTGATTCACACAATGTCTTTAATAGAGTCAATCCTAATGCCGCGTACACACGGTCGTTTTTTGCGATGAAAAAAAACGACGTTTTTTGTGATGTAAAAAACGACGTTTTTGAAACGTCACTTTCAAAGACGATGTTGCATACACACCATCGTTTTTTTCACACGTTCACCACACTTTTCCATTGAAGCTCGCTTCATAACTAGCTTCTGGGCATGCGCGGGTTGAAAAACGTCGTTTTAAACGACGTTTTTGCTACACACGGTGACTTTTTGTGAAACAAAAAACGACGTTTTGAAAAACGACACAAAAAATTCAAGCATGTTGGAATTTTTTTTTGGTCGTTTTTTTTAAGACAAAAAACGACGTTTTGCCCACACACGATCAATTTAAATGACGTTTTAAAAAACGTCGTTTTTTTCATCGCAAAAAATGATCGTGTGTACGCGGCATAAGAATGAGCGATTCTGTAGCTGTGTCATGCCGCCAAGCAAATGGATTGCTTTCTTATTTGCAACAAAACATTTGCATATTTTGCAGCTGTATGTTGGCCTTGTGAAGGTGTTGTTTTTCCACAAACAGAAAAAAATGCTGCCAATTGTTACAATAAAAAAAAAAATGGAAAGGATTTTTGACACCCTAGGCGAAGCCTAATTTTGCCGCCCCCCGCCATTCGCTCCGCCCCTCACTGAGATGCCTCTGGACCCGGCCAAAAGACAACTAGAGGATGGCATCGGCTCACTTCCTCATGCCAGCTGTGGTCCACAGGCTAGAGCAGTATATACAGAAAGGCCAACTGTGTAACTGCCAGTCTGTACGAGCGACAGATACACTGACAATGCTAGGTTCCTAGTAAAAACAATAATAAATGCACATTTTTTGACCTGCAAAAAGATCTGCATTTATTTTTTTAGAAAACTGGATTTGAACCTCCACACCTCAAATCACCCCAATACCTGTATTTTAAGGTATCAGTTTACCACAATTCTTCCATCTTCACACCTCAGATCACTCCATCACTGTATCATCCTGAACGCCTGTTCCCCTCTGCACCCCCACCTTTGTTCCCCTTAAACCCCCCCACACACATATCAGTTTCTATATGTAATCCCCTGCACATCTGTCCCCCCCCCCACAATCAGTTTCTCTCTGTAACCCCAACACACACTTATCTGTTCTCCCTCCATACTCCCCTGCACATCTGCCCACCCCCCCCCCCACACACACCAGTTCTCACTCTGTACCTCCCTGCACATATGTTTCCCCCTGCACATCTGCCCCCTTCCCCCCACACCAGTTCCCACTCTGTACCCCCTGCACATCTGCCCCCCTCCCCCCACACCAGTTCCCACTCAGCCATGACTAAGGACTGATTGTAAGTGCGAAACGCGTCGGCCATACTGTATTTTGTTGGTTGCAGTGACTGTGTGTACAGTTGAAAAATAAAAGACAACTTATTTTAAGTGATTTCGGAGTGCGGCTGTCCAGTTTTCGTCCTTCAATTTGCTCCCACTCTGTACCCCCTCCACATCTGCCCCCCTCCCCCCACACCAGTTCCCACTCTGACCCCCCCCCCAAGTTCACACTCTGTACGTCCCCCCCCACACCAGTACCCACTCTATCCCCCCCCCCACACACACACACACATCTGCCCCCCCCACCAGTTCCCACTCTGTCCCCCCACACATCTGCCCCCCACACCAGTTCCCACTCTGTCCCCCCACACACACACACACATCAGTTCCCACTCTGTCCCTTACACACACATCTGCCCCCCCCCCCACACCGTCCCCCCCCCCACACATATAGATCTGTCCCCCCCACACATATAGATCTGTTCCCCCCACGGACATATAAATCTGTCCCCCCCCCACACACATATAGATCTGTTCCACCCACACACATATAGATCTGCCCCCCCCCACACACATAGATCTGTCCCACCACACACACATATAGATCTGTCCCCCCCAAACATATAGATCTGTTCCCCCCCACACACATATAGATCTGCCCCCCCCCACACATATAGATCTGTCCTCCCCACACACATATAGATCTGTCCCCCCACACACATATAGATCTGTCCCCCCCACACACATATAGATCTGTTCCCCCCCACACACATATAGATCTGCCCCCCCACACATATAGATCTGCCCCCCACACACACACATAGATCTGTCCCCCCACGCACATATAGATCTGTCTCCCCCACATATATAGATCTGTCCCCCCCACACACATATAGATCTGTCCCCCCCACACACATATAGATCTTCCCCCCACACACACATATAGATCTTTCCCCCCCACACACATATAGATCTGTTCCCCCCCACACACATATAGAACTGTCCCCCCCACACATATAGATGTGTTCCCCCCACACACATATAGATCTGCCCCCCCACACATATAGATCTGCCCCCTCACACACACATATAGATCTGCCACCCCCCCACACATATAGATCTGTCCCCCCCAAACACATAGATCTGTCCCCCCCACACATATAGATCTGTTCCCCCCACACATATAGATCTGCCCCCCCCCACACACAGAAACTAGTTCCCCCCTCTGTACACAGTGCAATGCACTATAAACGTGATAGCAGAGTACTTTTTTTTTTTTTTTTTCACATCAGACTTAACCGGAAGGTTAGAGGCCTAAGAAGAGTTCATTTTTGTTCCGCCCTTCATATTTCCTCATCGGTTTCGCATTACTGAATTTTTCGGTTTATTTAATTTATCTCCCTTTTACCCCTTTTTTTTCCCCCCCTTCTTAAACCTTGAGAAGAGGTATAGATACAGAGACAAGCTCTAACATTATATCACTCGACATACATTATAAATAAAAAAACGACGAATAAGAGGAAATAGAGAAACAGCTCCCGTTATTCCCCTCTGTCCCTAATTTCCTTTTTGATATCTTCCCACAGCCTCTTTTCCTTTTTTTTCCTCCTATTTTTACCCCCCCCCCTTCCCTGCGTCTTAGGCGTTTACCTTATCGGATCGGGTCTCCTATGTCCTTCCTTTTTATTTTATTTCTTGTGACAGGGACAGGTGCAGCACTGAGTGTCATGCCTGTGTGTGCTTCTACGATGTTACCTGAGCCAGCAGTGGTGAAGCTTTACTGAAGTTGAGCGGCGCTGCTGCCCATCTGCCTACTCTGAGTCTTCTCACATGGGGGGGGGGGGGTCGGACATCACGGCGGCGGCGGCGGCAAGCTTCCGTCACCATCTCACCCTCCCTGGCCGGTTCCACCATCTTTCATCATGCAGCACTCGGCTGCTCTTCCTTGTCATCCCGGCTCTCTCTGTCTATCCCCTCATCCTCTCACTGCCACTGCTATGACACAGGCACTGCAGGCTGGGATAGAGTGGCGAAGGTCTGTCTCCACAGGCGCAACCGCCCACTATCCTGGCGGCTGGCGCCAAAAGGCATGTTTTAAAAAAATGACGGTCCTGGAGTAATTTTAATAATCTGAATCCCCAGCGAGTGGCTGGGGATCCGGATTTTGCCGCTCCCCCTACCCTGGCGCTCTAGGCAGCCACCTGACTTGCCTCTGCCTAGCGCCGGCCCTGGTTTCAACAAAAGTGCAGCACATGGGCACACGATCGGAAATTCCGACAGAATTTTGACTCAAACTTGTGTTACACACACACACGGTCACACAAAATTCCGACCGTCAAGAACAAGAAAAGTTCAACGATTCTGAGCATGCGTCAAATTGATTCCGAGCATGCATGTTTTTTTTTGCGTGTAGGAATTGCATACAGACGATTGGAATTTCCAACAAAAACTTTTCCCTTCTGAAAATTTGAGAACCAGCTCTCAAATTTTTGCTGTTGGTAAATTCCAACAGAAAAAGTCCGATGGGACCTACACACGGTCGGAATTTCAGACCAAAGGATCACATCGAACTTTTCTTGTCGGAAATTCCGACCGTGTGTATGTGGCATAAGTGATTAGCACTACTGCCTAGCAGCACTAGGGTTGCCAGGTTGAATCCCAACCATGACACTACCTGGCTGCCTGGAGTTCTCCCTGTGCATGCATGGGTTTTCTCCAGGTACTCCAGTTTCCTCCCACACTCCAAAACATGCTAGTAGGTTAATTGGATGCTTTATCATTGGCCCTAGTATGTCTATGTATAAATGTGAGTAAGGGACCCTATTTTGTAAGCTCCTTGAGTGTAGGGACTGATGTGGATGTCCAATATATAAGTGAAGCTCCGTATAAACGCTATGTAAGTACCTGAAATAAATAAATGACCCCAGCGCTGGCAGAGAAGAGGCGCTGAGCGAGCCGCCTAGCCGCCGAGCAGCGGAGCCTTTTTTTTTTAAAAGCCGAGCCGCCGTCGCCGAAGCAATCTGCGAGCCGAGCAAGCTACTGTGCCCATTAAAAACACAGCCACTGTGCCCATCAAAACACAGCTACTGTGCCGTGCCCATCAAAACACAGCGACTGTGCTGTGCCAATCAAAACGCACATGCACTCCCCAGACCCAGTAGTGCCAGATCACGTACTACCTAGATCTCTCTCTCCCCCCTCTCGTTCCGATTCTCCATGTTGTATGTTGCTTAGTCCTAAACAAAGTGTTCATTCTCTCAACAGTTACTGATTTAACAAAGTTCTTCTGTAAGGTAGGCTCAGACAAAGTGATTTCATTCTTTGTGCAAATGTTATTGAAAATAAAAATGATTTAAAAAAGGATCCTCTAGCCCTAGGTGTATGTGTGAGGCTGTCAGTATGTGTTACAATAATTAGGAGAATTGTGTTGGTTAATGGACTGTGGAATAGGAGTGCAGTGCATAAAGCGACTAGGCCCGGGTTCTGACCATAATAACGCTTTTCCACGTTGTGCTATATGAATCTTTGCATGTGTTTTCTTTCCCCACCTATTTTTCCTAGGTTTTTCATAATTTTAGTCACACTCCACTTTTTATCAAGCTGACTTTATTGTCAAAGCAAAGTGGTGGGGCTGAAGTTGGGGGGTGAAGTTGTTGCCATAGAAACATTTGTAAAGGGGAGGAGTTAGTAAGATAACCACGCCCACGTGGGGGCGCCAGAAATATTTCTGCATCCAGGTGCCTGTGACCCTAGGATCGGCCCTGATGACAGCCACATCACTTCTCAAACATGCTCAGCTTACATGGTAACAGGTGCAGTGGCGTTTCTAGGGTATGGCAGCCATGGCAAGTGCCTGAGGGTACCAGGGTCTGAGGGTCACTTCTTCCCTCCTCCCAAGCATAGGCAGGATCTCCTTTTCAGCAGCTTTGCTAATAGACAATAGCAGCGCTATCCCTGCTGCGTTCAGCCACAGCCCTCCCCTGTTCTCCCAGGCTCTCCCATTCCATCTGGTCAGTTTGGCAGTGCACAAAGAAGAAGGAGGAACATCAGTTTCTCCCTCTCCTCTGTGAAAACTGAGAACTTAAGTGATGAAGATTTCATCACTTCCAGTATTGGTTTTGCATTTACCTTGGAGGGCAGAGGAGGGATCAGGGGTCTAATAAACCCCAGATTTCTCCAAAAAAATTATATGTCACTACCCAAGGAATCACAAGGGATGATAAATATCACTAGTTTTGTTAGCTGTTTTTTTGTTTTGTTAAGGCTATCTGAAAGATGGGTTTCAAATGTTTTGACAGGGGCGCAGTTTTAGTGCTTGCCATAGGCGCTATTTTCACTGGATACGCCTCTGAACAGGTGTGTTTTTATGTTTGAAATAAGACATTTCCATACAGTATATACGGGATTGCAGCTTATGCCCTTGCTGTTATTTGGTATGTATACAGTAAGAGCCTTTCCAGCTCATCTTCAGACAAATATAACCTCTGGGGCTTCAA
Source organism: Rana kukunoris (assembly GCA_029574335.1). Lineage (NCBI taxonomy): Eukaryota > Metazoa > Chordata > Amphibia > Anura > Ranidae > Rana > Rana kukunoris. The sequence goes on from CM056052.1 coordinate 219,544,974, forward strand.
GAAAACAATATCATAGCAAATACAACAAAGAAAGTACTGATCTGAAGCTGTCTTTGATTTTGTGGCTCTAGTGCTCCAGACAAGAATCCATGAATTCCAAAATATAAAAAAAAGAGAGCAAAAATGTTATCATTGATATTATCAGTATGCAATTCGCACAATTTTGTTCCTACATGAGATAAAAATCTTCTTGAAGCTTGATTTGGTGGTATGTTGTTTTCAGTTAGTTTCATGTTTTTTCCATTTACTTCTATTAATGTCCCAAATGTTTGTTTAATCTATTCAGAGAATCTGTTGTATGCAACAGATGACCACCAAGAGCTGTTAGTAGAAGATGATATAAGAATGAATGGCTTGCATGTACATAACAATGATAAACCAAAACCTTTGTTTATAGATTAGTACTAGTCTCAGCCACAGTCTGTTCTAGTATATCCTATTGTTGTTTCATTGCAATGGAAGTTTTAGAAGGCTTGGAGTTAAATATTTCGACATGTTTGTAGAAAAGCTTTTTGCCTGCTGAATCCCTGATATGCCACATTTTACTACAGGAGTAAAAAGAACCATAGGGTTTCTCTGCATACACTCTGTTACTATGCAAACTAAGAACAGTTAAGAAGAAGCTGTGTCACCACAGTGGCAGATGGGTTCTTGTTCTTGCTTACAGACAGTTGAGCATCATTTGACTATAACAGTTGGCAGTAAGTGCACTGGTTGCAAGTGAGATCACACCACACATACAGTGAATCACTTTGTGATTTTTACCTACAGGTAAGCCCATTATAAGGCTTACCTGTAGGTAAAATTAATATCTCCTAAACGTGCTACGTTTAGGAGATATTACCCTGGGTGCAGCCGGTGACGTCACCGGCGCATGCGCTCCGGAGATTCATGCTGGAGCTGACGACTCCCACTTACTTGTGTGGGAGTAACGTCCTTGTGGCTCCGTCCACTCATACAGCTAAAGTCTGTGAACCTGGAGGAAAGGCCAGGGGTAGATGGAAGCCCTGTCAGTGGTGACAGCATGTCGCTGGAGGGCTTCATTCTAAGGTGAGTATTTCATAATGTGATAGTACAGCCATCAGTAGATCCGGGGCTACTGTCCCCATCAACATAGCCCTTGTCCCCATCAACATGGGGACATCCTCCCCATGTTGAGGGCATGTGGCCTGGTACGGTTCAGGAGGGGGGTTTTCTCTCGTCCCCCCTTCTTTTCCTGCGGCCTGCCAAAGGGCCTGGCAATGGACTGTGGAGGGAAACAATGAATTTTTTTTTCAATTACTTTTATCTGTATTAGCCGCGAGCAGTTTTAAATGACTTGTTTTCCTTTAGAAATGTCATTTTGTGCAGGGACTTATTTAACCACAGTAAACATGCTCTACTTTACAGGTATACTACAGAGACCCCCCAGGTATGAAAAAGGAATATTTCACTTTTATTGTTTCACTTTAACCACTTAAGGACTGCCTCCTGCACATACAGTATACGTCGGGAGAATGGCACGGCTGAGCGACCGGGTCCGAAGCTCCATGACCGCGGGACCCGCGGACCCGATCGACGCTGGAGTCCCGCGATCGGTCCCCGGAGCTAAAGAACGGGGAGAGCTGTGTGTAAACACAGCTTCCCCGTTCTTCACTGTGGCACCGTGATTGATCGTGTGTTCCCTTTTATAGGTAAACACAATTGTAACGGAATGGCCCGTGACAGACTGAGATATTCCTATGTCTAGGGTCACCTTATGTCCACTAGGGCCATAGGGTGACAAAGAATCATAATTCATATATTACAGAAGACATTAATAAGGGACATTAATAATAATTCATGTTTGCAGGATGTCTTCAAATACCAAAAGCGGTTAGCTATTCAATCTGGGCACACATGATTTGGAAAGGTGTTAATTCAGGTCTACAAGACCAGAGTGAGTCATACCTTTGTATAATATGCTATTGAAATATCTTAAGGTGTTGGCTATTCACTGTAAAGACATTCCGTTGAAGGTGTTGATTGCACCCACTCTCACAAGACTCTGCCATTGTGTGATAAAGCTGTCTAGAGAACTTATTCAACTAGATGTCTGTGTTACTATTCAAAGTTAATTGAACCCTATTGAAGATACGGTCCCGACAAGTCTACATGGTTAGCTTACCTGAATGCCTTTTAGAGTGTGATTGAAGCCCCCCATGGTGTGAAGGGGGGTGGAGACTACATTGTCCTGTGACTAACTGCATTATGCTTGAGACTGTATAAGAAGCTGAGAAAATACTAATAAATTGTCATATCTTTGGAAGCAAGAACGGAGCTCTGTCTCGTCTTATTCTGGGAAAGGATATGGATCGTGTATGCAATATTGTCGGAGTGTGTCAGATAAGCTTGTCGTGGATGGATGGAAGGTCGTAAGCGGTGGTGACTGTTACAACAATCAATGACGTCACACCTACAGCCACACCCCCCTACAGTTAGAAACACAAATGAGGTCACACTTAACCTATTCAGCGCCCCCTTGTGATTAACTCCCAAACTGCAATTGTCATTTTCACAGTAAACAATGCATTTTTAATGCATTTTTTGCTGTGAAAATGACAATGGTCCCAAAAATGTGTCAAAATTGTCCAAAAAGTAAAAAATATTGCATTTTTTTTCAAAATTGTCGCTCTATTTTTGTTTATAGTGCAAAAAATAAAAACCGCAGAGGTGATCAAATACCACCGAAAGAAAGCTCTATTTGTGGGAAAAAAAGGACGCAAATTTTGTTTAGGAGCCACGTCGCACGACCGCGCAATTGATATTTAAAGCGACGCAGTGCCGAATCGCAAAAACTGGGCAGGTCCTAGCTGGCTAAAGGTCCGGGCCTTAAGTGGTTAAAGGGGTTGTAAAGGTATTATTTGTTTTCCTACATAGCTTCCTTTACCTTAGTGCAGTCCTCCTTCACTTACCTCATCCTTCGATTTGCTTTTAAATGTCCTTTTCCTGACGGCTCCATGTCAGACCAGCTGGGTGAGGCCCACCCCCTACGTAATCAGGACTTAACTATACAGTTTTTGCTCACCGCAGCCTCAGCGTTCCTTTTCCTTCCTCCTAGGTCAGGACTAACCATGTCTCCCCCTCCTAGCTGGTATAAACTACCCATACATTTTTTTACATCTTGTTTTGTATTTTTTATACTATTTTGTGCCTGTACCGTTTATTCAGTACACCCCACTGCTGAGCGGGAGTGCCAATAAATTACATTTTTACTTCACCTACTACGCTATGCAAGGTTTTTTTCTCTGCTTGGAGAACCTAGGACGAGTGGAAGAAGCCTGATACCCAAACCAGAAGCCTTATCTAGTGGAACCCGGGAACAGGAGAGCCGGTTGAAGGTGCAAGCCCTGGTTGATATACACACACTTTGCCCCTGCAGGGGCGAGTGTCTCTGGTGAGTGGGGACACAGGAGGGGGAGCGCCGGACCCACTGCGGATACACTAATGTTGTGACCTCCTACTTAAGTCAGAATCAACTTGAAACCTTCTTCCTACAGCTTATTGATTGGACCTGGTTATGGACTATTAATGTCATATTGGCTCACTTAGTTCACCTTGTCACTATATATTTTTGGACTTTAACCATTCATGGTGGTGTATGTTTACAAATTTATAGCTACTGTTTTGTATCTAGTTATTCACTTTGTTTTGTTTTTTGCAAGTTTTCTTACTCTTACACAGCACTTGTGTTTTTTATGGTAATCACACCCCTAATTAGGTTGTTACCTACTACACCTATTACTACACTTATTGCACAGAGTGTTGCTCTATGATCTACATTAGAGCCTTACACACTAAGTATATACTAGTTTTCTCATTTATATTCAGGTACTAGTATATTACTTTTCTTACAGACAGCGCCACTACCCCATCCACCTACCTTATAAACTACTGGTGGTCTGTCCGGATGTGCCTGCTGCCGGATGCAGTCCCTGCGTTGTAAGTAGGGTTGCCACCTCATCCCTTTAAAACAGAACACATATGCAGATGGCGTGCATGTAAGGACGTGACGCGCCGCGAGGTGGGTGGGGCGGCGAGACGCATGTGAGAGGCGGCTGAGCTGGAGGAGCTGGGACGGGACGTTGCATCCCCGGGAAACGGGTCTGACATTCAGAGACGCCGCGGAGGACCCATCGCAGCTTCTTCGGAGAACCACCGCAAACGGACCGGGAACCACCCGGCACGACCGCGGCATGAGCTAAGGTTGACGCGCTGCGCGCTCCCATAACAGGACAGGTCACCACCAGCCCCCTTCCCCCATCAAGTGTGACTTCCCCGGGAAATCCTCCAGTGGGTAGTCAACACGGAAAGCACTAAATCCCTGGAAACAGCTGACCCCCCTCTGCGACAAGCAGGTAGTATGAGCAACGGATCCTGAAGGTAAACTAAAATGTCTAACTTTCAAAAGCCTCAATTGTCTTCTGGAAAAATCAGACTTTTTTTTTTCTTGTCATGAAATGGAATAAGGTGAATGAAGTATACAGGAAGAGAGGAGACATAGAGAGTGAAGTATGACATTTTAAATGTAATTTAAGGTCTGGTATTCACAATGGAAAAATCAGGTCTACTGCAATGAATGAGGGATTAAGGAGGATTGTATGATGGTCACAAAATTGCTAAGCTGAGTTCCTCCACATGATGGTATAAACACTGAACGCATGAATGCAATATAGTAAAAATATTAATGAAAATTTCCCTCCACAACGGTGGACTGCATTGAAACCGCGGAGGTCAGGAACAGGCGATCTCCACCTGAGATTAGCAGACTGTAAATGACCCTGAAGGCAAACTTTCAATGAACTCGTTCAATCTGAAACCTGAGTTAGAATGGGTGCTGTATTTTCCGGCTGAATGAGATGTAATAGAATAAATGTTAAGGGGTCTCAGAGAGAAAATATATAGTTATATAGTACCTGCGGGCTCCGTCTGGACATAAGCCCTAAAACATTAGGACAAAACAACACCTGGCCTCGATATACTAAATAAATTGCCAGAAGGTGTTGTGGTTAGATTTCATTCGTTGGAAGAGAAAGACCAAATATGGAAGAAACTGAGGGGACTCCCCCCCCCTCATATACGAAGGGTCTCCCCTTCAAATTTACGCAGACCTGGCCCCTGAGATGTTGGCTAGAAGACGACTATTAAAACCTCTCCTAGAACAACTAGTGACTAAGAAAATTAAATATAACTGGAGATTCCCAGCGTGCTTGGTGGGCTACAAAGAAGGGAAATCAGCACTATTACGATTCCCTGAAGATTTGAACGAATTCTGCAAAAGATTAGACCTACAGATACCAGACCTACCTGGATGGAGTGAATAGGGGGAGACGGCAGATGGGAAATTAAATTTCTCCATGGTTGTACACTTCCTTTTTTTCCCCTTTGGTGGGGGAGGGGGGTGGGCTATAACAACATGGTGGTCCCATTACCCCAGAGAAACTCAGTGCCCGTCACCTTTTTTTTGTTCTCCCCTTCTAAGTCAGAAGGGGATCGTGAAAATATGCCCCACCCCAGAGGGAAACTAGACCAAGGGTTAAAATTGGTTTAGAGGCCTATCTCTGGCCAGGGGGGGAAGGATTAGGGAGGGGGAGGGGGAAGAGGGAGGGGGAGAGGGAGGGGGGGAAGGGGGGGAGTTTAAAATTAAACTCAATGGACTTCCCTATATGGTACTATGGGGACACTGTCTCAAAACGCGCGAGGGGAGTAGCTATTGGGTTCGCCAAAGGAGTGAGATTCCGGTTAATCGATAGACTGACAGACCCCGAGGGGAGATACCTTATATTAAAAGGGAAATTAGAAGAGACAGAATGCACCTTAGTAAATATCTACTCACCTAATAACCAACAGATAAAATTCTTAATCGACATTTTAGGAAAGATAAGGGACTTTAAAAAAGGTAGGGTTATACTGGGAGGTGATTTCAACTTTTGCATGGACCCAAAGGTGGACAAGACTACCCAGGTAACAGGGACTAACATAAAACAATTAGGAAAATTAAAAAACAATCTGCATGGTAGCCAATTAGTAGACGCCTGGCGCGTGCTAAACCCGGCGACTCGAGATTATACCTTTTACTCCCCTGTACACGGGTGCTATTCCCGGATCGACCATATTCTTGTGGACCACTACCTATTAGAGGAGGTGGTGAATGCAACAATAGAGCCCATGACTATATCAGACCATGCCCCAATTATTGTGTCCTTTAATATTACAGGTAACCCTAGGCCTCCCCAAATTTGGAGGCTTAATGAGGAACTATTAAAAGATGCAAATAGCCTAACCAGGGTTCAAAAGGAGTTAGAAGAATACTTCAAAATAAATGATACAAGTGACATATCTAAAGCTACATTATGGGATGCCCACAAGGCCTTAATTCGAGGCACTATAATATCAGAAGGAGCAAGAAAGCAAAAAGAGAACCGGCTCCAAAAGGAGAAAATAATTGAGGAGTTAGTTAAGCTAGAGCAAAAACACAAAAGAGGGGCTCAGCAGCAAGAGCTATATCAAGAATTGGTTAATAAACGTAACCAACTTAAAAATCTTTTATTTCAGGAAACTAAAAGAGATTTACAGATAATTGCAAAAGAAAGATAAATGGGAGGCAATAAATCCAGTAAACACCTGGCAAAGTTGGTTCAGAAAAAGAAAGGAAGAAACTATATAGGAAAAATCAAAAACGAACAAGGGGAGGAGGTGTATAAAACAAAAGATATAGCCGAAACTTTCCGTGTTTATTACGAAAATTTATATGCAGTTAAGCAGAAAAATTGGGAAAAAGGGGAGAAAAGAACCAAAACCTCAGATTTTCTGCAGGGGGCGGGACTACCATCAGTAAAACCTATAGATGCATTAACGATGGACAGGCCGATCACGGAAAACGAAGTACAATTAGCTTTATCAGGTACAGCATCAGGGAAAAGTCCAGGACCTGATGGTTTTACCGTACTTTATTATAAAAAATGCAAGGACATTCTCATACCTCGACTAAGTCAATATTTTAATGGTCTCGGAAAGGATTACACCCTGAGTAGAGAAGCTGCCGAGGCAACAATAACAGTTATTCCTAAGGAAGGCAAGGACACCAGGATGTGTTCGAGCTACCGGCCAATATCTCTGTTAAATACAGATGTAAAACTGTTTGCAAAGATATTGGCCGAGAGAATAAAGCGCGAGATGGCGGGGTTAATACACCCCGACCAGACAGGTTTTATTCAGGGCCGAGAGGAAAGAGACAACGGGGTAAGGACCCTCCTCCTGATTCAGGAAATGAGGAGAAGCGGAGTCCCCAGTCTACTCCTGTCGATCGACGCCGAGAAAGCGTTCGATAGGGTAGACTGGGGATTCATGTTACAAACCTTGGAAACTATGGGATTTGGAAGCAGTATGATGGGGTGGATTGGAACCCTATATAAAGCCCCAACGGCTAGGATTAAAATAAATGGAGGCCTCTCCCAATACTTCTCAATGGAAAATGGTACGAGACAAGGGTGCCCCCTTTCACCATTACTATTCGTGCTGTCCCTTGAACCTTTCCTAGCTAGAATACGAAAATGCTCTGAAGTAAATAGAATTAAGGTGGGAAAAGAAGAGCATAAGTTGGCGGCATTTGCAGACGACGTGCTCTTTTACTTGACCAATCCTAAAACTTCTATCCCAGAACTATTAAACGTCTGTCGTCAATATGGGGAAATCTCAAACTTTAAATTAAACATTAATAAAACGGAAATATTAAACGCCAGCACACCTAGGAAAGAAATGCTAAACCTCAGATTAGAACACAAATTCCCATGGGTAAAAAAGCTCAAATATCTTGGCATCTATTTGGCGAGTACGGAAAGAAGAATCTATGAAATCAACTACGTCCCCCTGATAGAAGAAATTAAAAACGAAATAACTAGAATAAAAAATAGACAAATTTCGTGGTTTGGACAAATACATTTTTGTAAAATGATATTGATACCCAAGATTTTATATAAGTTTCAGATGGTCCCGATTAAACTCCCAAAACAACTGATCCGTATTCTCCAAAAATTGATTATGAATTATATCTGGGGAAACAAGAATCACAGGATATCCTTTCAGACCCTCAGACAGACTAAAAATAAGGGGGGACTGGCTATCCCGGACCTTAAAAAATACTACGATGCAACAATCTTGTCGAGAGCAGTGGAGTGGGCCAGAGTAAACACAGAAAAAAGATGGGTTAGTTTGGAGAATATTCTTGCAAACGTGGAATTAGAAAAAATAATATGTAATCCTCCACAATTTAGAGCACTAGGCACAGCAACACATACAATCACAAAAAATGCACTTAGAGTATGGGATGGTACACAAAAAAAAATAGATAAAAATTTCAACTCCCCCCTCATCTTTCTAAAAGATAACGATTACTTCCCCCCGGGGAAAATAGAGGTAGGGGGTAACTGGATCAAAAATGATAAGGCACAAGTAAGGGATATTACACACCAAGGACACATATTAGCTTATAGGCAAATAGAGCAAAAAGAAAATTTCATGACACTTAATGAATGGAGGTACCAACAGTTAAACCACTTTATTCAGAAACTTCCCCAACCTTTAAGAATGGAGGAACAACTTTCTGACATAGAAAAACTATGCTCTTCGGAAAGCAGGAAGGGAACTATATCTAAGATATATAAGATCCTAATACAGCGGGAGGAATTAGAGGTACATCCCTTCATTAAAAAATGGGAGAAGGAATTAGGAACACGGTGTGATAGGACCACAATGGATAAAATTCTAAAACTGACCCATACATCGGCCCCCGACAGTCGATCCGCTGAAACGAACTTTAAATGCTTATCAGGATGGTACATTACACCAGAAAAACTTTAAGACCGGCCAGTCAGCAGACTGCTGGAGGGGCTGTAAATCACCCGGTACTATGGCCCACCTTTGGTGGGAATGTCCAAAGGTTAAAACTTATTGGGAAAAGATCTTGAAAATAATAGAAGAGATCACAAAGGAAAAAATAAAAATAGAGCCTTGGACGGTCCTTTTCCACGGAGGGGGAGAAGCGATTAAGAAATATGGCGAAAAGAGGAATAAATATATAAATAAAGGTAGTTATAAAATGTACAAAGTGCAAAAATTTTACAACATATATATATAACAAATTTAATCGAAGGAAAAAAAAAAAAAGAGGAAATTTCCACAAATGATGCAAATCTGAAACAGAGACGAAAACTAAGCACCTCTACCATGAGCTGGTCTCTTGTGTGCAGTAAAAGCTGAAAGTGGAAAAAAAAAAAAAACAGAACACATATGAATTACACAGGTTCTGTGGCTGATTATGGTGGTAATTAACCACTTAAGGACCCCCACACGCACATATACGGCCACAACATGGCTCGTACAGGCACAAGGGCGTAAATTTACGTCCCCGCCTTCGTGCGGTTTGGGGGTCCCATCGGGACCCCCTCCGCGGCGTGCGGGGGGTCCCCCTGGCTCCGGGAGCGATCCGGGACGAGCGGGCGGATGTCAGTGTTTACCCGCCCTCCCGCGATCGCTCCCAGCCAATGCGCGCGCTCCCCCTTTGTGTCACTTCCTCCTCCTGTGTAAACACAGGAAGGGGGAAGTGATGTAATCTCCCATCGCAGCGGTATTTCCAACCGCTGCGATGGGAGAAACACCTCACAGTAAGTGTGCACCAACACTACACTGACATACACACACATAGGCATACTTAACCCCTTGCGATCTAACCCCCCACCCCCCCTGTCACAGTGTCACTGAATGCAGTGATCTAATCACTGCATTTAGTGTCAGTGTGACAGGCAGTGTAAAATCAGTTAGTGTTAGGTTCAGGATAGCCCCCCACCCCCCCTAATAAAGTTTTAACCCCCTGATCACCGCCCTAGTTAACCCTTTCACTCCCTATTGCCAGCGTCACTAAGCGATCATTTTCTGATCGCTGTATTAGTGTCGCTGTTCCCGCTAGGTAGCTATTTTTTTTTATCGCGATTTTTTTTTTTACTAAAGACATGTGGCTAAATACATTTTGGCCTAAATGTTTGACTAAAATTTAGTTTATTTGATTTTTTTTAACAAAAAGTAAAAAATAGTGTTTTTTTTTCAAAAATGTCGCTCTATTTTTGTATATAGCGCAAAAAATAAAAATCGCAGAGGTGATCAAATACCACCAAAAGAAAGCTCTATTTGTGGGAAGAAAAGGACGCAAATTTTGTTTGGGAGCCTTGGGTCATTTACCAGCATATTGGTCCGGGTCTTAAGTGGTTAAACTCACTCGGTGCCTAATCTGCATTAGCCTGAGCCTCAGAACCTGTGTAATTCATATGTGTTCTGTTTTAAAGGGATGAGGTGGCAACCCTAGTTGTAAGGTACCAATGGTAACTTGGTCAGGGAACCCTGCTGATGATCCTCGGGTGGATTCATGCGGCCTTAAACAGGCAGTTTGGGGGAGCTGGTGGTGTGCTGTGTCTCTCCTCTTAGAGCAATTTATGGAGCCTGTTAAGGGCCAGCCACGCTCACTCTCTGCCTTTTATAAGGCAGCCTACTCTCAGCATGTGCATAGCTGCCCAGCCAATTAGGGGAGGAGGGGGTGGAGCAAGCTTTCAGGGAGCCAATTTTTAAAGTGCTGCTGCTCAGTTTAACTTTGTTCCTGCAGTGGACAGCGCTCTGTGTACTAGGCTGCCTGTGCTGTACACACCCTCTCCTCAGGTATGGCTTGCGAAGGGCAGGTTTTCACTTGCGTGAATATATATGCAGGACATAACATGTCTTATAGAAGGTAGGGGAGACACCGATGATTATATGCATCTCTACAATATTCTATCTAGCAGACTAATTTTGTTCCTCACGCCTGTCTGTGCTGCTCCAGCTCCTCAGGTCATGGTCATGGCTCTTTTCGACGATCAGAGGATGGAAACTTGGAAAGATATAGGAGACGTTCGTCCTCACAGGAAGATTGTCACTCCCATAGTAGAAGAGAAGTTTCACGCTCTCGCTCTCCTTCAAGGCACAGGAAGACGGCTTGTGCGGACTGCTTTATTGAGGCGACAAAATGACACAAATCTGATAAAACGGAACTAGTATCATTGATGAAAAAGGCGTTCGAGGATACACTGCAGTCGTTTGCAACGCAGATGCAAGTGTCAACTGCCCCAGTTCCTTCTACCTCTCGCTCCCTGTCACCTCAAGAACGTCCAACTGTCCAGGATAACCCAGAAACACGAGCTCAAGCACAAGCCTCGGATGCTTCCTTTGCAGAAGAAGAGGATGACCATTATGATGGGTTTGATTTTGAATTGGTTCCATCTTTTGTGAAAGAAATCAGGCAGACCTTGCTGTGGCAAGATGTGGCAGAAGAACCGCAGAAGAAGCAAAGAAAGTTATTCGCTAACATGAAACGAGCGACAGTGAACTTTCCCTTTGTGGATGAAATCCAAGATATAATCTCTGACGAGCAGGGGTCAAGTCCTGGGGAAAAAAGTGTGGGAACTCCCACCAAAAAAAATAAAAATCATACACTTATATGCATAATTACTAAACCGTATGTTTTTTTTTCGATCCACTGTACCTTAGTAATCCTTTATGTTACTGTTCGCTTCCTGTATATGGATTCATCGGGTAGTGTGCTGGTATTCCATCACTTCCTCGATGCCGCAATGTCTCCTGGGAGCTTTTGTCATTGTTCCCAGGAGCAAGCAAGTTCTTTATAAATCCCGCTATAACTAGCGGCAGACCTCCGCAATGTCTCCTGGGAACAATGACAAAAGCTCCCAGGAGACATTGCGGCATCAAGGAAGTTACGAAATACCTGCACACTACAAAATGAATCCATATACAGGAAGCTGCCAGTAACATAAAGGATTACTAAGGTTCGCCTGCCCCTGACAGTGACTCGAGCTGAGCATCGCAGCTTAGTGAAGGATTGGCTCGGACGGCTCGGCTGCTCTCAGCTGCTCTAGTCCTGCAAAGAGAACTGCGTTCCTGCTGTGAAAAAAAGTGCAGGAACTTCGTTCCCATGCGTTCCTGCAGGACTTGAGCCCTGCTGATGAGTGGAAAAGCTTAGACAAGAAAGTATTTTTCAAAAATCCTTTAGCCAAAATGTATTCTTTTTCAGACAGAGAAAATGAAGGTTCAGGAGGAGCCCCCTGTAGTGGACGTGGCTCTCTGTAATGGCTCTGGTGAATGGGAGTGAACCACAACTGTGGTTAGCAAGGATTTCAATGCACTTCTCTATGTGATAATTCAGTATTGGACCCCAGGCGTCACTCCACACAAACAGGAGTTTGGGGGTTCTCTACATCATCTCTCTCTCACATAAAGGAAGGCGTTTAACTACTAGGGGAGGACGTATTACAACACGCGACCAAACCCTAGCGATAAGTATACAATAGATGTAAAGATTTCAATGCACAACTGTATGCAAGTGATTATCAGTACTGGACGCCAGGCGTCACTCCAATCAGACAACAGGAGTTTGGGGGTTCTCTACATCATATCACTTAAACATAGAGCCGTGCATTAGGTCACTAAGGCAGTAGGTATGAAATACCTCAAGCCTAAGCATAGAAAAGTTAGGGCGGACATGTTCCGTAACTTAGGGCATAGGGCCATAAACTAGTTACAACTTATGTCAAGCACGTAGTAAATAAGAATAGTGATAGCAACTAGTAATTGCATAAGAGAGGCATATATAGCTCAGCTTATTTTAGAGTATATGTTCCTTTAAGATCTTGCCCAGCAAACAACCAAAACACAACAGTCATTCCCAAGTAGTAGATGATAGTTATTACCCAGTTTTAAGTATAGGACTTGTATAACAGCAATATGTGTAGCAAATCTTCTTAAGGCACTACAAGTAACACAATGTCTACTTATTTGTTTGCAGGGCTTTAGGACATGGGAATCTGTAGTGTAGGGTGTCAACAGCAATGGGTTTCTTCTATGGAGGCTCTCCTGGTGGGGGGTAGCTTGGGGTGTCCGCAGCAACTCAAGACGAGGTTAGCAGCGCAGCTCCAGGAGTGGGCTTGCCTTCAGTTTAGGGATGGATGGTACCCAGTCAAGGAATAGATGGTACCTGTCGTTTAAAAGTAGCCAAGCCGGCTATGGCCGACAATAATAGAATGGTGTGCAGTCTGCACACCCCTCTGTTTATAGGGTAGCGGCAGGTGAAGTGCATGAGCACTGATTCGAGAAAAACGCGTGATTCACGGCGCACTTCCGCGTGTCAGGCTGGAACGCATGCGGCATCGGGCGATGACATCATCGTGCGGGCGCCGTATGCATTCCAGCGTGGAACGCACTACGGCACCGAAAGCGCCCGTTACACTCTCATGCGCCTCGCCAGGCATGTGACCCTGCCACTGGATGACGCGGTGACCTTCAAAGACATTCTAGACAGGAGGGTGGATATGGATCTTAAAAAGATCTACACATTGGTGGGCGGTGCATGTAGACCAACGATGGCTTTGGCCACCATCTCTAAGGCCATGGAGGTCTGGGTGCAGAGAACCGAAGGGGCGGTGGAAAATGACTTGTGCAAAGCTGAGGTCTTTGCCCGTTAGCAAATCTGAAGGTAACAGCTTCATTTATAGCTGAAGCATCTATCGACATAATTCAAATTCTGATAAGAGTCATGCTAAATGTGGTGACAGCCAGAAGAGCCCTGTGGCTCTGGCCCTGGGTGGCGGATCCAGCGTCCAAGCAAGGGTGATGCAGAAAACCCTTCGAAGGTCACTGCCTGTTTGGAAATAAGCTTGACACGGCTATCGCCAAAACGACTGGGGGAAAATCGGGATTCATTCCACAGGATTAGATGCTGCTTCTTATAAAAAAAGAGACTTTCAGAAGCACGGCGAGACCTAGAGGCAGAGCCACCAGGTCCTACAAGCCAGGAAAGGCGTTTCGCCGACAGTAGCCAAACTCGACAAACTGCAAGTCTGGAAGACCAGCCCCTTCTGGGGGATAACAAGCTCAGAAGTCCTTTTGACTACACACCGGCTCACACTTGCCGGTTGGGAGCCAGGCTGTTCAGGTACCGTCAAGTGTGGGCAGAGAAGATAAAGAAGCCGTGGGTGATATCGACCATCAGGGATGGGCACAAATGGAAATTCCTCAACCGACTCTGCAGAACCTTTGTCTAAACAAAAATGCCCCCAGAGAAAGGAAAAAGGGAGGTATTTTGTAATTACATCCAGACCCTCCTGGATCAAGAAACGATAATTGCAGTACCTCAACGAGAACGGTTTTCCGGAGTCTACTTGACTCTATTCTTGGTTCGAAAGAAGTCAGGGGGGGGGGGAGGCCGGTAATAGATCTCCAAGATCTCAACAGATCCATCAAAAAGGATTGTTCAGGATGGAGTCGCTCCAGACAATCCTAAAAATTGTCCAACCAGGTGATTGGCTACAATCTGTGGATCTCAAGGATGCGTACTTTCATGTACCCGTGGCTCCGTACTACCAGAGATTCCTTCGGTTTGCGATTCACTATCAATTTGTGTGCCGACCCTTCGGGCTGACCACATCCCCCACAGCACTGATGGCATACCTGTGACTGCAAGGTATCCGCATACACCATTACTTGGACGATATCTTACTGCTGAGCCAAGACAGGGACACGCTCCTAATAAACAGAGACACAACGTTGTTGACACTGAAGAGCTTAGAATGGCTAATCAATCGAGAAAAGAGTCACCTCATGCCGACTCAATCCCTAGTGTATTTAGGTGCAAAGCTACCCAAAGATACCCAAATGGTGTCAGTGACGTTGTCCAGGGACAAGATGTCCGGCATACTCAAGACAATGTCAGAGGCTCGAAAGGAAGCACATATGCCGACAATAGAGTGCATGCGACTCCTAGGCATAATGACCTCAACTATCCCGATGGTCAAGTGGGCTCAATGGAATTCATGCCTCTTCCAAATGGTTCTCCTGGATCAATGGAAATCGGGGGATCTTGGTCGGAAAATCTAAATCCCAGCCCAGATGAAAGTCAATTTAGACTGGTGGGCAAGACAACAGAATCTTACCCGGTGCCATTCCTTACTCACAACGAGATGGCAAATAATCCAATCGGATGCCAGCTGTACGGGCTGTGGAGCCCTATACAAAGACCAGTGGGCCCAAGGCCACTGGACTTTCCAGGCGACCAACGTAGTCTCCAGCATATTGGAGTTGAGAGCAGCCTTTCAGGCCCTCGTGGCCTTCAAGAATCAAATTCAGGGAGTGCCCATTCTTCTGAAACTGGACAATGTGACGGCAGTGGCTAATGTCCGCAGGCAAGGGGGCACTCGCAGCAGTACCCTCCTGAGGGAGGTAACCCCGATCATGGACTAGGCTCAGGCCAATCTACAATTGCTAACGGCAGTATATGTGCCTGGACATCTAAACACTCAGGCAGACTACCTGTCCAGTGCGGATTTGAACAACAACAAATGGGCCCTGTCTCCACAGATCTTCCGTAGCCTAGTGGCATGGGCCTTCCTTCCGGAAGTAGACCTTTTTGCCTCCACCATCGACACCAAACTACCACGGTTCTTCACCCAGTTCAGCCACCCTCGGGCTGCAGGAGTGGATGCTCTAACAGCGGAATGGAACTTCAGAATAGCATATGCCTTCCCTCCGATTCCAGCGGAGGCTACAACAAGAGAAGGTATCTGTCCTGGCAGTAATTCCAGACTGGCCAAAGAGACCTTGGTATCCTCTACTCCGCTCATTGAGCATCAGGAAGCCACAACCTCTACCAGTAACCTCAGACCTACTGAAGCAGGGGCCAATCTTCCATCCGGCCCTAGAGAGTCTGAAATTGATGGCCTGGGTCTTGAGAGGCGTAGGCTAGCTAGCCTGGGTTGCTCAACTAGTCATGAATACTCTCATGAAGGCAAGGAAAGGCAGTACCAACAATGCCTACAGCAGGACCTGGAACAAGTTTGTAGAATTTGCACACAGACATGATTATCTGCCTGACTCACCAAGAGTCTGACACATTCTGTAGTTCCTTCAAGCGGGCTTGGAACTTGGTCTCTCCACAAGCACTTTGAAGACTTCCGTGTCTGGTATCTCGGCTTTTGCTGGTATCCAATGGGCCACTGAAAGATTGGTGATTTAATTCTTTAGAGCAACCATCCGCCTGAAACCACCAAAGTTGCTAAGTTTTTCAAAGTGGAACTTACCCCTAATCTTGGATTTTCCATCATCCGACACCTTTGCCTCTCCAGTCTCTTTGTGGCATCTTACATTTAAGACTGCCTTTCTCGTGGCAGTAACCTCAACCAGAAAGGTATCCGAGATGGCCGCGCTGGGGTGTAAAGATAGAGCAGTACTCAGACCAATGCTGGGATGTGTCCCGAAAGTAGCCTGTACTTTCCATATGACACCGGAAATTACTCTCCCATTTTTTCTCGGGATCCAAACCCGCTCGATATAGGAGCTTTACTGAGAGCCTATGTGGACGCAACACCGGAACTTAGGAAGTCGGTCAATCTCTTCATCATCCCGAATGGTTCCTGGGAAAGGCCTGAGGGCTTCTAGTAGAAGTAGAGTGATCGCCACATGGCTAGTTAAAACGATAGCTCTAGCCAACAGAGCAAAAGGGTTGCCTATGCCTGAGGGGTCACAGCGCATACCACAAGAGAAGTCTCTACCTCCTGGGCAGCGGTCAGACAAGTGTCCTTGGAGACGATCTGCACGACAGCCACATGGACGTCTATACATACCTTCATGACACACTACCATGTGGAACCAGCGGCTCTGACTACAATAGATTTTGGCAGGAAGGTGCTAGCTTCCGCCTCCAATATGCATTACATTTTTTTTCTCCCCTCCCGTGTGTGGTTAGTTATTTCCCAGCTGTGCTGACATGGAGCCATCAGGAAAACGGAAAATCGAATTCAAATACTTACCGTAATTTTCCTTTTCTGACAAGCTCCATGTCAGCACAGAACCCTCCTAGTTAAGTAGTAATTGTTACGAAAAGCTGAGGCTGCGGTGAGCAAAAAATTATTAGTTAAGTCCTGATTACGTAGGGGGTGGGCGGGGCCTCACCCAGCTGTGCTGACATGGAGCTTGTCAGCAAAGGAAAATCACGGTAAGTATTTGAATTCAATTTTCTGTTATTTCTTCTGAAAAATCCTCACTTCCTGTTCTTCTGTCTGTAACTCCACACAGTAATGCAAGGCTTTCTCCCTGGTGTGGAGTGTCATGCTCGCCCCCTCCCTTGGACTGCAGGAAAGTCAGGACGCTCTCTAAATTGCAGATAGAGAAAGAAGCTGTGTATTAGTGGGTGTCCTGACTCTCCGGTAGTCCAAGGGAGGGGGCAAGCACGACACTCCACACCAGGGAGAAAGTCTTGCATTATTGTGTGGAGTTACAGACAGAAGAACAGGAAGTGAGGATTTCTCAGAAGAAAAAAGAACATTTAAAAGCAAAATCGAAGGAGGAGGCAAGTGAAGGAGGACTGCACTAAGGTAAGGGAAGCTATTTAGGGAAAAAAAATTGTACCTTTACAACCCCTTTAAGCATTATTAAAATCACTGCTGCCGAAAAAAATGCAATTGTCCCCTGGGGCAGGACCCAGGTTCCCAAACACTATTTATGACAATAACTTACATATTAACCTTTAAAATTACCTTTTCATGTTTGTGTCCCATAGACTATAACAGTGTTCGCGTGTTTGAACATATTCTTTGCCTGTTTGCATGTTCTGCTGCAAACCAAACTGCGAATTCAAGTCATCTCCCTTAAAGGGACCATAACCCAAATAATGGGAACATGTATCTTCCATACAGGACTCATCCCTTTTGAGCCCTAACACTACACAAACTATCCAGAGTGAGGGGATGAACCGTGTATGGGTATGGCTAAAACTGTCAGGCCGCGTACACACGATCAAAATCTATCTGCTGAAAACGGTCTGACAGACCGTCTCAGCAAACAGATTTGATTGTGTGTATGGGCGAGCAGACGGATTTGGCCAGCAGACAGATTTTAAAGCCTGCTTTAAAATCTGTCTGCTGGGAACCCGTCGGACCGAAATGTCTGCTGGTTAGTATGCTAACCAGCAGACATATCTGCCCGCACATGCGTCAAATGGATTCGACGCATGCGCGGAAATGTTTTACTTCCTGGTGCGGTGACGTGGCGCCGTCAACGTCACCGCGCTGTCTGCTGGCAGGGATTTTGGTTTGATCGTGTGTACAGCGATCAAACCAAAACAGCCAGCAGACAAATCTGATCAAATCGGTCTGTCAGACCGATTTGATCAGATTCATTTGCTCGTGTGTACGGGGCCTCAGTGTGAGTACACACTTATTCTCCTAAGATTAGCAGTCAGAGGCATCAGTGGCTTATATCTCACACAGAAGATAAGCAGTCATACAGATGTAGGGCTGTAGGCCAGGGGGACCCAACCTTTTGAAGAACGAAGGCCACTTAAGCGACTCTATGAGCCCTCCAATCCTATTCACTCAGACGGAAGGGAATGAATCCCCTTCTGTTTATTTTTTTTTAGCAGAACGGATTGGAGGTTTGCAAGTGTAAGGGTATGCCTATAAATAAAAGGCAAACTCAAACGGACTGATTGTGTAAAAGGGGCCTAAGGCTGCTTTCACACTGATGTGCTGTGGTTTACCCACACCTCGGGTGCAGCGCAGTGTACCTGTGGCTTTGTTGCGGATTAGCTGTACTTTGCCATAGTATCCTATTATATCTTGCAAATGTGGTGCACTTTCTGAAAGCGCACCAAACCCACCAATAATAACAACAGACGTGTAGTTAGTGTACCAGTGTAGAGAACACTGTGTTTGATTTTAATAAAAAAAAAAAATTAAAAACTGATCTCAATCTTCACTTCTTCCTCAGGATCCCTGCATGTATCGCTGGCTGCTATTGTCACCCAGGCGTGTATGTCTGGCTGCTGATGCTGTCCCACAGGCAGGTATGGCTGGAGGCTGCTGCTGTCCCCCAGGCGGGTATGGCTGGCCGCTGTTGCTGTCCCCAAGAACTGTTATGGCTGACAGCTGCAGCTGTTTTCCAGGGCGGATATGGCTAGTGGCTGCTGCTGTCCCACAGGTGAGTTTGACTTGTAGCTACTGCTGTCCACCAGGGTGGGTATGGTTGGCGACTGCTGCTGTCCCCCAGACAGGTATGGGTGGCGGCTGTTGCTGTCCCCCAGGTGCGTTTGGCCGATGGCTGCTGCTGTCCCCCAGGGTCGGCTCTGGCTGGTGGCTGCTGCTGTGCGCCAGGTTGGGTATCGCTGGCTGCTGCTTTCCTCCAGATGGGTAAGGCTGGAGGCTGCTGCTGTTCCCCAGATGGATATGGCTGGCTGCTGTTGCTGTCCCCAAGAACTGTTATGGCTGCACCATAACACCATGGGCTTGCCGACCCGCCAGCCCAGAGCAGGTGGTGGTGGGCCACCACAGAGGGTGCCAGGGGCCACATTAGATTCACGGGTCAGCGGTTGGGTGCCCCTGCTGTAGGCACAAGAGTGCATAGTCTCCTTTTGACTTATTTCAATTCACTTCAAAGATAGAATTCTCAGAATTTGTTGAGAAATTTACTGAACTCTGTGTAATTCAAACATCAGCCAATTTGCTCATCACTAGTCAAAACGCGTCCATGATGTTATGGGTTCACATGCGGATGCGGTCCTGGAAGGACACATTTTGCTCTTGCATTTATCCATATGTTAAAATAAACGATCTACTATTATACTGAAGTTTCATACATTGTTAAAGGCAATTTTTTCTTCAATCAGTTCACCTTTCATATGTCTAGAAATCTGTATTATTCTTGTAAACCAATTCCTTCTTCATTATAAGGCAACAATAAAAGAAAATAGACATCCGTATTCAGGATGCTAAAGATTGCTTCACAAAAATCACAGCAGGGAGAATGATGTTGGTTGATTGAGCTCGGTGTTGGAAACTCCTGAAGATAAAATGCTTGTCCCCCTACTGTGGGCCAAAAGCAAACATAAACTAAAGCATCAATTGACAATAAAGCTTCCAGACCATTACACTGAAATTTAGCAGAGTGTGTTGTGTGCCTGCAAGTGTCCTCACAGTGTGAAAGTAGGAATTTTATAATGCGCAGGGCGTAACGGATGTGTCATTAACTCAAATGTGAGTAATGTAAGCTTGCGAATTATGTGTTGTGAAGTTCATGCAGCTGAGCTACAGAATATTTTTTTAACATATCATTTAGATTCCAGATGTTAAAGATGCACATTAAAGGGCAGAGTGTAATGAATGGAGCAATATGCATAGGAGGTCATTAAATGTAGATTAATTATTTGTTTTTAGTGACATTTTGCTTGTCTGTGGCAAACAAAATGATTTGACAGTCGATGTGGATTTTGGATACAACCCATTCATCCTGTCAATTAGTATTTCTCAGAAATGTAATGAACAAAAATAAATCCATCTAAAATGTATGTTTTTATTTTTATTTTTTTAAATCCAGGCAGATCATGGAGGCCTCAGTGGCATGCTTTGTATGAGTTTGCATCTTCAGCCACTTACTTGTGGTCATTTTGAGAATCTCTATCACCCTGCTTTATTCTTCATGTTCTCCGGGAGGTGCTACATTTTCTAAGAACAACAAATTAAGAAACTATGCTACTACGACAAGAATTGGTGACACATTACTCAAAAGGCCATGTTGTCACAGATGTTATCACAATAGGCTCAGTTTAAGGAATCTTTAGAGCCGGTTCACACTGGGGCGACCTGGGATCTGGCTTCAAGTCGCCCCAAGTCGCGCGGTCGAGAAAATGAATATAAGTGAATGGGAGCCATCTTAAAATACACTACTGCAGTCGTTCCGACTTCAGAAAAGGATCCTGTACTACTTCAGTCTGACTTCTAGGCAACTAGTAGGCAACTTGTACCCATTGATTTCAATGGAAGTCGCCTCAGAAGTCGGATCACTGTCTGAAGCAACAATACAGGAAGATAACATACATTTTTCAGGCAAACCCCTCCTTCCCACAGAGCTAATTCTTGTTTCATTGGCCACTGGAAAGTCTCCTGTCCTGGAGGCGACTTGAAGATGCCTTGTACTGTCCTGGAGGCAACTTGAAGTTGCCTTGTAAGTTGCCTGATGATTCATACTCAAGTCGTGTCCAAGTTGCCCCCCAAAGTCGTGCTGGAAGTCGTGTTGGCCCTGTGTGAATGGGCTCTTACACAGTGATGAAGCTCAAAAATAACTTTTTTTAAATGACTATCTTTATCCAAGTGTTTTAGGTTTGTAAATTTAGGCTAATGAATTGAAATCTTAGAATTTTTTATTATTATACTTTCTATCTTTTGGGATCTTCAAGGAATCCAACATCTGTGAGGTCCCTCACTGGCTTAGGTATCTTCTTCCAGGCCTTTTCTGGGTGCAGGGTATTTGGCTGTCTGGATTGGCCATCACAGGAACAGGGCCGGTGCTACCACTAGGCAAACTAGGAAAACTAGGCACACTGCTGCCTAGGGCACCTGGCCACAAACGGAAAATTGTGGAAAGTAAAACAGCAACAACTTTTTCTTAGTTTCTGTTATAAAATTTAGCAAATAAGTAATCTGTTGTTGATGAGGCTACAATGATGGGCGCTAATAGGCAGCATTAATGGGCACTGATGTTCAGCACTGATGGTCACTGACAGATGATACTAATGTTCACTGATACGTGGCACCGATGAGGAGGCACTGATGAGCAGCACCGATGGACAACTTTGATGGCACTGATTGCCACTGATGGGGCTGCACTGATAATCAGTGCCCTGATTATTAATGTGCGTGTCTCCTGTCAGGTTTGCCAGTTACCAGCTCTCCTTTTGTGTGACAGCACATGAGAAAAGTACTGCTGATAGCTGGCAATTCCGTTTACGCTGTGATTGGACACAACTGAGTATGTGGTAAAGGGTCACTGTGATTGGCCTTTTACCACGATCTGTGATTGGCTGTGTAGCATTTCATTTTAATTATAACAAATACAGTATTTGTGTGTTGGCATTGTCTGTGTAAGTGGACAGAATATTAAATGTGTTTAAACTTTTTTTTTAGTTTTGGATAGAGTGGTGAGTGATTAGAGCCAGTGTCTGGTGTTTATTGCTAACAAAATCAGACTAGGGTGGGCCATACCCTAAAATGCATTAAATAAAGATGGTGCAGCTATAAGACCATGCAAATAGAAATCAGATTACAGCACACACATACTAAAATTAAATTTAAATCCTGCAAGACTATTTAAAACACCTGAACATATTCAGCAAATAAACAAAAAATATGGGGATTTGGTCACACTATATGGACAAATACTGCTTTTGCCCACTACTGCATCAAAGTACCCCATTATGAGTGGGTCCTACGCTATTCATAAAATGAAAGATCCTGCTTCTCAACCATTCCTCTATGTAGGAGAACTAAAATGACTCATTCTATAACACAGGTGAATAGTGTTTTATGGTCTTATAGCTGCACCATCTTTACCGCTTGCTGACCGCCTCACGTCGATATATGTCAGCAGAATGGCATGCCTGCGCAAACTGATGTAACTGTATGTCAGTCTGCAAAAGAAGAATAGTGGGCGCATGACCGCCGCACGCCACGGGAGTGTGCCCACGGGTCCCACGGATTTGATATCTGCTGGCGGCTCGCAATCACGGCAAAGAGAGGCAGAACGGGAAACTGCCTATGTAAACAAGGCATTTCCCTGTTCTGCCTAGTAACATGACAGAGATCTACTGTTCCCTGACATCGGGAACATCGATCTCTGTCATGTCAGTGGTAGCCCATCCCCCTACATTTAGAACATGCTGAGGGAACACACTTAACCCCTTGATCGCCTCCTAATGTTTAAGCCCTTCCTTGCCAGGGACATTTATACAGTAATCAGTGGCTATGTTTAGCTCTTTTACCTGTATATTATTTTTTTGTAATCACTAGTCACCAGCACCAGTTTGCTATTGTGACTACTGAGGGTATTTGTTATTCTCTCCCCTTATATAATTTTTGGACTAATATATTGATTATTCACAGATTATTTTCCACTGATGATTAGTAATTCTCCTGGTCGTAGTCTATTGATACTTAGTGGCACTGTTTATTAATTGTCACTTTCTATAGAGTTATGATATGTATGTTCATCTATATTATTTTTGGTTCAAATTTTTTTGCTCATGTACTTATCACATTGATCATTTCTTTTTCATTACTTTTGCTGCTGTGTGTGCATTCAATGTCAGTATGATTGTTTAATGCAAACACAGGTTCACATTTATAGCGCAGCTTTCCCTTTCGCATATTTTTAGCTCTGATCGCTGTATAACGGTCAATTGTCCCAAAATAGTGTCAAAAGTGTCCGATTTGTCTGCCGCAATGTCGCAGTCCCGATAAAAATCTCAGATCACCACCATTACTAATGCAAAAATTATAGTAATAAAAATGCTATAAATCTATCCCCTATTTTGTAGACGCTATAACTTTTGCGCAAACCAATCAATATACACTTTTTGCGATGTTTTTTCCCCCAAAAATAATTAGAAGAAAACATATTGGCCTAAAGTGAAGAAGACATTTTTTTATATATATATTTTTGTGGGGTATTTATCATAGCAAAAAGTAAAAAAAAAATGTTCCCTTGGGCTGGAGCACCCCATCCCACCGCCATTACCTCTTATTAGTGTCCACCTGTGTTATAGGAGGAGTCCTTTGATTCTCCCACAAAGAGAACTGTATTTCTCCCATGGTTGAGAAGCAGGACCTTTCTTTCTATGAATAGTGTAGGACCCACTGATAATCGGGTACTTTGATGCAGTAGTGGGCTTAAGCACTATGGGCCAGATTCAGGTACAATTGCCCTGGCGCAGAGTATCAGAGATACACTACGCCGCCGTATTTTACCTGGCTCTAAGACAAATTCAGGTAGATTTCAGCCCGTAAGGTACGGCGGCGTAGTGTATTTCTCGCGGCGGAATCGAAATATGCGATTAGGGGGCGTGAAGCATTTAAATTAGACGCGTATCCGCGGTGATCAAACTGCGCATGCTCCGTTCAGAAATTTCCCGCCGTGCATTGCGCGAAATAACGTCGTTGCGTCAGTTTACGTACATTCCTTTTCCCGGACGACTTACGCAAAAACAGAAAAAAAAATTGAAATTCGACACGGGAACGACAGCCATACTTAACATGGGCTGTCTAACGTTAGACCATATTTTTGCTTCCCTAACTTTACGCAGCAAAAAGATGACTACAGATTCCGTAAGAGAATGCGATGGACGATCGTAACTTCGTGGATCGCCGGAAAAAGCTCATTTGCATACCCCGACGCTGAAGACGACGCAAACTCCACCCAGCGGGCGGAAAAAGATTGCAGCGTAGATCCGACGGCGTACGAAGACGTAAGCCTGTCAGATCGAAGCCAGAAGCCTTTAAAATTACTCCGAACAAATATATGGTGCGTAACACCGCGCTACTAATAGCAATATTCTAAAGCAGCTGACACGGCTGTTTGATAGAAGCAAAAGTGAACAAAGTGTAAAAAGAAAGTGTCGCGCTAAACAAATATGTAAAATGCAATTATACTGGCGTGCAATTACAACACATAATAAGTAATATATAAAAAATATTAAGAAAATTATACAGAAAATTCATGCACCAAGTGTAAAAAGTCCATATCAAAAATGAAAAAGACAAATAAGTCCACTGGAATTTAAGCTGTATAGAAGTAGAGTTCCAGAAGAAAGTGATATGGTGATGAATCAATTCCAATGTGACTCCAATGTGAGAAACCCTCCACCAATGAAGATGTAGGCTTACCAGAAATGTCGGACTCAGAAAAGCGTACGCTTTGTGAGTCAGACAAGCTTATAGTATACAGGTGTCCTAGGAGTCTCTCCAGACGCAGGATAACCACTCTTGTCCAGACCGATATGAATACCCACAATAAAGGTGTATGGCCAAGTCTCGACAGTATTTGCAGTCACAATACCAGAGAAGGAAAAAGGAGGAGCAACATAGTGTGATACCGTAACTTAAAGTTAAAAATTTAATAGACAAATGCACTTACAATTTTGAGGTAGTACACAGCGCATATAGACATGGATAACAGCAGTAATAAAATCTTCCCTGACACGTTTCGTGTCATTACACGTTATCAAAGGGTGACTTACAACTGCAACCAACTTGTTTATATAGCAAAAAAAAAACCATAATAGGAGCCAAGCCCACCTGTGTTGAAAAACGAACGTGGCCTGTTAATTGATGTCCACTTCCTGGTCAGAACAACATGGAGTCGAGGCGTGCGTTCCACGCCTCGATATCAAACCGGAATATGCGTTCCAGATGGTGTCACTTACGGTGCGCCGCGGAAGTCTCCAATATGACTGTGCAGGTCATGTGAACATTAAGTGTGACCTGAGTGGCAGAATATGCGTTCCACGCCTCGATCCTGAGGACCAATGGGACAACACACCTGGACATCCAGCGTCGAGGCATGCGTTCCAAACACTCGACGCGGAACCCAATAACAACTTGTGCTCCGGGAGTTCAACTTAGAAAGCGCGCACTCAGGGGCATGTAGGGATACACACTATGCACACTGAGGACTACAACCAACAGTGTGCCGGGACCCCGATACCCTATATAGAAACAAAGCCAGAGGGAGATCATTATATTTCAAAGACTCCCCCTAGAGGGCACATATAAAATAAAAAACCTAATGTCACAAGCATGAATAAAAATCTAAATTGCTATCTAGTGGATGACCCACAGGTCAAACAAACTAAACCAATAGATAAAAAAGTATATAAACTGGATAGACCATAAAATATGCAATTCTAAATTCTAATCTTACACAAACCCACTTAATGGTGGGGACGTGCGTATACGCCCATATAATAATAAATGTAGATACCAAAAAATGTTCCCATCTGTCTCTTGTTCAACTTAAACCTACAAAGGTAAATTTAAAAAAACTAACAGAGTAGCACGTTGAACTAGAAATGGAGAATGCGCATAGAAATGGGCTGGACTCCCAGTATGGGTGAATATCTATACATATTGAATATAATTAAAATATATAAAAAATTGTAGTATTATAATATAAAATTAATAAAAAGTAAACAAAAAGGAAATCAAAAATTCACATCCTATGTATAACCACATTAATTACCCAGTAAAGAATCACATGGCAATGGCTTATATGTGAAGCTAGTAATAGACCATAGACCTAGGACATGTCAATAAATGCATTGACATCCCAATCAACGTTCATACCTAATGGACGATGCGTCTGGAGCTCATAGATCCAAAAGGTTTCTAGTTTTGAAACACCTCTAACCTTAGACCCCCCTCTCCAGGGGGGTATGTATCTGTCAATAATGACAAATTGAGAGCCACTAGGATTCTTATTGTGATGCTGTTTATAGTGTCTAGGAACCGTGTGATTGGTATCCCCACAAATTATAAGAGATATATGTTCACCTACACGAACTGAGAATGTACGAGTTGTGCGGCCAACATACTGCATCCCACAGGGACAAGTAATAAGGTACACAACGTACTTGGTCTCGCACGTACAGAAATGTTTGATTTTATATTGCTTATTAGTTACTCTTGAGGTGAACTGGGTGGTTTTAAGTCTCCCCAAAGTATTATGTTTACATACCTTGCATTTCTTACATGGAAAAAAACCTATAAGGTCATGAAAAAAGAACTACGAATAGGGGGGTCTATAACATTGGGGGCTATCTGGTTCCGTAGAGAAGGGGCCCCTCTAAAAACCACTTTTGCCCGATCAGGAAGCAAGGGATTAAGGACTGTATCCCCTTTAAGGATGTCCCAATGTTTATTAATAATGTTCTTTACTTGTTTGTGTTGAATAGAATAAGATGTGACAAAAGCCAATTTGAAACTATCGTCAACACGACGTTTAGGTTTAGTTACAGTAAGTGAGGTTCTGTCAAGTAGTGATACTCTCTGTATTTCTAAATCAACATCATTCAACTTATAACCCTTCTCTAGAAACCTGTGTTTAAGGGTTTCGGACTGCTCGAGGAAGGTTTGCCTGTTGGTGCAGTTCCTACGTAACCTAAGAAACTGGCTCCGTGGAACTGACCGAAGCCAAGAATGATGATGGCAACTGTCTGTAGAGATAAAGCTGTTGCGGTCTGTTGGTTTGAAATACGTTTGTAAAATGAACCTACGCTCAACCAGGCAGATCTCAAGGTCCAAAAAATGAATTTTGCTAGAACTGGCCTCATAAGATAAACTGATGCCTCTATCATTTAAATTGAGGTCGTCAAAAAACGTTTTAAGGGATTCAACACTGCCCTTCCAAAGGAGGAGGATGTCGTCTATGTACCTGGCCCAGAGAACCAGGGAAGGGTTATTCTGGGCATAGACGACATCCTCCTCCCATTTGGCCATAAACAGGTTCGCAAGACTAGGTGCGAACTTGGCCCCCATTGCGACACCGCGTTGTTGTAGATAATAACGGTCAAACCAAAAATAATTATGCTTCGTAGCGAATTCAAGAAGTTCTAAAATAAAAATCACACTGAAAATCAGCAAGTGAATGTTCACGATCCAAGAAATGTTTAACTGCTGCCAGTCCAAGGTGATGAGGAATGCATGTGTACAGGGAGGCCACATCAGCGGTCGCCATGATGTAGTCACCCTGCACATCAAGACTCTCTAAACGTCGTATGGTATCCCCTGTATCCTGAAGGAACGAGGGTGTATTTCTCACAAGTGGCTGTAAGTAGTGATCAATATAGCGGCCTATACGTGACGTGACAGAATTGATGCCACTCACGATAGGCCGCCCTGGTGGTAAGGTAGGATGTTTGTGGATCTTGGGTAAAAAATAGATCGTAGGGATCCTGGGGACCTTCGGGTACTAAGAAAGCCTTTTCCTTTTTATTTAAAATCTTTAAGTCAAAACCCTTATTTACAAGAATCTGTAATTGTTTTTTATAAGTATTAGTGGGATTAACCAAGACTTCTTTATAAGTGTCTGGTTCACTCAGAATCCGATACATTTCAGTTTGGTAATGAGACTTATCCAAAATAACAATACCTCCCCCCTTGTCAGCAGGTCTTATTATCACATCTTTCTGTTCGCACAGGGACTTAAGATCAGATTTAGACAAGGAAGGCATATGGGGACGTTTTTCCGATAGGCGTGACAAATCTCGAAGAACATATTCTTTGAAAATTTTCACTGCCGGTGCTACTGGTCCAGGAGGGTTGTACAAAGATGGATTTGAAAGTCCAGAGTGTACTGTGCCAATTGTAGCAGCCCTATCCTCATATCTGGATGTATTAGAGGTCAAATAACGCTGGATGTTAATTTTTCTAATGTACTTTTGTATATCTATAAAGGTCCCAAATTTGCTCAATTTCTTAGGTGGAGCAAACTTGAGACCTCTATCAAGAATATTGAGTTCGGCCTTGGAGATTACCTTACAGCTAAGGTTATATACACCTTGGCCTCTCACTCTCTCCTTCTCTTTCCTTTCCTGTATTCGCTGTCCTCCTCTGCACCCTCTCTTGGGTTTGGACCCTTTTTCTTTGACAGGTGGTCCTCATGAAAACCCTGTCTCCCATATCCATTGGAGTTGTTATACTGATATGGTGTTGGCTCATAATTAGTTACATTGTGAGACTGGGAATGAGGGCCCTGATAGTCTCTCAAGGGGGTATATCTATTATGAGTGGGGACTGGGGGTGCATACTGCTGTTGAGGATAAGAGTAATAATGATCGTAGTAATCCCTATTGGGACCAGGGGAGGCTTCACGCATTTGCCCTCCACAGTTATACTGGGGGTGAGGGTTTGTATACTGAGAGTTACCCCTCGGTTGTCCTCTACCACCTCGTTTCCCACGATTAATGCCTCTCCCTCTATTTTGATTATTAGAGGTGTGTGGACTACGATGTGAGTGCTCTGGTCGGGAAGGTGTTAAATCCCTAATGTTCTCAGTGGCCTGTCTGTTACCAAACTGAGCAGCAAGACCACTGGATGCCATAGGTGGAATAGGAAGTGATGGCAGACCAACATCTCCCGCTGGTGTAGTGTCCATAGATGGAGCAGGTGTGATGTTTTTTTGCCAACCAAAAACACTTTTGTTTTTATAGTCACCCACATCTCTGGAATACTTTTTATGCTTTTTAGTTTTTTGATCTCGATCTTCCTTCTCCAAATGACTTTGGAGATTGGTTGAGAGAGAGGTGTACTCCAGAGAATTTTTGTGGGTCACTAATTTATCTTTTAACTCCCTGATCTCATTATCAAGAATGGTTAGTCTACATCTTTTACGTGAAATGAGAAAATCTAAAAACTTAGTGCCTGCCTCATTGAAGTATTTATACCATGTGTCTAAGTCCGGGTCACCTTGCTGAGGGTGAACGTCCCAGCGTAGACTCCGTGGTACCATACCTTCTGCAACATATTGCTCTAAAAAAGCAATGTCCCATAGAATATGTAATTCAGAGGTCATAATATTCTTGAGTCTCAGAAAGAGGCCTCCTAGCTCAGTATCATTCCCTGTGATGGAAAAGACACCATTAAGGTTTACAGTCCTGGATGCTCTATAATCAAAGACGTCCATAATGGAAAACAATCTAAAAAAATAGAGACTATATAAGTTTGCAGCGGTATTAAAAATCAAAAAACAAGAACAAATATATGGTGCGTAACACCGCGCTACTAATAGCAATATTCTAAAGCAGCTGACACGGCTGTTTGATAGAAGCAAAAGTGAACAAAGTGTAAAAAGAAAGTGTCGCGCTAAACAAATATGTAAAATGCAATTATACTGGCGTGCAATTACAACACATAATAATATATAAAAAATATTAAGAAAATTATACAGAAAATGCATGCACCAAGTGTAAAAAGTCCATATCAAAAATGAAAAAGACAAATAAGTCCACTGGAATTTAAGCTGTATAGAAGTAGAGTTCCAGAAGAAAAGGCTTTCTTAGTACCGAAGGTCCCCAGGATCCCTACGATCTATTTTTTACCCAAGATCCACAAACATCCTACCTTACCACCAGGGCGGCCTATCGTGAGTGGCATCAATTCTGTCACGTCACGTATAGGCCGCTATATTAATCACTACTTACAGCCACTTGTGAGAAATACACCCTCGTTCCTTCAGGATACAGGGGATACCATACGACGTTTAGAGAGTCTTGATGTGCAGGGTGACTACATCATGGCGACCGCTGATGTGGCCTCCCTGTACACATGCATTCCTCATCACCTTGGACTGGCAGCAGTTAAACATTTCTTGGATCGTGAACATTCACTTGCTGATTTTCAGTGTGATTTTATTTTAGAACTTCTTGAATTCGCTACAAAGCATAATTATTTTTGGTTTGACCAACGTTATTATCTACAACAACGCGGTGTCGCAATGGGGGCCAAGTTCGCACCTAGTCTTGCGAACCTGTTTATGGCCAAATGGGAGGAGGATGTCGTCTATGCCCAGAATAACCCTTCCCTGGTTCTCTGGGCCAGGTACATAGACGACATCCTCCTCCTTTGGAAGGGCAGTGTTGAATCCCTTAAAACGTTTTTTGACGACCTCAATTTAAATGATAGAGGCATCAGTTTATCTTATGAGGCCAGTTCTAGCAAAATTCATTTTTTGGACCTTGAGATCTGCCTGGTTGAGCGTAGGTTCGTTTTACAAACGTATTTCAAAATAACAGACCGCAACAGCTTTATCTCTACAGACAGTTGCCATCATCATTCTTGGCTTCGGTCAGTTCCACGGAGCCAGTTTCTTAGGTTACGTAGGAACTGCAACAGGCAAACCTTCCTCGAGCAGTCCGAAACCCTTAAACACAGGTTTCTAGAGAAGGGTTATAAGTTGAATGATGTTGATTTAGAAATACAGAGAGTATCACTACTTGACAGAACCTCACTTACTGTAACTAAACCTAAACGTCGTGTTGACGATAGTTTCAAATTGGCTTTTGTCACATCTTATTCTATTCAACACAAACAAGTAAAGAACATTATTAATAAACATTGGGACATCCTTAAAGGGGATACAGTCCTTAATCCCTTGCTTCCTGATCGGGCAAAAGTGGTTTTTAGAGGGGCCCCTTCTCTACGGAACCAGATAGCCCCCAATGTTATAGACCCCCCTATTCGTAGTTCTTTTTTTCATGACCTTATAGGTTTTTTTCCATGTAAGAAATGCAAGGTATGTAAACATAATACTTTGGGGAGACTTAAAACCACCCAGTTCACCTCAAGAGTAACTAATAAGCAATATAAAATCAAACATTTCTGTACGTGCGAGACCAAGTACGTTGTGTACCTTATTACTTGTCCCTGTGGGATGCAGTATGTTGGCCGCACAACTCGTACATTCTCAGTTCGTGTAGGTGAACATATATCTCTTATAATTGGTGGGGATACCAATCACACGGTTCCTAGACACTATAAACAGCATCACAATAAGAATCCTAGTGGCTCTCAATTTGTCATTATTGACAGATACATACCCCCCTGGAGAGGGGGGCCTAAGGTTTGAGGTGTTTCAAAACTAGAAACCTTACAGGGATGGAGGCCTGTGGTGGTGCATACCACAGGCCTCATACAAAGTCCCAACCCCTCTTTATTTTTCTAATATTAGCCAGGGATGGAGATGCGATTTTCAGGAGTTTAACAGAGTGCCTCCACAGATCTACCACCAACAGTTAATTTATGCATTGTCATTTTTTGACTAGCTGACCCAGTTTGATGTGGTCCGCACCTATTTTGGTGGTATTTTGGTTTGGCAGGCATGTATTGGTTTCACCCCTGTTTTTTTGTCCTTCCAGTGCTCTCATTTGTCAGACCAATTATAGATAGGGGCAGGTCTAGGTTTCCATCTGCTCCCTGTCTATTAATTGGCACACCTGTGCTCCTCCTTTGGAGGCTATACAAATCATAGTTAGGACTGCAGTTACACAGAGTGCCTTGACGCTTGGCCTGCAGCTTCCCAGGTATTTGCAAATCTCTGCAACTAAACCTCTGTTTTAATTACACACAGTTAGACAGTTTAATTTGGTTTGTGCTTCTTGGTTTGGCATTTTTGAGCCTGGTCATTATGGAATTATTTTTATTTATTTTTTCCATATATATATACTTAATCGCATTTTGCTAATCGCATCTCATTTAAAGTCCCAACCCTTCATTTTTTACACCCTTACAGGGATGGAGGCCTGTGGTGGTGCATACCACAGGCCTCATACAAAGTCCCAACCCCTCTTTATTTTTCTAATATTAGCCAGGGATGGAGATGCGATTTTCAGGAGTTTAACAGAGTGCCTCCACAGATCTACCACCAACAGTTAATTTATGCATTGTCATTTTTTTGACTAGCTGACCCAGTTTGATGTGGTCCGCACCTATTTTGGTGGTATTTTGGTTTGGCAGGCATGTATTGGTTTCACCCCTGTTTTTTTGTCCTTCCAGTGCTCTCATTTGTCAGACCAATTATAGATAGGGGCAGGTCTAGGTTTCCATCTGCTCCCTGTCTATTAATTGGCACACCTGTGCTCCTCCTTTGGAGGCTATAAAAATCATAGTTAGGACTGCAGTTACACAGAGTGCCTTGACGCTTGGCCTGCAGCTTCCCAGGTATTTGCAAATCTATGCAACTAAACCTCTGTTTTAATTACACACAGTTAGACAGTTTAATTTGGTTTGTGCTTCTTGGTTTGGCATTTTTGAGCCTGGTCATTATGGAATTATTTTTATTTATTTTTTCCATATATATATACTTAATCGCATTTTGCTAATCGCATCTCATTTAAAGTCCCAACCCTTCATTTTTTTACACCCTTACAGGGATGGAGGCCTGTGGTGGTGCATACCACAGGCCTCATACAAAGTCCCAACCCCTCTTTATTTTTCTAATATTAGCCAGGGATGGAGATGCGATTTTCAGGAGTTTAACAGAGTGCCTCCACAGATCTACCACCAACAGTTAATTTATGCATTGTCATTTTTTGACTAGCTGACCCAGTTTGATGTGGTCCGCACCTATTTTGGTGGTATTTTGGTTTGGCAGGCATGTATTGGTTTCACCCCTGTTTTTTTGTCCTTCCAGTGCTCTCATTTGTCAGACCAATTATAGATAGGGGCAGGTCTAGGTTTCCATCTGCTCCCTGTCTATTAATTGGCACACCTGTGCTCCTCCTTTGGAGGCTATAAAAATCATAGTTAGGACTGCAGTTACACAGAGTGCCTTGACGCTTGGCCTGCAGCTTCCCAGGTATTTGCAAATCTCTGCAACTAAACCTCTGTTTTAATTACACACAGTTAGACAGTTTAATTTGGTTTGTGCTTCTTGGTTTGGCATTTTTGAGCCTGGTCATTATGGAATTATTTTTATTTATTTTTTCCATATATATATACTTAATCGCATTTTGCTAATCGCATCTCATTTAAAGTCCCAACCCTTCATTTTTTACACCCTTACAGGGATGGAGGCCTGTGGTGGTGCATACCACAGGCCTCATACAAAGTCCCAACCCCTCTTTATTTTTCTAATATTAGCCAGGGATGGAGATGCGATTTTCAGGAGTTTAACAGAGTGCCTCCACAGATCTACCACCAACAG
The DNA here is from genome assembly GCA_029574335.1 of Rana kukunoris. Taxonomy (NCBI): domain Eukaryota; kingdom Metazoa; phylum Chordata; class Amphibia; order Anura; family Ranidae; genus Rana; species Rana kukunoris. The sequence goes on from CM056052.1 coordinate 219,578,598, forward strand.
TTAATTTATGCATTGTCATTTTTTGACTAGCTGACCCAGTTTGATGTGGTCCGCACCTATTTTGGTGGTATTTTGGTTTGGCAGGCATGTATTGGTTTCACCCCTGTTTTTTTGTCCTTCCAGTGCTCTCATTTGTCAGACCAATTATAGATAGGGGCAGGTCTAGGTTTCCATCTGCTCCCTGTCTATTAATTGGCACACCTGTGCTCCTCCTTTGGAGGCTATAAAAATCATAGTTAGGACTGCAGTTACACAGAGTGCCTTGACGCTTGGCCTGCAGCTTCCCAGGTATTTGCAAATCTCTGCAACTAAACCTCTGTTTTAATTACACACAGTTAGACAGTTTAATTTGGTTTGTGCTTCTTGGTTTGGCATTTTTGAGCCTGGTCATTATGGAATTATTTTTATTTATTTTTTCCATATATATATACTTAATCGCATTTTGCTAATCGCATCTCATTTAAAGTCCCAACCCTTCATTTTTTACACCCTTACAGGGATGGAGGCCTGTGGTGGTGCATACCACAGGCCTCATACAAAGTCCCAACCCCTCTTTATTTTTCTAATATTAGCCAGGGATGGAGATGCGATTTTCAGGAGTTTAACAGAGTGCCTCCACAGATCTACCACCAACAGTTAATTTATGCATTGTCATTTTTTTGACTAGCTGACCCAGTTTGATGTGGTCCGCACCTATTTTGGTGGTATTTTGGTTTGGCAGGCATGTATTGGTTTCACCCCTGTTTTTTTGTCCTTCCAGTGCTCTCATTTGTCAGACCAATTATAGATAGGGGCAGGTCTAGGTTTCCATCTGCTCCCTGTCTATTAATTGGCACACCTGTGCTCCTCCTTTGGAGGCTATAAAAATCATAGTTAGGACTGCAGTTACACAGAGTGCCTTGACGCTTGGCCTGCAGCTTCCCAGGTATTTGCAAATCTCTGCAACTAAACCTCTGTTTTAATTACACACAGTTAGACAGTTTAATTTGGTTTGTGCTTCTTGGTTTGGCATTTTTGAGCCTGGTCATTATGGAATTATTTTTATTTATTTTTTCCATATATATATACTTAATCGCATTTTGCTAATCGCATCTCATTTAAAGTCCCAACCCTTCATTTTTTATAAGTTGAATGATGTTGATTTAGAAATACAGAGAGTATCACTACTTGACAGAACCTCACTTACTGTAACTAAACCTAAACGTCGTGTTGACGATAGTCCTATTCGTAGTTCTTTTTTTCATGACCTTATAGGTTTTTTTCCATATAAGAAATGCAAGGTATGTAAACATAATACTTTGGGGAGACTTAAAACCACCCAGTTCACCTCAAGAGTAACTAATAAGCAATATAGAATCAAACATTTCTGTACGTGCGAGACCAAGTACGTTGTGTACCTTATTACTTGTCCCTGTGGGATGCAGTATGTTGGCCGCACAACTCGTACATTCTCAGTTCGTGTAGGTGAACATATATCTCTTATAATTGGTGGGGATACCAATCACACGGTTCCTAGACACTATAAACAGCATCACAATAAGAATCCTAGTGGCTCTCAATTTGTCATTATTGACAGATACATACCCCCCTGGAGAGGGGGGCCTAAGGTTTGAGGTGTTTCAAAACTAGAAACCTTTTGGATCTATGAGCTCCAGACGCATCGTCCATTAGGTATGAACGTTGATTGGGATGTCAATGCATTTATTGACATTTCCTAGGTCTATGGTCTATTACTAGCTTTACATATAAGCCATTGCCATGTGATTCTTTACTGGGTAATTAATGTGGTTATACATAGGATGTGAATTTTTGATTTCCTTTTTGTTTACTTTTTATTAATTTTATATTATAATACTACAATTTTTTATATATTTTAATTATATTCAATATGTATAGATATTCACCCATACTGGGAGTCCAGCCCATTTCTATGCGCATTCTCCATTTCTAGTTCAACGTGCTACTCTGTTAGTTTTTTTAAATTTATCTTTGTAGGTTTAAGTTGAACGAGAGACAGATGGGAACATTTTTTGGTATCTACATTTATTATTATATGGGCGTATACGCACGTCCCCACCATTAAGTGGGTTTGTGTAAGATTAGAATTTAGAATTGCATATTTTATGGTCTATCCAGTTTATATACTTTTTTATCTATTGGTTTAGTTTGTTTGACCTGTGGGTCATCCACTAGATAGCAATTTAGATTTTTATTCATGCTTGTGACATTAGGTTTTTTATTTTATATGTGCCCTCTAGGGGGAGTCTTTGAAATATAATGATCTCCCTCTGGCTTTGTTTCTATATAGGGTATCGGGGTCCCGGCACACTGTTGGTTGTAGTCCTCAGTGTGCATAGTGTGTATCCCTACATGCCCCTGAGTGCGCGCTTTCTAAGTTGAACTCCCGGAGCGCAAGTTGTTATTGGGTTCCGTGTCGAGTGTTTGGAACGCATGCCTCAACGCTGGATGTCCAGGTGTGTTGTCCCATTGGTCCTCAGGATCGAGGCGTGGAACGCATATTCCGCCACTCAGGTCACACTTAATGTTCACATGACCTGCACAGTCATATTGGAGACTTCCGCGGCGCACCGTAAGTGACACCATCTGGAATGCATATTCCGGTTTGATATCGAGGCGTGGAACGCACGCCTCGACTCCATGTTGTTCTGACCAGGAAGTGGACATCAATTAACAGGCCGCGTTCGTTTTTCAACACAGGTGGGCTTGGCTCCTATTATGGTTTTTTTTTGCTATATAAACAAGTTGGTTGCAGTTGTAAGTCACCCTTTGATAACCTGTAATGACACGAAACGCGTCAGTGAAGATTTTATTACTGCTGTTATCCATGTCTATATGCGCTGTGTACTACCTCAAAATTGTAAGTGCATTTGTCTATTAAATTTTTAACTTTAAGTTACGGTATCACACTATGTTGCTCCTCCTTTTTCCTTCTCTGGTATTGTGACTGCAAATACTGTCGAGACTTGGCCATACACCTTTATTGTGGGTATTCATATCGGTCTGGACAAGAGTGGTTATCCTGCGTCTGGAGAGACTCCTAGGACACCTGTATACTATAAGCTTGTCTGACTCACAAAGCGTACGCTTTTCTGAGTCCGACATTTCTGGTAAGCCTACATCTTCATTGGTGGAGGGTTTCTCACATTGGAGTCACATTGGAATTGATTCATTACCATATCACTTTCTTCTGGAACTCTACTTCTATACAGCTTAAATTCCAGTGGACTTATTTGTCTTTTTCATTTTTGATATGGACTTTTTACACTTGGTGCATGAATTTTCTGTATAATTTTCTTAATATTTTTTATATATTACTTATGTGTTGTAATTGCACGCCAGTATAATTGCATTTTACATATTTGTTTAGCGCGACACTTTCTTTTTACACTTTGAAATTACTCCGGTCTAACAGGAGATAGACCGGAGTAATGGCTCTGTGAATCTGGCCCTATATGTCCATATGATGTGATCAAATCCCCATCATTTTTGCTGAATATGTTCAGGTGTTTTAACTACTTGCCGACCTGCTGCCGTCGTTTTACGGCTGCAGGTTGGCTCCCCTGCGCGAGAGCCCGTAGCTCTACGTCGGCTCTCTTATAGGCAACTAGGGGCACGCGCGCGGCCACTCGCCCCTGAGTCCCGTGCGTGTGCCCGGAGGGCGCGGTCGCTGCCGGGCACCCGTGATTGCTCGTTACAGAGCGGGGACCACACACAGCTCCCGGTCCTGTCAGGGGGGGAAATGCTGATCTTCCGTTCATACAATGTATGAACGGAAGATCAGTTATTTCCCCATGTCAGTCCACCCCCCTATACAGTTAGAACACACCCAGGAACATACTTAACCCCTTCCCCGCCCCTAGTGTTAACCCCTTCACTGCCAGTGGCATTTTTATAGTAATCCAATGCATTTTTATAGCACTGATCGCTATAAAAATGCCAATGGTCCCAAAAATGTGTCAAAATTGTCGCAAAAAAAACGCTGATCGCCGCCATTACTAGTAAAAAAAATATTAATAAAAATGCCATAAAAATACCCCCTATTTTGTAAACGCTATAACCTTTGCGGAAACCAATAAATAAACGCTTATTGCAATTTTTTTTTACGAAAAATATGTAGAAGAATACGTATCGGCCTAAACTGAGGAAAAAAAAAATTTTTTATATATTTTTGGGGGATATTTATTACAGCAAAAAGTAATTTTTTTTTATTTATTTTTTCAAAATCTATTTTGTTTATAACGCAAAATATAAAAACCGCAGAGGTGATGAAATACCACCAAAAAAAACTCTATTTGTGGGAAAAAAAGACACCAATTTTGTTTGGGAGCCACGTCGCAAGACCGCGCAATCGTCAGTTAAAGCGACGCAGTGGCGAATCGCAAAAAGTGCTTTGGTCTTTGGGCAGCAATATGGTCCGGGGTTAAGTGGTTAAATGGGCTTGCAGGATTTAAATGTAATTTTTGTATGTGTGCGCTGTAATCAGATTTTTGGGTGTTTATTGCTATCTTTGCCCCTGTTAATGATATTGACCCTCACTATTTGTCTTGTTTACCATTATTCCTAAAAGTGTAAGTAAAAGAAAATCCCACATTTTAGGTTGTCCCCAGAAAAGAGGGGAAATCTTACAATGGGGACAAGGAATTCCCTGTGGGTCCCCAAGGAATTCCCTTAGTTTGCAGGGATTTCCTCTCAGTTCTTGTTTGGCTATGGGACAGGAAGTGAAGGAAAATCTCCATAAAGGGACACAGATAGCCAAAAATTTTTTGACAAGGTTTACTATCTTCCCTTGTACACACGATTAAATGTGTCTGTTCAAATTGGTCGGTTCAGATCTGTCTGCTGGGATTTTGGTTTGCTTGCGTGTACACACGAGCAAACCAAAATACCCGCCAGCAGACATCGCGCTGACGTGTCGGTGACGTTGACGCCGCCACGTCACCGCACCAGGAAGTAAAACACTTCCGCGCATGCGTCGAAACCACTCGGCGCGTGTGCGAGAAGACATGTCTGCTTGTTAGCGTACTAACCAGCAGACATGTCGGGCGGACGGGTTCCCAGCCGACAGATTTCAAAGCATGCCGTGGCCAAATCCGTCTGTTTTCCCGTACACACGATTGAATCTGTCTGCTGAAACGGTCTAGCAGACCGTTTCCAGCAGACAGATTTGATCGTATGTACGAGGCCTTACTCTATCGAAATTGAAAAAAAAAAAAAATCTATAGTTCTGCCTTAATCAAAGCTGTTTTTCATTATGTAGCAAAGTGCCACTTTTGATGTGGATAAAAGACTACCGTTTACAGATAAAGAAGGAACTCCGCTCCCTCCGGTGGCCAATTGTTGTTATAGCCACCTCCTGTTTGGTTTTACCCTGGTGCAACAATGAATGATGGGAATTGAAGTACAGGGAGATATAGACTCCATTGCCCTGGTTAACTGACAGACTACAATGTCCATAGTGCAACTGTGCCATCCCAAAATACTTTGTGCCCTGCACAACCTGCTGGGTGAAGGAATTTAAGGAGGAGGACGTTCTCATGGGACCATCTCTTCGAGCAAATAGGAGGCCTGTGTTGAGGCCTGTCTCCAGAAGCCTAGGTCTGAGAAGCCTAGGCCTACACACTCCTGTGCGGATCGCCCATCCTGAAAGGGGAGTTCCTGACGGAAAGGCATAGGATCTGGATTTGTGTATGGACCGCTCCGGAGAGGCCAGGCCTGGTGTGTGAGTGACTAATCCCCTAATCATTTAGACGTTCTTTGCCAGTTTATCTGTTTTCCCTTTGGATTACAAATTTCTTATTGTGCAACAACTTATGCTAGCAAAGACAACAACTAACTTTTGAAAAACGATCGTATTGAAGTTTGGTCTGATCAACCAAACCACTATAGTAAAACACATGTTTAAGGACTGTCTGTTAGCTAAAGTTAGATATTGACCTATATATCTATATGTAAATAGACTTTAAGATTTACAGTATTTACTATTCTAGTTTACTCAGTGTTGCTTTTGCCAAAGCTGAGTGAGGCCTGGTGAACAGGTGTTTCAGCATTGTATATACCTTGCTGGAAGGATCCCTTTGCGATGTGTTTACACAGGTCTGTGTTAATTGTGATAATCTACCCTGTTAAATATTTATTATCCTAGACTCTTACAGGGCCCTGTAAGCAGTCTACTGTACCTTATTAACTTGTTCATTCGCTTTTATCTTCTTACCATGTAAAGTTTTTCTTTGGTTAAGTACAAACCTGTGTGCAGTCTATCTATTACCCTGTGGGACCAGTGGTCAACGTAGTGTAACAATTTACTTGCAAGTCTTACTGTGGTGTTATCTTATTGTGCTCCCCAGCAACCAGTGGGTTACACAATCTTTACCTATACCAGTTGTGTCAAGGGAGGGTTTGAAACAGTTTCAAGGGTTGATAGCCAGAGTACAGACCCAAACAAAACCAGCAGCTCCTTTGGGGCTAGTGCTACAATTACATAAGCCACTATAAAAATTGTTGATTTATTGGATAGTACATTTTAATACCAAGACCCCTACATCCTATAATGGGTATGCATTAGTTTATATTTTGTATCAAAGCTCAGAGGAATTCAGTTACATTCCTAATCAGGTCCACAAACTAAAGGCTGGTGTTTCCTTTATAGACAGCAAACGTTTTACTTTCAGCTTAGTACTGCTTATGACAAAACAATTGATCTAATGATCAAAATGTTCTCAAAAAGATATACAGTACATGGTCATTTATAAGAATTTTCTTGTTCTAAAATGATTTATGCACATTTCAATTTTGGGTTGAGAAAAGCAAGGGTTTTATTACTGAATATTTTACCTCACATGCTAATGACCTGTTAGATCCTTTGTATTATTCGTTGTATATCATTTTCCCTAAGATGAGGAGAAATGCACTAATTATGCAGTGACATTTCTGCTTCATTAAATGTCATTTTTCACGAAATAAGACACGCTGAATACAGAAACGGGAAATACACGGGTCCTGAGCTGGAACATCATACCTAACCGTATTGTCATAATAGTTAAATATTGTTTCTGTATGATAATTAGTGCTTTGGATAAGACAGGAAATTACTCCAGATTTCCACACTAAGATTTTTTTTATTTTTGGGTTTACTAAAACTAGGGTTGTCCAGATACCGATACTAGTATTTGCGGGAGTACTTGTACTCGCGCAAATGCTCCCGATACCTAAATAGAATACTTTTTTTGTATTTATCAACATGTTCTGTGAAAATTCTGAGTTTTTTACTACTGCGTGACAAGCAAATAAAACATTTTTATTCATTTTTACTCATTTATATTATTTTATAATGTCTTGAGTTAGAGTTCTTCATAATTCTAAAGAAAATATCCTTAGTCTGTATTGTGGTTTGAAAACTGTCACATGACATTTAAAAAAAGTATCGGTATTCGGTATCGGCGACTACATGAAAAAAAGTATCAGTACTTGTACTCGGTCCTAAAAAAGTGGTATCCGGACAACCCTAACTAAAACCTACAACTTGTTCTCATACGGCCAGATTCAGGAAAGAGATACGCCGTCTTATCTCCAGATAAGCCGTCGTATCTCTGCGTCTGAGCCCTCCTATCTATTCGACTGATTCATAGAATAAGTTACGCATAGATTTCCATTAGATCCGACTTGCTTACGTCTCTTACGCCGTCGTATCTTATTTTCATATTTAGGCTGGACACTAGGTGGCGTTCCCGTCTAAAATATGCAAATGAGCCTCTACGCCGATTCCCGAACGTACGCCGGGCCGGCGCATTTTTTTAAGTCGTTTGCGTTAGCGTAGGTCCATCATAATGTTACCCCTGCTGTATGAGGCGCAACCAATGTTAACCACTTAAGGACCGCCGCATGTACATTTACGTCGGCAGAATGGCACCGACAGGCACATCAACGTATATATACGTTGGTGCCTTAGGGGGGGGGGATCGGGGGTCCGATCGGACCCCCCCCGTACATGCGGCGGTCCGCGCGGCTGCAGGAGCGATCCGACAAGTGGGGGCGGCTATCCGTTTTCATCCGCCCCCTCCGGATCGCTCCCAGCCAATGCGCGCGCCCGCCTGACCTGTCACTTCCTCCTCCTCCTGTGTAAACACAGGAAGGAGGAAGCGACGTGATCTCTCCCTCGGCGTTTGTTTCAAGCGCCGCTGAGGAGAGATCACAACACAACAAGTAAGTCCTGCACCAACACTACACTACACACACACAAAATCACATTTAACCCCCGCGATCGCCCCCCCCCCCTCCCCCCTGTCACAGTGTCACTGAATGCAGTAATCATACATGTATGATTACTGTATTTAGTGTCAGTGTGACAGACAGTGTGACAGTCAGTCAGTGTTAGTGTCAGGGTAGCCCCCCCACCCCCCCCCCAATAAAGTTTTAACCCCTTGATCACTGCCCTAGTTAACCCTTTCACTCCCTATTGCCAGCATCACTAAGCGATCATTTTTCTGATCGCTGTATTAGTGTCGCTGTTCCCGCTAGGTAGCTAATTTTTTTTAATGCGATTTTTTTTTTTACTAAAGACATGCGGCTAAATAAATTTTGGCCTAAATGTTTGACTAAAATTTAGTTTATTGGTTTTTTATTATAACAAAAAGTAAAAAATATTGATTTTTTTCCAAAAATGTCGCTCTATTTTTGTATATAGCGCAAAAAATAAAAATCGCAGAGGCGATCAAATACCACCAAAAGAAAGCTCTATTTGTGGGAAAAAAAGGACGCAAATTTTGTTTGGGAGCCACGTCGCACGACCGTGCAATTGTCAAAGCGACGCAGTGCCGAATCGCAAAAACCCCTTGGGTCATTTGCCAGCGTATTGGTCCGGGTCTTAAGTGGTTAAGTATGGACGGCGTGCCGGCATTTTTTTTCCGTCGTTGACGTAAAACGTTCGCGAATAGGGCTTTGCGTAAGTGACGTTCACGTCGTTTACATTGCGTATTTGCGTCGTAATTTGAAGCATGCGCAATGGGATAAATTCACGGCGCATGCGCAGTACGTTTGGCGCGGGATCGCGCGTTATTTAAATAATACACTCCCCCTACCCGCCCAATTTGACTTAAGATGGGCCATTTACGCTACGCCGATGCAACTTTACAGGCAAGTGCTTTGTGAATACATCGTTCTGGGAGAACTGGTGCCAGCAAACTATCGCATTCAAATGCCCCCGATTCTGATTTTACAAGAATTTTGCAAAGAACTATCGGATTATTTAATAAAATTGAAAGAACCCGTGAAAGTATTGAGCAAAAAGGAATAGTCACTAATCCCTCCCCTAATCCCAAACCAAATACCATCATATACCCACCGCAATCACCAAAATTCACTCTAAAACCCATCACCTTCAATGCCACTAAAAACATCATTGGGACTCAGCACAACACCCAATGACATCATTCCCACTAAACTGCTGAAAGAAAGTGCCGATATACTGGCACCAGCTATCACGCAGCTCATAAATCAATCATTCAAGGTGGGCATAGTGCCCACCTTGCTGAAACAAGGTACAATAAAACCAATCCTAAAAAAAAAACACCCTTGACCCCAAAGACCCAAACAGGAGGCCCATAACAGGTCTAAATGTTTTCTCCAAGATAATGGAGAAAGCAGTTGTACAACAGCTGCAACTGCATTTAGAAACCCAAAAATTACTCGATACGTTTCAATCAGGCTTCCGTCCGGGCCACAGGCCTACTAGAGACATCCCCCCCAGACACAATATTTAAAGGAATATTTATTTTTTATTGTTTCACTTTTAGCATTATTAAAATCCCTGCTCCAAAAACAAATTCAGTTTTTAAAACATTTTTTTTTGCATTGATACATGTCCCCTGGGGCAGGACCCAGGTCCCCAAATACTTTTTATGACAATACAATGCACATAAGCCTTTAAAATAAGCACTTTTGATTTTTCATGTTAATCTCCCATAGACTTTTACGTGGCTTTTGAATTTGCCGCGAACACCCGATGTTCGAGTCGAACTTATGCTTGACTCAAACATGGGGCTCATTTCTAATCTGATATGCACCATTGGGAACAGCCAAAGCAGGTGCTAACTTCCCAATATGTACCTGTAACATTAGTAGGAAGACAGGCGTAAGCTTTATCTCCACATATATAATATAACCCTCTATGTATGGATAGTATACATGCTCCTAAAAAACTGGAAGCAATAACATCTTCTCGGGTAACTGATATTTTCACATATTGGGAAGTGTGAGCAATTTGCGCTATAAAGGTTTCTTTTTAGTTCTGGATCTGGGATATAATAATATTGACCATAGTTTCCTCCACAAACTGTAATCTTTGCTCCAGTGCAATCTAAATTGCCCAACCATGTACATTTATTGTTAAACGGGCATGTAATGTTTAGAGTGTCTATCTGTTTTGTCTGTCTAATGTCTGTCTAATGTGGAGTGTCTATCTGTTTTGAAACCATCAAAGTTACTAATCTGTGCTCATTAGCTATGGAGACAATGTATGAGCCATTTATTCTGGTCCTGTTTACATCAGTGAAGTTGAGAGGCATTGCTATCATGAGTATTGTCCCTGTTTGGGGGATGTAAGTAAGAACACATCCAGCAGTTACTAGCGTTGCTATGGGTTGCATACAATTTTAACATTTGGATGAAAGGGTTATTTTTCCATGTCTCAGTTCTGACAAACAGAAAAAGAAACATAATTTTTATTTCAAAGGATATCATCACTTCAGGATTTTCTTACAGTGATTGGCATGACTCCAGGTGGGCTTTCCTTCCAACTTGACAGTGGAAAACGGTTATCAAAAGCACCAAATGTGGTCCGTCAAATTTTGGTTCTAGCGTCTTTCTGACGTGTCGCTTGACCACCACCCAGTCACCTGGTTGGATTCTGTGAATACCTGAAACAGAATCTGGGTCAGGGATAGATTTATAAACACCTTCATGTATTTTATTCAATGTTCTTTGCAATATCGGAACATATTCTAACAGACAGAGTGAGAAGCCTGCAACTGTTGGGGAAAATATAGTCCTGTTTTGGGTGGTCCTCCAAATAAAATCTCATAAGGGGACAGTCCATGTGGTTGTTTAGAGGTAGTTCGTACAGAATATAGGGCCAATGGCAAAGCTCCCACCCATCCTTTTACTGTATCTACTTTTAATTTTTGCACATCTGTTTTTCAAAATGTCATTAAGTCTCTCAACTTTACCACTACTTTGTGGATGATAAGGTGTATGGAAAGATTTCTGTGTGTGAAGGGCTTCCATTTCATCTTGCATTACTTCCCCAGTAAAATGGGTTCCTCTGACACTCTCAATAGTTTCTGTTATCTGATTCCTCTACCAAACTTTTTAAAGTTGAGGTAGAGTCATTAGTTAAGGATGCCCTTAACTAACGGAGGCTGGTAGGGGCGTGGCCGGATGCGAGAGAGAGGAAGCATGGAGTGAAGACATGTGTTGATTCTCTCCTGCCCTCCCTTATACCTTCTACCTTTTACCTAGACCATATCATTGCTTGGCTTGTCCGTCGCTCTAGCTGATGGAAAAGAAGATGATCCTATGTTGATTACTTGCTAACAGGAGTGGTGCACAAGGAGCACAGAGAGTGTGCATTCAGTTCATATGCCCGGCTAATAGATTGGGACACTGAGAGGAGGAGGGCACCTCCTCCGAAAAGTGAACAGCTAACTGAAAACGAAACTGCTGAGCAGTGTGTTGAATCCCTGCTAGGTATGTGAGAGCAGGGGAGGAAGGACTAGAAAACTCTCAGAAAAGATGTGTGAAGGACTCTGAAAAACTAGATAAGGACACCAGCTCCATTACACCTTCATTACAATCAGAGGGCCCTGTGCATCATCCCCCTGGTTCGGGTGGTGAGTAAAAAAAAAAACTCTCCTGCAGTTTGATTAAGCTGGATGTAAAGACTGTCAGATTGCACTATATTATAGCTGCCTGACCGCAGAGATTGTGGATCAGGATAGCCAGGCTTCTCTATCCCTCTTTACCCTGAGTAAAAGGATTAATAATTACAGCTAAAATCCCTATAAATATATATATACCTGCTTCAAACCCCCCTGAAATATCTTTTTCACACTGTGTTAAATCCATCTAAACTGCTGTAGATGTGTGAACAGGGGTGTCTGTGATAAGAGCAGAATACAGCAGCTATACTGGGCAACCTAAAGTTGTTTGGAAAACATTGTGCGGAGAAGCTGTGGAGGCTACCTTACATACTTGGACAACTTGTATTACACCTGGACAATTTGGGTATTAGGACAGTGTGCTGTGAGTGATGATCAGTGCCGAGCGAAGTTGCATCTAAGTCCTCTGCTATGTGCAAATCAGGACTGTGTTCAGAAGCAGGATTTTTTGCGTGTGCATTTTTGTGTTTAAGAATTGAACTGTGATGCTGTTGGCAGATTTGGGGGAAAAGAGAAAAAGATTGGAGGATTGTAAGTTTTTTTTTTTCCCAAGTTATTAATATTTTTTCCTCTTCTGGCTAAAAACGTGCTAAAAACCTGCGCTGTCATTGCACAGCTATTTGCTATCTGCAGACTTTGGATACATGGGAATACCTTGATTACTCAGAATAGGTTTATTTCTCCCTGCCTTGCTTGTCCTATTTGGAGGGGGGTAAAAAAGAAGAGAAATAAGTAGCTATGTTGTGCCCACAATCACGGCTAAGGACAAGGAAAAGGAAAAAAGACATGGGTGGACCGGCTAGCGCAGCAGCTGCTAAATTAGAGAAATATGCACATACAACAGATCACACCCCAGTTAAAGGGGGGTCGTTAGCCCAGACTAAATCTACAGCTGACAGAAAAAGTCAAGGACCACCGGTAGGGATTGTTAAAAATGCCATCAATAAAAATATAGCCACAGTTGATAGAGGAACCGAGACAGATCCAGCACTAGCTACTATTGAGGAGGGCACCCCCACATTCAAAGATGTATTCCTGGTGATTAACGCATGTAAACAGACACTGGGGGAGTTGTGTGATCAGATGAAGGGCGTTAAAGAAGAGTTGATTTCTGTGAAACAGGAGCTTCAAAAAACAAATGAAAGGATAACTAAGGCAGAGGGAATAATATCTCAAATAGAGGATGACTTATACCCAGTAAAGCAAGGGATTAAAGCAATGAAAGAACAGATGTGCAAGTTTGAGGAAAAGATGGACGAAATGGAGAACAGGAACCGTAGGGATAATGTAAGATTGGTGGGACTACCGGAAAAGTGTGAAGGGACCAATCCAACAGAGTTCCTGGAAAACTGGTTTTAAAGCTATTTGGAAGAGAAGGTTTTTCGCAACAGGTTTTCCATAGAAAGAGCACACAGAGTTCCTGTCACCCCCCACCACCCCAATCAGGAGGACGCCCACGATCAATACTGTAAAAAATTTTGAATTTCAAGGACAAAGTAATGCTACTTAGAAGAAGTAGAGAGATGGGGATTATTATGTGGGAAGGAACGAAGGTTTCCTTGTACCCAGATTTTTCACCCCTTCTGCAAAAGCGGAGGGCCAGTTTTATTGAAGTTAAACGTAAAATGCAAAAGTTTAATCTAACATATGCTCTATTATATCCACCCCGACTGTGAGTGGCAGCACTGGATGGGACTTTCTTTTTTGATTCCGCAGAGGACACGATGAGATGGTTGGAGGACAACAAGGACCAGCTCTCACCAAAATGATGGGACATTTAGTTTAAAGAAAAGATAAAGCGAGTTTAGGGAAGAAAAAGCATTAAAGAAGTATTGGGTAGGGGGAGACACACATAGTTTGAGGGGTATAGTATGAGAGGGGAGTGCAATGCAACAAGATTTGGTTTGCGAGAGGTACAGGGGGGGAGGGAGGAGGAGGAGTATGGATGGACCGATCACACAAAAAGCCCCTAGGGTTTGCCTAGAAAGGTGTTGGGGGAGGGGAAATGGGAAGGATGAGCTATCAAAGGGTATTATATAAGGGAACACAAAAGGGTGTTAATACACTGAGGGGAGTAACGCGTAAATACGTAAATAGCTAGATAAAATAATAAAATACACAAGTAATTTAAAAAGCCATAGGGTAAGTCTATGGACTTGCTCTATAGTGCTTCTGAAGTAGGAGTGGGTATACACTAAGCTGGTGTAAAAAAAATTATCAGCATTTTCGTTTTTTTTTTTTTTAATCACATTTTTTTTTTTTTATCACATTTTTTTTTTACTTATTTTTTTAGGGGTGTGACTTAAAATGATTTAATGCAGGGCAGAATTTTGAAAATAGGATCTTGGAATGGCCGCGGAATGGGTACCCCAGCCAAAAGAACAGCAGTATTTGACAGGTTAGAAGCGCATAAGGTGGGGCTAATCTGCTTGCAGGAGACACACTATACGAATGAAATTAAGAAACAAGTTCAGAACAGGAAGTTTCAACATCAATACCACTCGGTCCACACATCCTATTCAAGGGGTGTGACGGTTATGGTTAAGAGGGGAGTAATGTTCACCTGTAAGCAGATTAGCATTGATGAAGAGGGGCGGTACATTTTTCTTCATTGTATAATAGAAAATAGGGAATTTGTTCTTGCAAATATATACATCCCCCCGCCATTCAAGTTGGAAGTCATGTATAAATTAATGGATTTTATGATGGATAAAACTGGGATTCCTGTTATAGCAATGGGGGATTTTAATGAGGTAATGAATAAAAAATTGGATAGATTTCCAGAAAATAGCGTCCAGAATGCCTCAGAGAGTCGGTTGTATCAGTTCTTACAGGAAGCAGGATTATTTGATAAATGGAGAGTGAGAAACCCAGAGGAGTTGCAATATTCGTGCTGCTCCAGTAGTTATTTCACATTGTCCAGGATAGATTTAGTCCTGGGGAATGTGGAAGCATCCCGAACAATAAGGGAAATGGTATACCAGGTTAGAGGGGTATCTGATCACTCAGTAGTGACAATAGCGATAAACCTAGAGGGGGGCAGATGTGATAGAGAATGGAAAATCAGCCCACTATGGCTTGAATTAATGGGGGATCCTGAGGTGATGCTATCAAGATTAAAAGAGTTTATAGAGTTTAACCACTTCCCTACGGCCGTACGACTATATGCGGCAGCAGGGTGGTTCTAAATCTCCGGGCTGCCGTGTTTTCACGGCAGCCTCTTTCTGTGTACCCAGCGCGCGCTCCAGAGCGCGCAGCGGGGAACTTGTGTACTGGCCGTGTCCCTTGGACACAGCCAATCACAGATCGCCGTGAACGGCCAATCAGAGTGGCCGTTTGCGATGCGATCTGTGCAGCGAATGAGAGATGATCTCATATGTAAACATATGAGATCATCTCTCATTGCCGGCTCTCACAATGACGGCGTCCTGTCATAGAGAGAGCAGACCGATCTGGGTTCCTAGTACATAGGGACACAGATCGGTCACCCCCCCAGTCACCCCCCCTCCCCCCACAGTTAGAACACTATACAGGATACACATTAACCCCTTCCTCACACCCTAGTGTTAACCCCTTCCCTGCCAGTCACATTTATACAGTAATTAGTGCATATTTATAGCACTGATTGCAGTATAAATGTGAATGGTGCCAAAAATGTGTCAAAAGTGTCCGATGTGTCCGCCATGATGTCGCAGTCGCAATAAAAATCGCAGATCGCCGCCATTACTAGTAAAAAAATTAATAATAAAAAATAATAATTCTGTCCCTTATTTTGTAGGCGCTATAACTTTTGCGCAAACCAGTCGCTTATTGCGATTTTTTTTTTTTTACCAAAAATATGTAGAAGAATACGTATCGCCCTAAACTGAATTTTTTTTTTAAATTGGGCTATTTTTTATAGCAACAAGTAAAAAATATTGTATTTTTTTTCAAAATTGTCGTCCTTTTTTGTTTATAGCGCAAAAAATAAAAACCGCAGAGGTGACCAAATACCACCAAAAGAAAGCTCTACTTGTGGGGAAAAAAGGACACCAATTTTGTTTGGAAGCCATATTGCACGACCGCGCAATTGTCAGTTAAAGCGACGCAGTGCCGCAAGCTGAAATTTCACCTGGTCAGGAAGGGGGTTTACATGCCCAGTAAGGAAGTGGTTAATGAGGGAACCGTGACACGGGGAGTAATGTGGGATGCACTGAAGGCATTTCTCAGGGGTCTATGTATTCAACAAGTGGCAAAAATTAAAAAAACATCAAGGGAATGGGAAAATAGGATTAGGATGAAACTGGAGAAGTCAGAGAAGGAATATATTGAGAACCCAACACTAGAGAAACAAAGGATATGGTTAAAAAAGCAACAGGAGTACAGGGTCGAAATGATAAGAAAATCAGAAAATAAGAGATTATTCCAAAAGCAACTGGCCTTTGGGGAGGGGGAAAGTGTTGGGAGAATGCTGGCTCATTTAGTAAGAACCAATTCCTCCCCCTCTGCGGTACCCGCGATAAATAAACCTAATGGAGAAATTTCTACACAGGTTTCTGTGATCACAGATACATTTAGAGAATATTATGAGAAGTTATATAGATCACAAGGGATGGCGGCAGCGGAGGAAATGAGAGAATTTTTTAAGAACTTGGAATTACCGACTCTCATGGAATCAGAAAAAGAGCTAATGGAGGCCCCAATAACCCTGGAGGAGGTTCAATCAGCTGTCACTGAGATGGCCAACCAGAAGTCCCCCGGACTATGACTGAAGCTACAATATTAGTATTGCACAAGGAGGGGAAAGATCCGGTTGATACAGCATCATATCGGCCTATTTCCCTTCTTTGTGCAGATTGTTACGAGTCTTATACATCAGGACCAAACCAGATTCATACCAAGTAGATCAACTAGTTTGTACATCAGGAGGGTATTTCTTAACCTACAAACGCCAATAGAGAATGGAGGTACAAGAGCAGTAATGTCCCTAGATGTAGTCAAAGCTTTTGACAACCTAGAATGGGGGTATATCTGGCATGTCTTGGAAGTCTTTGGGTTTGGGCCAAAATGTATTAAATGGATTAAGTTATTGTACAATGGTCCTAGTGCGAGAATCAGAGTCAATAATGATTACTCAACTAAGGTTCTGTTGGAGAGGGGCACAAGGCAGGGGTGTCCATTGTCACCCCTGCTATTTGCCTTAGCAATGGAACCGTTGGCCGCGGCAATAAGAATGGATATAAAAATGAGGGGATTCGTGAGACCGATTGGGGACGATGTCCTCCTCTTCCTTGGTGACACGAATCATTCCATTAAACAGGCAATTACTATTTTTGGAGAGTTTGGAAAGGGGTCTCGTTAGTACACCATTGGGAAATATGATTAATGTGGGAGGAGGATGTAATTGTATATCTTAGAATAGTACATCAAGTATTTCTTTTGCTGTATATAAGTAACCTGTCTCTCAATAAAGTCAGTCTATATCTGGACACCCGCATGAAGTCTTGGTCATGCTTGGGGAGATGTAATTCGATTAAAATGCCGTGGATGCCAACAATTATTATATGTGCTCATAATGCACCCATATGGATTCATAAAAAATGGTTCAGGAAATTAGATAACATGTTTAGGGAGATGGAAAGGAGGCAAGCTAGAATCAGTTGCAAACCCTAAACTACAATAAGAGAGGGGGGAATGGCGATACCGCCAATGGTGTTGCAAGCAAATTCATTTGTCATTAGAACCCCCACAGTTAAAATGGCCATTAAAGTATTGTGACAGGGTACACGTTTTATGTAGCACCAGTGAGAGACTGGAAAGGTCAGCTAAAGGATTCTGCCCTGGAAGGGGTTACGCCTGGCCAACAGGTAAAGCCTCCTCTCTTCCCCCTATAACAGTCACTTGGTAGGGAAGTGGGAAGTGAGAGCTCATGTGCTGCGCTATATAAGTTTTCATTCATTCATTCAGTGTGAGAGGTATGCTGAGCTGGACGGACAGATTGGAGACTGTCTGCATTGGAGGAACAAGGTCTGTCAAGATAATTGTTTATTTGGACTGTTATTCTGTTTGTTTTATACTGGAGGCTGGAATAGCCCACTCCAGACATTGTAGTGACGGGACACTACTGTTAGTTAGCCTCCTAAATTGGAGTAGGCCATTTTGTTTTGTATTATTTCTTTTAAGTGCACATAAAGCCGTATTTATTGCTTAAGGATCAGCGACTTTGCTGCATTACATTACCGCTATTTCTGCAACTTTGTCACAAGTGGTGTCAGAAGTGGGATTTTGCTTGTTGTACTGGTCAATTTACAGTTACAGGGCCTTAAAGGTACAGGACCAGAAAATGGAAGATTTGTGAAAGCCCTGTTACAAGCTTTGTCTCTGTGCAGCAAGGACTAATATACAGGTAGCGGCCGCAGCTGCAGCACAACAAGAGACTAATAGACAAGCCACTGCAGCGCAACAAGAGTTTAGTAGACAGGCAGCTGACCACAGCTGCAGTACAACGGAAACTAACATGCCCTGACTTTGCAGATTGAAGCTTTGACTAAGCACAAAAGTAGACCATGCTGTTCTCAAAGCAACCCTGGATCAGATGACTACCCAAGGGTCTTCTAACCCACCAGCAAGGGGGGTAAGCCAAATACGTGCAAGCAGCTGTCTGCAGAAAATGACCCAGGATGATGATGTGGAGACTTATCTACTGGCGTTCGAGAAGGCTGGGCCCCAGAACAGTGGGCTGGAATCATTGCACTCTTCCTCCTGGGAGAAGCACAGAAAGACTATTTTTTTTTCTTTTTTTTTTTTTTCTTTTCTTTAGAAAAAAGAAAAAGAAAAAAAAAACAAAAGCCTATTTTGATCTGGATGAGGTGGCTGCTGCAGACTATTCCAAACTGAAAGGAGAGATCCTGGCTCGGTTAGGGGTGACTTCCACAGTGAGGGCCCAGCATTTCTACAACTGGATGTTCAAAGAAGGAAAAGCGCCAAGATCCCAGATGTTCGATTTAATTAATCTGGCTCGGAAGTGGCTCAAACCAGAGACTCAAACCCCTGCACAGATTATAGAAGCGCTTGTACTGGAACGTTACGTGAGAGAGCTTCCAAATGGCCTCCGGGAGTGGGTCACTCAGGGAAATCCCCTGGACTGTGATAGTATGGTCGCATAAGTGGAGCGGTACATGTCTACCAAAAATTTAAACCGATCTCTCTCTCTAGGACGATCGGTAAAATACAGAGACCAGGAGACCGGAGGAGTGGAGTGGAAGCAGACTTCGGATCTGGAGCAGTGGAAGCAGACTTCGGATCCGGAGCACGTTTTTCCAAAACAGACTTTAGAAGTCAAAACCCTGGGAAAGAGGACCACCCTAGGAGAAACTCCATAACTTGAGTGTGGTGCCAAAGGACATGTCAGGGCGATATGCCCCAATCTTCCTGAAACAATGCAGTGTGGACTAGGGGAAGATTCCTCTGACTTTTGCAGACTCATTTGTTTATCAGGCCTGGTAGAAGGGGGACATACTGTAGCTTCTGAGTACCTGTCATGCTGGACAAACAAGAGACAGTGGCCCTGGTGGACTCTGGCAGTGCCCTGACTTTGGTAGCCAGCAAATTGGTAAAACCTTGTTGGATTCAGAAGCATAGAACCATGGGGGTATTGTGTATTCATGGGTGTACTGTGCGGTATCGTACTGCCAACATAGAAGTGTTAGTACAGGGCGAGTTTGGTAAGGTTGTAGCAGTGGTAGTTCCTCTCTACCATATCCTTTGATAATAGAAAGAGTTTCCCTAATTTCCACGCTCTGTTACAGCCCCCTGTGACTGGGAGAACCAAGGGGAACCTGAAGTGGAGCAGAGAAATACAGGGGTCCATGAGTATTTCCCTTTGCTCATCCTGACTTGCATATCTCTAATCCAAAAAGAGGTAAAACAAGTACGGGAACCAGGGAGAGCAACCTAAGATTTAATAGGGCTGTAAGGAAGTCCTCTTGAACCAGCGTGGGGAGCAGTCCAGGAGAGGTGGGGCCCCACACAGACAGAAGCCCATGAGGCAGAGGTTGGTCAACCGGAACCTGCCCCAGAGGCTACCAGTGAAGGCGTGAGGGGGATACAGATATCCTGGATATTTCGGGTAGTGGCTTTGGCCGTGACCAGGCAGATGATCCACCTGTTGCAGGAAAGCCAGGAGTAATGTTGTAGAGGTACATGGGGACCAGTGGAAGGGGTAACGGGAAAGGCCTATCCCATTTTATCCTTTAAAAATGATCTCCTTTACAGAGTAACCTCCGAAATGAGGGACAAGAGCTTGAACAACTGGTTGTGCCTTTATCATACACCCGAAAAATCCTGGGATTACTCTCACTCTCATCTTCTGGGTAACACTTAGGGGTGGAGAAAACCCAAGGAACGGGTGCTCAGGACGGTTCTTCTGGCCTGGAGTATATGGGGGATTAAAAAGGTATTGTGCTTCTTGCAGACCGTAATGCCAGCTGGCATGTCCCACACCGAGGTTGAGGGGGGAGCCCCACTCATACCTCTCCCCATAGTTGACGGTTCCGTTTAATGAGAGGATTGGCATAGGACCTGAGTGGGTCCCTCAGAGAAAACAGCTCGAGGGCGCCAGTACATCCTTGACTTATGCCACCAGATACCCTGGAGGCCGCTTCCACATACGTGAAGGTGAATGCTACAAGTATTGCAAAAGAGTTGGTTCAGTATGTTTCCACAGGGACAATACCCAGGACATTGCTCAGGATCAGGGGACACCGTTTGTCTCCCGTATTATGAAAGAGCAACTGTCAGCTATTAATGTACAGACTCGGGGTGAGAACGTCAGTGTATCACCCCCAGACAACATGCCTTGTAGAACGGTTTAACGGCACGCCTAAAGCAGGATGTTTAGAAAAGTCGTTAGCAGGGATGGGAAGATTGGGACTTGTTACTTCCTCTACCTGTTTGCACCGTTCAAGAGATTCCCCAAAGTCTACGGGCTTCTCCCTGTTTGAGCTCCTTATATGGTAGGCATCCCAGGGGTATACTGGATATCCTATAAGGAACCTGGGAGGGCAGAACAGGGGGTAACTGGGACCAATGTCCTCCAGTATGTGGAGATTGCGGGTGCGTATGGCACAGATTGCCCTCTTGTTCGCCAGCATATGGAGCAGGCGCAGAGTAACGGCAGAAGTCCTACTATGACCAGAGAGGCCCTAGTGAGACAGTTTGAAAGGGGGGACAGAGTAATGGTATCTAGTACCCACCGCAGAAAGCAAACTTCTAGCACAGTGGCAGGGACCCTATAAGGGTCTTGGAACGGAAAGTGAGCCCCAGTATAATTATAAAGTTAGTCAGCCGGGACGCCGGAAGAAGGAGGCCCTGTTCCACATAAACCGTTCTTAAGCCATGGAGCGACTCAGAGGACTGCATGGCCACAGTGGGGGACACCACACCTGGTCCACAGGCGCCTAGTCCTTCGAAGTGACAATCTCTCCGGAGCTGACACCTGAGCAACCATAGAAGAAGCTAGAGCAAGCTTGGTTGAGAGGAATAATGATGTCTTCTCCCCCACCCTGAACAAACCCGAGAATTACTGCCATGACATTATTACAGGGGGTTATCGTAAGAGGTGAATCTTACTGCTTCCAGAGGCCTAAGAGGGAAGCTGTAAGGACTGAAGTCAGGAAAATGCTTGAGCTTGGAGTGATAGAGGAGTCTCACAGCCAGTGGTCCAGCCCCATTGTTCAGTGCCAAGAACCAGGTGATGGGTCCCTATCCAGGTTTTGTAATGACTTCAGGAAGTTAAATGAGGTGTCTAAGTTTTATGCCTACCCCATGCCTAGGGTGGATGAACTAGTAGAGCGATTAGCCAAAGATAGGTTCTTCACCACGCTGGATCTGAAAAAGGGTTATTGGCGGATCCCATTGACAAAGCAGCGTCCGAGAGAAGACAGCCTTTCCACTCCTGATGGCCTATTCCAGTACAGGATCATGCCTTTTGGCCTCCATCGAGCTCCAGCCACTTTCCAAAGGCAATGGATAAGGTTGCTCAGGGCCCCACACTGAGTATGCAGCCGCATACTTGGATGATGGATCATTCATAGCCCGGACTGGGAAACCATCTGGATCTAAGTACAGGCAGTGTTGGCACTTTTAGAAGATCGGGTATGCAGCTAACCCCTCTAAATGTGCCTTGGGTCTACAGAGGCTAGATACTTGGGTTATCTGGTTGGCAGAGGACTTGTTAAACCACAATGAACAAGATAGGAGCTATCAGAGCTGGCCAGACCGTTGAGAAAAAACAAGTCAGAGCTTTCTTGGGGATTGCTAGGCTACTATCGGAGGTCTTATTGCCTAACTTTGCTACAAGGGCTGCTTTGCTCACTGACCTTATTAAAGCCAGAAGCCAGACACTGTAAAGTGGAACAGCGAGGCTGAGGGACCTTTGCTGGTCTGCGGGCAGCGCTTTATGCCCAACCGTGCTTGTGAAGCTCCCGACATTTAGAAAGGAGTTCTTTCTCCAGTCGGGTGATGCCTCAGAGGTGGGTCTGGGTGCAGTTTGTGAAGAAAATAGACTTTATTCTGGACTGTCTTTTAAGGAACACCCTGTGCTATATTTGAGTCGGAAGTTGTTACCTCGAGAACAGTGCTATGCCACAGTGGAAAAAGAGTGTTTGGCGATCAAGTGAGCAGTAGAAACACTCCACTACTATTTGTTGAGCAGGCAATTTGCTCCGTTAAAGTGTATGCACACCAACAGGGTCAAGAACGCTCGGGTCACAAGGTGGTTTTTGTCCCTACAGCCCTTTATTTTTGTGGTACGACATAAGGCAGGTTTCCTCCACAGTAATGCAGATGCTCTGTCCCGAGTACATGGGTTTGCAGAGGTGGCCGCTTGCCACCCAAGTGTTAAGCTGGGGGGGGAGGATGTGTAACAGGGTACACGATTTTATGTACACCAGTGAGAG
This sequence comes from Rana kukunoris, assembly GCA_029574335.1. Lineage (NCBI taxonomy): Eukaryota > Metazoa > Chordata > Amphibia > Anura > Ranidae > Rana > Rana kukunoris. Next base: position 219,601,486 of record CM056052.1, read on the forward strand.
TCTGGAAAGGTCAGCTTTCCCTGCCCTGGAAGGGGTTAAGCCTGGCCAACAGGTAAACCTCCTCTCTTCCCCCTAGTTAATTAACAGTCACCTGTAGGGAACCGTGAGAGCTCAGTGTGAGAGGTTGCTAGCAGGACGGACAGGTTGGAGACTGTCTCATTGGAGGAACAAGGTCTGTCACAGATAATTGTTTATTTGACTGTTATTATGTTTGTTTTATACTGGAGGCTGGATAGCCCCTCCAGTACATTGTAGTAGGGACACTACTGTTAGTTACCTCCTAAATTGGAGTAGGCCATTTCTGTTTTGTATTATTTCTTTCGAGTACAATAAAGTCCGTATATTATTGCTTAAGTCGACTTTGCTGCATTACATTACCGCTATTTCTGGGGAACGACTTTGTCACATATGGAAGCAGTAAGGTCACTGGGAGGGACAGGGAGGTATAACAGAACATGCACTTTGTGGAATAACAAAAAACCTTAAAAGCATTTGCCACCTTAAGGACGGGAAATGATATACCCAACTATACCTTCTATAGATACCTCCAAATTAGACATGCCTTAAATGACCAGTTCAATAGAGTAGGATCCATTGTGGGATAACCCCATACGCGCAAAAACTTGGCGGCAGGGATGAGATGAAGGGGTACATCTCGGGAATGTACCCTATATTATGTCAGGGAAGCATTTAGAGCCCAAACAACTAAAAGAGAGATAAATGGGAGGATAATCTGGCATGTCTTGGAAGTCTTTGGGTTTGGGCCAAAATGTATTAAATGGATTAAGTTATTGTACAATGGTCCTAGTGCGAGAATCAGAGTCAATAATGATTACTCAACTAAGGTTCTGTTGGAGAGGGGCACAAGGCAGGGGTGTCCATTGTCACCCCTGCTATTTGCCTTACCGTTGGCCGCGGCAATAAGAATGGATATAAAAATGAGGGGATTCGTGAGACCGATTGGGGACGATGTCCTCCTCTTCCTCGGTGACACGAATCATTCCATTAAACAGGCAATGACTATTTTTGGAGAGTTTGGAAGACTTTCGGGATTGGTCATAAATTGGGAAATATCAGCATTAATGCCGGTAGACCCAATGAGGACCCAGACATTGGTAGAAATCCCACAGTTAGAGATAGTGGGGAGAATCAAATACTTAGGAATATATATAACAAATTACCTTAATAAATATATAGGGAATAACTTGGTCCCCCTAATGGCCAAATTTAAAAATAAAATCCAAATTTGGCGGCATATCCCGCTGTTGGTTGCGGGGAAATGTAATTCGATTAAAATGCCGTGGATGCCACAATTATTATATGTGCTGCATAATGCACCCATATGGATTCATAAAAAATGGTTCAGGAAATTAGATAACATGTTTAGAGAACTGATATGGAAAGGAGGACAAGCTAGAATCAGGTTGCAAACCCTACAACTACCAATAAGAGAGGGGGGAATGGCGATACCGCCAATGGTGTTGGAAGCAAATTCATTTGTCATTAGAACCCCCACAGTTAAAATGGCCATTAAAGTATTGTGACAGGGTACACGATTTTATGTACACCAGTGAGAGACTGGAAAGGTCAGCTTTCCCTGCCCTGGAAGGGGTTACGCCTGGCCAACAGGTAAACCTCCTCTCTTCCCCCTATTAATTAACAGTCACTTTGTAGGGAAGTGGGAAGTGAGAGCTCATGTGCTGCGCTATATAAGTTTTCATTCATTCATTCAGTGTGAGAGGTATGCTGAGCTGGACGGACAGATTGGAGACTGTCTGCATTGGAGGAACAAGGTCTGTCACAGATAATTGTTTATTTGGACTGTTATTCTGTTTGTTTTATACTGGAGGCTGGAATAGCCCCTCCAGTACATTGTAGTGAGGGACACTACTGTTAGTTAGCCTCCTAAATTGGAGTAGGCCATTTTGTTTTGTATTATTTCTTTTAAGTGCAATAAAGCCGTATTTCCATTGTTGTCAGCGACTTTGCTGCATTACATTACCGTATTTCTACAAATACTATTGTATGTCACATATTTTTTAAATATTTTCACTTTGGATTAGCGCAATATATTTTTATTTAATACTGGCAAGGGATTATTAATGTCCTTAACCAGACATATGGAACGAAGCTGGAGATGGACCCCAGAATGTGTATCTTGGGTCTGGGAGAAGAAATCAGCAGTGTACCCAGCATAGTAAAAGCAGTACTAAGGTGCCTCTTCCAGGCCAGAAAACGAATTGCCCAAAGATGGCAGGCAGTAAATCCCCCGACAGTAAGAGAGTTATTAAGAGAAGGAACATCAGGGAATTTGGTGAAATGTGGAACCCCTGGCTGGAAAAAATGGGTTATACCATATAAAAGAAAAAAAATATATAAACCTTAAATGCTTAAAAGAGGGAGGGAGGGAGGGGGGAGTGGGAAAGCAAATGAACAAATGTTTTAAACACCGCAAAGATTATGTTATATGAATAATAAGAAAAGCTGATATTAAGATTTTATATGAATGTAATCTGTTTTGTTATAAGATGAAGAAAAGTAATAAAGAATATATAAATTAGAAAAGGATGCCCTTTCTAGTGGCATCCCTGACAAAACAGAAGCTTCTTTGTCAAGATTTTTACTGTACCCCGTACCTATATCATATACCCAAGATCCATAAAAATTTAGAAAGACCCCCAGGTAGACCCATTATTGCAGCTATGGATAGCATTACAACTGGCTTCTCAATGTAGATAGACCAATTTCTGCAACCTTTGGTACATAGGGCCAGATTCACGAACAGTTAGGCTGGCGGATCGAGTGATCCGCCAGCCTAACTGTGACTTTGAGCCGGCGTTTCTGTTTTCTGTACCAGATTAAACAAGAAACGCCGGGTTGAAGTACCGATGCGAGCAGCGTTAACTGAGTTTCGCCATCGCATCGTTACTTCAACTTAAAAATGGCGCCGGGGTGCGTTCCCGCCGATTTACGCTCAAAAAATATGTTAATGGCGGAAATCGGAATTCACGATCGATTCCGGCGCACGCAATGACGATACGACGTTTCCGGACGGGATACGCGGCGCATAGTATACCTACATGGGGTTGAACCGATCTCTCATCGCGTCTAGGACGATCGGTAAAATACAGAGACCAGGAGACCGGAGGAATGGAGTGGAAGCATTGACGTTCATCACAGATTTTGGAGCATGCGCACGGGATGTTTTGACACTCGACTCGGCATGCGCAGTACGTTGGCGACGGGATCGCGCTTAGTTAGCATACTACACGCCCCGTACCCGCTAAATTTGAATTCCGCCGGCTCATTTGAATGTGCTGCGCAACTTTAGGAGCAAGTGCTCGTGAATGACAGCGACTTGCTCCTAAAATTTCTGCAACGCAAATGAGAAGCGTTACTCCAGAGCAAAGATGCTCTGGACTACCTGAATCTGGCCCATAATCTCCATTTCTATATCAGAGGCGGTACATATCTCTTAAAACTACTTGAACGTACTCATGGGAACCTAACTACTCCTGGGTTTCATTGGTCATCAATACTCTTTACATTTCCATACCCCACCAATTTAGCCTTTCTGCACTCAATCATTTTCGGTCTTCCTACCCCCTTTCCAACCCTAGACAAGCCACTTTCATCCTCAATATCACTGAGTTTTGTCTTACGCACACATTTCTATGGAGATTTCTTTCTTCAAATCCAAGGGACTGTGATGGGAACAAATTTTGCCCCCTCATATGCAAACCGGGCCATTAGAATCCAAGTACATCTGGAATAATAACCCCATTGCTTAAAACATTGTGTTTTTTGGACGCTACCTCGATGACATCATAATCATCTGGGATGGTCCCTCTGACCTTATTAAAGATCTTGTACAACATTGCAAAAACAATCCGTTTGGACTTTCATTTACCTTTGTTCAAGATAAAAATAAACTAGCCTTTCTGATTTGAACCAGCGTGGGGAGCAGTCCAGGAGAGGTGGGGCCCCACGACAGACAGACGATGAGGCAATTCATTACTTCACCTAGCTATTATCCTCATTTTTCTTGCAGGCTCACCAGTTGATACGTATATACAGAATATATATATTTTTTAGTGGTTGGGTGACCTGCGCAGGAAGCCTAGGGTGGTGGGTGTTTGGTTTGGTACCTTTAGTCCTAATTGTAATTTTTCTTCCCCCTATTCCCTCCATTTAAAAATGATCCCCCCTCCTCAAGGTTTTCAGAGGGCCTGTTCTCTTGCTGCCAAACCAGGGTTGCGGCTTGGCACCATGGTTTTGTGGCCCCTTTCACCATCCTAGAGTTGTTACTATCACGCCATACATGGCTTTTCTCTTTGGTAGTCTAATCTAAACTGCGTTTCATAGCACCTCAGTATAAAGAGAGTCGGCGGACAGGGTCCATGTACATCCTCCCATGCAGAGCTGTTTCCAATAAAAGCTGATCACGTGATGCAAACAGAAGCCGGTAATCAGCTTCTTCCCACCTCAACCTGACAGCGTAAAAAAGCAGCTTACCGGCTTGTGTAAACGGGACAATGGTCCCACACACAGAGAGCTACTGCTGCTTCATCAGGCCCACCAGTGCCACCTCCAGTGCCCATAAGTACATGCTAAGCAGTGTCAACTTGAGTGCCACCTACCAGTGCCCACTACAGTAAGCTGCCAATCAGTGCCTCATCATCAGTGCACCTATAAGTGCTGCCTATCAGTGTTACCTACCATTGCCTATCAGGCCCATCAGTGCCACCTATCAGTGACCTTTAGTCCTCCCGTATGAAAGGTGCCACTCATCAGTGCCCACTAGTGCCACCTCTCAGATACCACCTATACGTGCCGCCTTATCAGTGCCCATCAGTGCAGTCTCATCAGAGCACATCAATGAAGGAGGAAGATTACCGTTTGCAAAATTTTATAACAAACTGTGAAACAGTTTAAAACAAAAAATAAATGGGGGGCGTGGTTTGCACATGACTGAGTGAGGGAGTGAAGCTGTGAGATTCTCCCGCTACCTCCGTCTCCCCGTGCGAGTTTTAGTGGTTACAACCCGATAGGATATCCTGCTGAGGGCGTAACAGGAAGCAACAGGACGGAAGCTATCCGGGCAGCCTTGGAGCCGTCGGACGCTGCGGGTTTAGGGGTTCGCTTCCCGCCTACTACCTATTACCGCTGCCGCTCTCCTCCTCACTACATCCCCCTGCTATCCCCGCATCTGCCTCCCGTACCCGTATGCCCCACATACCCCGCACTCTGCTGCTTAAACGGACAGCGGGTAGCGCAGCAGCCTGACAAACCTGATCCCAACGAGAAGGAAGGGAGAGGAGGGACTGGCTACTAAGAGGAAAGAGCAGCAGAGGAGACAGGTAGAGGGGATAAGAACAAGGAGCCGGGCGGAGAAGAGGAGCTGGAAGAAGGACAGTGCCGTAGTTATAAACCTAGGTAGTGTTAAAAACGGGCAGTGGTGGGGGGACGCGGCAACTGTGTGGAGGATCACCTCACTTGCGCCTAGCCCAGTTAGCCCAGTTAGTCCAACCTGGGGGCAATATATAATATATATATAGGGACTCTCCCAAGGCTTCTAGGAGACGTGAGCAGAGCACTAGAGCTGTGAGAAGCTACACGGGGAGAGTGGTTGGGGCGGCATGTGTGCAGCCAGAGCTAGAGACACACGTACATCTAGAGGACTGCATTGACAAACACAGGCGTCTATCCTAGCAGGTCAGTCGAGATACAGAGCTTTTTCTCAAAAGATGGAGAAAGGAGATGAACAGGGTCAGAGATGGAGAATCTACAAATACAAACGCTGACCACTATTCCAAAGCTAGATGTACGAACTGACATAGAGACACTACACATAGCCCCCCAAAGCCCTCGGGTGACTACTATAGGGGGGAGTGAACCCCCACTCAGACTAAGCGAAGGGGGGAGGAATGAACTTGGATACCTTAAAGTCTCTGATCCAGCACTACCAACAAGAGATGACATGCACTACATTAATTATGAAAATAGAGAGGCCCACTCCAGAGATAGGAGAGATCAAAGAGAGGTCCAGGGCCTGGAAAAGCGCACGACAACGAATGAAAATTACTTCCAAAGATCTTATAACACGGGTGACAGCACTGGAACAGGAGAGAAGTAAACAATCAGAAGTGATCAATCTCCTACAGCTGCAGCTAGAAGAAATCCAGGACAGGAATAGCGAAATAACTACGTATAAGAGGTATCCCCGAAGTGGCAGTCCATCAGAAGCCTCCAAGAGACGGTAAAAAATATTTTTCTAAAATAATGAAGGATGTTGTACCCTTAAACCTTGAGATGGACAGAGTGCATAGGGCTCTAGGCCCAAAGCCTAAAAGATACACTCTCGGCCTCGGGATGTGATTTGTAGACTTCATTATTATAGACAAAAAGAGGCAATATTAAGTAAATCTTGGGATATGGGGACCATTAATTTAATGGAATCCAGTTGAAATATTGCCAGACTTATCAAGTGCAAGCTGCAGGGAGAGCTATGCTGCGCCCGGTTTTAGAGCGAATAAGGGAACTAGGGGGGTCATACAGATGGAGATACTACCAATATCGGTGTTTATAAGGAAACTAAGGCACAGGGACTTCTGGCTGCGCTCCAAAAATGACCTACCAGATCCTTCTCCTTTTTAGAGACTGACCCGGTGGAAGTGGTGGACTGGAGACAGCCAATATTAAGGAACATCTGAGATCTGAGGCCCTGTAGAGGCCTGTTGACTCCCCTTCCCCGCCTTCCCCTCTCTCCCGACTTTTGGAGCTTATTTGCCTTTTTTTTTTTTTTTTCCTCCATCTTCCTCCTGGGCGCCGAACACCTGATGATAAGGGACTTTGGGATCTGTGGTTGGGGATTTGTGTATCTATAATTATTGAGGAACTCCCTTATTTTTTATTTTTTTTATTTTCTTGGGATCTCGTCTTGGGTTGTTCTCTCCCATACCCTCTGCCTACGTTGAGTTCTGGAAATCCTAGAATAAGGGAGCGGGGTCAAGAGCCGGGGAGGGGTCGGGGGAGCGGGGGGAGGGGAGTGGGGTGAGAGGGAAGGTGAGGGGGAGGGGCTCCAGGGAGGGGGGGGAATTAAAGGGAGGGAATAGAAGGGGGGGATGGGAGGGGGGGGGATTAAGGGGGGGTAATATAATGCACATTTAACTAGTACAGTATACAATCACTCAAGGCACGACAAGGTACACTGTACAATACACCCTATAAATAAAATAATTAATATACACTATATAAGGGCAAAGGGATGGAATAAATTTCGAGAGACAATAGACCACAGTTAATTGGATGCACTCCACGAAGTCACATAGAGAGGTGGATTAATCACAAGACACAGTGGTAGGGGGGGGGAAGGATGTGGGGGTCTACACGTATTAATTCATAGACACAACAATAAGGGAACAAATACACAGGGTATGGGGGAGGGGGAGGGGGAGGGACGGACAGGTTGGAGGGTACTCTTGGACCTCAAAAAGGTCAGTTGTAATTGATAAACCAGACATTAAGAGGAATATAAAAATGAATGTAATTATTACTGGAATTATGTAAGGGGTGATTTAGAAAGTGCTTTAAGACTAATAAAGTACGATGAATAGATACGGCTGGAATAGCCCCTCCGGAGGGAAACTACATTGTAGTGAGGGACACTATATCTGTTAGTTAGCCTCCTAAAAACTACGGTGGAGAATAGGCCATTTTGTTTTGTATTATTTCTTTCGAATGTACAATAAATTGCCGTATTTTGGCTTGCTTAAGCTTGACTTTGCTGCATTACATTACCGCTATTTCTGCGACTTTGTCACAGAATATTAGATGATGCTAGCAGTAACCTGGTCACTGGGAGGACAGGGAGGTATAACAGAATATGCACTGTTGTGGAATAACAGGAAAAACCTTAAAAGCGTTTGCCACCTTAAGACGGGAATATGATATACCCAACTATACCTTCTATAGATACCTCCAAATTAGACATGCCTTAAATGACCAGTTTGATAGAGTAGGACCATTGTGGGATAGGACCCCCATAGCGCAAAAACTTGGCGGCAGGGATTAATAGGGGGAGGCCACCAGAGGGAGGTTGGTACATCTCCCAGGGCGAGATATACCCATATTCGGGGTATGGGGTGCCTGGGGGGGGGAGGGAAGCATTTAGAGCCCAGAACAACTTAAAAGTAGAGATAAATGGGAGGAAAATCTGGGGACCATAACAGATAGACAGTGGAGGAAGATATTGGGGAGAGGACATATAGCAACAGTTTCGCCTGCACAAAAAATGTCTTTCTTGAAGATGATACACAGGACGTACTATACACCAAAACAGTTATTTAACTTCGGGTGGAGAGTAGATGTGAGCTGTCCTAGATGTCAAGACACAGGGGATCTGATACATATGTTATGGAGGTGCCCAAAATTGTTTAGGTACTGGCAAGGGATTGATGGTCTCAGGGGATTAATTGGGATGATTACTTATAACGCAAAGAGACTCATGGCATCCAGTGCTACACCCCAGTTGATGTCTTGTTAGACGAAACCGGTGGGGTTATCACTGGAATTTATTTGAATTTCTTTGCGCTTCCTGGACATTTTATTCATTTGTTGTTCCTAGATAAGTGAAGGGGATTGGATCTGGAGTGTGTGGGGGGACATTTAAGCTTTTATTTTTTGTATACACCTTTATTGAAGTTTTTTCCTGCTTGTAATAAGGTAGCCTTTTTTGATTTATTTTTAAACGTGTATCTACTTTTTAATAATTTCCTTTTTACCTCTCACTCTTATTTTGAGGAGACGATTGCATTCGACCACCCCTTTTTTTCCTAAATCAGCCCCATTTCCTGTTAGAGGGAAGAGGAAGGAGGGAGGGGATTTAGGTTTTAAGATGGGGAGTATAAAGATCACGACCTTTACGCATGTTAAAGGATTCAACTTCACTGAAAAAAGGAGAATCCTGGCTGTTTCCTTGCAAGGACCTTTGGAATTATCCACAGAAAAGATCTGCACTGTTCAGATAGTGACCGGGTATCCAGCCCATCCAAGCTCAAGGGACCCATCTTAGAGCCACCGTATGGTGAGCTGCGGGTCTACAGCAGTCGGTAAGCATAGCAATTCAATTTCCATGCGCCTACCACTCTTACGCCTAAACTCTAAATCTACAGGAATGTGGAGTTTTACATGAATGTGGAGTTTTAGACCAGAACTGTATGACACTGATCAGTACTAAGAGTCCCCTTTGAACAGAATACATATAATCCCAGGTAGACGTTGGAAAGTTATTTAACAGAGGACATTATTATTTCTAAAAGATTGTATTTGGGGACTGCTTTGAAAAGATTGTTTATTGACATTAGCACAATTTTATATCGCCTAATAAGATTAGTTTATGCCTTCACTATTAGGAAACATTGTACTGACTGTTTGTAATATTGACAGCAAGGGAAGCTGTTATTTTTATATAGGAGGAGACATCACATATAACACTAATCCTTTGAAAAGTTTTTTCCGGTGGAGACTGACACTCTCACATAGGATTTTTATACCTCCTCTATATCTGGGGTTAAATCACTCATTTTCGTTGGGGCGAGTATTCCCTCTGTGAAAGTTAAAAGAAATACCTTGGTTTAATTGGCGCTGGAGGACTTTTTTTCACAATATCCACTGGCGAGGAGAAAGACTATACTTTCCATTGTTGTGTTGGCTGCCTTTACCCCCCCTTCATTAAAAGTTTTCACGGCTGGATTACTTACATAATTCCCCACTATTAATGACGGGAGTAGAGGAAGTGTCACATATTTTTTATATATTTTCACTGGTTGGATTAGCGCCCCAGTGATATTTTTATGGACATAGTAATACTGGCAAGGGATTCTCTCCACGGGGTTCGTTGGCGTCTGAATGAAAGTCCTATTAACAGACACAAGAAGTAAAGAGGCAATGGAACGAAGGAGTTAGGAGACTACTTTCGGACCAACGATACACCGGGGACGACCCAGAATGTGTATCTTGGGTCTGGGAGACATAAGAAATCAGCAGGTGTGAGAGGCCCAGCATAGTAAAAGCAGTACTAAGGTGCCTCTTCCAGGCCAGAAAACGAATTGCCCAAAGATGGCAGGCAGTAAATCCAACATAAAGGTACCTGACAGTAATTAAAGAGTGGAGTAATGTGGTAACTGAAACAATATGGAAGGAGAAGGCAGTATCTGACCTATTAGGTAATAAAGCTAAAGCGATAATCCAGGAGGTAGAAGGACAACATCAGGGAATTTGGTGAAATGTGGAACCCCTATTAGCAGCTGGAAACTGAAAGGACTTAGGAATACTGTTATATACCATATAAAAGAAAAAAAATGGCCATATAAACCTTAAATGCTTCCCGAAAAGAGGGAGGGAGGGAGGGAGGGAGGGGGGAGTGGGAAAGCAAAATGAACAAATGTTTGGTAAACACCGCAAAGATTATTCATCTTATATGAATAATAAGAAAAGCTGATATCCCTGGAAGAAGGATTGAGGATTATATCCTCACACAATTGAATGTAATCTGTTTTGTTATAAGATGAAGGGAAGTCTGGAAGACCTAATACACTGGAGAATTGAGAGGTATATGAAAGGGGTTAGAAAAGGGGATGCCCCCGGGCCAGATGGGTTCTCTATTCAGTGGCATCCCTGACAAAACAGAAGCTTCTTTCACGTCTTGGACCATATATGATTGGGATTTACAATGAGATCGGCCGTTCTACCCCTCCGTCCGGAAGCCTATGGCATCATATACCCAAGGTGATCCCCATAAAAATTTAGAGGGAAGACCCGGCGGAGTGCAGGTAGTTACCCCCGATTATTGCAGCTATGGATAGCATTACCTGAAACTGGCTTTTACTCAATGTAGATAGACCCGACTATTTCTGCAACCTTTTTGGTACTCATAATCTCCAGATCAGGTGGGGTCTATATCCCAGCCCGGGAGGCCAGGGATACATATCTCTTAAAACTACTTGTTAACCTGTACACTGGGCATGGGAACCTAAAACACCTTCGATTTTTTTAAGCACAGATCCTGAAAAGGTTTCACCGAGTCAATGGAAGTCATGGCAGGATACTGAGACTTGGGAGTAGGAGAAGATATGTATAGATGGATTATGGGGGTGTATACCATACCCAAGCACCAATTTAGGTGAATGGGATCCTTTCTGCACTCAATCATTAAAATTCAAATGGGACAAGACAAGGGTCTTCCTACCCCCTTTCCAACTATACGTCTAGACATTGGAGCCACTCCTTCATAGGATTAGGCAAAACCCTCAATATCACTGAGGATTGGAAATTGTCTTACGCACAGGGAATTAAAATCTCTGCATTCGCAGAGATTTCTTTCTTCAAATCCAATCCGCAGGATTCACTACAGAGCTGATGGGAACAAATTGGAATTGGGGAACCCCCTCATATGCAAACCGGGCCAAAAATTAATTACGAAAGTCCAAGTACATGAGCTGGAATAATAAGGAAGGGCCTACAACAAATTGCTTAAAACCTAAATTGTGTTGAAATTTTGGGTACGCTACCTCGATGACATCATAATCATCTGGGATGGTCCCTCTGACCTTATTAAAGATCTTGTACAACATTGCAAAAACAATCCGTTTGGACTTTCATTTACCTTTAGGTGTAGGTGTTGGGGGTGGTGGCGCTGTCACTAAATATGTTGTATGACTAACCCAATGAGTGTGGGTAGATTTACTGGGACAACATTCCCTAAAGTGTTAATTAATAAATATAAAAAATGTGCAGTATAGGTGCTGAAAATTGCTGACAATGGGGGTTGAAAGAAACGCACATAAACATAAAAGTAAGCAAAATCTATGTCAAATAAGCATCAGGTAAGTGCTAACAATAATAAAAAACATTGTCAGAAATAGGCTATAAGATATGCCGGATAGAAAACATATCCACAAGCTTCTCCCCTCTGAATGTACCCAGTACTAGGAGACCAAGTACAAAAAGGAGCATAAAGTGAGCTCATAAGAAAGGGCCTAACTCAGATATCCCATTTTTCAGAACAAGATAGATGCTACTGCACAGAAAATTAGTCCATCGCAGGAAGGAAAATATTTAAGGGGTGAAAGACTGGCAAGCGGTACAGTGATGTGACATTTTTTTTAATTCTCTAGGTGCACCTAAATCGATAAATAGGTGGTGCAACACAATCAAGTATTGTAAAATCAGGTGGTACATCAGAAAGTGAGTATCGCAGTAAGATCCGGTGCTCCCCCTTATGGGTCCCCACTCACCAGATGCAGGAACTCACCCCTGCAGGAAGGTATCAGGCGTGTCAGATCACAGCTTATAAAAGTCCACCCTGTCGTGCTCCTTTTCCTGGAGATTTCCAAAGGTTCCTGGTGGGTCTCCTTAGTGTGGATAGTTATTCATCAAACTGTTCCTCCGAAGCAAAAAATAATTAATTTAACCATGAAATCATCAATAAGCACCAGGCTCCATAGTGTAGTATAAATTGATAAAATACTAAATAGAGGATTTTATTGACACTGCTGAGCAAAAATTAAGTAGAGTGTATCCGGAACTCAGACTTATGTTGGAGATGTAAGAAAGATAGGGGAACAATATCATCTATTTTGGACCTGCCCAAGGATTAAAAATCAATTGGCAGGAAGTATTGAAAGAGTTAACCCAAAATTTACAACATCATAACACTACATGCTAGGCTGGAGATAGGTTTTTTGTTGCTTCATTTAACACAGATCGAAAATATATATATAAAAAAGAGAGAAGACAAAATAACCCAAAACTGGAAGAAAAAAGGATGGAGTATAACCCCCTATGGTAATTATTGCAGTCATAGGTAGAAATATCTCCACAATGCAGGCACTAATACTATCAGTCCCAAGAAGAAATTGGATCAATATAACCAGCATTGTGAACGGCGTGGAACGTTCCAAGCTGAACTCACGCTGGTGATCCCGGAAGTGCGTATAGGTGTGCGTGTGTCCGCTTTACGCACGTTTCGTAATCATAACGTCTTCGGAAACGGGCCTCCCCTAGGGGAGTCATATTTAGGGGGGGCTTTCATTCCTTTAACCCAGATTAGGCTATCCTGAGCGCAGCTTTCTCTCCTTACTTATCTCCTTACTTATCTTTCATTTACCTTTGTTCAAGATAAAAATAAACTAGCCTTTCTTGATCTTGAAGTCAGCCACAATAATGGAGTAATCCAAGCCAAAAATTAATCTAAGCCCACGGCAGGCAATTCATTACTTCACCTAACCATTATCCTCCATTTTTCTTGCAGATCACCTTGATACCGTATATACAAATATATATATTTTTTTGGTGGTTGGGTGACCTGCGCTACTAGGGTGGTGGGTGTTTGGTTTGGTACCTTTAGATCCTAATTGTAATTTTTCTTCCCCCTTTCCCTCCATTTAAACCCCCCTCCTCCTTAAGGTTTTCAGAGGGCCTGTCCTCTTGCTGCCAAACCAGGGTTGCGGCTGGCACCATGGTTTTGTGGCCCCTTTCACCATCTAGAGTATGTTATAGCCGCCATACATGGCTTTTCTCTTTGGTAGTCTAGATCTATAACTGCGTTTCATAAGCACCTCAGTATAAAGAGAGTCGGCGGACAGCGTCCATGTACGTCCTCCCATGCATGAGCTGTCTTCCAATAAAAGCTGATCACGTGATGCAAACAGAAGCCGGTAATCAGCTTTTCCCCCTCAACCTGACAGCGTAAAAAAGCAGCTTACCGGCTTGTGTAAACGGGACAATGGTCCCACACACAGAGAGCTACTGCTGCTTCATCAGTGCCCACCAGTGCCACCTACCAGTGCCCATAAGTACTGCTAAGCAGTGTCAACTAGTGCCACCTACCAGTGCCCACCAGTGCTGCCAATCAGTGCCTCATCATCAGTGCCACCTATAAGTGCTGCCTATCAGTGTTACCTACCAGTGCCTATCAGTGCCCATCAGTACCACCTATCAGTGACCTTTAGTGCCTCCTATGGGTGCCACCTCATCAGTGCCCACTAGTGCCACCTCATCAATACCACCTATACGTGCCGCCTTATCAGTGCCCATCAGTGCAGTCTCATCAGAGCACATCAATGAAGGAGGAAGATTACCTGTTTGCAAAATTTTATAACAAACTGTGAAACAGTTTAAAACAAAAAATAAATAAAAAATCAGTCTTATTATGTTTGTTTAGCAACAAATAAAAATCCCAGTATTGATTAAATACCACCAAAAAAAAGCTCTGTGTGTGTGAAAAAAATGTAATTTTTGATGAGGTACTCTCAAAGGGAAATCACATCCAAAACTACTCCCATACAAAGTCACCCTGCACATGGACAACGACACAAACCTACTGTATTTCTTCAGAATAACAAAAGGTAAGTAATCTGCAACAAAGTTTGTTAAAATCCTTGTAAGGTACATGTACTTAACAAAAGTGGATGTACTCTTTAATGGCACAGTACAGTACAGATCAGCACAATGAAATACAGCATGCAGTACTTTATTCCAAAGCAATGCAACACAAAACATTGGTAGTAACAGACTTGATAGACAACAGATTGATGTTCATGCATTTTTCTTGCAATGTAAAATACAGAAAAATGCATGCTAGCACATTTGATGGAAATGAGTCTTAGCTGCAATGTTATTCACCTTAACCAAAATTAAGAAAATAAAGATAGCAATAAGAAAATAATATAGGAACTTGGGGGAACTCAGTCCCACCACCTCTAGCTCAGACCTTTTGGTGCCTGCTCACCACAATCACTTGTAAACACAGAAGTCTGTTTTTTGTGTTTAGAAGTGACAGCTTTGTAACCCCCTGAACTCTGCACTCTGTATGTTATGCAATCCTGGTATTTAATGCCCCTTTAAGACTCTTCTATCTTTTGTGGAAACAGAACGGGGTCGTGGTTGAGTTCCTGCACCTATTTTCTGAGAAAAAAAGCTCTGTGTATGTATGTATGTATATGTGTACCCTGTATATATATATATATATATATATATATATATATATATATATACATACATACATACACACACACAGTATATATGCAACAATGTTTTTTTTTCTCTTTAATAATACAAAAAGCCTGTTTGGAATACATTTCCATCTATACAGATCACAACATACTAAAAAATGTGTCTTTCTAAACAGCTACTATCACACCAAGCCGAAGGTACACTAATATATTACATGGCTGTTTCTCTTTTTCTCAGCTGTATTGCTATACCAACATTGTTATTTGTTTGTAATGTCCTGGATTGCTGTTTTTTGTACTTCCTGTATCTTAAACATACTTTTAAAAAATGTGTCTTTAACGTACTATAAAAACAAGAATCTTCTGTGGTTTCTGGAACCTAATGCTCGCAGATGCACTTTAGGGATCTATTAATACTTGAAAGTGTCCTTTCCCTTATGGCCTCCACCTCATTTCCCACCTCAAGGGCAGTTGAGACGCATTCAAGAAAGCTGTTCCGTCACATTTGAAAGCTGTGAAATATCTTCACCAAGATGATTCATTTGCCACCTCAGCAGTTTTTGCTGCAGAAATTGGGTCTGATGAAAATGCTGTAGTTTTGAATATTCCAGTTGCTGTAGATTATGTCTTCTGGTAAATTACATTATTTGACCAGTCCAAAATGTTGGAATGGTTGGTTTAATAGCTTTTGTTGAAGCTGCTTCAGTGTCAGCAATGATTTGGATTAAGAAAAAGAACAAACTGCCTCAAATCAAATCAAAAATTTAAACTACGTTGTATTAACTGGTAGCTGTATTGGTATTCTTTTTTTTTTTTTTTTTTTTTTTTAGACCTTTTTGCTATTTTTATTTTTAAATTTTTTATTTTTTACTTTTACCTAGTGATCTGGCCGGTAACATACTTCCAGTCTTTTGGTGGCTCCACTCTTTGGAGAAGCAACAGAGACTACAATGGGCAGCATCAATGTCAACCTGTGGATAGAGTAGTGCAAATCGAGATGGACTTGATTAACAAATTAAAACCAAGCTCCAGCTACCACTATTTAAACAGTTACAGCAACAGTTGTTTTTTTCTTTTGGAATAAAGGTTTTACATATATAAATAAAAAGATTACACTTTTGCTGGACAGTTTTGTATGTTATAGGAAGTTCACATGTACACATGATCGGTCAAACCGATGAGAACGGTCTGATGGATTTTCCCATCGGTTAACCGATGAAGCTGACTGATGGTAAGTCGTGCCTACACACCATCGGTTAAAAAAATGATTGTGTCAGAACGCGGTGACGTAAAACAGAACGACATGCTGAAAAAAACGAAGTTCAATGCTTCCAAGCATGCGTCGACTTGATTCTGAGCATGCGTAGATTTTTAACCGATGGATGTGCCTACAAGCGATCGTTTTTTTTCTATCGGTTAGGTATCCATGGGTTCATTTTAAAACAAGTTTGATTTTTTTTTTAACCGATGGATAAATAACCGATGGGTTTGCTCTGATGAAAACGGTCCATCAGACCAGTCTCATTGGTTTGACCGATCGTGTGTAAGCGGCCTTACTGGCAGGATCACCAGGTGAAAATAATGGAAGATTAAGTCTAAAAAATAAAAACTAATGTACCCATCACATTTAAGAACTGGTGAGCTGCAATATATTACATTTTTGGGTTTGGATACACTTTAAGAAAAAAAAAAAAAGATTTTTGCTGGGATGCAGCATGAGACAGCTTGGGTAACAGATTTAGCCTAATAAGAGCTGCCAAATGAAAGAGTTCAGAAGAACACTTTCTTCCATCTTCTCAGTACTCCATGCACTGGTAAGTGTTTCATGATTTAGAAGGAACAGAAAAAAATACATATTTTCAGGGACCGTGTATTACATTATCTAATATACTTAACATTTGTATTGTTTGATACAGGTTTATTTTTAATTTATTAAGAACAATCAAGGCAAAGTTACATATATGTTTTTAATATATATATATACGTGTGTGTGTGTATCCTGTTAGCTGGATAAAAAACTTGTTATGGAAATATTTCTGATTGAGTCCCTAAAAACAGAAGTTACCGTATTTATCGGGGTATAGCGCGCTCCCGCGTATAGCGCGCACCCCTAAAGTTGCCCCCATTCCTGTGGAAAAAAAGTTTTTTTTGGCGTCTTGCGCGGCGTCCATCGGCGGCTTCGGGTGTCCTCCTCGTCGGGTCCGGCGTCCGTCTGCGGCTTCGGGTGTCCTCTTCGTCCTTCTGCGGCGTCCTCCTCGCTTTCCCGTGCCGATTTTGAATACTGCGCCGGCATATACCGAGCGCAGTACACTCGGGTATAGTCGGGCAGACTCGGCTCCGCTCGCGCTGACGTCCTGGACGTACAGGACGTGAACACGAAAGGAGCCGAGCCTGCCCGACTATACGCGAGTGTACTGCGCTCGGTATATGCAGGCGCAGTACACTCGTGAATAGTCGGGCAGGCTCGGCTCCTTTCGCGCTCACGTCCTGTACGTCCAGGACGTCAGCGCGAGAGGAGCCGAGTCTGCCCGACTATACCCGAATATACTGCGCTCGGTATATGCCGGCGCAGTATTTGAAATAGACGCGGGAAAGCGGCTATCGGCGTATACCGCGCACCCACGATTTTGCCCTGATTTTCAGGGCAAAAAAGTGCGCGGTATACGCCGATAAATACGGTAATACTGCAGCTGCAGGAACAGATACACAGGACGCAATCACTGTGTGTAACATGTCCGTTCAGTGTCAAAATGTATTATTATATTTTATTTTATACATAGATAAGAAAGGGTGGTGTGAGATGTTATTAAAAACTAACAAATAGAAATATGTTATTAAAAGCTAACAAATAGGAATATATTATTAAAAGCTAGCGAATAGAACACTTGCAAAAGTAAAACCTTGAGAGGGGAGGGGGGAGTAGAGACAGAGAGAGCTTCTAGCATAAGATGTGTCTGTGTGTTAGGTGAAGGTTACAGAACACATTTCAACAGCGTGAACAAAACGGAGTCTCTTGTGCTTAAATGAACAATACAGTGAATGTCCATGTCAGACTACATAATATTTCATAAATATGAAAAACAAATATTTTTACAAAGCATTATCATTTCCTATGCTCTAGTCACCCCTACTGTATATATTACAGTAACAAGCAGTTCAAAGTTAATTTCCTCACACATACCAAATGTGTGGTGTCATTGGATTTACAGTATATATTCTAAATCATATCTCATGGCACCTGATTAATACACTTCACCTCATGTGTGTTTTAGCACAGATGTTAACAAATGTGCTTTGGTGAAAAATGCTACAAATCTGGTAACACTTTCATAGTAGTGTACTTTACCTATTCAAAGTGGTAGGACTACATCATGGTAATTAGTGTTGAGCAGGAATACGCCATATTCGATTTTGCGATATATCACGAATATATAGAAGAATATTCGAGAAATATTCGCTAAAATCGAATATTCGTGATATTTTGTCCAAATAACAATATAGCGAAATTTCGCTAATGCGAATGCGAAATTTCGCTAATGCGAATGTGAAATTTCGCTAATGCGAATGCGAAATTTCGCTAATGCGAATGCGAAATTGATTGCGAAATTCTCGTCAACACGCGAAAACGGAGACCATTTCCTGGATTATAAACTAATATGCACTAAACACTAACTCTACTTATACAAACGTATATAACTAAACTAAAGCTAATTTTTTTTATTTTTTTATACACAAAACACAGAAGGGCAGAGAAAGTATTTGCGAATATTCGTAATACGAATATTCGCATTGCGAATATTCGGCAACATAAAAGGATCGCCTCAGCTACTTGGCCCAGGGTCTCTAATCATACCAGCAATGCTTTTAGACGTCGATGGAGATCACTAGGATGTGATCTGTTTTAACCACTTCAATACCCAGCCATAGAAAATTGACGGCCTGGGATGGGATTTACCATCCTAAGTGGCCGTCAATTGATGGCCTGGGCATTGCAGGCGAATATCTGGATGATGCCTGCAGCCAGAGGCATCATCCAGATATCCTCTTCTTCAGCCGACGATTCTGCACAATGTAAGAATGATCATAGCGGCGGTTCCGCCGCTTGATCATTCTTACAGGCCGCAGGAGGGGACATCCCCCCCTCCCGCCGCCATCCGGTGCTTCTCCGGGCTTACCTGTGCCTTCGGGGGCCCGGAGAACGAATCGTCGGCGGCGGCAGGAAGCATAGAGATGACTGGTGACCAGATGGTCACCAGTCATCTCTATGACCGTCGGAGGACCCGGGCGCGATGTGATGACGTCACGCCCGTGTCCCCGTAAGTAAACAAAGCCGCGATTGCGGCTGTAAGCCCCCATTCATGAGATCGGTGAATTTTTTTTCACCAATCTCATGGTTTCCAGCCTGGAGGAGAGATGTGAGGTCTTATTTACCCCACATCTCTCCATAAAGAGGACCTGTCACACACATTTCCTATTACAAGGGATGTTTACATTCCTTGTAATAGGAATAAAAGTGGAAAAAAAAAAATGAAAAAAAGTGTAAAAATAAATAAAAAATAAGTCAAAAAAATAAATAAAAGATAAAAAAAAAATTAAAACGCCCCTGTCCCCGATAGCTCATGTGCAGAAGCGAACGCACACGCAAGTCCCGCCGACATATGTACACGCCGTTTAAACCACATAAGTGAGGTATCGCCGCGTGCGTTAGAGTGCCAGCAACGAATCTAGCACTAGATCTCCTCTGTAAATCTAAACTGTAACCTGTAAAAAATAAATAAAGCGTTGCCTATGGAGATTTTTAAGTACCGAAGTTTGGCGCCATTCCATGAGTGTGCGCATAATTAAAGCGTGACATGTTGGGTATCTATTTACTCGGTGTAACATAATCTTTCACATAATACAAAAAAATTAGGCTAACTGTTTTGTTATTTTTTTAATTCATAAAACAATTTTTTTACAAAAAAAAGGCGTTTTAAAAAATAATTGCGTAAATACCGTGCAAGATAAAACTTTGGAATGACCGCCATTTTATTCCCTAGGGTGTCTGCTAAAAAAAACATATATAATGTTTGGGGGTACTGTGTAATTTTCTAGCAAAAGAATGATGATTATTACATGTAGGAGAGAAGTGTCAGAATAGGCCCGGTATGGAGGTGGTATAAAAGCCTGGTATTGAAGCGGTTAAAAATAAATTTGAAAAAATATGAATATTCGCAATATTGAATATTCACCGCGATATTCGATTTATTCGCGAATACTCGAATATGCAATATTCGTTATGAATATTCGCAATGCGAATATTCGTGAGCAACACTAAGGCCTTGTACACACGATCGGACATATCCGATGAAAACGGTCCGCGGACCGTTTCCATCGGATATGTCCGATCTGGAGTTTGGTCCGATGGCGTGTACACACCATCGGATCAAATTCCCCGCCGGCGGACGGCACGGTGACGTGGCGGTGACGTTGACGCCGCCACGTCACCGCACCAGGAAGTAAAACACTTCCGCGCATTCGCCGAATCCATTCGGCGGCGGCGCGGCGGCTGTGCGGGACGACATGTCTGCTGGTAAGTGTACTAACCAGCAGACATGTCGGGCGGACACATTCCCACCCGATAGATTTCAAAGCATGCTTTGAAATCTGTCGGGTGGACAAATCTGTCCGCTAGCCCATACACACGATCGGAGATGTCTGCTGAAACGGTCCATCGGACCGTTTTCAGCGGACATATCCGCTCGTGTGTACGAGGCCTTATGGTAATGCAGTGCAACACAGTGGAAATTTCTATATGGATCCACAATGAACGTTTTAGGAAGATGGAAATATATAGTAATATACAAGCTTTTATGGGCTCTAGTATGGAGATCAACATTCTAACTTTGCTCTACTGCACTTTGCGACATTTTAAAGTGTCCTCAAAAGCTAAAAGGGAATGAATTGGCAAAAAATCTTAAATATACCGGAAACAAAACAAAATAATTCACCATGGAAAAATGTTGTCACTCCAACTTTCCCACAATTGCAAACAGTTGCTTATGGTAGGTTTAGGCTTACATCAATATTTTTTTTAAATTTGGTGAGGGAAAAATGGCGGTGTTTGTTAATTGTAAATTACATCTACAAAATCTTTTTTTTTTTAATTCTTGATCTTTACTGAAATAGTATTTTGATACAAATAGTAACAGCCAGAAAAATACAGATCTCTGTGCACTTAATGCCATTGGCCACCAATTGGAGTATGGATCAGGTAAAGGGAGACATTTTTAAAAGTGAACATAAACTTAAAAGGGTGAGTAACAGGCATGCTTTATCTCCTGAAAATACAATACCAAAATTGCATCTTGGGAAGAAAAAAAAAAAAACTGGTGGTATGGAACAAGAGAAGATTGGTTGTTCCCAGATTTAAAAGAAAAAAACGGTATAACCGTGTTTGTGTTGTCCTTGATCCAGCATGGCAAATTTTGTTGGAATAGGGTGTTTTTGCCTTGAAGTTGTTCAAAAATTTGCTCAAAAGTAGCATGTGTGATTTTGAAAGTTGATAGCTGTAAAGGGAGATGGAGAAGTATCAGACCTTCAGGCATTTGCCAAAGCTCTTCTTGCTGCGATCAGAACATGGATGGTGAAGACATGGAATTTGCTCAGATATTTATCCAGCCCAATGCCAAAAAGGGCTGTTTCAGGAAACATTGGATAGGTTATCCCAGTGGTGGAGGAGATGAGGTCCGATATCTCTTTCCAGAAGGTTGCGATTTTCAGGCAGTACCACCATATGTGGCTGATAGTTCCCACGCAGTCGCACCCACACTTCCCCCCACATAATGGTGAGTGGGTGCCGGGAATTGATTTGCTAGTAATTGTGGTGAGAGGTAGCACATGTGAAAGATTTGTAGAACCGTTGCCCAGGGTGATATACTTCGGGATGATTTCCTTGGTCATTAAAGTGCTTGACAACATTGCTGTATTGTGTAAGTTGCTCCTAAGTCATGTTCCCAGGATACCATAGTGGGCAGTTTGTCCAGGAGCACTCTAGTGCATAGGGCCGTATAGATCAGGGAGATCCCTCTTTTGGTTTTCAGAAGAGAATATAGAATATATCAATTTTGGACAACTCCCCTTTGTTTTAGGAGGGACAAGAGATTCTGGTAAGGTCTTGGAAGGAGAGCATTCAATGTTGCTTTATAGTTGAGCGACAAGGTTGAGACCACATCTTTTCCATGAAGAGATAGCCAGGTCTGGGATTACTAAAGGTAGCGATGAAAGTGGGGTGTTTGAATCAATTAGCTTGTGGTTATTTCCTGCATTCTTTATGATGGAGGTTTGCTACCTTGTCTTTAAGTCACTAAATTTCTAGTGATTGATCCTGGTAGGTATCTACTAGGTCGTTGTAAGCTGATAACATTTCTCCCACTTTTGACTCTAGAGCATCCATCCGTTTGGCAATCTGTGTCTGTGTATGGCCTATTGCTCTGTCAGTGTTGTATTGAATGTCCTTATTGAGGGACTGAAGCATGTGTTTAAGTTCTAAAGCAGATGCAGGCTTGTCTGAGGCAGGGAATTCCTCAAGCAGAGTATTAGGCTCTATGAGCAGCGGTGTGCAGGGGAAAAGTTCAACTTTCTACTCACATTTGCCTTGGAGTATGGGGATTGCAGTGGTGAAGGGGCTGGACGCTTGTTGGGGTCTTTCTGAGGTCACTGAAGGTCTGTGATGTCCTCAGAGAGCTCTGGGTCCTCCTGTGTGTCTGTGTTTATGGGAACAAATTGTCGTTCAGCTGGAGCTGCCGTGTTCTGTGTGGCGACTCCATCTTGGATCCTCTGCTCGAACGGTCTGGGGAAGAGGTCCGTGAGCTTGCGGGGCTGCATGGGAGCAGTTTTTCCTCTGCGAGGTTCCTCTTTGTTTAGGGTAAGTCCCTTCTCAGGCTGCCACGTGGCCCCACGGCTAGGACACGCCCCCCTACAAAATCAATTTTACTGGGTAACTTTCATTTATGTCAAAATATAGTGTACATTAGTGAAACTTGTAGGGAAATTGTTCTTAGTTCTATGACGATATTGACATCAATAGCTTAATTTATTCCTCAAAAACTCATTGCACTCAACAAGCATCTCAGGTAAATGCTTGGGGGATTAAAGTTCAGTGCTTGACCTGCACAGAATAGGCTAGTAGTGTAAATGCACATCTTTCTCTCCTATGATATACTTTCAGGAATTTCCTATAACCATGCAGGCATATAATAGTACAGTAGTTAATTCACTGATCTGACCTTTATCACTCCAGCCATTGTGCATAATTTTAAGCTATTATTAATAATAATCAAGATATGATGACCTCAATTTCTCTAGGACTATGCCAGACAAATGATATAGTGTTGTTTTCTGAACATCCCAATGACTGCATAATCGAGATCATTAATTTAACTGGACAATGCAAACTCACTCCCTTATTTATATGAAGAGTCACAGAGCCAACAAGGAAGAAATAATTTTTCTCTTACACTATTCTGTCTCTTGGTAGAAGTTTGTTTGAACAACATATTTTAAAATATTTTCATTACCATATACAGCATCTTCTTTTTTTTTTAAATAGTAGAAAAAAACATCATTATGGCACAGAGATCTCACCCCTGGGGTCATCAATAAGTATGGTGGGTGTTTCAGTTTGCTAGCTTCCACCCAATTAATTTTTTTTTTTACCATGTACTTTAGCCTTTAATAATTCTGTAAAAGCAAATTATACACTGCCCTGAATAAGAGCTCTGCTCATATTTGAATGGATAATGTGTGAACAAAAAAAATATATAACATGAGTCACCTCTTTCTTTATGTTCTATATGTCTGAAGGCCTGTTAGGGAGACTATTAGACTCTGTTGATATGGGTTAACACTAGGGGGCGATCAAGGGGTTTACTGTGTTCCTTAGTGGGCGTTCTAACTTTATGGGGATTGGAAGTGACTGGAGGAACTGACAGATCCACAGAGCCTTTCCTCTCCTCACAGAATAGGGATGTGTGTGTTTACATTGCGACTGCCGGCCACGCGCATCGGCAGTGCAGATATCTGGCTTAAAAGGGACCGATGTACAGCTACGGCGGCTTGCGGGATTGTGCCGACCTGCCACAGTATAATGGCGGTGGCAGGTCAGAGAGTGGTTAAAATCACTGCTCCTGTAAAAATAAAAAAGGGTGGTACTCAGGCCCCTATTCCCTTTTTTATGGCAAATAACTTGCATAAAAGCCTTCAAAATGGGCACTTGATTTTTCAAGCTCTGTCCCATAGACTTTAAAAGGGTTTGGAGTTTGATAGTTCTGGCGTGAACCGTACCCGGGGGTATTCGGCAAAACTATAGTCAGCAGGAGTGACAAGAGCAAGATGTTTGCTGAACAGAGCACAATAATCTGGCAAACAGGAAGTACAAAGGCATGGCTTAAGCAGAAATTTTGTGTGAGGAGCAAAGAGTTCAAGATTCATAAGAAACAAGGAAATAGAGTAAGGGGCAAGGCAAGATTATCCAAGGGATTGTCCAGGAAGCTGTCCAGCATTGAAGGTGGCTCTGCAAGAAAAGACATCACCACTGCCAGACACAAAAGAGGTAACAGGTTCAGACGTGGGTCCTAACAGTGAACACAAGAACAGGCAACATTCAGAGATCACTTGGTATGGTATTTGGGGGGACTGTATGTCTTTTTTTTGTGGTTCCTCCACTTAATAAAACCATAATACTATCACTGCTAAATGTTTCACTTCACACTGCAGCTGGAGAATCACCCAAACACCAATTAGTTCATCTATTCGAACAGGATTTTCCATAAATTACACAGTGCAAAGGTCTCCCTCATATTTTTCCCCCCTGTTGATCAAATGTTCTTAGTCTATAGTTTTAAGATATGTTTCTCTACTGGTGAATGTTTACTCTCATGGTTAAATGTTCTTAAGGTTATTTTTCACTTGGAAAGGGTGGAATGTTAGGGAATAGGGAATGTTACATTTTCTCAAGGAAAGGAAACAGAGTGGTGGTCTCCAAACTGCGCCCTTGGGACACTATTTTTCCCACTGATATGAGCTACTATTCCTCTTGCTGACAGCAGTGATGAGGAACTATTCCTCCATCGACACCAACGATGAGACATTTTTCTTCTCACTGATACCATCACTGGGGCATTATTATTTCCACTGATACCATTTTCTACTCCCATGGGCAACAATCTAAAGGTCAGTAAACTGGCCCTTTTTTTAGATAGTTTGGAGACCCTAGAGTGAAACAATGTGTTCACTTCCTTTTCCGCTCACGTGCTGCTGTGAAAGTCACTGATTTGCTGTCTCACACAGTGAAGTTGTACAGTTGAAGTAAACACAGGTGCTTGCAGCAGCTGAGTGAAGCCCTCTCATGCAAATTAAAATATTTCAGTGCTTTAAATGGCTTTACAGTAACAGGTATACAACCTGGAGCGGCTGACCTAAAGTTAGTATTAGTTTTTTTGTGCCTTTGTTCATTCACACATGGGTGAAGTCCTACACGGCCACGCTGATGCAGGGATCAGGCAAAGGCTGCAGCATTGCGAACATGTTACAACCCACCCTAAAAACAAATGGGACATATAACATATTCCAAAAGTGAACTTATCCTTTAAAAGTATCACCAACGACACCAAGTAGCTTTATTTAGTTGACTGTCCTGTGAAAAATTGCTTGTTCCCCCCAAGACATTAAAAATCAATTACAAAATAAAATAACTACTTAGCACTGTTTAATTGGAACACACAATTGGTTTGGTGAGCTTATTAAGCCTTGAACTTCATTGACAGATGCATCCAATCATGGAGAAAGGGTAGGTGGCCAATTGCAAGATGTTGTTCTCTTTGACTCTCCTCTGAAGAGTGGCAACATGGGGGCCTTAAAACAACTCTCAAATGACCTGAAAACAAACATTGTTCTACATTATGGTTTAAGGGAAGGCTACCAAAAGTTATCGCAGAGATATAAGCTGTCAGTGTCCACTGTGAGGAACATAGTGAGGAAATGGAAGACCACAGGCACAGTTCTTGTTAAGGCCAGAAGTGGCAGGCCACATAAAATATTTGAGAGGTAAAGGATGGTTAAAACAGTCAAAATCAGCCCATGGACCACCTTCAAAGACCTACAACATCAACTTGCTGCAGATGGTGTCACTGTGCACCCTTCAACAATTCGGTGCACTTTGCACAGGGAGAAGCCGTATGGGAGAGTGATGAGAAAGAAGACTTTTCTGCACACACGCCACAAACTGAGTCGCTTGAGGTATGCAAACCCACATGTGGACAAGCCAGCTTCATTTTGGAATAAGGTGATGTGGACTGATGAAACAAAGATTGAGTTATTTGGTCATAACAAGGAACATTATGCATGGCAGCAAAAGAACACAGCATTGCAAGAAAAACACTTGCTACCCACAGTAAAATTTTGTGGAGGTTCCATCATGCTGGGGGGCTGTGTGGCCATAGCCGGTACTGGGAATCTGGTTAAAGTTGAGGGTCGAATGGATTCCACTCAATATCAACAGATTCTTAGGAATAATGTTGAGGAATCAGTCTCAAAGTTGAAGTTATGACGGGGCTGGATATTTCAACAAGACATTGGCCTAAAACCCTGCTCAAAATCTACTCTGGCATTTATGCAGAGGAACAAGTACAATGTTCTGGAATGGCCATCCCAGTCCCCAGACCTGAATATCATTGGACATCTGTCGGGTGATTTGAAGCGGGCTGTCCATGCTCGGCAACCATGAAACCTAACTGAACTGGAGATGTTTTCTAAGGAGGAATGGTCCAAAATACATTCACCCAGAATCCAGACACTCATTACAGGCTATAGGAAGCATCTGTGATTTTTCAGTTGTGGTGCCCAATTTTATGCACCTGTCTAATCTCGTTTTGATGCATATTGTGCATTTTCTGTTAATCCGATAAACCTCATTTCACTACTGAAATATTACTGTGTCCTTCAGTTATTTGATAGATCAAAATTAAATTGCTGATCCAAACACCCACATATTTATAAATTATAATTATGGAAATTTTCAGGGGTTCCTAAACTTTTGCATAAAACTGTGTGTGTGTGTGTGTGTATGTATGTATGTAACCAAAGACACATCTAATGGGCACGTGTTATCAAGTAAATGGCCTGTAGAATTAATCCTTAAAACATTATTAAAGGCATAAACATGTTCTAATTACCTGCTCTGTGCAATGGTTTTGCATAGAGTGGCCCCAAACCTCCTCTCCTGGGGTCCCCTACTGGCAATCTTGGTTCCTCCTCTTCCCCGTCTGCCCCATAGCAAGGGGTTGCTATGGGGCAGACAGAGAAAAGAAAGAGCCAAGGCATACGTTGTGAGCTTGCTTCCAAGAGGCTGTGTGTGTCTACAAACACACATAACTTGGCTCGGATTTACCCAACCCCCACTCACTCTTCATTTGATTTGGTTGACAGAAGCTGGAACAAATAGCTCCCACTGCTGGTTCTGAGTCCTGTTAGGGAAAAGAGAGTGAGGGCACAGCACTGAATTGAGATAGTGCTCAGGTAAGTATTTAGGGGTGGCCTGTACAACCACTTTAAAGAAGAATTCCAGGTATGGCATTTTTACCTAGTTACATAACTATGCATATACCATACCTGTGGGATTTGGGATTCCTCTAGAAGCTGAAGTTCACTGTAGTGGACATGGTTACACTTGTGATCTGCACCAGCTTTATTGTCCCATACTGAGTGTCTGCCTTGCTGCATTCTGGACACAGGAGGTTGACTGCTCAGCAGGGGCACCATTCACAAATTGCTTTGTATTTTCTGAATGAATGAAAAGCATTCTCTGAATGGACAAGGGTGAATGGTGGGGCAGTGATGTCCACCTCTCTCCCACCTCATCTAAGATATTGTAGTGATGTAGAGCAGGGGTTAAGTGCTGGGAATAAAAAGTGTGGGAACTTACCCAAGATTCCCCCCCACCTCAAAAAAAAGTGTGTGTGTGTGTGTGTGTCTGTGTGTATATATGTATATGTGTAGATATATATCTATATGATCAATAAGTTGTGTTCAAGCAAACCCCCATGCATAAACACAATACAAGCACTAATGGAAAAAACTAATAGAAGATGCAATGAGCCAAAATCCAAACTAGCCACTTTAAATGGCTGCAGCTGCTGCCATTAAACTTGGTTCACGGACCAATTAAACCTATCAATAGCTGGGTAAATAATGAAGCAAACATGAGGGATATGGGGAAGGGAAATGCAAGTTAAACCACTGATCTATGGATGTCTTTCAAGCATCAAAGTGTGGGGTCAATCACACATCAAATGATGGTTAGTTGCTGTAACCGTAATATCATGTAAAACAATAATAGAAGAGGAGATGGGGGATGGGAAATGATCTAAGTGAAGATCAGAAATTAGGAGAGAGGGTTACTTTGAGCAACAATAAATGATTGAAAAATGTAATGATACAAAAATATTTTTAATAATAATATCAAAAGGAAAGGCTGTAATAAATGACAGTAAATAATGAAACCTAGATGAAAAATGTGTGAACCTGCGCTTAGGACTAAGGGTCTAGGCTGCTGCCCCCCCCCCCCCCCCCTAAACATATCCCCTGAGTCAGGGGATGGTGTGGGAATAAGGAGTGAGAATGGGTGGGGTTAGTGGCGCTGCCTAATTGCACGTCTAATAACACATGTGTAACAATACAACATAAGCCAGAATAAGGTGTGTCTAGTGGTTGCGCTTTGTGACATGTGAAAACAATGTGGTAGCTATGTATGAGTGTAAGCCCAACTAGTGGGTGGTGTCAAAGAAAAAAATATATAATAAAGTCTAAATAAAGTAAATACAGTAGACCTGTGCACAAAAAGTGGTCTGTTGGCCTAGAGGCCAGTGGGTTAGCCAGAGGGAGAGGGAGGGGGGTGCTCAGTATGAACCTCCTCCGCACTGTATAACCACGGATGGAACAGAAGCGGCTAAAAACTAATAAAATCAAGTATGCACAAAGGAAAATAAAATAAAAAGAACAGAACTAAAAAATTAAAAGAAGAGAATAGACATGTGCACAACAAAAATTTTCGTTTATTTCTGTTCGTTTATCGTGATTCGTAATGAGTCGTAATTTCGTAAGACGTTAGTTATCGTATTCGTACTCTTTAGTATTTTCGTAACACTTTTTTTTCCGTTTCCGTTTTTTTATGTTAGTTTATTTTTCGTTGATTCGAGATTAGTATTTTCGTTAAATGTTGTATTCTGCCTCGTTCGTATTTTTACAATGAATTTATTCGTTTATTCGTTTTTACGTTGGTTTATTTTTCGTTGTTTTGATATTCGTATTTACATTATATTTTCCATAATGCCGCGTTTGTATTTTCGTAAGAAATAAATCTTCGTTGCTTTATGATCATTCGTATTTTCGTGTCTAATTTCATTTGATTATAACAACGTTCTTTTGTAGATTTTATTGCATTCGTAATTCTGTTAAAATACATTTTACGTTTATTTGACACACTACTCGTCGTAATTTTGTAAAACATCGTAATTTACTGCGATTGACTAACACAGATAAAGACACAAGGTCAAGGAGCCACATAAGAAAGAAGCTCTTCAGGGGAAGGGACAGCGCTGAGTGGCTATTGGTCACAGTACTAATGAAAGTGAATTTACATTATTTCATTTCCGTTTTCCGAAGATTCATAATTTATTTTTCATTAGTTTTGCTTTTCGTTTTTTATTCTTTGTTCGGCATTTCGGTTGTTTTCTTTTCGTTCTTCAAATATTAGTAAGTTTGCATTTTCGTTTATTTTTCGTAATTATGATTTTTTTTTTGTGTTCGGTGTTTTCGTTATTTCTATGTTTTAGTTTCTTTTTTCTTTCGTTGTGTTGTTCTTTTACATTTAGTAGTTTCGTATCTTCGTAGTTTTCCATATTCGTTATTTTTGGAAATATCGTTATTCGTTATTATTTGCGAAAAACCATTCGTTTATTCGTAGGTTAACGAATCAACGAAAATAACGAATAATGACGGAAAACGTATTCGTAACGAAAAAATTTGCACATGTCTAGAAGAGAACTTATCGCCTAATACACACTTCTAGTACCCGTGGAGCCTATAGAGTGTCACTACTTAGATTATTTTAATTTTTTTAGTTCTGTTCTTTTAATTTTCTTTTCCTTTGTGCATACTTGATTTTATTAGTTTTTAGCCGCTTCTGTTTGTAGAGCGGCATACAGCCGTTTGGCTGAATAAACAGAATTTTAAACATATCACACTATTGGAGTCCGTTTTTTCTCCTTCTGAGGAACGGAGGCAGTTATACTGCTGTGTCACCTGCTCACAAGGAAGTTCACCGGGTGGATTATCCATTGGAAATATATATATATCAAAGTGAATTTGCGCAAAAAAAAACACACAATCAGACACTATAAAACATATGTAATCAATAGTGCAAAGTAGATGAAGTAAAATTAAAGTGAAAACAAATAAAGTCCATAGGTGTCAAAAAATTTCATAAATTGCAAACGTGCAGTGCACAAAAATTCTTTCAGTGAAATTGCCAAGCTTGCAGTAAAGTGCTAGTGCTCCTTTGTGCGTTCAGCCTCACAGGCCTCTCACCTTAGTGACATACATCAATGGCGTGATATTAGATAGCTATTCTGTGCCACTCCAAACCACACAGCCTCACAGGCCTCTCACCTCTCGATAGATAAAAAACGCATCCAAATAAATCCTCTAGATAGAACCAATGATCCAGTAATAATGGACAACACCAGGAGTATTCACTCTTCTCTATGTCTTGAATCAACCCTTCGCTGAGATACTCAGGGAAACATAAAGAAAAATAGGCCTCCAATGGTGTAGTATGTAACAACTAAAACATTTATTAAAACAAAGTATTCTCCTTACATCAGTAAAAAACACAGCAAGCATCAAATAATAAACAAGGCGGCATCTGCCATAGGTCTCACGTCACTTCCAGGTGTATGTCCAAATCCCTACGCGTTACGGCTCTTTGCCTTCATCTGCGCAAATTCACTTTGATATATATATGATTCACTTGTGTATGGTAAACACTTTTAGTTTTTGCTGCAATCTG
Organism: Rana kukunoris; assembly: GCA_029574335.1. Classification (NCBI taxonomy): domain Eukaryota; kingdom Metazoa; phylum Chordata; class Amphibia; order Anura; family Ranidae; genus Rana; species Rana kukunoris. Next base: position 219,632,605 of record CM056052.1, read on the forward strand.
TATAGTATTATTCTTTATTGATTATTTTAGCGCAAAGGATTACATATTTATTATCCATTGGAAAGCTGCTGAATTTGCGAGGAGAGAACACCTACAGTGACCTGAGGAGCCTGTGTTACATGCGAGCTACCCCTGGTGGGGATTGCTATCTGGTGAGTGGGGAACCCTGAGGGGAGCACCGAGACCACTCAGTTTCAGTGTATGCAAGAGCACCTCCTTCACAGCAAGACATCTCCCACTTTTAGCTGGACCTCATCCACACTGTACTGTGATTGATGACTCAGAGACTTATGTGTTGTTATGACCAATAATATCTGTGCCATTTTCTAATATCTAGGATCACATTTGTTGTGGTATATCATTACTGGACTCCAATTGTTGTTTTGTGTGCAGTATATGCTTAGCCATTATGCTAATGTCTGTGGTAATGTGATGCTCCTAGAGATTTATATATTGTTTATAGGAAGTTATAGGGAAGTTTCCCGGTTTTACTGCACACGCTGTCCTTTAAATATCCAATAGTCAGCAGTACTAATCTCCTGTTCCATCTGTGGTTATAAAGTGCGGAGAAGGTTCATACTGAGCACCCCCCTCCCTCTCCCCCTGGCTAACCCACTGGCCTCTAGGCCAACAGACCACTTTTTGTGCACAGGTCTATTTGTGTTAAGCTAAAGACCCCCTCTCACAAAGTTACCCACGTCAAGTCAGCCTATCCACATCTCCAAACGCTCGTTGCTGGTCTAGCTGTGAGGAGGGGAGCGATCACTGATGCTGACTGACGTTCAGACTGCTTCACTTGGTTCCGCCCTGACTAGTTTCGTCATCTGAGGGTGGAGCCAAGTGCCGTTTGTTACACCTTTTTACCCATGAGTACCCCGCTCGTATTAGCGCATCAGGCATCGATCCCTGGCTGACAGCTACATCAACAGAGAACACAAAAACACCTTGATGCGCAGATCAAGGCATAAGGAATATTATGCAGTGTAACAATCTTTTACAAGGTACACAGCATTCAGTAAGTCAGACTGTTATCCCCAGCTGAAATTGACGGCGCATAATTTAAACATTATACACTAGCAGACGAGGGACCACATTCTGCATTAAAACAATATTGGTAATTAAAAAATACCCCTAGGATAGTCTGGAGAGAAATGTACTCATATGTGAAGGGCACAATCGCTTGAGACAACAATCTGTCGTGGTAGTAATGAGGCAAGAATACAACATAAAATATAAAACTATATATACGGTGAATCACAAATAAAATATATTTTACAATACATATTATCGATCCAGTTGGAATGAATTCACCTAAGCATAGAAGGTGCATTATTCCCCTCTATTTAAGAGACATCAGCTATAAATGTTAAAACTGTTGAAAAAAATCAAAATAGTTCAATCCCAAGATGTTAAAAAAGATGAAAATATTAAATATTTAAAAATAATTAATACATTAATTCTAATTATACATAATTGGATACAGGACATTAAAAGTCATTGAATATTCACATAGGGCAAATGGATTTAACATGGACCAATTACCGACCATTGCCACTCAATACTTGCAGTATGCCATACCCTAATATCCTGAATGTGGTCATAAAACCGGAAACCCCGTCATAGGTACTCCCCCCCCCCCCCCAATGCCGCGGTTAATAGACATCTGGTGTTAATAACACTATCTTCGGCTGCGGATCAAATATGGACCACATTAATAATGTGGGCCAAATTAGTGCTGATACTCCAAAGTAACCTGCCAAGGTCAACATAAGGGATACCTAAAGAATATATACAAATTTGTTGCAGAAAGAGAAAGGTAATAAAACATAGAATGCCTGTTAATCAATAGTCGCTTATAAAACAATGTACGTCCAATTCGACATTCAAGCCAGATGAGTGAGCGTATTCATTAAATAAATCCAACGAGTCTCATTTTTGGAGATTTTCCTCACCATATTGGAACCCCGCCAATTTGGACAGATGCTCTCTATGCCCCAAAACTTTAAGCCCGAAGGGTCTTGTCCATGGAATTTTTTTAAAATGGAGGGATACGCTATGATCTTTACAACCGATCTCCAGGCATGGACTGGCCATAGGGACTACAGGGAGTTTCCCGGTGGGCCGATGGCTCAGTGGGCCGGTTTCAGTGACAGCCTGTCAAAGTAATGGCTGCGCAGCTCGCCCTCCACTTCATGGAGTGATGTGAGAAGAATGAGGAAAATACAGAGGAGAATAAGTGAAATAATAAAAGAGGTGAGTGAGGACTCCTTATGTTATGCTACTTATGTTTTTTGCACAATTGCATATAGTTTATATACTGTTTTTGTTCTTGTTTGCAAACATAAATTGGGCCGGTCTGGATAAAGTCCAGGGCCAAATTTTGGTCTCAGTCCATCCCTGCCGATCTCTATATTATAGATGTGCTCTGATACACGTTTCTTTAGTGTCCTTTTTGTGCGACCAACATACATTAAGTTGCATGGACACTAACCCGTAGACCACATGAGTGGTACTACATGTGATAAAATCCTTAATTTTAAAATTCAAATTGTTCCCCGTTGATATAAATTCAGTCAATCCCCGAATAGGTGAATTTACCTTAGCACACGTCTTACACCTTCTACAGGCAAAAAAGCCAGCGCAGTCCCAAAACATTGTTGGTCTGATAGGTGGGTCTAGTACTTTAACAGCCGTCATAGGCATTGATAGCGGTTTGAAAAATCATTCTCTTTTCAATCCTCTCAACACAGCCAACCAACATGTTGATGTATTTAAAAATCTTGTTCTGAGAGATTTTAAACATGTGGTCCCAAAGACATTTGTTAACCACGACATGTATATGACCGTATAAAAATGTTAGAGGAAAGGAAGAGTATCGTAATTAGACCAGCGGACAAGGGTGGCGGGGTGGTTGTTTTGGAAAAAAGTTTCTATGACAACCAACTCGCCAATATGCTGGCAGATGACAGTACGTATGTTCAACTGAAATCACACCCCACTTCTCTGTATCATAAGTACTTACAGAAGTTGGTTGATCTAGGTACAGAAAAAAGAGTCTTGAACAAAAAGGAGATCAAATATCTTGTCCCTTACTCTTGCGGAGTCCCTACCATATATAGTCTGCCAAAGGTCCACAAAAATTCCAGTGTACCACCAGGTCGACCAATTGTAAATTGTATTGGGTCAGTCACTGCCAGATTGGGACAATACTTGGACACGTTTTTGCAAGCAAGCGTCTTAACGACTAAAGCTTATTTAAGGGACACAAAGAAACTCCTGCAAATTATCAGCAAAATAAATCTATCCGATAAACAGGATGTGTTTCTCGTGACAGCTGATGTAGCCTCGTTATACACCATTATACAACACGACGATGCTTTATTAGCACTTACTGGGCCCTATGTCAAAGGGACAACCTACCTTTTAAACAGAAAGTGTTTCTAAAACAGGCTTTAGACTTCTGCCTGTCTCACAATTATTTTTGATATAACCAACACTTTTATTCCCAATGCAGAGGAGTGGCCATGGGAGCCAAGTTTGCTCCAACCTTGGCCAATTTGTTCATGGGGGAGTGGGAGGACAAAGTTGTCTTCTCTAAAAAGAGAGACCAACTATTATCGTACAAAAGGTATATAGATGACCAAGTGTTCCTATGGGAGGGTACTGAATGCTCAGTACATGCATTCATGACCAAACTAAATAACAACAATAACAACATTGTGTTAGACTATGAGTTCAGTAAAGACAAAATCCATTTTCTTGATGTAAATCTAATAAGAGACGAAGACAGGTTGATTACCAATGTCTATTTTAAGCCTACTGACAGGAATAGTTATCTCCCAATTACTAGCGGACACCACCCACATTGGCTTAATAATATTCCCAAAGGTCAAATGAGAATAAGGAGAAATTGTACATCTGACACAGATTTTTAATCCCAATCTGCGATCATAAAATCTCGCTTTATTCTAAAAGGTTACAACGAGTCGACCCTAAATAAATTTATTAACGATGTAGGTGCTACACCAAGATCGTTGTGTTTAGAATACTAAAACTTCCATGACCAATATAGGGATATTGAGAAGATTTTCAAAGAACACTGGCACATATTTTTTTTAAATCAGAAAAGTTTTTATTGCTCACAGAACATACAGAAAAAGAAAACCAATATGACATAATAGTCTCAGTATATATAGTACACTGCACACATTGCTCTCCAACCAGCCTCCAACATATTCCAACAGTATCCAGTAACATGTCTTCTAGTCCCACCACCCCTGAACTGGCAAGGCTAATTGCCACCCATCAACCGTCCCTGAACAAGTTCTATGGGGCTTAGGCCAGGTGTGGCCAACCATGCATCCCAGATCCTATCAAATTTGTCCGCATTTCCCCTGTGCTGATATATGTATTTCTCCATGACAAGCATCCTGCCCATATGCATCACCCAGGATTTAAGCGTGGGGGGGTCCTCCATTTTCCAATTCAGGAGAATAGCTCTCCTGGCTTGGAATAGTGCCCTGTTTAGTGCCATCCGAGTCAGTTCCTCTGTTACTACTCCCTCCAACACTCCAAGCAGGCAGTATATCGGTTCCAGGGGCATGGCCACCTGAAACACAGAGTTAAGTGTATCCACAACTCCCCTCCAGAACCTGTGGAGCTTGGGGCAGCGCCAGAACAAGTGAATCAGGTCGCCGGTCATTACCTTGCACCTGTTGCACATCGGGTCCACAGCCCCGCCCATTTTAAAACGTTTTACTGGGGTATAATGGACCCTCAACAAAATGTACAGCTGAGATACTTTCTGTGCCACATTGAGTGAACAGTTATTAACCGCCATCAGTGCTTCCTCCCACATGTCCCCTGTCATTGGACCTACATCCTCCTCCCACTTATCCACCACTTTCATGGGATGTGCCTCCAGAAATGAGTCTAGCAGCATGTGGTAGCACTGTGAGATAATGCCTTTAGTCTCAGACGCGGCCTTTAAGACGCGAAATACTGGAGTGGGGGACTGAGCCCACTCCATCGTATCTCCCTGGGCCCCTATTGCATGTTTCAGTTGTAGGTAATAAAAAAGCATGGATTGCGGGAGTGCAAATCTGGACCGCAGGGTGTCAAACGGAATTAGTGCACCACCCTGAAATACCTGTTTGAGGAGAGTTATGCCCATACGGCGCCATCTAGGACCCTGATCCAGCTTTGCCAATTCAATGTATGTATCGTTCTCCCAGATTGGGCTGAATTCAGTAAATCCCGTGACCCCCTGGAGCTGCCTGACCTTATTCCAAACCTTCTGGACGAGTGCATAGGTGGGCATTTTCTTGTTAGGTTTCTGAAACCGCTGGGCCTCAAGACCCTCCGGTATCGACGCGGCCCCCGAGCCAAGCAATAACAGCCTAGCCGAGGAGCCGGCCGGGGCCGGGGACATGGCACCGATCAGGTGCTGTAGCTGTGCAGCCAGGTAGTAAATCCATGGGTTGGGAAGAGCCAGCCCCCCACCCTCCTTGGGCCTCTGCAATTGTTCCAGTTTTATCCTGGGAGCTTTAATGTGCCAGAGCAATTGTCGAAAGAGCGAGTTAACCACTCTAAACGTCTTGAGGGTGATGACAACTGGGGAATTGTGAAGTAGGTAGAGTAACTGTGGCATCAGAATCATCTTGATGAGATTGGTTTTGCCCGCTAGGGACATCTTTAGCCTATTCCATATGTGGATCTTGTCCCTGAACCTGGTCAACAAGGGGAAGACGTTCAGGCCACAGTAATCAGTCACCCTAGGGGAGACATGTACCCCCAGATATTTAAAGGAAGTTACTACGGGGACAGGACACGTGGGACTACCGTCGGATGGGGGGGGCCTGTCAAGATACATCAGGGCTGATTTAGTCCAATTAATGGTGAGGCCAGAAAAATGGCCGAACCCCGCCACTAAGGACATCACCCGGCTCAGGGAATCCTCCGCATCCTCCAGGAGCAAGAGCATGTCGTCCGCGTATAGCATGATTTTTTCGTGCATGTCGCCATACCGGAAACCCCTGACCGCGGGAGAATCCCGCACCAGGGCTGCCAGTGGCTCTATTGCCAGAGCGAAGAGCAGAGGGGACAGGGGGCAACCCTGCCTGGTCCCCCTGCCCAGGGCAAAGGCCTGGGACATCCTGTCTGATGAACGTATGGCTGCCTGAGGTGCATCATACAGCAGTTTCACCCATCTGAGGAACCCGGGGCCGAAGCCAAATTTGACCAGCACCGCCCACAGATACCGCCAGCCGACACTGTCGAAAGCCTTATTGGCATCAAGTGACAACAGTGCCCTGCGGCCGACGGAATCCGAGGGGGTCTGCATATTAAGGTATAGGCGTCTAAGGTTTGTCGCGGTAGAGCTACGCGGCATGAACCCTGCCCGATCGGGGTGTATCAGGGATAGAATGACCTTGTTCACTCTAATGGCTAGCACTTTCGCAAGTATTTTAACATCGCTTTGGAGAAGGGAGATGGGCCTATAAGAGCCCGGGTCTAGGGGGTCTTTGTCCGGCTTCAACAAGAGGATGATATTTGCCCTTGTCATCGAAGGAGGGAGTTTCCCCAGGCCAAATGAGGCGTTAAAAACCTCCAATAACCTGGGAAGGATCTCCCCCCCGTATTGGGTGTAGACTTCCATGGGAATTCCGTCATCTCCCGGGGCTTTGCATGTAGGAAATGAGGCTGCCGCCTCCATCAACTCATCAAGGGTGAGGGGAGCGTCCATCTCAGCCCGGGCCCGTCCGCTCAAAGTCGGAAGAGCCACAGCGTCCATGTATGTCTGCAGCTCACCATCGGAGTAATCATCTCGAGATTTGTACAGATCCGTGTAGAAGGCCGCCAATGTGGCAACGATCTGCTCCGGGTCGTTCACCAACCGTCCCTGGAAGTCACGGATTGCTCCGATGGCTGGGGACGCCTGCTGAGACCTAGCAATCCTGGCCAGGAGTCTCCCTGTCTTTTCCCCCTCCTCGTAGTAGGCCTGTTTTGTGAAGAAGCGCTTTTTTTCCGCGGTGGAGGCCCGCAGCCGGTCCAGAGAGTCCTGGCCCGACAACCACGCCTCCCTCGCTGAGTCAGAAGGGTCTGTTACATATTGCAGCTCCAACCTACCCACCCGGCTCTCCACCTGTTCCAAAAGGGCTGCAGAGTTGCGTTTGATGGAGGAAATTTCAGCTATAAACGTGCCCCTAAGGCACGCCTTGAATGCATCCCATCCCTCTACAGTTACACCTCTCGGGCCGTTTTCTAGGAAATATCGTTCTATCTGTAGTCCTATACGCTCATGAGAAGTAAAGAGCTTGAGCCAGAAGGCATTTAGTTTCCAGGGGGCCCTGGGCAGGGAGGAGGCCGGGCGGGTGATTAAGTGTGCTGCCAGGGGGGAATGGTCAGACACCCCCCTGGGGAAATACTCTAGCTTGGTCACCATATGCAGCATTTGAGTGGACCCAACGCACATATCGATGCGGGATAGCGACCCATGGGTCTTAGAGAAACAGGAGAATTGTTTGGTTGCCGGGTTTCTGGCCCTCCAAACATCAATCCAACCCACCTCCGCCAGGAGGCGGCTCAAAATGGTACCTCGTCCCCCTAGCGGTGGTACGACTGGCGGATGCCTGTCCAGTCTGGGATCAAGACAGCCATTAAAGTCCCCCATTATCATAACCGGTACATCAGGCTTATTGACTAAATACGACAGAAGATATTGTATAACCTCTCTGGAAAATGGGGGAGGTATATAAACAAATGCAAGTATCAAAGTTACAGTAAAAATTTTGCAGTAAAGAAAAACATACCGCCCGTGAGAGTCTATTGCCGAGTCGATTTCCTGGTAGGCCAAGGATTTGTGTACCAGCACACTCACCCCTCGTGAGTAAGAGGTGTGGGTGGAGTGGTAGGCCTTGCCCACCCAGGAAAAGCCTAGGCAGCTCAGGGTGTCTCCTGTGAGGTGAGTCTCTTGGAGGCCCACAATGGCCGGGTGAAACTTTTTCAGGCAGGAGCCAATCATGGTGCGCTTCAAAGGATCGTGCACTCCGCGGACATTCCATGTCACTATTGGTGTAGTAGCCATGGCAAATGGAAAAAAAACGTGGTAGTGCCGCATGTAGTTTGCCCATGCGACAGAGTCCAGGGCCCAGTTATTAATATGGGCCGCCCGTTTTGGGCGCTGAAGTCATAAGAGGGACTTGCGAGTCTGTCCGGGCCTGTCCACACAGGTAATGGGTGGGGGAGCAAAAACACACGGGGGGGGGGGAGAGGCAGTCAAGCGTGTACTAAGGTGAGCAAAAAAAGAAGAAACAAAAACAAAAAAACACAGTCTTTGTGACTCTGTGCCAACAGGGCACCCAACAGTCCACCCCTTCAAGTGGGGTCGATCTCGAACGTGCGCGTCGCAGTGGGGGAGCCTCCTCCACTGCCGCTTAGAGTCCATCATAGAAGATTATCAACTTGCAATGCACTGAGCCAGCGCTAACCAGAAAAAATAAAAAAACAGTAACATGTCCCGCTTTGCAAGTGGTGAACAAATACACCTTTCTCCAGCAAGTATCATACCTTTTCCCCACCGAGTGTCGTCTAGGACTTCAGTCTCCCTCATCCGCATCACGTCTCCTCCTCAGATCATGTTCGTTGCGATCCAACCAGTCAGCAGCTTCTGCGGCGGTTTCAAAAAATGTTGCTTGGCCTCTGGCGGTGACCCTCAACTTGGCCGGGTATAGCATGGCGTAGGTTAATTGGAGCTTTTGTAGGCGTTTCTTGACATCCGCAAATTTTGCTCTCCTGCGCTGTACTTCTGCCGAAAAGTCCGGGTAAAACGACACCCTCGCGCCGTTGTAATGCACTGATCCCTTTTCCCGGGCCAAGCGAAGTATGATCTCCCTGTCCCTGTAATTCAGGAGCCTGGCAAGCATAGGTCTAGGCGGACTGCCCGGCGGGAGGGGTCTGGGAGGAGTGCGGTGGGCCCTCTCAACTGCGAACAGCGTGGTAAATGCTTCCGCGCCAAAAATCTCCTGGAGCCATGATTCCACAAAGGTCGTGGGGTCCCTACCCTCCACTTTCTCGGGGAGCCCCACTATACGCACGTTGTTTCTCCTTAAACGGTTTTCGATGTCATCCGTTTTTGCATTCGCCTGGGCCGCCTGTTGTAGCGCAGATCTTGTGTCTCTGGCGAGGGGGGGTATCTGGTCTTCCATCTCGCTGATGCGCCCCTCAACCGCCGTAGTTCGCTCCCTGATTTTTTGGATGTCATGCCTTATGAGGGATACAGTTTCCGTCAGTGCCCCAAACTGTAATTTCAGGCCATCCACAGAGGCCGTCACTGACGTTGTGCACCTCTGCACTGCTAGCAGGATCTCACTTAAAGTGGGCTGTGGGCCATCAGTTGGCCTCTCGAGCAGATCATTAATCTGATCCTGGTCCTGGGACACCTCCAAAGGCAGCGTGTCATCTAAGGCGGATGCGCCATCTTGCCCTCCAGCGTCATGTAGCGGGGCTTGCACCTGAGGAGGAAGGGAGCTGCTAGAGCCCTGCATCTTCTGGGCATAATATAACATGTCCTTAGGCTGCTCCCTTCCCTGCTGTTTCTGGGCTTTATGCGACTTACTTGTGTCCTGGGACTTCTCCCATCCGCGCGGAGCTTTCTGTGGGAGGCTGGTGCCGGCGCCATCTTGGATGTACAGGGCCGCCGCCGCCGCCAACACATCTTTATCGCCTTTATGGGCCATAACAGGAGCCGGAGACGATTCACCGATATTGCCGCCGCACCGGGGAAGGCAAGGTGAGTATTCTAGTGTTTTTTTTTAGGGCAGGATTACCGCGGGAAGGATCGGTTCAGGATCGATAGCGGGAGCTCCGTGCTGTGCGACCGCTCACATGCCCGTCTAGGCCACGCCCCCCACTGGCACATATTACATATAGAAAAGCCCCAAATTTGCAGAAAAGGTGGTAAAGAAAGTACTAGACCCACCTATCAGACCAACAATGTTTTGGGACAGCATTGGCTTTTTTGCCTGTAGAAGGTGTAAGACCCGTGCTAAGGTGAATTCACCTATTAGGGGATTGACTGAATTTACATAAACTGGGAACAATTTGAATTTAAAAATTAAGGATTTTATCACATGTAGTACCACTCATGTGGTCTACGGGTTAGTGTCCATGCAACTTAATGTATGTTGGTCGCACAAAAAGGACACTAAAGAAACGTGTATCGGAGCACATCTATAATATAGAGATCGGTACTAAAGATCATAGCGTATCCCTCCATTTAAAAAAATTCCATGGACAAGACCCTTCGGGCTTAACGTTTTGGGGCATAGAGAGCATCTGTCAAAATTGGCGGGGTTCCAACATGGTGAGGGAAATCTCCAAAAGTGAGACTCGTTTTAATGAATACGCTCACTCCATCTGGCTTGAATGTCGAAATGGACGTAAATTGTTTTATAAGCGACTATTGATTAACAGGCATTCTATGTTTTATTACCTTTCTTTTTCTGCGACAAATTTGTATATATTTTTTAGGTATTCCTTATGTTGACCTTGGCAGGTTACTTTGGATCAATATTAATGTGGTCCATATTTGATCCGCAGCCGAAGATAGTGTTATTAACACCAGATGTCTATTAACCGCGGCATTGGGGGGAGTACCTATGCCGGGGTTTCCGGTTTTATTACCGCATTCGGCATACACGATATTAGGGTATGGCATACTGCAAGTATTGAGTGGCAATAAGTCGGTAATTGATCCATGTTAAATCCATTTGCCCTATGCGAATATTCAATTACTTATAATGTCCTGTATCCAATTATGTATAATTAGAATTAATGTATTAATTACCTTTTAATATTTAATATATTCATATTTTTTTAACGTCTTGGGATTGAACTATTTTGATTTTTTTCAACAATTTTAACATTTATAACTGATGTCTCCTAAATAGAGGGGAATAATGCACCTTCTATGCTTGGTTGAATTCATTCAAACTGGATCAATAATATGTATTGTAAAATATATTTTATTTGTGATTCATTGTATATATAGTTTTACATTTTATGTTGTATTCTTGTCTCATTACTACCACGACAGATTGTTGTCCCAAGCGATTGTGCCCTTCACATATGAGTACATTTCTCTCCAGACTATCCTAGGGGTATTTTTTAATTACTGATATGTTTTTTTTGCAGAATGTGGTCCCTCGTCTGCTAGTGTATAATCCTGGCATGTTTAAATTATGCGCCGTCGATTTCAGCTGGGGATAACAGTCTGACTTACTGAATGCTGTGTACCTTGTAAAACATTACTATACTGCATAATATTCCTTATGCTTTGATCTGCGCATCAAGGTGTTTTTGTGTTCTCTGTTGATGTAGCTGTCAGCCAGGGATCGATGCCTGATGCGCTAATGCGAGCAGGGTACTCGCGGGTATAAAGTCCCTAAAGATGATATAAAGATGTTGTCCCTGTGACAAAACTAGTCAGGGCGGAACCAAGTGAAGCAGTCTGAACGTCAGTCGGCATCAGTGATCGCTACCCTCCTCACAGCTAGACCAGCAACGAGCATTTGGAGATGTGGATAGGCTGACTTGATGCGGGTAACTTTGTGAGATATGCCATTTTAAGTTTTTTCACATGTGAGTGTACTGGATGACATTTTTTATCGGGTGATTAAAGAGTTTAAACAGAATCGCGCTATGTGTCTGTTTTTTTTTTATATATATGCGCTTTGGGGTAAGAGGCTACTCACGAGGGGGTCTTTTGCTTTACACACCCCCCTCTTCCTTCTATGAGCACAGACGTGGAGCGGTGTCTTTCCAAACCTATCATCTTGGGAATAATAAGCTGTCAGGTTAGTAAAACAGCGATATCAAAACTGATTCAATCATACAGTTTATAATGTACATATATTATAAATATATGTATAAAACAATAAGATAAAAGAATATTCCTAAACTTTGTTTTATCTCATGGTTATTGTGAAATTGTGTGAATGCACCATTGTAGTGCATGTTATCTCAGCCTGCAGAGCTTGGATTAATTCAATGAGTTTACTAAAAAAAGTAAATATTGCAGAATATAGAGCCTCATTCTACATAATTAAGCTCCAATTCATGCTGAATAAACAAAATTTTTAATGTATCTTAAATAAAAAACTATCTTTAGATTATACTCCAAAAGCATTTTATTAAAATATAGATGGCAGCAGTGGAGTCAAGGTTTGAGTGCTTTTCCCCAGCAGCCAATCAGGAGGGTTGAGCCTCGCTGTGCATGCTGTGGGAGGGTATTTATGGGGCAGACGCCATTAGTTCTGGGTCTTCTTGCAGTGTGGCACCCACCTTTAAGGTGACCACATCACGGCCACCCGGGGTTATGGCCTACCTGGCCGGGGCGTACGTGCCATGTGGTGTTCCTGGTTCCGGAACCATGTTGGTCCGGAACATTTGAGCAGCGACGGGGATTGACTGGGTTCCCATTCTTGAAGATCCCAAGCGGTGCAGCTGTTCGGTGGGGAGTCAATCTGTGGAGAGCCAATGAGATGCTGGCGATCCAAAAGGATTACTACAAACCACCGGAATCAAGGTAGCCGGACACTGAAGGATTGATCACCTGTCTGTCGGTACCCGGGCAACAATAAGAAGGAGATCCAGGCGCAATTCTTCAAGGAGGATTGTTTCCATAATTGTAATCAGTGAGGGCCTGTGGCAGTGGTTTCTCCCTGAGTCCATTCTAGGAGGGTCTGTGGCAGAGACTTTTCCTCAAGTTCAAGTTCATTCCAGGAGGGTCTGTGCAGAGACTTTTCCCCAAAAAAGGTTTGAGTCATATTCCGGCTGCCAGGTCAGTGAGAGAGGCCTGTCCGGGTACACTAAGCCCACTCAGGCAGGAGTGGTGCGGAAAGCATTACATATGAGAGCAGGACTGTTTCCTAATACTATGCCTGAATCTGCTGTTCTCCTTCTTCCTTCAACTCTATCCTTTCACCAGCAGTTTATTCTTTTTACCTGGCTGGGTAATAAAGAGCACAGCAAAAGACACCTGTTGCAGACATTCCTTTTCTTTTGCTATATGCACCATACACCCCTAGGAATTCAGAGAGCCACAAGGTAAATGTGCCACCCAAAACAAACCAGCAGCTCCTCCGGGGGTAGTGCTTTATATATATATACTATATACTGTGTGTGTGTGTGTATGTATATATATATATATATATATATATATATATATATACACACACAATGTCCTTAGGGTGCCTGTGTTGATTGTACAATGTTTACTCCTCAGTGACCATCAAATGCTGCCTTACATGTGCCCAGCAATGTGGCTTGATTAGTTCCCAGCAATGCAGCCTTATTAGTTTCCAGCAATGCTGCCTCACCAGTTCCCAGCAATGCAGCCTGGTAAGTGCCCAGCAATGCAGCCTCACCGGTATCCCCAGCTATTCAGCCTTACCAGTGTACTCAGCAATGCAGCCTGATCAGTGTCCCCAGCAATTCAGCCTGATCAGTGTCCCTAGCGAAGCAGCCTGATCCGTGTCCCCAGCAATGCAGCCTGATCCGTGTCCCCAGCAATGCAGCTTGATCAGTGTCCCCAGCAATGCAGCCTTATCAGTGGTCCCAAGAATGCAGCCTTACCAGTGCCAAGTCCGCCCTGGTTTCCACACCATTCGGGGTTTCATCCCAGCCCCCCTTCCGCTCGGTCCTCCTCCAGCGGCCACTGTAACAAGGTCCTGGCTCCTATAATACACACCAGTATTGTTCCGCCTATCACTGGAGGCAGGACCTTGTTACATCGGCCGCTGGAGGAGGAGGACAGAGGAAGGGCAGGAAGGGTGCACCACAATGATACCCCCCAATTTGTGGCACCCAGGGCAGACTTTCCCCCATTGGCATGGATGCCCTGCCCTTCCCACACATGCACACTGCATACTACAGCTCGCAGTCCTGCAGGATGCAGCTACTAACGGGAGCAGCTTTCCTGCTGTGAAAAAACTACAGGAACGCAATTCCCATGCGCTCCCACAGGACTCAATCTATAATGTAGAGAATGGATAGATTGACAGTGCACAGTGGGACATTCAGGCATCCAGCAAGTGTTGAATACAGAAGCTGCAGCCCTGCCAAAGAGAAAATTTTGAAGGAACGGGTGGAGGACAGTTGAGTATAAACAAGAGTATGTTTTTTAAAAACAGCCACAGAGGTGTGCTGTAAAAGTACATGACATAAATAAATAATAAAATGTAAATGTGCAGTAAAACATGGATTTATGATTCAATTTAGTCAATACTAAAAACTAGATATGCCAATGAGCAGGAATTTCCAGGGGGAAGCATCAAGGCCTTGAAATGTCTATGGAAATTGTGGAGATTTGGCAGCTATGTACCTGACATTCAGTTATGAATAACAACGAAAAGGTTGCTGAGTTGTCTAGTAATATCTTATATGCAGCAATCCACAGCAATTTTAACATTTCTAATAAAGTATATTCGATCTTCATGAAACAGATTCAGAGCAGTTTGTATCCTACTGCACTGCAATATTTTATTCAGGCAGCTGGAGATAGTGATACAGGCAAAAGGGAACATGTTTCCTGGGGAGCTTCACTAATGGCTTGTAGAGAGGCTTTACGAGAGTTGCATCTATGGGGGATCATTTATTTCCGATAAAAGTGGCATTATCTGGGGAGAAGGAAATGTAATGTAAGAGCTGCCTAGAGTATTTTCACATGGCCTGATAGGCAGCAAAGCTAGTTGGTCGTAAATCTTGTCTTAGTGTTTAACATTGATTTTCCTCTCTAGCTAGAGACTACCACAGAGCTGATATGACAAAATCCTAACTCTGAGGTCAGTCTTAGAACCCTAAAGTACACAAAACGCCCACATATTTGATCATAGCATTAGTTATTAAGCCGCAAAAACTTCCGACGGCCAAACATATCGAAAAATAAAGTCACATTTCATTTAGCTTTCTCTTCGTCTTCACCAAGGATGAACGACTTTCTACACTTCAGCTATTTCTGAACTATATCAAAGAATGACAAAACACCACAGGACATTTGATTCAGCATCTACGGAAGTGTTAAAGGTTACTTATCCTACATTAAAAGCAGACTATTCTCCTTTTGATGGACTCATGTGTTATATCTTCCAAAAGCACACAAATGATTTTATGAAAAGTAGAATAAATCAACAACTATTCAAGTTAGACTGGGCTTATTTCACAAGGCCAACTGCAATGTGCAAAGGACAATAACCTAAAACAACTGTTTGCCATCATCTGGCCTAGTAACAAAAGCAGTCCTGGCATGTAAACATGACATATCCTATGTGGGATAATATATTGTTAGGAATGCTTTTTTTCAGGGGGAACTTGGTGGAACTCAGTTCTACCACCTCTGGCTCAGACCCTTTGGTGCCTGTTCACCACAATCACTTGTAAACACAGAAGTCAGGTTTCTGTGTTTACAAGTGACAGCTCTGTACTCTGTGTGCAACCCTCCTGAACTCTGCACTCTGTATGTAATGCAATCCTGGTATTTATTGCCCCTTTAACTACTCGAGTCCCGCGCTATAGCCGATTGACGGCTTCAGCGCGGACCTGAAAATCCAGGAGGACGTCATTTGACGTCCTCCCCTTTGTTCGTTCCCCGTGCACGCTCCCGAGCACGCAGCGGGGAAATTCTGTGCTGGCCGTGTCCCCCACAGATCGCAGTGAACGGCCAATCAGAGTGGCCGTTTGCTATGCGATCTGTGTGGCCAATGAGAGATGATCTCAAATGTAAACATATGAGATCATCTCTCATTGCCGCCTATCCCTCCTCACACAGAGACAGCTTGTGAGGAGGGAGAACGGATCTGTGAGTGTTACAGTGTTACAAAGTGTGAATACAAGAATACAGTGCCCATCCCGGTGCCATTCCAGTGCCCATAGGGATCTGTGTCCACCTGTGCTAATCTGCGCAGTGCCCATCTGTGCCACCTCATCAGTGCCCACCTGTGCCGCCAATCAGTGCCCACCTGTGCCGCCAATCAGTGCCCACCTGTGCCGCCAGTCAGTGCCCATCTGTGCTGCCGCTTCTGTGCCGATTCATCAGTGCCACCTCAGTGCCCACCAGTGCCCATCTGTGCCGCCTCATCAGTGCACAGCTAATATATACCTTGGAATGTCTACTTTCCAAAAAGGGGTTATTTGGGGGGCATTTGTACTTTCCTGGCTTGTTAGGGTCTCAAGAAATGAGATAGGCCTTTAGTACATCAGGTGTGATCAGATGTGATAATTTTTAATGATTTGCACTATAGCTTGTAGACTCTAAGGCCGCGTACACACGACCAAATAAATCCGATCAAATCGGTCTGTCAGACCGATTTGATTGGATTTGTCTGCTGGGATAGATTGGTTTGATCGTGTACACATGATCAAACCAAAATCCCTGATGGCAGACAGCGCGGTGACATGGCGGTGACGTTGATGCCGCCACGTCACCGTCACCAGGAAGTAAAACACTTCCGCGCATGCGTCAAATCCATTTGACGCATTTGCGGGCAGATATGTCTGCTGGTTAGTGTACTAACCAGCGGACATGTCGGACGGACGGGTTCCCAGCAGACAGATTTTAAAGCATGCTTTAAAATCTGTCTGCTGGAAAAACCCGTCTGTCTGCCCGTACACGCGATCGAATTTGTCTGCTGAAACAGTCCGTCGGACCGTTTCCAGCAGATAGATTCGATCGTGTGTACGCGGCCTAAAACTTTTACACAGACCAGATAATTTCCAAACATTTTGGGTTATTTTTATCAAAGACATGTAGCAGTATAAATTGTGGCCAAAATGTATGAAGAAAATGTTTTGGTCTTTTTTCATTGATAGCGCAAAAAATAAAAAACCCAGAGGTGATCAAATACCACCAAAAGAAAGCTCTATTTGTGGGAAAAAAAGGACAAAAAAATCATTTGGGTACAGTGTTGCATGACTGAGTAATTGTCATTCAAAGTGTGAGCACTGAAAGCTGAAAATTGCTCTGGGCAGGAGGGGTATTTAAGTGCCCAGTAAGCAAGTGGTTAAGGCCCTCCTACTGTTTTCGTGAAATTTGACTGACCACACCTACTATTTGATGTGATTTGGATGGTGTGTGTAGGAGGAAGAGATTTGTGGGGCAGTGGTTAAGTTCCAGCACCAATTGTTTGAGAAAAAAAAGTCTGTTTGTTAAGACTGTTAACTGGCAATCTATTGATACAAGTCCTTTTAATTGGTACTAGAAGGTTCTGGAAAGAATTGGGGAAAACATGTTATATATAAAACAAATACTTTTTCATTACAACGGGAAGCCAACAGAAGTTTATATTGGCATAGCCAACATTTTCTTTGTTGGTAAATTGCCATTCCAAGTCTGCACCTAACTAATCTTTCACCATTGCTATACTTGCTATTTGAACTGCTTTATTTTATAAGTCTTTTTTTCAAGAGTAAGATTAAGAATAGAAGCTAACACCTGTATAGACAATGAGTCCTTTTTTTTTTCTTTGTTTCAGGTTTCAGAACTCACCCCTGTGGCATACTGTTGCCTTCATGATTGTGTATGATGGTCAGGAATATAGTACTTGTCATTCCCCACAGAGCTATAATTTTAGAAGCCGTCAGTTCCACCTGATACATCCTTGAACAGAATTTAAATCACATTTGATCATAAGAAAAATGTTAGTGTCAACAGAATACAGCACCTGTTGTGTTCCCTGAAAGAAAACATAATGAAAATAGCAATGTGTATGACAGCGTGAAAAAGAGTATGAGAATTGGGTTGCACATGACATTTTCTTGAGCATACTGTGCACTCCTTTGTAAGCTTAAGGAGCAAATTCCTGTTTTTGCGTTATCTTGTATAAAAGTATTTTATTATACATTTTTACAAATCTACAACTGATGCATACCAGTGCTCTAGTTATAAACATACCATTGTATAAGATAATAAAGCTAAAACAATAATAATAAAAACAAACAAAATAAAACTAAAGAAGGAGACTAAGCTAAAAACAAAAATTTCATATAGTACAGCTGTTCAGTCTTTAGATACAGTGGATGCATTCATTTTTAGATTTCATTGAAATAAAGAACATTTTTAAGAAAGTACAGAGAATACTTGTAGATCTTGCCATAAATGCAGTGTCATTTTCACTTCCTATGAGCTGAAAAGAAACAACAAACATCCCTATTTTTTTTATTTTTGTGAACTACTAGTCCTATCTATCCACCAGGTAATGGAGATAAACAAAGGCAGGATGTGTGACAATCTTAGCTCCCTCCTTAGATACAATAGAAAAATTAGTGTGGACACAAATAATGAGGAAGTGTACTTTTTGCAGAATCCCAAGGTGAAAATAAAAAGGGGAAAAGAAAACCTACACCTCTTTGGACTTATTTTAAAGATTGTATGAACACCTCATCCACTGCCTATAACATTTGTTGGACTGACTGGGCAGATATTTTTAAAGTGCACATCAAGAGTCATACCAGCTAGTGATAACCAATGTTTATGA
This sequence comes from Rana kukunoris, assembly GCA_029574335.1. Lineage (NCBI taxonomy): Eukaryota > Metazoa > Chordata > Amphibia > Anura > Ranidae > Rana > Rana kukunoris. The sequence goes on from CM056052.1 coordinate 219,651,135, forward strand.
ATTATTGGATGCAAGATCTGTAATGATGTTCCTCAGTGGACTAAATTTTACTGTGTACAAGGTAGCTTTTGTTATAATGTGCAAGTATGCATTTACCGCTCAATGTGCTTTTCTTCAGCACTAACAGATCCAGGTCTGTCTGATGAGGTTGCCATCTACCTTGTACTTCTTCCTGGTATGGTGACAATCCTCTGGATAGCCACATGTTGGCAGGTGCAGTTGGCTTGCATGCCACTATGTGGCTCTGTTCCCAGTCTAGTATGGTAAATGTTTTAATTAGGTCTTAGCACCCTTTTAGAAAAGTCCCTCCTTAGTGATGTCATAGGTGTAGTTAGTGCCCATATAAATGCCAGTTGGAGAGGGGCCTAAGTAGATATGCATGGAAGCCCCACACCTCAGAGCCCTTTGCAGGGCTGAAGTCCTAGGCAATGTGGTACAGACCATGGGAGGAATAGCTGTAGTCGCCCTAACTCCCTGACCTTCTTCAGCAGGTCCTGGAGTGCTTAAGTAAAAAACAAACACAGAGTGCTACTCTAAGTGTAGCATTAAACATGATTAACAAATGTTATTGGGGGAATGAGAGAGATATGTTGCTCTTATTCTTTGATTTTTGTTAAATTTGGCTGTCGCCAAATCTGGTTTGCTCTGTGGGTCAGTCTGTGCTCCCAGGATGCGGTTTCATCCCTGGGCAGCAGATGCCGCCAGAACAGAGCCGCCTTTCCTCAGCAGCCAATCAGAGGAGTGTTTCCCTCGCTGGGCATGCTGGGAGAGGGTATATCTGATGCGAGCGTCTTTTTGTCTGGGTCTTCTACCCAGGTCTTGTACCCGAAGCGGGTTGCAGGTGCGGCAGACACCTTCAGGGTGTGCGCACACCACGAGGGCCGCCACTAAGGCCTACCTGGCTGGGGTCTACACTATGCGGAGCTATGAACTCAGCGCGACTGATGCTGTCAGGGACCCCAGTGACTTGCTGGGTTCCCACTTCTACTGAGAAGATCCCAAGCTGGGTGATGTTCGGTGGGGGATCAGTCTAAGGAGAACCCGGAGGCAGGTGATCCAACAGGGCTTGAACGAACCATCTGGTTGCCAGAAACTGACAGACCATATTCAGACTGTCAGCTGGTGACTTTTACTAAAAGACATACTGGGAGGATTTGCACTACAGTTCTACTCTACAAATTTTGGGCCTGTGGCAGAGGTTTACATCTTAAAACCTAATCCAATTAGAGCCAAGTCGGTGGCAGAGACTTGTAATGGGGGATCAAATGCGCTACTGGGAGTAATGAAGTGTAAGAGAGCGAGAATCCGGCCCAATAGCAGCGTGAAAGCAACTATATCTAAAGTGTTCACTGAAAGCACAAATATTGAATGATAAAGGAAGTGATAAGCGCTAACACTTAAATAGGGTGTGAACCCCGGGAGGGAAAATACAAATATGTGCTCTGAGTGGGTAATGGTAGTGATAACTACAATGTAACACAATATAGCACAAAAAGGTCTAGTGACATTAAAACACCAAGTGAATAAGCATGAAATTATGCAAATGATCACCACATAGGAGATGTGACTGTGACCAATAGGTCTCAGAGAGGGTGAAGGAAAAATAACACAAAAAAATTTGTAAATGGATCATAATAATGAATCATGAATGTGAAAAAAAAAAAAAAAACAGTCCAAAATGTTGTCCACAAGTCTTCAACAAATAATAATGAGTGAATGCCAAGATTATGAAAAAGTAAATCCACTAATAGTCTCCCAGAACTTTCACCTTAATCTGGTTTAGGCAATGCATATAGCTCAGATAGCTGTGATTCCTGGACTCTGCCTTCCACACTCCAGTGTATAAACAATCCCCCTTACTGCAGATCAGTGCTCCCAATGATAAATGGGGAGAGCTGTTGAAATTGCTCGTTATCACAGGGAGAGAAGAAAACAAAAGGAGTGCCCCAATGGTGAAGTACGTAAAAGCAGGGAACAGTTTATTATAAAGCAAATTGGACTCTTAGGCCCCGTACACACGGTCGAGGTTCTCGCCAGAAACCAGCGAGAACCTCGCTGGGAGCTGCATTCCGGTTCTCTATTTGCTTGACGGCCCGTCAGGATGAATGGCTGGTTGCCATTCCCGACGGGCGGGTCGCAGATTCTGACGGCCGGCAGAGAACCTCGACGGGCGGAACGATGTGTTCCGCCTGTCGAGTTTCTCTGTCGTGTGTACGGGGCTTTACATGTGATCAAATAAAAACAGGTGCATACACAAGTCAGAACTCGGCATTTGAAAACGCTGCCTTACGTCTAACTGAGGATCTCCGGTGATGCTGGATGCTCGAATGTCAAATTTGGGAATTCAAATTTTGGCATTCGAGCGTCCAGCATCACCCGAGATCCTCATTGGGAGTACTGATCTGCAGTAAGGGGGATTGTTTATATGTGTGTTGCCTGGTTGTGCAGACTATAGGGGGGCCCAAAACTCAGCGGCTCCTTAGGGGGTAGCACTACATAAGCTTAACCTCTTCTTGGCCTTGTAATACATATGTGGGGGCAGGAAAAAGTGTGCTTTAATGCCCAGCTGCTGCACATACTATGTGTCCATAGTGGTTTAAGGTTGTGTGCTAAGTGGGGGTTCGCTGTGTGCTCCCAGACCACTGACTAAGCTGTCTCTGACAGTTTTCTCACTTTTGATAGGGAACCAGCAGGGTGGGCTCCTAATCATGTAGCCATTGTGAGAGTCAGTCGCAGCTGCCAAGTGATTGAGAAGCAGCTCCCCATTCTGGCATTTAAGCGCATTTAAAGGGCTGCTGCCAGCGGCCAAGAAGTGGTTATAAAAGCTTAAATGTGATGGCTATATTTCTGCTGATGATGTAGAAAAAAATGTGTGGTTATTAACTATAAAGGAAAAAGTTAATAAATAAATAATAATGAACACCAGTTTCAGCGGACATGTTCGATGGTGTGTACGGCCTATCGGACTGTTTTCCAGCGGACCATAGTTTTAAAACATGCTTTAAAACCTGTCCGATGGAAACTTGTCCGTCGGACAGGTTCGATGGTTAGTACACAAAATCATCGGACCAAAATCCTGCGCATTTTCAGAATCAAGTCGACGCATGCTTGGAGGCATTGAACTTCCTTTTTTCATCACGTCGTTGTGCTCTACGTCACCGCGTTCTGGTCCGATGGGATTTTGGTCCGATGGTGGTACATAAGACCAACAGACCACTTCAGCGCGGTCCGATGAAAACGGTCCGTCGGACAAGTTTCATCAGACCTGTCTGATCGTGTGTACAAGAGGTTGGCCTGAATTTGTCCCTTTGTCTATACGCGTATGTTTTAGCAAGGTTACTGCATAGCATAGCATATGTCACTGCATGTTAAAAAAGGCAAACATAGCAGCAAGAGAACTTTATACTGTATTAGCATAGGTTGCTGTACATTTTTATCATAACTACTTGCCTACTGGGCACTTTTACCCCCTTCCTGCCCAGGCCATTTTTCATTTTTCAGCGCTGTTGTACCTTGAATGGCAATTGTGCAACCATGCAACTCTGTACCCAAACACATTTTTTATGATTTTTTAGAGACAGATAGAGCTTTTTTTTTTTTTATGGTATTTAATTACTACTGGGTTTTTCATTTTTTGCTAAAAAAAAAAAAAGAACAAACAAAAAAATGTTTACTTAGTTTCTGTTATAAAATTTTGTAAATAACACATTTTTCTCCATCAATGATGTGCGCTGTTGAGGCTGCACTGATGGGCAATTACAGGCTGCACTGAGTCTGATGGGCACAGATGGGGGGCACTGAAGGGCACTGATGAGATGGCACTGATGAGGAGGCACTAATATGCAGCACTGATAGACACTGATAGGTGGCACTGATATGCAGCACTGATAGGCAGCACTGATGGGCACTGATAGGTGACACTGACAGATAACACTGACGGCAATGATAGGTGGCACTTATGGGCACTGATATGTGGCACTGATGGACAGCACTGATGAGCAGGCACAGATGGGCACTGAAAAGCAGCACTGACTGGCATCACTGATGGGCACTGATTGGCATCACTGCCGGGCACTGACTGGCATCACTGCTGGACCCTGTTGGGGGTGCACTGATAATCAGGGCACTGATAACTTGTGCCCTGATTATCCGTGCAGATCACCCCTTTGAGGAAATGCAGATGATCAGCTCTCCTCAGTGACAATGTGGGGAGAGGAATGCCGATAACTGGCATTTCCTTGTTTACATGTGATCAGCTGTGATTGGACACAGCTTATCACATGGGTAAGGCGTCTCGTCACCAAAATCAGTGATGCAGCATGTCCCAGGAACAGAGCGCACCACCGATTGCCAGCATTGCTGTGCACCCCATCAGGCGCTTGAGCACAGACAGAGTGTAATTTGAAGTCATATGGCATCATCCCAGAACAAGAGAGCCGCCTCTCGGACATCAGTTGACAATACAGTGGGCGGGAGGTGGTTTAATACCAAGAAAGATAGTGGCTCTGAAAATGCTCCTTGTAGTAGGGCTGCTGTTTAACAAACAGCCCCGGGCAGCTGACAGCAGAAGGATGGGATTGGTTCCGGTAATTGCACCGGCACTGACCACCCACCTTGTCCATCTCTCCTAAATCCATTTCCCCCTGCTGCCCAGGCCCCCACTGTGTGCCCCTAAAATTAGGAAAAACACATGGAAAGAGAGAGGCTGCACACCCCAATTTGTTAGTTACAGAAGAAAATCTCAAGGCTTTAAATTGGAGCAGGAAAATGATCAAACAAATTGAATATATAAAAACAGTATTTTATTGAACAAATATTTAAAAAATCCACAGAAATTTAAAATATGAACTCTGGTTGCAAAATTTCACACCATGATCCATCAATCATATTAGCATGCAAAGTGGGCATGTACTGTATACGCAAGGCAAATATATAACAGTAAGTACTTTTGCCCCAACGTGTTTCAACAATGCGAGTTGTAAGTTTGTCTCCAATAAATAAAAGACAGCTTAGAAACCAGAGACTTTTCAGGAGATTTTTGTGGATCCAAACCCACCCTAGGGCATTCTGACCATCTACGTGGTGGAGCCTGATGTGACTGGCTTGCAAGAAGCAATGCTGGCAGCCCCCAAGGAGAAATGCAAAAGGGCCACCTTAAATGGTAAAATCAGAGGCAGGTGCAGATTAATGGTCAATTGGGTGCATCTAAGGTCCCTTTGCGGGTCAGCTTACCCCTTCTGTTTACACTAAGTAACCAAACACTATAAGACTGACCTGTCAACCTATCTTGGTATTACATGGGTCATCATAAGTGATTTAACCATTTGAGATAGCCCTTTTCCCTTTCTCCGTGGGTGCTGCCAGCATGGTTTCTTGCAAGCCAGTCACACCAGGCCCCTCCACATGGATGGTCAGAATGAGACAACACAGTCCCCCTGAAGAAGGTTACGACTTGCATTGTTACAGGCAAGTTTGTTTGGGGCTGGAGTACTTACCCATGTGTGCCCCTTTCATCTGCAGCACTGCCAATTTCCCCTCCTCTCCCTCCTGCCAGCTGCTGCGGCGCACAGGGGATAATTTCAGGATGGGGGGGGTGGGAGGGCAGTAAATATGTCATAAATATGTCTCTTCCTTTTCTGAATGAACACAGTGAGGGATCAGTACCAAGTGCAATAAGGATTGAAGCACGGAGCCTCCCTGGAGGTATGATTATGTCAGATTTTTTCATCTCAAAGCGAGTATGATAAAGGTTGAAACACAAAATCATGAATTATAATATAATAAATAACTATAAATAATTATAAAAAATGATAATATAATAATAATAAAATGAATTTCCCCACGATTCACTATGGCTTAATACTGCAAGTGTTCTAATTGACTATCGCTGTTTTCTAGCTGGTCTAAAACCACTTTTGACATAAAGGGACACTTTTTGGTTGCCATTGACAATCTCAAGTTTCCAGGCAGAAAGAACAGTATTTATAATGTAAAACTGCATGCAGGACACTGGACAAAGCACTAGGGACAAAAGGGAGGTACAATTATTTGATACAATCTGTAAGATTACAGTGTACTTGTACTGTGTGTGTTATGTATTTTGTACTTTTTAAATTTGCAGTCGGGCTCCGCCCCTATGTATCGCAACACTCACAGGGAACGAAGCCCGGAACACAGAGCATCGAACGGAGGCGGGGACATATCGGGGGGACATGGCACGATTTTGGTGACAAGGTAAGTTACCTGGACCAGGATCCTGCAATGCAATCTCGAGTGTGGCTTGGGGTTACCTCTAATGGTACTGAAATTTTACCCTGAGTCACACTCTGGATTACCACCAGAGAGGTTTAAAGTGTAACTCTACTTTTGTCGAGAAAAATACATTCCCCTCTGGGTGATCTATGTACGTACATTGCAAGGATTATTACAATCTTTGTTGAAGATTCCTACTTGTTGTCATTCTGAAAAAATCCCTGTGTGTTTATTTGTCCCTGATAGCTGAATGGCATTTTTGTTGCAGGAGATGCCTAAATCTGACTTGTATCTTAGGCAGACTTCTGGGAAAATCAGTGAGCCAATCACACAAGCAGGAAATTATGTTTCGGGGGAGTGGTCAGTACACATTCTGTGTACAGAACACCTCCAGATAGTCATATTACTTTGCATTTATAGAAAATTACAGAGCTGCAGATTGAAAAGGAAATGTTTAATAACATTCAATTATGTTGAATATGACTTGTATCACAATTGTATACGCTATGGGCCAGATTCAGGTAGATGCGCGCATATTTTCGCCAGCGTATCGCAGCGCATATACGTTGCGCTGACGCAAACTAGTGAGAGAAGTACAGTATTCATCAAGTGCATGTCCGTTACTTTGCGCCGGAGTAATGAAAATGCGCTGGCGCAACCCGACGCAAGTGGAAGTGGGTGTGATCATATGTAAATGATGGGCGGAGCCCAGCGCAGAGGCTTACGTTCAGCGCATCATCCACGGAGCATGCGCAGTGAGTGAGGCTCCACTTGCCCCCCTGTGCGCATGCTCACATCTTCCGTCGGCACCACTTCACGGGAAACGTCAGCGCAATGTGTTCCGTTGCGCGTATAAAAGCGCCAGCTGAAGCGCCATTCCGGCGCAAAAGTATATCCGGTTCCCCCCACCCCAGGGAAGTTACTTTTGCTCTGTAATGGCTGCTCCCGTTCCCCCCAAAGAGAGGAGAAACCTCAATTTTAATGCCCAGGAGGTCTCTGTTGTAATATCGGCTATGGAGACCTACAACGATGTCCTCCATGGCAGGAAAAGTAGAAAGACAACCCGGGATAGGAAGCAGGCCATCCTGGAAAGCATTGCTGGCAGGGTAAATATTTTGGGGTACTCCACCCGGACTGCTGCCGATATTGGCAAGAAAATCAATGATTTACGGCGCAGAGTCCGGGGCAAGGTGGCCACCATTAGGAGGCATGAGAGGGGCACGGGGGGTGGACCCCCATGTGCGGTCAGCCTGACCACGGAGGAGGAGGTTGGTCGCCCGCTGCCTGGAGAGGGAGCAGTTGGAGGGGGTCCCGGGATATGATTCCGTGGAGGAAGGCTCCAGGACAGGTAAGTGATTTTTACCCCCTTTTTGGTGTGTTGCATGTGGGGGGGGGGTAAATGTGCCAAGTGTGTGGGACCACCCAACATGTGTCTGCTTTGTGTCATCCACAGATGACGGAGCTGGGCCATCATCTGTCGGCGGCCAGTCCACCCCAACCCCCCAACGACATCCTGAGCCCGACCCCCTGGGTGGTAAAGACACAGAGATGGAGGGGAGTGCCCACACCTCACCTGCAGAGGTGGTTGAGGAGGAGCCTGTTGTGGCAGAGCAGGACTTTATTTTATTGTTGGAGGAGTCCTCCCCTTCGGCAGGGCCCTCTCTAATCCCCTCCCCCATCCTAGTAAGCCCCTCAAGGGCGACTCCATCCCCCCGGGGACAACCATCTCCTGGCCCCAGGAAGGCCACCCGGAAGACCAGGGGGGTGTCTGATCTGGTCCAGGACCAGGTGGCGAGAGACCACGGCAGGCAGACCCAGCAAATGGGGGACATTGTTGGGCACCTGGACCGAGTGGCTGACAACCTGTGCTCCGTGGCCCAGATATCCAAGATGCAGGATGTCAGCTGCAACTGCGCTGCAGTGGTGACCAGTCTGGGGGAGGTGCAGGCTGATATTAGGCACCTCACTGCAGCCGTCCAGGCAAACACTGCTGCCATCCGGGACCAGGGGAGACAGAGTCAGCGGGCCCAGCATTACCAAGTCACCCGGCAGCTCAGGATGCAGGCCCAGACAAACTCATACCTCGGCCGGATAGACATGGCCTTGGAGGGCATGCAGGCCACACCTGCCAGGAGTGGCCCACCCGGGGATCAGCCACCCCCACCCACTCCCTCCAGGCAGCTGAGGAGCCAGAGAGGGGCCACCAGAAGGAGCCCCCGTCACCCCAGATGAAGTTTTTTATTTATTTATTTTTTACATTAATGCTCAGGTTATGAGCTTTTTTTTTTCTTTATTTTATGTTGCTCAGGTTATGAGCTTTTTATTTTCTTTGTTATTTTGCTCAGGTTATGAGCTTTATTTGTTTTTTTTGCTTAAGTTTTGAGCTTTTTATTCTTATTGATACTGCACACGTTGCAGTGTGAATGGTGTGTGAATGTGAGGGGGTGGCACTCTTGCCAGTAAGGGGTGTCACCCTCGGCCGTGGTGGAGAAGTTATCCCCACGGCTGTGTGAATGACGTGTGAATGGTGTATGAATGGACAGCGACACCATTGGGGCCTTGACGCGGCGTTGCTGCTCCAAAGTCCTACATGTTGGACTTGGGCTAATCCAATGTGATGTGGATGTGGTGTGTGTGATCTAGGGACATCAGTGGTGTGCATGCGTGCATTGTCCGTGTGATCAATGTATTTGTTTAGTGTCCAAAGATGCCTACGGCGAGGACCCTTCTGACTGCTCTTCCATCAGCTGACTGGGGCTCCTCTGGCAGGGGGGGGCTGTCTGGTTGGGGGGTCAGGTCATCACGTATGTCAATCTGCAGGCCTTTTCTCATGGCAAAGTTGTGCAGAATGCAACATGCACCGATGATCTGACACACGAAGGTAGGGGAATACAATAGGGCCCCCCCAGACTTATCCAGGCATCGGAAACGGGACTTCAGGAGCTCAAATGTTTGCTCCACCACTGCACAAGTTTTGATATGTGCCGCATTGTATCTTCTCTCTCCTCTGGTTTGGGGGTTCCGGAAAGGAGTCATTAGATGGGGTCCCAGTGCATATGCAGAGTCACCTGGAAGGGAAAAGACAGGAGGATGTTAGCCGTACATGTGCCCCTTGTGATGTCAGCATCATGGGGGGGGGGGACAGTCATGCCTGCCACCCATGTCACTCACCAACCAGCCAGCTGTCCCCATACACGTTCTGTTCGAATTCCATTGGGATGGGGCTCTGATTGTATATGAAGCTGTCATGGCTGGATCCAGGGTGTTTGGCACGGACGTGCCATATGAGGCATTGGGCATCGGCTATCACCTGTACGTTGATGGAGTGCCAATGCTTCCGATTGCGGTATATGTGCTCTGTGGCACTGGGGGACTGTAGGGCCACATTTGTGCAATCAATGGCCCCCACAGTGCGTGGGAATCTGGCAATGCTGTAGAAATCTGTCATTGCCTTCAGCCGCAGCTCCTCAGTGGTGGGTCTGATGAAGTGGTGGGACATGCGTCTGAGGATTGCAGGGACAACCTGGTGCACACATCTGCTCATGGAGGACTGTGACATCCCAGCCATCATTCCACTTGTATGCTGGAATGATCCACTGGCAAGGAAATGAAGTGTTGCCAGTACCTTCACCAGTGGCTGCACTGCTTGTGAGCGGTGTGTTGGGCTGGTGATGTCATCCTGCAGGGTTGTGGTTAGTTCAAGTATTGCATCAGGGCTGAATCTGAAGAGGCGATACACCTCCTCATCCCCCATGCCAAAGAGGCTCATGCGCGTGCGGTATATCCTCTCATGTGCCCGCCTCCTCCGTACCGGGGGACCCTTCAGTAGTGCTAGGACCGCGACTGCCCCTGGCATGTTGGCACACAGAGGTGTTGTCCTTGCAAGTGTGGTTGTTCAGCTTGCTATTTTCGTCGGTAACGCTGCTGCTGTAGCTGCTCTCCTGCTGACCTGTGGCCGTCTGGAGTAAAGATAAAGCAGCTATTTGTAGGAATAACTTTGCGCTAGCCGTTCCACATATGCGCGGCGCATGTAGCCAGCGTCTGGTGCTAATCCGTTCGTGAATCGGGAAATCTCCCTCATTTGCATATTTGAATGGGAAATCAATAGGCGCGACGGATGCGACAAGCGAAAATATGCGCTTATGATACTCTGGCGAAGGAGAGTTAAGCCGGTCGGAGAAAGCCAGTTTTCTGTCGCATCTAGTTTGGTGGGTACGGCCGCGTAGATACAACGGCGCATCTTTACAGTTACGCGGCGCATATCGATATACTCCAGCGCAAGTCTTTCTGAATCTGGCCCTATGTTATTTTTTCTTTATTTGCATTTATTTTTTTTCCACATGAAAGTGGAGTTACCCTTTAACCACTTAAGGACCGCCGCACGCCTATGTACATCCACAACATGGCTCGTACAGGCACAAGGGCATATATTTACGTCCTCGCCTTTGTGCGCTCCCTCTGGGAGCGATCGCCAACGGGCGGGCGGATGTCCGTTTTTTTCGCCCCCCCCCGCGATCGCTCCCAGCCAATGGGAGCGCTCCCCCTTCGTGTCAGTTTCTCCTGCCCTAGTTAACCCCTTCACTCCCTATTGCCAGCGTCACTAAGCGATAATTTTTCTGATCGCTGTTTTAGTGTCGCTGTTCCCGCTAGGTAGCTATTTTTTTTTTATTGCGATTTTTTTTTTTTTACTAAAGACATGTGGCTGAATTAATTTTGGCCTAAATGTTTTACTAAAATTTTGTTTATTTGATTTTTTTTATAACAAATAGTGTTTTTTTTTCAAAATTGTCTCTCTATTTTAGTTTATAGCGCAAAAAATTAAAATCGCAGAGGCGATCAAATGCCACCAAAAGAAAGCTCTATTTGTGGGAAGAAATAGACGTGAATTTTGTTTGGGAGCCACGTCGCACGACCGCGCAATTGTCTGTTAAAGCGACGCAGCGCCGAATTGTAAAAACACCTTGGGTCATTTAGCAGCATATGTGTCTGAGTCTTAAGTGGTTAAGCTCCTTTATTTGGGACGTTTTGCAATATTTCAATATGATCATTTGATTGATGTTTTTTTAATTTAACTGTTATTTTTGGAAGTTTTTTCAATTAAATGATCCATGTTCTTTTGCAAGCGCTGTAATTATTTTGTTATATTCATTCAGGTGTACAGCACTTTGTGTACAGCAGCTGCAATTATTATTATATCTGTTATTTACATTTTTTCCACTTGTTTCACTTTCAGCGCAAGTATATTTAATTTTTCACTGTACACAGCTACAGGCACTTAAAAAGCAATTATTCAACCTGTACAGGCCACAGCACCCATTTGAATGAACCAAAGACCACACATAGAGCTTTTTTTTAATAACTCAACAGAGCATTGTCTTAGATTTAGCAGGAATTGTGTAGGTTTTATTGTGTTTGTGTATATTTAGTGAAAATATTGTTTTGATATTTTAGGGTGGAAGGGCTGTCCCCAATCAGGTAAGTCAGGCAATCCGGGTCATAAACAGGTGAAGGCAGTGAAACACATACAGGTGCTGATGACAAACCAGCAAACTGTCATGTGTCAGAGGCAGGTTTAAATAGGGTGGTCAAGATTCTGATTGGCGTTCACGTACCCGTCGCGCCGCTGGACCGCGCATGCGCACACGTTGCGTAGGGACGCGCGATAGCGCCGCTCTTCTGCGCATGTGCGCGAATCCGTACTCAACAGAACTGGTGCCCTGACACTGGAGGAGAGATGTGGGTTCTTGTTGACCATGCATCTCTCCATAAAGAGGACCTGTCATGATAGATTCCTATTACAATGGATGTTAACATTCCTTCTAATAGGAATAAAAGTGATAAAAAAATATGTAATGTAAAAGAAAGTGTAAAAATAAGTATGTTGTATGTCCCATGGTTACATGCATGACTCATTATTACATATAAGCAACATAAATTTGTTACATAAAATTTTCCATTCAAGGCCTTTATAATATGTATCTAACTTTACTTGCTAGATACTGTTCTGGCAGCAGCAGATGAAGTATTATACTGTTATGTGTATTTGTTGTTTTTTAAACAGACATCACTGTTCCACTTGGGTTCAATTAATTTACACAGCTATTGCTTTTCTTCAGCGGTGTAACATTTCACTAATATGATTGCTATTCCATCAGGCTATGTTCTTGGTAACATCACAGCTCCCTTAGGATAGGCTTTATTTGTATTTGTGAGATAATATTACCACTAAATTGATCTCCAAGGTTGAAATGTCTCTTAAAACTTCCACTAAATGTTTGAGCAAAGGTTCAATAGTTCTATTGGTTCTTTCCTTAGGGCTGTCTAGTGTTTACAAAGAACACTTTAATTTTTCATTTCCATAGTTATTACCAGCTTTCTTTTTGTTCATAATGTATAATGATTAGTAAAGCTTTAAAAACTCAAGGGGCTCATGGGAGGCTGAATTGCAACAACACCCCAAGATATCACAAAATGTGCTTATTCCGTCTGACAGCATTAATAACAAGGTTGATATACAAAGTGTAGTAAGCTTTAGCGAATAATCAGCCATACATTTACTATAGTCAAATAAGTGAATGCTGATTCCTATTAATTACCCTGTGCTACTGCAATTTCTATAACTGCAGGAGGAATACGCAAAAACAGAGAGGTAGTGGAGTTGGGACTTTAAATGAGGTATAAGGGTGTATACATGAAATAAATAACATAACTTGGATGTCATTATTCCCTGTAAATTGGCATGATATGGTATTAATAAACCAGTAACCGCTGTACATTTATGATACAGAAATGTAATCACAAAAGAGCAATTCATAATCATCATTAATTTAATAACACATGATTAGTTAGGGAACATGATTAATGACATACAAACATGGTAATAAATACATCAAGGAATAATAAATAAATAAACTACTTGATCAACATGTATAAAACTGATAAATGATGATAAGGGCTTGTGTAAGGCATCCGAGGATGTGTACTCTGCGTACTATGCGTTTCATAGTGTAGAATGAAATGAATATAAAGATTTGTTGTGGTAGTTTCTGGGGATCCACTACTCCCCCATAGACAAACCCAATAAAATATGGGGAGCAGTGTAGATTTATTTATTTATTACCATGTTTGTATGTCATTAATCATGTTCCCTAACTAATCATGTGTTATTAAATTAATGATGATTATGAATTGCTCTTTTGTGATTACAATTCTGTATCATAAATGTACAGTGGTTACTGGTTTATTAACCACTTTAGCCCCGGACCATATTGCTGTCCAATGACCAGAGCACTTTTTGTGATTCGGCACTGCGTCGCTTTAACTGACAATTGCGCGGTCGTGCGACGTGGCTACCAAACAAAATTGGCGTCCTTTTTTTCCCACAAATAGAGCTTTCTTTTGGTGGTATTTGATCATCTCTGCGGTTTTTATTTTTTGCGCTATAAACAAAAATAAAGCGACAATTTTGAAAAAAATTCAATATTTTTTACTTTTTGCTATAATAAATATCCCCCAAAAATATATAAAAACATTTTTTTTCCTCAGTTTAGGCCAATACGTATTCTTCTACATATTTTTCGTTAAAAAAATCGCAATAAGCGTTTATTGATTGGTTTGCGCAAAAGTTATAGCGTTTACAAAACAGGGGGTCGCTTTATGGCATTTTTATTAATATTTTTTTTTTACTAGTAATGGCGGCGATCAGCATTTTTTTTCAGTTCTGCGACATTATGGCGAGCACTTCGGACACTTTTGACACATTTTTAGGGCCATTGGCATTTTTATAGCGATCAATGCTATAAAAATGCATTGTATTACTATTAAAATGCCATTGGCAGTGAAGGGGTTAACACTAGGGGGCAGGGAAGGGGTTAAGTATGTTCCTGGGTGTGTTTTAACTGTATGGGGGGGGGTGACCTCACTAGGGGAAATCACTAATCTTCTGTTCATACATTGTATGAACAGGAGATCAGTGTTTCCCCCGCTGACAGGAACGAGAGCTATGTGTTTACACACATAGCTCCTGTTCCCCGCTCTGTAACGAGCAATCGTGGGTGCCCGGCGGCGATCGTACCCGCCGGGTACGTGCGCGGGACTCGGGGGGCGAGCGGGGATGCGCGCGCCCTAGCGGCCGCTTTAAAGCGGACATATAGCTACGGGCTCTCGCCCAGGCGTGCCACCGTCCCGCTGTAATATGACGGCGGGTGGTCGGCAAGAGGTTAATACCGTATCATGACAATTTACAGGGAACCATGACATCCAAGTTATTTCATTTATACCTCATTTAAAGTCCCAAGTCCACTACCTCTCTGTTTTTGCATAATATTTAGGGATGGAGGCATTCTGGTATGTCCTTAGGCTGGGATGGGTCTCATTCTCTCTTTTGCAGAATGACTATCTCTCTGAGGCACAAGAACTTGTATAGTAGCCAAAGGCAGCAACAGATAAGGTAGAGAAAATAAATTTAGGGGCATTAAGAGGTACGTTTCATGTATTCTAGAATGTAAATTAGAATTCTGTACCCATACATTGGGAGATAAAGAAAACATTTCCGCTAAGATTTAAAACCAAGAACCAACCTCAAACACACTTATTTTTCCATCTTGATGGAGAGTCTAGGACCCTAGTGGCATGTCAATATTGGTGGATGGGTTCACTAAAGCTATTTTCTTTTTGTATGATTTTTTTTTCTAAAGCTAAGTGTTCTTTTCACACATAGGAACCAATCTACTTCTGTCATTTTTGTATCCATGTTTAAATATGAATCAGGAATCTGACGTATTGCATGGGCAACACAATATTTTTCCTTTAGAACACTTTTTGTACATGATAACAGAAACACAGAATGACTACACGCAAGTTATTTCTGAATTCCTGCTTTATTCTTTTATAAAAGCAATACATGGGATGAATAGAGAACTCTTTCATGTGTTTCATGCACACAGGTGCCTAATCATATGATTAGATATATAATTTAGCACCTGTGTGCATGAAATGCATCAAGGTGCTCAGTTCATCTTTTGTGTACTGCTTTTATGAATGAATAAAGAAGTAGTTGGGAAATAACTGGTGTGCAGTTCCCTTATTTTTAGTACAGTAGCTGTCAGCAAGTGACTCTAGTGGGTTAACGTGTAAACCTGGAGCATCAGTTTGTTTCTTTTAGTTTTTGTACATGAGTCCCTTTGTGTCAGCTGACATTTGATTACATTTCTGTGAGTAAAGATGTGGTGGATCTATCATTGGCAGCAAGTGCAATACAAATGTTAGAGAATAATAATCTGATCCTGGGTATCTTTATCTGAAGCAATAATTCCTCTACCCACTTAATGGAAAATAACAAACCCAGTGGTGGCTGGTGCTAAACTTTTTTTGGGGGGTGACATACAAACCCCCCCCGCCCCCAGGTCTGCACTCAACCCCCCATGCCCCCCCCCCCCCCACACTCAGCCCCTCCGCGGCTTCCTCAGCTTCTCCCCCAGGCCAACCCGATCCGCCTGCTGTCCTGATTGGCTCAGTCTCTCTAGTCCAGTGTTTCTCAATTTTTAGTCCTCACGCCCCCCCAACAGGTCATGTTTTCAGGATTTCCCTCAGATGAAAAGGCTGTGGGAATTACTAAGGCAGTGAAACTGATCAAATCACCTGTGCAAAATAATGGAAATCCTGAAAACCTGTCCTGTTGGAGGGGCGTGAGGACTGCAATTGAGAAACACTGCTCTAGTCTCATAAACCTTTTTCAAGCTAATTAGTGTAGCTTGAAAAAATAAAAACTCATAGAAACCTATGAGTCCGGCACCCCACATGCATCCCCACATGCAAACCAGGGGGTGGTGTCCCTGTGCCCCTTATGGACTTATTATCCACCTGGTGGATGTTTAATGGGTCAAAGTTCTTCTCAATGTAAAATTGCACACAGGCGCGAATATCGCCAGATGTCCACCTGTTCGGCGAACTACGAACGAGCAAAGTTCGCCGTGAACCGACCGCCGGGCTAACCGCCAGGCCACCTCTACTTGTAAGAAGCAGTGAGCTGGATACAGACAGGCTAAGGCAAACCAGCACCCTCTGAGTGAGCATTGATGATCCCAGTAGGAGAAAGACTGGGTAGGAAAGAAGGCTAAAATGTACAGTTAGCTGCTTTCAAGCTATGAACGAAAAACAATGCCTGCACAATAAGGCTTGCACTCACTGCAGCCATGGTATAACCCACAGTTTTGTAAGTTGCATGATTGAATCATTTTAAGTGTGTAACTGCGTATATCCTTGTGGTGAATAGGGGAAGTTGAGAAATGATTATCTGAACATATAGCTTTCCTTTAAAGTTTCTTCATAGTGAGAATCATTTCAGAGCTTAATTGCATAAAAAAAAAAAATATGATTTCAAGTGCTATTTAGTATTAGAGTAGATTATTTGACATCATTCTGTATGTATGATAGAACTGCTGGAAGATATACTAATTGTGGCTTAAAGTTTCAATTGTTGGACATTATATCATACAGAGCAAACTACATCTCAGCTGGAAAATAATTTATGTCCATTATTTATTGCTGCTTAAAGAAAGTTAACAATGTAAGCACTTCACTTCATTGGCATAATCTCCTGTTATTACATTGTAAAGATTCAGTACTTTTCATAAATGTAGGATTCAGGGAGAATATATTTCACTATGGCTTGTCTTCTTAGAAATATTATATTATTTTTTAACTCTTAAAGAGCTATTCTGGAAAGGCAGTAAAATAATATTCAAAATTACTGAAGCTCTCAGCCATCCTTTCTCCACAGCCAACCCCAAAGTGGGTGCTGGGCAGGTGGCAACATGTAAGAGAAGAGAGAGACATGTGGCACTCATGCAACTAGTGGCAGGAACTAGAGAAACTGTTCTGTCTGTACAATCTAAGCAATGGAAGTGTGATCTCTTAACTGATCTAGCTGTGGCAAGATAGCTGTAACTTACAGTCTCAGCAAAAATGGCAGACTAGTGACTTGATCCAAATGACATCTTGCAGATCATAGAAAACTATAATCCAAAATGTGTGCAAATCATAACAGGAACATCTGATAGGTCAAAAAATCACAATGTATGCACATATATGCCAGTATTTGTGTTAACTTCACAGCTGACCTGCACAGAGGGTCCAAAAGTTGAATATAAATCCAGCTTTGAAAGGGTTAATCTCGCTGTTCTCAAAATCCGCAGGCACTGGAAACCACAGGCACACAAACAGAAGAGTAGATCACACAGGCTCTGGTGCAATACCTATTATTTTTGTAATACAAACTAATACAAACTAGATACAATTGCACTCAAAAGCAAAGATAAATCAGAGGTTATCAATCACATCTTCCCATCATGGTACTGTGCACCAAAATTCTCTCACCACACTTAACAGGAGCTACAGCTGACAGTGTGGATATTGCAGCAGTCTGCTGCTCCTGCCTGTGGACTAATTATCTTGCAAAATGCTTTGTGTTGTTTCATGTCCTATGGATATAAAAGCAAAACACTCTACATTTATAGTTGTACCTGTTGCACCTATTTCTGCAGATTACACAGTTTTTGTCCATAACCTTTTAAACCTCTGCAATTGGGTCCCAGCTCTAATACATAGCGTTAAACTCACATAGATCCATTCATATTTCAGGAACACTTGAAAGAGAAGAAAATGGAGAACGAGAGAATAATGATGCAAACATTAACATACTGTAATATTGAAACTCACTCATTCACTCCCTTTGAATGAAGTTCTTCAGAGGAGAAAGCAGCAAAATGAACCAGTTCTTCTTACCTCATCACTGTTAGGCCTCGTACACACAACCGTTTTTCTCGACAGAATCCATCAAGAAACTTGGTGGCAGAGCTTTTTTTGCAGAGAAAAACGGCTGTGTGTATGTTTTTCATTGAGAAAACTGACGTGGAACTCGATGAGAAAAAAAGAGAACAAGTTCTCTTTTTCCTCGCCAGGAGTCTCAATTTCCTCGTTGTGTTCCTCGTCAGACTGACAAGCGTGAATCGTCTCTCACCAAACTTTTACTTAACACGCAGTAACATGAGATTAGCAAAAGCAGCCCCAAGGGTGGTGCCAGTGGAATCAAACTTCCCCTTTATAGTGCCGTCGTACGTGTTGTACATCACCGCGTTTGAGAACGACGAGATTCTGTCTTGACAGTGTGTACGCAAAGAAAGCTTGTCAAGATTCTCGACAAGCCTGACAAGGAACTCCTCGAGGAAAACGATGTTTCATTTACAACGAGTTCCTCGGTCGTGTGTGAGGCCTCAGAGATAAGTTTGTGAAGTCTGAGGTTGGCATTGGCATGCATATCCTTTTTGTATTTTGTGAAGATTGCTTCTCCTTCAGTAGACAAAGATTTGAGCCCGTTGTCTATGTAGAAATAATTTTCCACTAATTCACATGCATCAGATCCAAATTTTATTTCACCTTTTTAAACTGTCCTTCTCAGCCCATAAATTGCCAAACAGAAGAACGGCTGTTCCGGAAACATGCACTTTCATTCGGTAGTTTATGACTTCATCCCTGACATCAATGTCGCAATACCTTAAGAAGTTTCTGTTATCTTCTTGAAGGATAAAACAGTGGAACATTTGCCGAATGTCAGCCATAACAGCAATTGATTCTTGTCTAAAATGGAGCAAAACTCCTATAAGCTTATCGTTTAGATTAGGACCAGTGAGAAGTACATAGTTGAGGGAAACACCTTCATATCTTGAGTCGAAGACCACCCTGATTTGATCTAGCTTGCAAGGATGGTACATTCCTAAGCATGGGAGGTACCAGCACTCCTCTCCTTCCTTGAGAGGTGGTACAGGCTAAACATAATCTCTTGCAAACACCTTCTGCATAAAGTCGACAAAGTGTTTTTTCATCTCAGGTTTTCTGTTTAGGGTGTAATGTAAAGAAGTAAACTGCGCTTCTGCATACTGAACATAATTGGATCGTTTCTTTCTTGAAGCATGAAATGGTAGTGGTGCCATCCAGCTATTGTCCTGATAAAACTCTTTGCTCAATTACTGTTTCATGCCTTTACTGAAAAGTCTTTCTTTGACATGGTAGCAATGTGGGCATTGCTTAAAACAAGTTACTGCAACCATTTAGTGATTTGAAAACATTACCCAGGCAGATGTTGCCCGTGCTGACTCAGTCAAAGTCCAGGCATTGGGCATATGGTGCATATTGTGACCCGTTGATTTGTTGGTGACCCTTGTGTACCCTTGGAATGACCTTGCCGAGAAGCAGGAGAATATCAGTATTCCTATCAAAAGCTGATGCTATGTGGTCAGCTATGCCTCTCAAGTGAGAGTGGTGAGAGGCAGCTGCAGGAGTAGGAATCTCCTCTGTGTCGGTTGGAATCTGATTGCACTTAATAAGAGTGGGCAATAATATTGCAACACTGCCATTCAAGAAAGCTACTACAAGACAAGTGGCTATTCTGCCTGAAACTTCTGTAATGCCAGCACAGGTGTCTAGGGTTTGATACTTTGTTCTATCTTCCTAGGGGCCCTGAAACACTAGCTGCAATGTTGGACAGGTTTTTCCACCCCCTCTTGGCACATTCCAACCCAACTCCACAGCTAGCAAGGTGACAGATGCTGTGCTAGTGAGTACCTGTCTGTGGCTTTTGGCACTTGCCTGAAAAAAGTGCCGGCATAAGGAATGCAGAGGGAGTTGGGGCTAACATGTCTTACCTACTTTTGCATTTCTTTTGTGTAAGTATTTCTTCAAAACTTTTTTAAAATTCCAGTTGCATAGTAAAAACTGCAACATTCAGTAGGTACTCTTAGCTATGCTAGGACTCAGACTTGAGAATATGATTTTCTGTTTGACTAATCCTTTTGATAAATCGATTCTTGACATTAGGAATGAGCTTCGTATTCGAGTCGAACTCATGTTTGACTCGAACATCGTATGTTCGATCTTTCGTCGAATTACAAATGTTTTGGGCCGTTCGCACCAAATTTGAGTTACGTTTCATAAGCCTATAATTCACTGCGGCATCGCAGTGCATTGCTGGCTGATGATTGGCCAAGCATGCACTATGGCCCGCATGCTTGGCCAATCTCAGCTTGCAAAAAAACGGAGAGCCATAATTGGCCAAAGCCAGGGTGGCTTTGGCCAATTATGGCTCAGGGGTTTTGTACACGCCCCACACTATAAAAGGCCACCTGCAGGTCGGCCTTGTGTAGTGTGTTGCGGTGGTTAGAGATCTGTCTAAGAGAGAGAGAGTGTCTTTTTTTATAGGTAGATAGAACAGGCAGGCTAGTCAGTTAAAGTTACAGGCCCAGATTCACAGAGCGATTACGCCTGCGCA
Source organism: Rana kukunoris (assembly GCA_029574335.1). NCBI lineage: Eukaryota > Metazoa > Chordata > Amphibia > Anura > Ranidae > Rana > Rana kukunoris. The sequence continues at coordinate 219,671,710 of CM056052.1, forward strand.
AGAGGAGATGCGCGTGCGTAAGTCGAAATGTGCGCGTGCGTGTCGATGCGCGGCATCCCCAGAACGAGATACGCAAAAAAATCTACTTTTTTTTGTCCCGCGTAATTTCGTTAGACTGGCGCATCCGTCCGCGCAAAAGTGCTCTAGACAGACCATTGATTTGCTAGTCAAATATGCTAATGAGGGACTTACGGGGACCCACAAAAGAACGTTGGGGCAGCGCAGGCTACGCAGTGTGCGCAACAGCAAAATGTCCTGTCTAAAATTAGAGCATATAAAAGCTGGTCTAAAAAGAGAAAAAAAGTCTACTTGTTAGATAAAGCAACACTGTTAGTGAGGAGCTCAGCAGTCACACGTGTTGCACAACAATCTGTATGCCAACATGCCAGGGGCATCGTCGCACATAGCTATACTACTGACTTTAGATGAACAAAGAAGGATGAGGGCACTGAGGAGGGCCCTGAGGAGGGCACTAAGGAGGGCACGGGAGATTTTTTTATTTATTTTTTCTTATCTAAACTTTACAATTTAATAAAATCGAATACAATATTCTTATCTGATACAAGCCCCTCACTCTTCACAGGAGAGGATATATCACACACGCATAGACATCTTTGGCATGAGTGATTCTGAGGTGTCTCGCATCTTCAGATTCGCCCCTCATGCCATCATGGAATTAACCACAACCCTGCAGGAGGACATCACCAGCCCAACACATGACACTACCCATGACACCCATGACAGCTACATATACAATCAGAGCCCCATCCCCACAGATTTCGAACAGAACATGTATGGGGACAGCTGGCTGGTTGGTGAGTGACATGGGTGGCAGGCATGACTGTCCCCCCCCATGATGCACATATCACAAGGGGCACATGCACTACTAACATCCTCCTGCATTTTCCCTTCAAGGTGACTCTGCATATGCACTGGGACCCCATCTCATGACCCCATCTCATGTCAGCTCACATATGCATCTTTGCACGTTAAACACACACATGAATCATGGCACAATGAGAATGCATGCATGCACACCACTGTGGTCCCTAGCACACACACCCCACATCCTCATCACATTGGATTGGCACCAGTCCACCATGCAGGACTTGTGAGCTGCAACGCCACACCACGGCTCCAATTATGTCACTGTACATTCATACACCATTCACAAACAGAACCAAAAAAATTAAATAAATGACGAGCAAAAATAAAAAAATGCCCAGCAAAAATATATTTTAAACAAAATAACAACAAAGAAAACACATAAAAGACAAAAATCACTCTGCAAAACAGTGCCCAAATATCTCAAAGACACGTCACAAACAAACAAACAAACAAACAAACGCTAATAAACAAAAGCACCTTGCTGTATAGGAAGATCCCAAAGGGATGTGCTTTTGCAAAGGAAGTGCATTTGTGTCTGTCTATTTATGCTGTTTGCGTAGTTCACTATGTTGCTCGGGTCCACTTCCAATTTCACTGATTGCGCCGCTCCCGAGTTGTGAGCATGCGCACAGCGGAGCTGACCGGCCCTTCATTTGCATGGGGTCACGGCTCATTTCAATGTAACACGCCCACGTCCATCACAATTTGTATTACTCCGCCTTACGCCTCTGAAAAAACATTACGCATGCGCAATTTTCTGCGCAAAAGCTACGAGAATAGGGTGATTACGCGGCAAAATTCCGCAAGTCTAACGTAAAGGCGGTGCGCTACGCTGGTCCAATAATGCGCAGATGTACCTGGATCTGGGCCCCAGTGTGTAGAGGATATATATACATCCCAGGTGTTGTACATATATGTATACACTGTATAGTTTAGCTAGATCAGTTCTTCCTAATTTACTGGCAGGCAGTTGATTGTGCTAGCTGCAGTATTCTCACTGCACATGTGCTCTGTAGTTTGCACCTAAAGCTACTTGGTGTGTACTGCCCGTGTGCTCTGTAGTTTGCACCTAAAGCTACTTGGTGTGTAGTGCACGTGTGCTCTGTAGTTTGCACCTAAAGCTACTTGGTGTGTACTTCACGTGTGCTCTGTAGTTTGTACCTAAAGCTACTTGGTGTATACTGCACGTGTGCTCTGTAGTTTGCACCTAAAGCTACTTGGTGTGTAGTGCACATGTACTCTGTAGTTTGCACCTAAAGCTACTTGGTGTGTACTGCCCATGTGCTCTGTAGTTTGCACCTAAAGCTACTTGGCGTGTACTGCCCGTGTGCTCTGTAGTTTGCACCTAAAGCTAATTGGTGTGTACTGCACGTGTGCTCTGTAGTTTGCACCTAAAGCTAATTGGTGTGCACTGCACGTGTGCTCTGTAGTTTGCACCTAAAGCTATGTGGTGTGTGTACTGTCTGTGTCTGTGCTATTTTTCTCAATGATTTTCATCCATATTGCAGGGACCAGACATTACATTAAAGCCACAAGCAGTTTTAAATTACTTTTTTCTTATAGTAGTAATCGCATTTTGTGCAGGGACAGTTCTAAAAATGTGCCACTTCACAGGCATACTATAGACACCCAGCAGGTACGATATTTAAAGGAATTTTTCATTTCTTTTTCTTTTATTTAAGCATTTTTTGACTGATGGTGTGTAGGCAAGACTGATGAAAGTCAGCTTCATCGGATATCCGACGAAAAAAATCCATCGGAATAGATTCCATCAGATATCTGATCGTGTGTACGAGGCTTAAGGGTTATAAACAATTGACATATCAGCATCAGAAGTTTAAACACAACTTGAAATCATAAAACGTGTGTTGACGGACACAGAATATATTATTTCAATATAGGGGGGGGGGGGGTTGTAGTCTTAGGAAAAGTGCAAGAAAACTAAGGGGAGGAATGTGAGGCCAAGAGAGGGGCATAGGAAGTAAGAGGGGAAGAAGGTGTAAGAGAACAATCACAGTAAGGTATGCAGACTTGCTAATGGAGCTCTACCATAGAAGGTGCTCAGTCATCATGTGATCATCTTGCAACATACTATTATGTACAATCTATTATAAAGAGGGGTTGCTACAGTGGATTGTTGATAACATATAGCAATGTTTTTAATATGCGGATGTTCAACCCATATTTAATATGATTACACAATAAACATATGTGATTTTTTTTAAAACAATATGTGTGTTTTTCTTCCTGAGGGTGGGGTTAAAAGTGCCATTTATTCGTTCTCCTGTTTACTGTAAAGTCTTTTTGGGGAAGGGGTGCTGAGGTATTCAAATGTACCCATTACTTATTTTCTAACATATTAAGAAGTATACCATGTAGCTCATCTCAGAGCTACTGTATGTATTGCCTTAAATAAAAAGTATCACCATACCAGTTTATTTTCCCCCAGTGGTCAAAATGCATGTAGCCATTTGTTCTGTCTTTATAGGTGCTGTGGTGCTGAGCTAGTGTAATTGACAGTGCAACCCCCCACTGCTGTTTATTTCGTTACTCAATAGGGGGCACATCAGAGAGGTTGTAAACTGTATTTTAGCCCCTATCAAAGAAATAGTGATCAAAAGAAAAATAGTGGCCCTAAATAATTATTCAACATATAAGCTTGTTCAACATAGCTGTGAAGGTGAAAAATTAAATAAACACTAATATCACCCTGTGACAAGTGAAAAATATAATGCATATGCAAAAAAAATCCATAAAATAATCCTGTGAATCCTTTTCAGTGTAGTATCTTTCTATTTCATCTACCACACCAGTGTGCAAATGACTCCACTCCCTTCAGAAAACGCACTCACCAGATTCCAATGCCTACACTCTCGTGTTAGGCTAAGACATTTTCAAACTTTCAGTTTTCTAGGTCAAAATAAATGCTTAGGATTACAAAGAGACCTACATACACACATAGCAGAAATATAGGCAAATAGCCCAGGTTGTAAAGGTTTCCTTTTTTTTAAATAACAAACATGTCATACTTACCTGCACTGTGCACAGAGTGGCTCCGATCCTCGTCTTCTGGGGTCCTTCGGCGGCAGTCTCGGCTCCTCCCCGCATCAGCTAACACCCCTGGGAAGCGCTCTCCCAAGGGGGTTAGCTTGTGGGCACGCTCCCAAGTCCTGTATTCGGCGTCCATAGCCGCCAACTACAGGACTTGGTCCTGCCCCCCGGCCCTCTCGTCATTGGAGTTGATTGACAGCAGTGCGAGCCAATGGCTGTGCTGCTATCAATCTATACAATAAAGAGCCGAGAAGAGCCCAGAAGCCCGACCAAGAAGCCAGCATGTTTACGACGCAGGACTTTCGAGGGCTCAGGTAAGTAAACGGGGGGCCTGTAAGCATCGGATGTTTTTTCACCTTACTGCATAGGATACATAAAGGTGAAACAAAGGCGAACTTTTACAACCCCTTTAAAAGGGTTAAAGGTTTAATATGTCTAAGGGGTACACTGAGTGGCATAATTTCGTATCCTACCCTCTGCTCTGGTGCTGTCCTTATCTCCCTGATGCTTCAGCCTATGGCATCATCATGTACACTGCATTGCTATTAACCCTATATTGTAGGCAGAGGGGTGAACATGCAACTGCGGTATTAGCTGGATTAAAGAGGAGGTTGCAGCTAACCAGATGCACTGCTGGAGGGAGCCTGTTGGAGTCTGAAATAAGATAGATGTACACAAGAGCTGGCTAATGCTGCCTGCATTGTCAGGAGACCGCGACAGAAGTACAGTTAAATCACACTTGTTTAATAATAATAATAATAATAATAAAAATATAAACAGAGTAAGCGTAGTCAAAACATAGCCAGAGTTCAGGAACCGGATCGGATAATCAGCCAAGCCAAATGTCAGAGAGCCAGATATATACGTAGTAGAACAGCAAGCAGGATCAGTGGCCAGAAGGGATGTCAGCCGAGCATAGTCTTCAACAGGAATGCAGGAGAAAGGAGAAACATTTCACATTGGCGGTATAGCGGCGCTAAAAATAGCGGCGCTATACCGTCGGATTTGCCGCAAGTTGCGGGCACTAGCGGTGCGGTATTAACTTCCACTAGCGGCCATGAAAGGGTAAATACCACCCGCAATGCGCCTCTATAGAGGCGCATTGCGGGCAGTATTGCCATGGTTTCCCATTGTTTTCGACCGCTCCAAAGATGCTGCTGACAGGAGATTTTTTTATCTCCTGCCAGCGCATCGCCTCAGTGTGAAAGCCCTCGGGCTTTCACATTGAGGATGCAGTGAAGGAGTTTTTCAGGCGGTATAGCGGTGCTATTTTTAGCGCTGTACCGCCTGAAAAACTCCTCAATGTGAAAAGGGCCTAAAGTAGACAGGGCTGACAAGCCGGATCATCAACAGGTGAGTCACTGTGGAGAGATAGGACCTGGCAATTATCCGACAGCTGAGGGGCCAGCTCAGAAAAGTTCAGCCCTGACAGGGTGTTACCGGACTGCTGTACCCTTTAAGCAGGGCTCCAACAAGGCCTATTGTTGGGCCCACGCCACTTCCATTACCAAGTGTCATTGGGACTGGTAAGTAGGCACTTGCCCATTTTTCTATCACAAAAACACTGCATGCAGACATCGCTGTTTGTCCCTTTGCCTAGGACCTGGTGCTGCACTGACATTCTGTAGAGCAACAGCAGTGCTCCTTTTCCACAGGACAACATAAATACCCTTTGCTACACATTGCCAGTCAATATGTTACCAGGCTACTTCACCTTCTCCCAATAACCAAGATATCTCAAGTACTCCATTAAAGAGCTAGCTGAAGACCAAAGGCTTCTTTCTTCTCTGAGGGACTACAACATATCCTCCTCCCCACTGAGGGATTGTTCTGTTAGTAACATAAGTACAAGTGCCTACACCCAGGACTCTATTTGCTGACAGAGCGGGTTTAAGTATTCAAGAGTTAGGACTTGTACACACGAGGGAATGTATCCGGTCGGAAACATCCGACGGATATTTCCCAGCGGATAAGTCAAATTTGTCCGTTGGTCTGATGAGCGTACACACCATCGGACCGAAATCCCAGCGGACCAGAACGCGGGCATGTAAACCACGTACGACGTCACTATAAAGGGGAATGACGAAGCCATCGGCGCCGCCCTCTGTTCCGCTTCTGCTAGTTCCGTGTTAGCGAAGGTTTGGTTAGAGCTGATTCGTGCTTTTCAGTCTCCGCGCTTAACAGGTCGTATTTTCAGGTTCAGTGTGTGCTTGTGGGCTCGTATTTGTCATTCAGTGTCGCCGTACGCGGCGTTTCTGCTTTGCAGTGCCGTCCTGTACGGTCGTATCTGTTTGACGTGCGATCTTTGCAGGTCTTGCTGGATTTGGGGGTGCTTTCTGTTTGAGTGTGTTCTTGACTGACTAGCCGGCCGGTTTGAAGCCATGATGGAGCAGCAGCGCAACTTTTACGAGTTCGTGCTGTTTATGGGTTTTGTTCTGGAGTCTGTGTGCATTCCAGTGATTTGGACAGGAACAGTAGGAGGAGGAGTTCCTGGGCCAAGAATTGGTTGCGGCAGCGTAATCGATTCTCTCATATGTCTCTGCTTAGGGAGATCCGGGAGAATAATCCTGATGACTTCAGGAACTTTCTCCGTATGACGGACCCCGTTTTCCACCGTCTGCTGGATCTCCTGTCCCCCTATATCATGAGGCAGGACACTGTGATGCGCCAAGCCATTCCGGCTGAGCAGAGGCTTATTGCCACGTTGCGGTACCTGGCAACTGGGAGGAGCCTGCAGGACCTCAAGTTCTCAACAGGCATCTCTCCCCAGGCGCTTGGGATCATCATACCGGAGACGTGTTCTGCCATCATACAAGTCATGCAGGAGGAGTTTATTAAGGTAAGTTTCCTCCTTTAACATCACAATCTGTGTCTTTAATAATGTTTGCATATTTTTCTCACCTTTTTGTGTTGGTTTTCCTAGTCGCCATGATTGTAATATGCTGTGTGCTTAATGTTCCCTTTTCTCCCCATGCATGTTGTTAAGCTTTCCAGGTTAATGTGGTTTGGCCTACCTGCATATTTTTACCTTCAACACTACTAACCTGTCCAGCATCATCTCCTAGGGACAAAAACACTTTTTTTTTTGGTGTCCTGCTCCATTGTAGTTCAACTCCCTCCCCCTAAAAAAGTGTATTGCCCTATCAGCGGGATGTGGAGTCTGATAATAATTGTCTCTAGATTTGTTGCCCTAAATACTCTCTATACACTAATTATTTGAATTATTTTAATACCGTGATGTTGCAGAATGTTTTTTTTTTTACTAGTGTTTGCAATGTTGTTTCTGTGCCAAAGTGCTAATTGTTTTTTTGCTTTTGTCCCCACAGTTTCCCTCCACGCCGCAGGAATGGCAGACTGTGGCTGCCCACTTTGCCCAGCGTTGTGATTTTCCAAACTGCGGAGGGGCAATGCGGAGGGGCAATTGCATGGGAAGCACGTCCGCATAGTGCCGCCACCTCTTTCGGGCTCGTACTATTATAACTACAAAGGTTTTCATAGTATCGTGTTGATGGCGGTGGTGTCGGCAGACTACGAATTTTTGTATGTGGACGTGGGGAAGAATGGCCGGCTGTCTGATGGGGGAGTGTTCGCGCGGACCGAATTTTACAGGCGTCTACAAACTGGTGGTCTTGAACTGCCACCGGATGAAGACAATGTGGAAGGACTTCCGTTTGTTTTTTTAGCGGACGAGGCTTTTGGACTTGGACCTCACCTTTTCCCCAGAGGACCCTCACCCCGGAGAGGAGAGTCTTCAATTTCCGGCTGGCCAGGGCCCGGAGGGTAGTCGAGAATGCCTTTGGGATACTCGCCAGCCGGTTCCGCCTGTTCCAGACAGCGATACATCTGGCGGAATATAAATTTAACTCTGTTATTTTGGCCTGCTGCATATTGCATAATTTTTTACGCAGGCATTCCCAGACGTACCTACCCAACATCGGTGCTGAGGCAGGACTACCCTCAGATACCCTTCCTGGGCTGGACACTGGTCGCGCTGGCTCGGTCACCCAATCTGCTCGTGAGGTACGCGACAAATATGTTGAGTACTTTATGGGTCGGGGGGCCATAGCTATGCCAGATTAATATTTCTTTATAATTCGGCCCCCAAAATAAAGAAATATTACCAAGAAATAATAAATAATTTGACCATTGGACTTTATACAGTTGTTTGTCATTATTGCTTTTTCTCTTTTTATCTGTCTTCCAGGTTCTGAAACTAGTGCATTTCTTGTGCCCAATTTAGTTAGCAGGTTTTAGTAAATACACACAATTGCACATTCTAGTCACTCTTCTACAAACTGGGTATTGAGGTTAGAAATAAGAAGCCACTGGTGTGTGTGTGTTTTTAAAAGGTTTTTTTATTTATTTTTTATTTACGAAAATCTTTGTGTTTTAATTAGAACACTTGGTTTAGAAAGTATTTATTTATTCCACAAATATTTAGTGGTTTTGACAAACATATATAACAATCGAACTTACAAAGTTCAACCTTTTATTTGGCATAACAAACCCAGACAACATGGTCTTAGGTCACGCCGGAATCCCCCAAAATTTGAGGATGCACACATGCTGTGTGTGTGATGGGCCAAATGGTGTTTTTTCACATGAGATCCCATGCGAAATGTTCACATGTGCTATCTGCCATCATGGGTGATCAATGTATGTGCTTTGTGGGTGCAACCCCTTTCTGTCACCTACTTGATAAGTAAGGAAGGGGTTGCACCCACAAAGCACATATAATTGATGTCCTGTGATGGCAGATCGCACATGTGAACACACATTGGGGTTTATTTACTAAACAGTGCAAACTCCGGCTTATTTGTGCATATAAGCCAATCAGCTTCTAAATTAAGCTTAGTCAATTAAGACTTCGCATCCAAACATGGAAGATGATTGTTTTATATGGCAAGTGATGCTGCTTTTGCCCCTTATAGCTTTAGTAAATAAACCCGTGTGTGTGTGTGCATCCTCAAATTTTGGTGGATATTAAACGAACATTATACAACATCTTTGAGAGTGGGGTGGTTAGGGGTGAGGGCAGGGGGGGCAGGGGGGGGCATGGGGGGCAGCTGGGGGGGATAGTCTTCTATATACGTCCCAAAATATCAAGCATGTTTTTTAAGTTTTGGTCCATCACCACCATCCTTTCCCTCATATTGGCCAGATCGGTGCTGCACTCCATTATCTGCTGTATTAGGATTTGTGCACTTGCACGAGAAAAAATAGGAGCGACAGATGTGCTAATCCCATCTTCATCCCCTAAAAATGCCAAAGGAAAAACACAACATTGTAAGTAAGTAAGGTGCAGGCCTATCTACATCTCTTTTTCCCTGCAAAGCTGGGGTGTCACTGACCTGTTGTACTGACAAGTTCAACATCTTCTACAACTTCTCCCTCTTCTTCAACTTCTCCTTCCTCCACAAATCCGCCTTCCTCCTCCAATCCGCCTTCCTCCACTAATCCGCCAAATTCCACCAAACCGCCTTCCTCCATTAATCCACCAAATTCCACCAATCCGCCTTCCTCCACCAATCCGCCTTCCTCCACCAATCCGCCTTCCTCCACCAATCCGCCTTCCTCCACCAATCCACCTTCCTCCTCTCTCCCTTCCTCCTCTCCTTCTTCCTCCTCTCCTTCTTCATCATCCTCCTGCTCAACATTTTTTTCGGGCCGTTTGGGGGACAGTGTGGGCCTTCCTGACTCCTCATAGCGCTGTCCTCTTCTTTCCCCTAAAAACAACCAAAAAAATAAAAAAAACATCAGCAAACAGATCTTTTTGGAGGGACTAATTTGCAAACATTGCTTAGAAGTGGCGTTACAATTCTAGTTTTGGCCTTATTACAGCACAAACCATGTTCCTTTTTTTTGCTAGCTGACGTCTCCCTAGCTGTGATATAATGAGGCTTTTTGGGGAAGTGACACACATGTCTGGCCTCCTGAATAAGTCTTTTTTGGAGTCCCTTCTCCTAAACTCCAAATTACTATTTTATGTGGGTAGACAGGTTTTCTAAATTACAGATGTCCAAACAGCTGCATATTAAGTTATCTCAGCACTGTGTGAATTACAGAATCCTGATTGCCTTTTTCATTAAACTTATTAGTTTGCACAAACACATCATATTTTCAACATTGTTTCTGAAAACGATGTTTTTCGCCAAATAGCCTCGTCCAGGTGTGATGTTCCTGGAACCGCGGATTGAGGATAAACGATGTGATTGGAACGAGGTTGACTACGATCGTGGCAAGTCGTCGGATTTATATTAGACAAACATTATTAAATTTACAAGGCAGGGTTTAAAAAATACAAGCAGGCCAACGAGGCAGATGGCGAAATATACATGGCAAAACATTTTCGCCAAAAATAAGCACTCCAAAGACATTTTAAAGTACTTACTTTTTCAATGATTTTTTTTATTTTGCGATACTGCTCTGGCTCGCGCAGTTTTAAGTCGGACCAGCGTTTCCGGAGCTGCTCTTTGGACCTGGTGACCCCAAACATCTCATAAAGTTTCCTTGCTGCCTTATCCATAATTTTTGACTTCCTCCGGTTAGGGGTGCTGTATGGGCCATGCTCACCATCATAGTCCTTCCGTCGCAGGATGGACACCAAATTTTTTGGGGGGTACAACAATGCGGCAGAGCAGGCCAGCTATGTAGCAGCATAAGACACTGTGTTTGTATAAAGTAGATGCTCTAAAATGAATGAATGTGCACATATTTTAAGAATGACAAAGCTGAGCCTTTGGAAAGTTGTGCTTTGTGTTTGATTGGCAATTTCTATTCTAGACATTACTATTGAGAAGCGACATTTCTAGAAGCAGCCCAAAAGAATGGATTTGCTCAAAGGGAAGGAGGCAACAATGGAGTTAATAACACGGTATCGGGATATGCCCCTTCTTTGGGACACCAGGCACACCCATTATTTGGACACTGGAAAGAGAGAGGCAGCACTTGATGAGATTGCGACATACCTGCACACTTGGGTGCCAAGTTGCACAGGCGACATGGTGAAGGACAAATTCAGTAACCTCAGGAGAAGCTACAGGAATGTATATAAAAAGCGGAAATATCCAAAATCAGGATCAGCAGCAGCTAAGAAGAAGGAACCCAAGCTCTGGTACTACAAAGAGCTCAGTTTTTTGAATGATGAACTGGATAGCAGGGCTTCGGTTTCAACACTTCCTCCCAGCGGAACTTCCCCGGATCCCAGGAGCCCTGCAGAATCAGAAGCAGGGCTGGCTGACATGGAGCCAGATCTGGCCATCTTCAGTGAGGTCTAGTATTTTCAAAACTAGTTTTGTGCTGCTATTTATTTTGAATTCGTGAGTTGATCTTGTAAACAAAAAACAAACAGGGATGCCAAATGCAGGGGTCAGAAGGACAGTCTGTTTAATTTCAATTAATACTAACTAAAAAAGTCAAGAGAAATAAAATGTGTGTGCTTGATTGTGCCAAAAATTACAACATGTTGCCTTTTTTATACACAGGAAGAAGAGACCAGCCAGGAGGTGGCAGCTCCTGAGGCCCATGTCAGCCAGGCGGAAGGGGTGAGTGGCAGCCAGGAGGAGGCCGGGTCAAGTGAGGTGCAGCAGGTCCCCAGGCCCAGGCTGAGCACAATCAGCCAAGTTCCTCCCCTCCAAATGAGGCCACCAGCTGCAAGGAGGCGCAGAAGGGAGGTGCATGATGAAAGCCTTCAGGTCATCCGGGAGGCTGCCGAAATCATGAGAGCCCCCCTCAACCCCACGGAATGCTATAGTGCATTTGTGGCCAATGAGCTGAACCAAGGGGGGGAGGAGCAAAAAAGCCTGGCCAAGGACATTATAAATCAGGTCCTGGCCAGGATGAAAAGGAACGAGCTGACCAGGGACACTGTGCTGTGGGACCCGGCTTGGCCTGCTCCCCATCATCATCATCCTCCTTCTGCCACATCAGCCCCACCTGCAAGGTTCCGTGGACGGACCCGTGGAAGTTTCGCTGGAAGAAAGTCTGCTAGGAAGTCGAGAAGATGAATCCCTGCCATCCAGTTTATTGTCCAAAAAACTGAGCTCGTTGTAGTAGCACAGCTTGGGTTCCTTTGTTCATGTGCTGCTGATCCTGATTTTTGATATTGACTCCTGAGGTTACTTAATCTGTCCTTCATCATGTTGTAATTCCCAAGTATGCATGTATGTTGCAATCTCATCAAGTGCTGCCGTTCTGGTGATTTCTAATTTATTTTTTGGCCGGAAATAAATGGCTTTTGTATTTACTTTCAAACCTTGTCTATTGTGTTTTATACTGTGGTGAGTAAGCATCAGACATTTGGCAAATAAAATGTGGCATTTGCAAAGGACCCAAACTCCTTTTAGGGGGGGGGGGGGGACCTTTTATGTTTGAACTTGGTAAACCCAAAAGAAGCGTAAATTTTTGATAACCCAAAAAAAAAAAAAAGGATGAAACTACTAAATTACATAAGTTGGTGAAAAAAGGGACATAAAAAATAAATAAAAAATAAGGTGAAACAAGAAAAAATAAATAAATTTGAAATATTCCAAACACGTTAAATCCAAATCTTAAAAAAAAAAAAAAAAAGCTCAACATTAAGTCCAAATAGACATTTTAAAAATGTGGAGAACAGAAACAAATGTGGGGACATCTGGCAAGCAAACTGTGTCAAATAGAAAACAAAATAATGAAAATGCAAGCTAGCAGTATGTGACATCTGGAGAAAATTGCTACAGCAAAAAACGGGTTCATTCTAGCAAGAGAAGAAAGCACAAAAAAACGATCTAAACGGAACACTATATAGAGAGTTTAGGTGACGAATGTGCCAGGTCCCAAACAAACGCGAGTTTTACCTGAACGAGTGCTCCCGTCCCATCGTTTTGACTGAGCATGCGCGGGTTTTTGGTCTGAGGCTTTTGTGTACTAACGAGCGGACATATCCGACGGACATGGGTCCGGCGGAAATATTTCAAAGCATGCTTTGAAATTTTTCCGCTGGAAAAATCCGGCCGAAACGGTCCGTTTGACCATACAAACGACCGGATCTTTCTGATGAAATGGTCCGTCGGACCAGTTTCAGCGGATTTATTCCCTCGTGTGTACAAGGCCTTACAGTAATAATTCTAATAAGGACATTGTCATGGATTGCTGCTCCATTTGGCCTGTGGTGTTTAGGCACAGAAGGGAGTGGTTTGACACCAGAGCAGTCATCCCTCTGCCCTTCTCCTGCCTGTTCAAATTTTTTAGCTGAAAAGAGTATTGTTTGAAAATCTTAGCATTCTACAATCAAATATTGCTTTTGTGTCACTGTTTATATCATTGCTACTATTGTGTTTAACAAGGGGACCCCCAGTTACTAGCCCTCCCATGTGAATGGGTATGGGGTACATTTTACCCCATACCCATTCACCAAAAAAAGGGTCAAAAAAGTAAAAAATTACAGGAGACAGTTTATGACAAGTCCTTTATTATTTTTTTTTTTAAATGTCCTGGGACAGAAAAAAAAAAACGGAAAAACTCTGCATCACATGAAATCAGAAGGTGGCGGGGTTAAACGCTTACGTCACCGGGTGGCCCTGCCCTCATCTATATAAGGGTCCTTTCACACAGAGCGGACCGTTTTTGATCTGCCCCGTGTGTGTCCGTCGGCTCAGCGGGGATCATCCGTAAATCCCCGCTGAGCTTTCGGCGAACAGGGCGGTCCCCGCACACTGTGCAGAGACCGCCCTGTCTTTCCTCCGCTCTCCCCTATGGGGAATCGGATGAATATGGACCGTCTGTCCGTATTCATCTGATCCGATCCGCCAGACGGAAGAAAAATAGGGTTTTCTTCCGTCCGAAAAAACGGATCTTTGCAGACGCGGATCTTTGCGGACGTCAGCGGATGCATCATCCACTAACGTACGTGATCCCAAAGGGATGCATTACAAGTCTGTAAACGGACTTGTAAAAAACGGACCGTTTGTCCGTACGTGTGAAAGGGCCCTAAGAGCTGTCAGCACAAAAAGGCTGCAGTCGTGAGACGCCTCCCATCGAGGCAGAGTTTTTCTGTTTTCTTTTTCTCGGGTTGTCGGCGCTGTAATCGAAGATGGATTTACATTGCGGGACATTTATTTTATTTTTATTCTTAAATAAAGGGATTGTCAAACTGTCTGCATTTTTACTTTTTTGGGTGAATGGGTAGGGGTACAATTTACAATTTACCCCTTGTTAAAGGTGGGTTCCAGATTCGGATAAACCCCCTGCCTGTAGACCCCCACAACCACAGGGCAAGCGTTGTGGGGGAGAGGCCCTTGTCCCCATCAACATTTGGGACCCCAAAACACCCTCCCCATGTTGAGGGCATGTGGTCTGGTACCTACCACTAATGCCCCAAATACTACCCACTGGAAGTTGTTCCGGACTGACTATCTCTACCTCTGGACCTCCCCGTCACCTAGTTTTAAAGCCCCTCTAACTTTTCGCCCATCTTCACTCCCAGCAGATCTGCACCTTCCTCATTTAGGTGCAGTCCATCCCTTCAATAGAGCTGGTAACTGACTGAGAATTCGGCCCAGTCCTCCAGGAACCCAAACCCCTCCTTTCTACACCAGCTCCTCAGCCACTTGTTTACTTCCCTAATCTCCCTCTGCCTTTCTGGTGTGGCTCAAAGTACAGGTAGTATTTCTGAGAATATTAACTTGGAGATCCTTTTCCTCAATTTAGCTCCTAAGTCCCTAAATAATTTTTTAGGACACTCCATCTTCCTCTGACTTTGTCATTGATGCCAACGTGCTCCATGACAGCTGGGTCTTCCCCTGACCCTCCGAGTAATCGGTCTATCAGATCCGTGATGTGCCGAACCTGAGTCATACTAAATGCTGTGGTAAAGGCATTGAATAACTGTACTTGTCTACAGCTGAGTTTCTCTGTACCTGGCAGTACTCTGGGCCCTAAGCCCAGGCTTTACATGGGGTTTAGGCTGCCCTCAAAGATGAAGCTAAGCCTAATCCCTCATGGCACCAAACGCTATCTCTTTTATTTCATTGTCAAATATCAAAGGATCCATTGGTCAGAGAAATTATGAATGACAGGGAACTGGGCTTACACAGGGACAGCAAATTCTTGCCGAGACCTTGTATAAAGATGTGAAGGTACAATTTGCATTGCATAAATTCTAAATTCCTGTAACACATAAATACTTGATCCCAGGCCCTGGATTTATGTACTTTGACCTGGCATTTTTCCATGTATACTTTGGTGGTTTTGAGAAGTTTAATTTATGACAAAAATGTTATCTAAATGTAAAGGGACAGGCGTAATTCAATGCGTTTTGGTATATTGTTACCATCTTACCATTTACTTCTATCATTCTGCTTGGAGTTTGCATGTTCTCTCTGTGCCTGTGTGGGTTTCCTTTAGTTATCCTGGTTTCTTCCAACACTCCAAAGATCTGCTTGTAGGTTAATTGGCTCCTGTCTAAACTGGCCCTAGTATGTGTATTTATGAGTACGAGTTAGGGATCTTAGATTCTAAGCGCCTTGAGGGCAGGGATAGATGTGATAGTATAATAAATATGTAAAGCACTGTTTAAATTGACGACACTATATAAGTACCTGAAATAAATAAATGATTTTACAAAGCTCATTATAGAGATAGGGTACATGAAATACATTGGACATATCAAGGTTCACAGGCATATACACATACATATGTTTAAGTCATACTAATGCTAATTTAATTCAGGCCTGTCTTTCACATTGACTTGTAAGCTGTACTTGTTTCTTTGCCTTTGGCAAGTGTCATACTTGATTCATTGACATCATTATATGGTTGGCTTTATGACATTTAAAGAAAAGGGTGATTTTCCTAAACTAACTGTTCAAAAGCACTGTAACTGTTCTGATAATCTTTTCTATAAAATGAGACAGCCTTTAAACATTTGTATTATTGATAGCTTTTACCTTCCTACAAGATATCTATCTGTCTGTCTGTCTCTCTATCTGTAGCACCCCACTGACTTTTGAAGGCATTGTGGCACCCCTATAGACAGAATGGGCTGACATTTCCCCACAGGGTGTAGATCTCTTAGGCCGCGTACACACGATCAAATTTATCTGCTGGAAACGGTCCGACGGACCGTTTCAGCAGACAAATTCGATCGTGTGTATGGGCGAGCAGACAGGTTTTACCAGCAGACAAATTTTAAAGCATGCTTTAAAATCTGTCTGCTGGAAACCCGTCTGTTCGATATGTTTGCTGGTTAGTACACTAACCAGCGGACATATCTATCCGCACATGCGTCGAAAGGATTCAACGCATGTGTGGAAGTATTTTACTTCCTGGTTCGGTGACGTGGCGGCATCAACGTCACCGCCACGTCACCGCGCTGTCTGCCGGGGGGATTTTGGTTTGATCGTGTGTACACGATCAAACCAAAATAGCCCAGCAGACAAATCAGATCAAAACGGTCTGTCAGACCGATTTGATCGGATTTATTTAGTCGTGTGTATGCGGCCTTAGACTATAGTGGAAAATATGAACAGATGTGTGCTAGTCACTTTAAGATGTAAATAAAAAGAAGTGTATTGCTAACACTCAAAACTCCAGGAAAGAGAAGGGTAGGGAATTCAAAACACTGATTCATGGCTTTCAGGTTCAATAGCATAACAATAGCAACAAAGAGGAAAAGGGTCTAAAAGCTGAAATTCAGCACCTGTATCTAATCTATCTCTCTATCCACATTTTCTACAAGGATAGAAAAGGTAGTTGAACATGCAAGTACCTATCTCAGACACTTACTAGCAAGTGGCAATCAAGACACTACTTGATTAGAACTTCTGCAAGCATTGTTGTTGTCCCTATTGGAATTATCCATCCACTACATTCTACTACTTACAAGTGAAGGGAAATACAAATATTTTACAGCTGTCATCTGAGTAATAGTAGTGGAGATACCTTTCAGTGTGGACACTATCAAAGGTCCAAGGATTTTCTTTCGTTTGGGGAGATTTCGCCTCACATCCTGTTACATTTTTGGAACAGGAAGTTAAGAGACATTGCTCTGTTGAAGATAAAGACAACAATAAAAGCCTGAAAGAGGTTCTAGAAACAGAATAAGTGCAGCACTAAATACAAAGTATCACCTAAGGGATATAGTGCATTCAATATACCATATTATAAATAAAGTACAATATGCAAATTTCCACATTGTGTTCTTATATAAATCAAACAATATGATAAATAATAAATTGCAATGTGCAGATGTTGAGCAATATAGTGTCCTTATGAAAATCAATTGATTGTGAAAAAATGGTGGCAATCCATTATATGCATAGTGTATAAACAATGGCCCAGATTCAGAGAGAATTAGATTATCGTAGAGTATCAGAAATACACTACGCCGCCGTTTTTTACCTGGCTCTACGTGGAATCCAGGTAGATTTTGTCCAGTAAACGACGGCGGCGTAGTGTATTTCTCCCGTCGCAATCCATCTGCGCGAGTAGGGGGCGTGAAGCATTTAAAATAGGCGCGTTCCCGCGGCGATCGAACTGCGCATGCTCCGTTCGCAAATTTCCCGCCGTGCATTGCGCGAAATCACGTCGTCACGTCGTAGTAGCGTCGTTTACGTACATTCCTATTCCCGAACGAGTTACGTTAAAAAAAAAAATTCAAATTGACGCGGGAACGACGCCCATACTTTACATGGGTTACGCACTGTTAGACCAGCAAAAAGCTCCTCTAACATTACGTAGCCAAAAAATGATGTAGGCGATTGCGAGGGACACTCGTACCTTCGTGGATCGCCGTAAAAACTCATTTGCATATCCCGACGCATGAAAACGACGCAAACTCCTCCCAGCGGCCGCAAAAATATCACAGTGTAGATCTGAAGGCTTACGAGGACGTAAGCCTCTCGGATCGAAGCCCGAAGCCGCCGTATCATGGTTTGAGGATTCAAACTAGTGATACGGCGCGCAAAATTTGAAATTACTCCTGTCTAACACCAGTTAGACAGGCGTAATTGCTCTGTGAATCTGGGCCAATGTCTCCACAATTATCCACCCACATATGTGTTTCTCAAACTGCTAGTGCTCCCTCCACCAGTTGTGCCATCACCTTATAGGCTTTTTAAATGTGTACATTTGTAGCTTCCTCATCAGGACAATACTGGGTAGGTGCTGATATACAAATAAAAAAAGAGAAAAAAAATGAATATAAGTATCCAAAACAGTGAAAATTTGTATATATACAATAATATTACAATGTTCATATGCATCTTGGAAAATTTCACATATAATCTTATCACATGTATGCTTACCTACTAAACCTTGAATAAAAAAATGAGCGCCACACATCACAGACTGCGACTCAACACACATCAACGCCGGGGTACCAGATTCAAATATACCAATCAAGATATATGTGTAAATTGACTGAAGGAAAGAAGCATGTATACCATCCAATGAGGACTCACTTTCTGCGAATCCCTACTAGTTAAATAGTGATTTGTACATGTAATAAAGTGTGTCTCAAAAATTATTGTATATAATCCATATTGTGCCAAGTAATCCTCACCTAGTGACAGCAAGTAGAATCCAACAGTAAGGACCCTTGGAGAGGCAAGAGAATGGGGACATGCACTCAGATTACACCACCCGTGTCAGGTGTGGATGTCTAAAAAAAGTATATGTATTCCTCCATTATGTCACTCTGAACGGTATTGTGAAACAGTATAGAGCTACATATTGATACTATAGTGCTTACCAGGGTAACATAGCACTGTATCTTTCTCACTACTAGTACTCCTATTCTGTATTTACCAAATCATTTTCAAGCCTCATCTGTCTACAAGAGGACCTGTAAGTAAACTATAAAAAAACATGATGTTGGCTGGAGTTCCACTTTACCGTTTCCTTTGTCTCTTTTTTTCTCATTAGAATCTATCAGGAAGCTGGTCTAAAGCACTTATTTTGTCATACAAAAATCTGTTGATAAATATACAGCTTGTTATTGTCAGTAGATATTCAGCATAGCATAATAAAATGCATTTCCAAGTTTTCCATTTTGAAAGTTAGCGTCTCAAACTGATCATAACAGTATCGATTTTTGTTTTCCAAATGCATTACATTAGTAAAAAAATAAAAAAGTAAAATTCTGCTTTGTTGAACACAAGCTGCTGTAAACATCTTGAGCATTTCAATATATGAAAAGACATGGGTATCTGATTATGAGATTTCCTTTAGCAAACCTGTCAAAATAGTTCAAGTGTGTACATTTAGAGAAGCACCTGTCTCTGAGCAAGAAAATGCCATACTAATCGTGCTGAGCAGATATGATTACAAGTTTTCTAGTAGAAGCTTTTTATTATGTTAAATTATGTCAATCATAATTCACTATAATTTCACCTTAGCCTGATAGTCTTAAAGTATTTATCATTCAAAAGCAAAAATGCTTTTCAGGACTTTATGTATGAAGGAAAAGGAAATTATGCCTTCAAGTGCATAACACATTCTAGAAACACCTCTTTCTTTAGTCACATTGAATTTACTTACAAATGTGATTTAAGAGTTTGGGACATTATTGCTTATAATTATGTTCCTATATCTTAGAATATTTCTTTATGCCACACTCTGCAGCTTTTGTTTTAGCGTATGTGGTATATTCTGCTTATAATGCTGTTCTTTCTATTAAAATACCAAAGCATTCATTATTGATAAGTAATATGTTTTGTTATTGCAATTACTTAATCATACTATAGCATGCATTTTGTTTGCTTGGGCTTCTGCATAATTTATACAATGAATACACTGTTTGGGGTATACTTAAATGACAAATTTTATGATGGATAATCTTGTAACGCTATATTGATATAAGGTCATGTAGAGATATATTGCTGAGCTTGGATATTTATTTTATTTTATTTGAGATTAGTAATTGATTTATTAGGTACTGAATAGCATCTGCATTGGCAACAGGTTGTGTATAGTTATAACCAGGTATCCTCAGGTGGTTGGGATCTCGCAAATTGAACTATCACCTAATAATTTGTAATTGGTGCTTTCCTTGATACCCAGGAAAAATTAGAGCGACAGTAGATCCCTTCCCTGTTCTTTACCTGGACTATATTGCAATATTTCACATATTCTTGATAAACACATATAAAGCTGACAGGCTTGCCACTCTGGTGCTCATACCTTATTAAAGTCTAGCTGCAGGATACACACAATACACATATGACAGATATACTTAGAAATGTTCTCTGCTTTCAAAAAGAGTTACGCTCTACAAATAGTTCATAAGAAAAGTATTTTTCTAATGCTCTACAAACATAGCTGTGGTAGTCCATAGCTACTTTTGGGTGTTGGTCGAACTCTGGCACAAATAGGAGGCAGCCAAACACCCACAGTTGTTAGTGATGGAACATAAACACATTGGGCCAGATTCACAGAGCGATTACGCTGGCGTTACAGGAGATGCGTGGCGTAAGTCTAAATTTGCGCATGCGTTTCGATGCTCCGCATCCCCAAAACGAGATACGCAAGAAATCTACTTTTTTTGTCCAGCGTAATTTCGATAGACAGGCGCATCCGTCCACGCAAAACTGCGCTAGACACACCATTGATTTGCTATTCAAATATGCTAATGAGGGAGTTACGGGGATCCACAAAAGAACGTTGGTGCAGCGCAGGCTACGCGCTCTGCGCAACAGCTGCATGGCCTGTCTAAAATTAGACCATATAAAAGGTGGTATAAAATTAGACAATTCGTCTACATGTCAGAGAAAGCAACACTGTTAGTGAGGAGCTGAGCAGTCACACGTGTTGCACAACAATCTGTATGCCAACATGCCAGGGACATCCTCGCTCATAGCTATACTACTGATGTTAGAGGAGCAAAGAAGGATAAGGGCACGGAGGAGGGCACGGGAGAGGATATACCGCACCCGCATAGACCTCTTTGGCATGAGTGATTCTGAGGTGTATCACATCTTCAGATTCACCCCTCATGCCATCCTGGAATTAACCATAACCCTGCAGGATGACATCATCAGCCCAACACACCGCTCACATGCAGTGCAGCCACTGGTAAAGGTCATGGCAACACTCCATTTCCTTGCCAGTGGCTCTTTTTCTGCAATCCTCAGACGCATGGGCAACCAAATCATCAAACCCACCACTGAGGACCTGCGGCTGAAGGCAATGACAGATTTCTACAGAATTGCCAGATTCCCACGCACTCCAGCCCCCCCATGAGACAGAGCACATATACCGCAATCGGAAGCATTGGCATTCCATCAACGTACAGGTGATAGTCAATGCCCAAGGCCTCATATGGCACGTCCGTGCCAAACACCCCGAATCCAGCCATGACAGCTACATATACAATCAGAGCCCCATCCGAATGGAATTCGAACAGAACGTGTATGGGGACACCTGGCTGGTTGGTGAGTGACATGGGTGGCAGGCATGACTGTCCCCCCCCATGATGCACACATCACAAGGGGCACATGCATGACTAACATCCTCCTGTCTTTTCCCTTACAGGTGACTCTGCATATGCACTGGGACCCCATCTCATGACTCCTATCCGGAACCCCCAAACCCCAGGAGAGGAAAGATACAATGAAGCCCACGCCCAAACACGTGCAGTGGTGGAGCGCACCTTTGGCCTCCTGAAGTCACGTTTCCGATGCCTGGATAAGTCTGGGGGGACCCTGTTGTATTCCCCAAACTTTGTGTGCCAGATCATCGGTGCATGTTGCATTCTGCACAACTTTGCAGTGAGAAAGGGCCTGCAGATTGACATATGTGATGACCTGACCCCTGAACCAGACAATCCCCCCCTAATCGAGGTTACCCCGTCTTCTGAGGGAAGAGCAGCCAGGAGACAGCTCACATTAGGCATCTTTGCACGTTAAACACACACATTAATCATGGCACAATGAGAATGCATACATGCACACCACTGTGGTCCCTAGCACAGACACACCACATCCTCATCTAATTGGATTAGCACAAGCCCACAATGCTGGACTTGTGAGCAGCAACGCCATGTCACGGCTCCAATTATGTCACTGTACATTCATACACCATTCACACGGACCTGGGAATCACTTCTCCCTGGTCCTGGGGAACCCTTCTCCACCAAAACTGAGGGTGACACCCCTTTGCCGGCAGGAATATCACCTCCACATTCCAAAAACATTCACATCACAAAAAAAAGGGGGGGAAACAAATTAATGCCGTTGGCGTGAGCCACGCCTGGGGCGCCCACGGCCACGGCCCCCGGCTCCTCAGGGGAGACTCATGGGGAGGGGGGGTAATCTGGGGAAGGATGAGCAGCCCCTGGTCTCTGCCCACCTGGTGGCCTGCCCTCCAAGGCCACGGCAATTCTGTTCAGGCCAGCACCTAGTGTTGCCGTGTTTGCCTGGATAGCCTGGGTGAGCGCCCTCACATCCTGCCCAACATCTGCTGTTGTAGTCTGCAGTAAGTTTAGGCAGTTTGTAAGAGCCCGGGAGTGGCAGTCCAGGTCCCCAAGCGTATCCTTTATGGAGGACAGTCTCCCCTCCATCCGCCCCAAAGTCTGGCTGACCTGTCCCAGCTGAGGCTTGTGGTCGGGGAGAAGGGGAGGCCCTTGGGAGAGGAGCCCTGTTGGGGGAGGAGTGGGAGGGGCTAGCCCTTATGGAGGGCTGGCTGCTGCCAGCCAGAGAGGAAGACTCCTCCAAAAACAACAATCCACTGGCTGACATGACATCCTCCTCCTCCTCAAACTCCTCCTCCTCAACCTCCTCCTCTTCAACCTCCTCCGAGGACTCCGGCCTTGTCTGGGGGTCCTCATCAGGCTGTTGTCCCTGGGATGGTGCGGTCAGCCCAGATGGCCCAGCACCCTCCTGCTCATCTGTGGATGACACAAAACATTCACAGGTTGGAGGATCCACACACTTGCCACATATTCCCTTTCACCCCCCCCCCCCGCCCCACATGCTACACACCTGATAGGGCAAAAAAACCTTACCTGGCATCACGCCTTCATGACTGGAGTCATAGCCAGGCAGGCCCTCCACCTGTTGTCTATGAAAGGTCTGGGCCACCGCACACTCCTCCGCTGTCAGCCTAACAGGGCATGGTGGGCCCCCTCCTGTGCCCCTGGCATAGGCTGCCATTTTGGCCAGCTTCTTTCTGACCATACGCCGGAGGTCATTGATCTTCTTTTCAATCCCCGACCGTGTCCGGGTCTCCCCCCCCCCCTGATGCATTCACCTCGTCAGTAATGTTCTGCAAGATCTCACGCCTCCTGGCCGGGGTGGTGTTGGCACTCTCCGGGCCGTGGAGGAAACGCCCATATTGGGAAATGGCCCGGGCAAGAATTTGTTTCTCCCCCAAAGTAAAATTTTACTTCCTCTTCCTCTCAGTCATACTCATACAAAAACTCTCTCCCAAACAGTCAGCAAAAATCACTCACAAAAACAAGCAGGAAAAATCAAGCAAGAAAACAAACAAACAAAAATCTATCAACCAAAAAGTCTCACAAGCAGTCACCAAAAAACACTTTCAAATATCTTCTACAAAAGACTAGATCAAACGGTCCACAAATATAACAAAGACAAGTCACAACGCAACAAACAACAGAACAAAAGCACCTTGCTGTATAGGGAGGGATACAAAGGGATGTACTTTTGCAAAGGAAGTGCGTTTGTGTCTGTCTATTTATGCTGTCTGCGTAGTTCACTACGTTGCCCTAGTCCACTTCCAATTTCACTGATTGCACCGTTCCAGAGTTGTGAGCATGCGCACAGAGGTGCTGACCATGGTCTGCTTCATGTGTGCATGCGCGAGCCGGCCGGCCCTTCATTTGCATGGGGTCACGGCTCATTTCAATGTAACACGCCCACGTCCTTCCCAATTTGAATTACTCCGCCTTACGTCTCTGAAATTACGTTGCACATGCGCTATTTTCTGCGCAAAACAATCGAGAATACGGTGATTGCAACGCTACATTGCGGCAGTCTAACGTAAAGGAGGTGCGCTACGCCAGTCAAAAAATGCGCCGATGTACGTGAATCTGGCCCATTGATATTTGATAGGCCAACACTTCAGTTGCTTGCACAATTCAATATTTTCCAGAGATCTTCCCGAATGCTCACATATGTATTGTGTCCCGACAGCTGCTCTTTGTGGCAACCCGGTTGCATGGAATTGCCTATTCAAGAAAAACTGTTTTTTTTTATCTCTGAAACACTGGTTTCCTTTAAAGCCTAAGGCCGCGTACACGCGATCGGTTAAACCGATGAGAACGGTCTGATGGACCGTTTTCATCGGACCAAACCGATCGTGTGTGGGCGCCATCGGTTAGTTATCCATCGGTTAAAAAAGGGATCTTGGTTTAAATTTAACCAATGGATTCGTAACCGATAGGTCAAAACCGATCGTTAGTAGGCATGACCATCGGTTAAAAATCCACGCATGCTCAGAATCAAGTCGACGCATGCTTGGAAGCATTGAACTTCATTTTTCTCAGCACGTCGTTGTGTTTTATGTCACCGCGTTCTGACACGATCGGTTATTTAACCGATGGTGTGTGGGCGCGACGGTCCATCAGTCAGCTTCATCGGATGGACTGATTGTGTGTACGCGGCTTAAGTATAGTCAAAACATGAACTGTGAATGCAGGGGGTAGGCCTTTTAATCATTCTCCCACCCTCCATGCATAGATCCTGTTTCATAAAAGCTGTAGAACTGGCTTCTATAAATGGTGGAGCTTGGCAGAAAGGGTAGGCATAGTTAGGCACTTTTGATGAGTGCAAAAGACAGCCCCCTTGGTTTCTCCAGTAGATTATTGTGGGGGTGGGCATTGATAGAAGATTTTTTCAAGGAAGCCAGGAGCTATCAGCATGGGGGGACACAGCACATTAATAATAAGTCTATTGTGGTAAAATTTGAGGTAGGGGGCACTGTGCACAACCAATTGTGAACACTAGTTGTGGTCTAATAATAATAATAATAATAATAATAATAATAATATTAATTAATAATTGCATCTATATAAAAAAACACCAGCCTATCTAGACATAAAATAAGTAGTGATAATGGAACAATAATCTATTAAACACTGAGGTAGTGATGGGGTATTAAGCCCCTGAGTGAGTGGAAATATACTCTGAAAACACTAGAACAACTTCATGTGTTAAACAATGTTAAGTGACTCAAAGAAAGGTGCCAATCATAGACAATAATAGGAAATGCTACAAAGAAAGTCCTTATAATAATTGCTAGATGCGTAAAACATACCTTGAAATGGTTTCTGTTTTCATCCTGTGAGACAGAATCCAATAGTAACCAGTAATAGTAATAGATCCACCTTCACCAACTGTGAATTAACACCCAAGTGCTCAAAGTAAAGATGGCAGCTTACCAAAAGTTGTTGACCCTTTTATTTAAAAAAGAGGTCAAATGTGCTTAAAGCAAGATAAACCTTGCTGCATGGTTAGAGATGATGATACTGGAGTGACCCCTAGTTCCTGAAGGCTCCGATTGAGATATGAAAAAATGAAAGAAGGTACTGCAATAGTGTAATCCCGTTTTATTGATAAAAACAAAAACATAAAAAGCCAAATAGCTGCTTACTTAGGGGGTGCCACGGACCCGGCACTGAGGCTGTATGGCATAATCATGTATGGATGGACGTCCCAATACAGTGTAGACTGGCGTGCGTTCCACCTCTGACAGTGGAGAGCCAGCGGGACCGGAAGTGATGTCTGTGCATGACCAAGTACCGCCTTCTTGTATCTCTTGTGCTGATTCATGTGTTTTTTTTTTTTATTTGACTAACTTAGACTTTAAAGCAGCTGTTTTTCCTCTATTAAGAAGCAATTGACAGCATGGGTAGCTAAAGAGTTAAAACAGTCTTTAAGTTTATCAACAGAGCTAATAAATGAATCAATAGTATGTTTTTTTTATTGCCTGCGTATAGTTCAATTTGAACCTTTTCCCGACTGTAGGACGTCATACCTGTAGCTGCAGGCGTAATCCCGGTATCTATCTTTTTAGCTGGTGATTCCCTTTTTTGTAAAAGCCATCCTGGCAGCTTATTAGCTAATGGATTGCTTTTACAGGTAGTGGGATGGAATGTCCCCCTCCCAACGCCCAACGACGCCTCTCCGGGCTCTCCTGTATGTGCAGGAAACCAAAGATCCTGTCCGGCAGTGGCGCTGGGTTACCATAGAGTTGTCCATGAACTGGATGGTCCCTGCCAATCTCTATGATCCTGGGAGTTTGGAAGCAAAGTCATTATGTCACGTCTGGCCCTGGCAGTTGTAAACACTGCCATTTTCCCCCTTGAAAGCAGAGATCAGTGTTTTTTTTTCTTATCTCATGCTTTCCAGAGTAGAGGAGATATCTGGGGTCTTACTGACCCCAGATGTCTTCATAAAGAGGGCCTTATTCCCATAGTGTCAGCTATAGAGTTGGGTTATATATTGTTCTTTTTTTGCATTAAAACTCATTAAAGTGTATTTTTTCCCCAAAAATTGTGTTGTGACATAAAAAATTGCAACAACAGTCATTTTATTCTCTAGGGTCTCTGCTAAAAAATAAATAAAAAATAAAATAAAATCATTTACCCTCACTGTCATTCCCAGGGACAATGGTTATTGGGACCCAAGGTGTCCTTGCCTTCAATGAAGGAAAAGGAACAAACTGCGGTTTAACCTGATATAACTTTATTAGAAGAATTAGTAGAAAAAATATTTTATCATTGAAAGGAAAGCAGGAAATTGCACATGGAAAAAAATGACAACGTTGTCACTTAAAAACACATGCCCATAATCTCAGTCATATCTAAATCATCCACACGTGTCAATCACCTCAAGTTATGTAGTGTGATTTAACATATGATGCTTACGTACGATAGGCAAGGTGAGTTCTGGGAAACCTTGGTAGCACAGACACACAGGACACACAGGACCATGGACCACCAGACTCACTATATGCCTATAAAGCTGCTGCATTAGGTATTTACATTATTGAAAAAAAGGCGTTAAACATCACAGACAAATAAATGCAATTTTGTCTGGAAGGTATCCCTGCTATTAAAGGCCCATACACACGATCAGACTTTTTGACAACAAACTTCATAATGAGCAGGTTTTTTAAAAAATCTGACCTTGTGGACGCTCCTGACACGTACCAGGCCACATGTCCCCAACATGGGGAGGATGCGGGCGGGGGGCTTATCAAAATCTGGAAGCCCCCTTTAACAAAGGGGGCCTCAAGATCCTGCCCCCCATGTGAATTGATAACGGGGTACATTGTACCCCTACCATTTCACAAAAAAAGTTTCAAAATGTTAAAAACCACAGGAGACGGCTTGGGACAAGTCCTTTATTAAAAATAAAAAAATGAAAAAAATAAAAAAATATTCCAACAATGTAATCCAGTCTCAAGCAACAAGGAGAAAAAAAAGCCCTGCCGCTACGAACAATACCACCTCCATAGGTGGTGCACGGCCGAATGACATCACTGGGTAACCCCCGGCCTTTCTCCTTGCGTCAGAGGGGGCAGGGTCACCTGCACACGTGACAGGTGGCCCCACCCTCAGCTATAAAAGATCAACATGGGGACATCCTCCTCATGTTGAGGACATGTGGCCTGGTACGGCTCAGGAGGGGGGGCGCTCTCTCGTCCCCCCCTCGTTTCCTGCGGCCTGCCAGGTTGCATGCTCGGATAAGGGTCTGGTATGGATTTTAAAATCCATACCAGACCTTAAGGATAATTTATTTAAAAATAATTGGTGCAGGGTTCCCCTTAATATCTATACCACACCTAAAGGGCCTGATATGGAATTTGGGGGGGGGGGGCATGCATTTTTTTTTTTGGTTCAGGGCCGGGTTCCCTTTAATATTCATACCAAAGGGCCTGGCAATGGACTAAGGGGGAACCCATGCTGTTTTTTTTCAATGACTTTTATCTGTATTGTGGGGACCCGACAATTCATTATAGCCGTGAGTAGTTTTAAATTACTTTTTTTCCTTTAGAAATGTAATTTTGTGCATGGGAAACATGCGCTACTTAACAGGCATACTATAGACACTCCCCAGGTACAAAATGTAAAGGAATATTTCACTTTTATTTTTTCACTTTAGGCATTATTAAAATCAGTGTTTCTGAAAAAAAATGAATTAAAAAAACAAAATTGCATTGATACATGTCACCTGGGGCAGGACCCAGGTCCCCAAACACTTTTTATGACCATAACTTGCATATTAGCCTTTGAAATGAGCACTTTTGATTTTTCATGTTCTTGTCGCATAGACTTTAAGGCCCGTACACACGAGGAGATATACCCTATGAAAACGGTCCGACGAACCGTTTTCATCGGACGTGGCGGTGACGTCGACGCCGCCACATCACCGAACCAGGAAGTAAAATACTTCAACGCATGCGTCAAACCCATTCAATGCATGCGGGAGATTTCGTACTAACCAGCGGACATATCCGACAGATGGCTTTCCAGCAGACAAGTTTTAAAGCATGCTTTAAAACTTTTGTTTGCTGGAAACATGTCTTCTAGCCTGTACACATGATCGAATCTGTCAGCAGATATATTCGATCATGTGTACGCGGCCTAACAGGTGTTCACATGTTCAAACAAATTTTTTGCCTGTTTGCATGTTCTGCTGTGAACCGAACCGGGGGTGTACGGCTCATTCCTAGCACTTGACATAACTCTAATGCTGCGTACACACGGTCGTTTTTTGTGATTAAATAAAACAACGTTTTAAAAAACGTCATTTAAAATGATCGTGTGTGGGCAAAACGTCGTTTTATGTCTTCTGAGAAACGACAAAAAAAAAATTCGAACATGCTTCAATTTTTTATGTTGTTTTTCAAAATGTCGTTTTTTGTGTCATAAAAAATGATCGTGTGTGGGCTAAAACGACATTTAAAACTTTGTTTTTAAACCTGCACATGCTCAGAAGCAAGTTACGACGCAAGCTTGAATGGAACAGAGTGCCGTCGAACGTGGTGTACATAACCGCGCTTTGCAAGAGCATTTTCAGAAAACGATGGTGTGTAGGCAACGTCGTTTTTTAAAATGAAGTTTGAAAAACGTTGTTTTATTTTGTGAGATAAAACAATGTTTTTTTACATCACAAAAAGTGATCGTGTGTACGCGGCATTAGTCCTACCTATCTAAACAAGTTATTTGTACGGCCTGACCTTACATACATATGTAAGTGCTCTGTGGAAAATTTATTTATTATTAGAAAATTGCATTTTTTAAATCATTCTCTTTTAGTTTACCAAATGCAGAATGTCAATATGTATCATTTCTAAAAAAATTACTTATCTAAGAAGAAAAAAATGTGTTGAGCTTTCACCGGCCTATAGCAGATTAACGGCTGGGAAGGCCTTTTGTCCTGAGTGAAGTGATTGTTAGCTGTGATTGGTCATAATGATCACATGGTACATATGAGGCCAATCACAGCCCATCTGTACCATGTGATTAGCTTTGGCCAATCACAGCTAATCACAACAAAAGACACTGAATGAACCAATTTCATTCAGTAAAAATGGTTGCTTATACCAATGAAATTTAATGGTATAAGCAATCATAATGTGCAAAATTAGATATATACAGCGGCGGTCCGTCCATAGAGGGCGCTGGAGCAATGCCCCTCTAGCTCCGCACCGCCACTGAAAATAACATACACGTATGTTATTGTTGCCAGCTGCCGCTGGTCTATTCAGGTGGCTGGACATTGAGCGCCGACCACCTGAATTGGCTGTGTGGAAGTGCCTATCAGAGCCAAAGGCTTTCTGAGTACAGCCCTCGTCTCCAGGATGCTTTATCCAGGGAACGTATGGGGTGCGTTCCTTGGATAAGACTGACGGCCATCTCAGCCAATCAGGTTCGCTGATTCTGGTTATTGGTAACCTGATTGGCTGAAGCATCAACAAGGCGGGAGAAAGATTAAGGTAAGTGCATTTTACAGGGCACAGCGGTGACAATGGGCACAGAGGCGAAAAAGGGCACAGTGGCATCAATGGGCACAGTGGTGACAATGGGCACAGTGGGAACAATTAAAGGACACAGTGACATGCACAGTGGCAACAATGGGCACAGTGGCGACATTTAAAGGGCACAGTGGTGACAATTGGCACAGTGGCGACAATTGAGGGGCACAGTGGTCACAATTGGCACAGTGGCTGCGTTTGATGGCATGGCACAGTGGTGACAATTAATGGGACAGTGACTGCGTTTGATGGCTTGGCACAGTGGTGACAATTGATGGCACAGTGGCTGTGTTTGATGGCATGGCACAGTGAGTGCGTTTGATGGCATGGCACAGCGACTGCGTTTGATGGCATGGCACAGTGACTGCATTTGATGGCATGGCACAGTGGTGACAATTGATGACACAGTGGCTGTGTTTGATGGCATGGCACAGTGGTGACAATGGATGGCACAGTGGCTGTGTTTGATGGCATGGCACAGTGGTGACATTAGATGGTACATTGGCTGCATTTTATGGGCACAGTGAGGCTGGAATTTTTTTTTTTGTTTTTTGTTTGTGCCCCCCCCCAAAAAATTTAAGCACCAGTCGCAACTGGATATATATACTGTATGCGCCAGATTCACCAATGACTCACAAAGGCGTATATCCATGTACGCCGTCGTAAGTCCGAATGTGAGCCGTTGTATCTATGCGCCTGATTCTTAGAATCATTTACGCATAGATTTGGCCAAGATACGAGCGGCGCAAGTCTCCTACGCCATCGTATCTTGGGTGTATATTTACGATGGCTGCAAGGGGCGCTTCCGTAGATTTACGTGTCGAATATGTAAATTAGGCAGATATGCCGATTCACGAACGTACTTGCGCCCGCTACGCCGTTTACGTTAGGCTTACGTCCGGCGTAAAGTTACCCCTGCTATAGCAGGTGCAGGTAATGCAAAAAACGGACGTCGGAACAAGCGTATCTTTTTACGTCATTTGCGTAAGTCGTACGGGAATGGGGCTGTGGGTAGGTTACGTTCACGTCACAGGCATTGAGCCGGCGTAACTTAGGGGAAAAATTTGATGTGATTGGCGCTTCATTTACATGGGGTCACGGCTCATTTCCATAAAACACGCCCACCTCTTACACATTTGAATTAGGCGGGCTTACGCCGGCCAATTTACGCTACACCGCCGCAACTTACAGAGGAAGTGCTTTATGAATAATGCACTTGCCTGTCAAAGTTGCAGAGGCGTAGCGTAAATAGGAAACGCTACCTGAATCTGGCCCTATATGTTTCAAGCAGCATATCATTTTTTCAACAGGACCTTTGGCTAGCTTGTTCTGAGATAAAAACCATATAAGAATAGAATGATTTGAAATCTTATTTGAATAGAGTACTACAGTAAACACCATTACCAAAAACAGTTAAAGTGGAGGCAATGTTGTTTTAATACATTTATTCTTTTAGCATTATGGCTTTCTGCAGTCCTGCTCATTTTAATTAGGAGAGGTTAAGCATTAAGTCTGACTAACTTAGAAATTGGCAGAAATAAAATGCAAAGCAGAGAGCAAACTCTAACTGGACAGTTAATTGTAGAGGCTTGTTCTGTAATTATTTTTGCTGTTTTGGTTATCTTCATTCGGCAGCGACTGGTCCGACTCTAATGTAAAAACACCATGATTATTCCTTCTGAACAAATAATGATGAATGTTATTTTGCTATGTGCTGTACCATAATTACATCTATATTCACTCTGAGGGCCTATTTCCGTGACAAATTATGCCCTTGTGGTGGACCAATTGTGTACAATTTTGCAGCAAAAGATGTGGCATAGCTCAGTGGGACAACAATTAGAGCTGTGGACTTTTGACGGTTGGAGGTTGGGGATGAATGAAGTGAGAAAATAACTCTGACTTTTTATGATAATTTCCAAAGGAGATGAAAATTATTTTCTTTTGCTTGGAATCAAGATGCATAGCAAGAAGGAAAATCAGCTTGTAAAGATCTGAGAACAGATTTTGTGCTGAAATCAAAAAGTGTGCTTTTAAATATTTTATATGGAACAGACTTATATATTTTTTCACACAGTAATAATGAATTCTAAGGGAAAGAGTTCTAAAACAGCGAATGTAACATTCACTGCACATCTGTTACACTCTGTCAACATTTGTTAACATCTG
This sequence comes from Rana kukunoris, assembly GCA_029574335.1. Taxonomy (NCBI): domain Eukaryota; kingdom Metazoa; phylum Chordata; class Amphibia; order Anura; family Ranidae; genus Rana; species Rana kukunoris. Next base: position 219,703,798 of record CM056052.1, read on the forward strand.
TAATTTACTTTTTTTCAGTGTGGACGGGCCAATACTGTTCACCCCAGGGGAACTTACTAAGACTGGAGTAGACAAAATCTGGAGCCATTGTGCTCAGCAACCAATTCGCTTCTAGCTTTCATTTTCAAGGCTTAACTAAAGTTTAACGTAGAAGCTGATTGGTTACTATACACAGCTTCTGTCTACTCCAGTTTTACTAAATTGCCCCCGTCCTGTTTTAATACAATGGATGTCACATTCTCAACATATTGGCCAAAAACATGTCCATAGTAGGAATGAACGTCAAGTTTGGGTTGACAAAGAATTCTGCCTGAACAGTAGGTGTATTAGATTTACTGAACAGGTGAGCTAAAAGGCCAGATTTCATCTAAAGAAATTATTCATTTAGTGATGAATTACTGTAGTGGAGTCCTTCCTTATCCACCTTGTCCAGCAGTGTGTGCAAGCTCCTTTAAAGCAGAGGTCCACCTACCGCTTCAAAAAAAAAAAAAAAAAGTAAGCCAGCAGCTGCACATACTGCAGCTATTGACTTTTAATAATAGGACACTAACCTGTCCTGGAGTCCAGTGATGTCGGCACCCACAGCTGATGTTTACATTGCGGGTAAGGGAACCTGGCAGTGTAGCCTTACGGCTTCACCCTGGGAACGCTACTGGGCATGCACGAGGCTCCGCTTCTCTCTCCTATTGGTTTGGTGGCAGGGGAAAGAGGAGGGAGCCAAACGGTGACTTCAAGGGCCACGGCGTTGGCTCCTTGAAGTGGAGACAGGACACCTGTAAAAGACAGATATCCTCTCCCCCTTTCCCCCTCTGGTGCCAAATGTAGCACCGGGGGGGGGGGGTCAGATGAGCGGAACTTCAACTTTTGGGTGAAAATCCACTTTACATCTGTTTCTCATTATTCAGTAGGCTCCCAAATTACCCAGGTCTCCTGGACACCCCCAGGGTATAAGAATGCCACTGTTTTACACCCTCAGGTGATCAGAGAGACTGCAACTTATGGCGGTCCTCTTTGGTTGTTCCAAGAATGCAGGACACCATATAAGAATGCATGAGATCACAGCTGCATCCTCAACCCCAGTCACTGTAAAGGGGACTGTTAGCTGGCTCTGAAATACTGCCTTTCCAGTGGAATGTCTCTGTATAATCAGCTGCCTTCTTATACACCCATCCCTAGGATTTCCGACAGTACTTAGGCATCCATGTCAGAGACTACATTTGCCTTTCCTCTGTGGAGCCTGTCAGGAGCTCTCTGTGGTTGACCACTTAAACCAGCTCTAGACTCCTTGGAGAATGTTAGCCCCCATGCGAACCACAAATAACAGTTTGCACTAGATTGAATTGCACTGTGCTGTTTATTATTAGAGATTTATTCTTACGCTCTGTTCTTTGAGATACTGTTATTCTGTATTGTGCTGCCACTACTCCTAGGCAGGCAATACAATAGTTTCACTGCCTGTCTTTTGCTTGTTGCATACTCCTTTACAGAGGAAGGGGTTAAGTGTGTCCTAGGGCAGTGTTTCCCAACTCCAGTCCTCAAGGCACACCAACAGGTCAAGTTTTCAGGCTTTCCATTATTTTGCACAGGTGATTTGATCAGTTTCACTGCCTTAGTAATCACCGCAGCCATTTCATCTGAGGGAAATCCTGAAAACTTGACCTGTTGGTGTGCCTTGAGGACTGGAGTTGGGAAACACTGTCCTAGGGAGTGATTCTAACTGTGTGGGGGTCTGGGCTACATTTGACACAACATTGATCACTGCTCCCAATGACAGGGAGCAGTAGATCAGTGTCCTTTCACAAGGCAGAACAGGGAAATGCCTTGTTCTGCATCTCCGTGACACGATCACGGGACACTGGGTGGACCACGAGTCACAGCAGGGGCACATGTGCCGGCGTGAAGTTCAAAGCAATGTATTTGCCATTCTGCTGACGTATATCGGCCTGGCATGGTCAGCAAACGGTTAATTGTTACATAGTACTCAATGAATTTTGAATGTATACAAGATATATATGGGCCGGTGAATAGGTAATGAGTCAGACTTGACTGAGCACCCCATGGAAACTCAACGTGTTTCATGGCTATATGCCATTCATCAGGACTTGGGTACAGAAATAAACTGGAAATACAAGTGAATATGTAGTATTAGTCAATATGTTCTACCCCTAAGGAGAGAAAAGCCCTTGTGGGGAGAGAGAAATCTTTACTCACGGGTCGGCTAAAGCACTGTGCTTGGCTAGCATCGAGGAAGATGGGACCCCAAAATGGTTGTCTGTTCTAGAGCTGAGACAAGAATGGAGGCGTCGAAAAGGACCCCAGTGGCAACCTGTGAAGCTCTGGTGAACTCCATGCCCAAAAGGGTTTAGGCAGAATTTTGATATTTTCACTTAGGGGTGTACTCACTTTTTTTGTCAGTGGTTTAGACATTAACCACTTCCCATCCAGCCACTGCACATATACAGCCGGGTGGGCGCTTCCTCCTCCTGAGTGGATGTTCAGAAATGTCCCTCAGAAGGATGGGGATCGCGCATGTGCCCACGTAGAGGCACAATCCCGATGCGCTTGTGTCACCCGGACACATGGCATCTCGGATCGGCAGGAGGGCTCTGTGATTGGCCCTCCTGATCACATGATGGCTGTGTTTAACACAACCGTCATGTGATGTCAACAGAGAGCCGGTTGCTAGGCGATCGGCTCACCTCTTCTCACATGGAAGTTGTCAGTTTGTAGAGGAGAGCGGATCTCTGCAGCCAGCCGGTGATCAGAGAGTATGAGCTGTTTTTACAGCTTTTTACACACTGGTCACCAGCCCAGTGTGCCCACACATGTCCCAACACAATATAAAACACACAAAGTCCCCAAAATAGTGTTCCCAAAACAGTGTACCCACACACATGTCCCCACACATGTCTCCACACATATGTCCCAGTAAAAACACCTGTCTCCCACATATGTCCCAGTAAAATCATATGTCTGTAAACACATGTAAACACATGTGTCTGTGATCACCTGCGCACATCTGTACATGATCATCTGTACAAGACCAATATTCAAGTTATTGTTGGAAAACGTCTTTGAGAACCCGGGTCTTGCCCGACGGAACATGTATCAATGGAAAAAAGTTTTAAAACGGTTGTTTTTTTCAAGAGCAGGACTTTTTCCATTGATACATGTTCCCTCGGGCAAGACCCGGGTTCTCAAAGAAGTTTTCACAGGGAAACTATAGACACCCAGCAGGTACAATATTTAAAGGACTTATTTTTTTATTTTTATTTTTTATTTAAACATTATTAAAATCACTGCTTCAGGAGCAGTGATTTTAATTATGCTTAAATAAAAAAGAAAAAAAAGAAGAAGAATTCCTTTAAATATTGTACCTGCTGGGTGTCTATACCTGTTATAACGTCTTTAAATAGCACAATCACCTGCCTGCCAGTAAATTAGGAAGAACTGATCTAGCTAAGCTATACAGTGTATAAATATATGTACAACTCCTAGGGATGTATATATATATCCTCTACACACTGTAAATTAAGCTAAACTGACTAGCCTGCCTGCCTGCTCTATCTAGCTATATAAAAAGACTATCTCTCTGTCTCTCTGACTAATCTCTGTTCAGCGCTGGAACACAGCAGGCGGCCTTATATAGTGTGGGGCATGTGCTAAAGCCCTGAGCCATAATTGGCCAAAGACACCCTGGCTTTGGCCAATTATGGCTCTCTGATTTTTGCGCGCTGTGATTGGCCAAGCATGCAGGGTCATAGTGCATGTTTGGCCAATCATCAGCGCGCAATGCCGCAGTGAATTATGTGCCGTTGAGGGTCACTCGAATTTGGCGCGAACGACCCGTTTTGTTCGAACTTCGAAACATACGATCGGACAATGTTTGAGTCGAACATATGTTCGAATCGAATGCGGAGGTCATCCCTAGTGTTAAACTGATTGAGTCACAGAGACACTGTGGTGGAGTGTCCATTAGGGCAGCTTTCATATTCATCATTCTGCGGTATATACATGTTTTATCACTCTGAACCTGTTTTTCCTGAAATGTACAGCTGTTAAATAAACTGCAAGTGAAATTGACTCTGTCTGGTTATTTGCTGTTTTTTTTTGCTGATTACCTATTCTGTGAAAGCTTCAGTTGTGTTTAGTTGAATTTTCATGCTCCATATAATGATGCCCGCTACAACATATCTTGCCCCTAGCTCTCTGGCCTCATTTGTTTTTGAGAATAGCACCACAAGGTATAATTTGCAAGTACATCGCTATTGTCAGACATGTAGGTGCTTCTGCAATGACTGACTTCTGGAGGTCACTGAACAAGTCAGCCCTATGCTGCTATTAGTTAACAAGAGCACAGAAGCTGCCTGATAGTACTCACTTTATATGTGTTTCAAGGTTCAACATCAAGATTTATCATTTTAAGGAACAGGCTACAGGCTATTGTCTACTTTGATACCCCATCTATTATGACAAGTTTTTGTTTGTCGTTCATCATTCAGATGATGCCAAAAAAGCAGTAGAGAAAATAAAAATCTTAATTCTAGGTCAATATGACACACATGTGCTGTAGATGTAATAATGTTACTGATGTGCTGTTAAAATACACCTGTTACAAACCTGGGTTACTGAAATTTAGCTGGCGAGAAAATGTGCTAGCAGAGGTTGTTTTCAGTAGAAAGTGAAGTCAAAGTCAAATAAAAAGAAGGCAAGTTAAAACATTTTCAGAAAATTAAAAGCCTGTTATCTCTGCCCCTCCCACTTTCATAGCTTCCTCGTTGATCTGTGAGGGTTCCCATCACATTCATGGACCAATAGGTTTGGCACAACTGCCAACATTTTCACAGTAAATGTTGAGGTTTGCATATGCTGTAGTTTGGCTCTTTATGTCTTTGAACCTTCTAATAATTTTCACAGGATGTTTTCACAGAAGGTAATCTCTGTCGTGTTTTTATCTAGATTCATGTATTAACATTTGCACTGGCTCATGTCATTATTTTCACTCTTTAAATCTGCTGACAAATGAACCAGTGTAATGTTGCATCACTGAGACTCTCAATGTGCTAACATTTTGCCAAATTGCTAACACAAAAGATGGAGTTTACATGTTTTAAAAATGAGCAGCGAAGCTGGTATCATGTAAATTGTTATTTTCCACTCTTTCCCATTTTACACTGCATTGTATTTAGTATCTGGGACTCACTAGTCACCAGTTACAATGTGTTTACCAAATTCTTAAGACTGCTTTCATGCCTTCACAGTTACGATGAGAAAAATGACATTCTATGTAAAAACATATAGGCCCAGATTCACAGAGAGTCGGCGCACATTTACGCCGGCGTAGCGCACATACAGTACGCTACACCGGCACAGCGTGGAGAAGCAAACACTGCATTCAGCAAGCCATTGCTCACCAAGATGCGACAGCGTAGCATATTTTCGAAGGCGCAGGCCAGCGTAAGTGGAAGTGGGTGTGATCCATGCAAATGAGGCGTGACCCCATGCAAATGATGGGCCGAGTGCCAGACAAGTATGTATAACGAACTGCGCATGCGCCGCACATGCTCACCACCACGTCGGAACAACTGCCTAAGATACGCCGGATCACTGTGTACGCCGTTGATGTAACCTACACCCTGCCAGACACACGTCCAACGTAAAATATGCCGGATTGTGTTCCCTGGTGCAGACCTGAGCATGTCTGTTGCTGAGTTACACCTCCTTTTTGGGGAATAACTTTACGCCGCACGTACAACTTACGCACACCGCACGTAGCCTGCGTCGGGTGCACGTACGTTCGTGAATTGTCGTATTTATCTAATTTGCATGTTTGAATGGCTAATCAATGGGAGCAGCACCATGCACCCAGCCTAAATGTACGCCCACCCTACGCCGGCGTAAGCAAGTTACGTCGGCGGGGTGTAGCCTGGTTTTAGGCGTATCTCTGTTTGTGGGTCTGGCGCACAGATACGACGGCACACATTTGCACTTACGTCGGCGTAACTTGTTATACGTCGGCGTAAGTGCTCTGTGAATCCAGGCCATACTGTTTGTGCATTAGTATATTGTGGAAAGCAGGGGTTCCTAAACTTTTCAATCTGAAGACTGAACTACGAACATTGTTACCATGCTGGAATCCAGGAAAAGACAAACATGACAGAAAAGCTGTACAAAGATGAAAATCAATGGCCTAAAAAACGGATTGATTCATCACCTGAAATTATTCATCCTCTCTTTGTGAAAATTGTTTTGTTAAAAAATGCCTTTGTATCTTGTTTAATTTAAGGTTTTCTTTTACAAAGAGTTTTATTGATAAACTATTCAACTTTACAGCTTAACATTGAGAAGAATACATCATGGATAAACATGACAAAAAAAAAAAGAAAAATAAACAAAAAAAAAAGGAGCAATTCAGCTGTTCAAAGGGTACAAACAAAACAAGAATAAAAAATGCCAATGAGTTAGACCAGTGAGCAAAAATGCTCAGGACCCAGGAATGCCCATAGGGCATAACCTACAAATTAGGAAATATATTAAGGGCCCATCTGAAAAGGAGCCCAACCGTAAACAGCACGTGATCTCCAGCCATGTAATCAACACTGACAGGGCCAAAGTCACCGGCATGCCGAATTATAAGCTGAGACTAAGAAATAATAGCACTAAGGATAGAGAAAAAAGAAGAAAGGAAAAAAAAAAAAGGGAAGAGGAGAAAGAAGGGGGGTCCCCACGACAGGAGGTAAAAGTACATCAGATCTGAAGGAGGGTTGTGTCAAATATGGGTTTGGCGTGATCAACCCAGGGTTGCCAGACCTTCAGGAATTTATCGTGAGTATCTAAGAGAATGGCAGTCAGCTTCTCATTCACCATTATATTATCCATGCGGTTTTTAACCTCCTCAAAAGTGATGGCGTCTTCCACGCCTTTAAATTTAAGGTTTTAATTACTAAGAACATCTCCACATTGAACATGTTACCCCCTCACCTCCAATTCTGCAAGTTTTAGTAAAGCCAAGAGAAATAAAATTGAAGTTGTAATTTTTTGTAGTAGACACTAATGCCGCGTACACACGGTCTTTTTTTGCGATGAAAAAAACCGTTGTTTTTTAAAACGTCATTTAAATTGATCGTGTGTGGGCAAAACGTAGTTTTTTGTCTTAAAAAAAACAACCAAAAAAAAAATTCCAACATGCTTGAATTTTTTGTGTCGTTTTTCAAAACGTTGTTTTTTGTTTCACAAAAAGTCACCTTGTGTAGCAAAAACGTCGTTTAAAACAACGTTTTTCAACCTGCGCATGTCCAGAAGCTAGTTATGAAGCGAGCTTCAATGGAAAAGAGTGGTGAACGTAACCTCGCTTTTTGTGAAAAAACGATGGTGTGTATGCAACATCGTCTTTGAAAAGTGACGTTTCAAAAATGTCGTTTTTTACTTCACAGAAAACGTCGTTTTTTTAATCACAAAAAATTATCGTGTGTACGCGGCATTACAACTAGTGTCTGATAAACCTACAATCTTGTTTAGATAATTTCCTTACCTTCTATGATCCTTATACCAGTCTGTGCTGTCATTCTTGGTGTGTCATCATTTTATATTGATTTGTTGATTTTGTAATTGGACACAAAGCTAAGTAGCAGCCCAAGTTCACCAAGAAACACTGTACCCTTTTAATTCCTGACTTTTTTTTCGACTTCCATGACAGGCAAACTAACACTAGTTTGGAGATTTGGAGAAGCACATCCCTCCCTCCCTCCCTGTCGTGGCCTTTTTATGAGGTTTTAATCCCTTCTTGTAAGGGGATGATATATTTCATTTTATTTAGCTTGAGCTTAAATGGCTAAGCTAATTTTATTATTATAGAATATATATATATATATACAGTATATATGGTTATATGCTAATAAAATTAGTTAATATATTAAAATTGATTATTTAATTTTGATTTAAGTATTGTGTGATAAAAAACAATTCATTTATACTTATAAATAAAGGCCACGGCCATTTGATACCACAGGTATAATTTTGTAGTATTATTTATTTATCCATAGAAATATTATATTAGTTTTAAAATGGTTATGACTACAGTCCCATGTGCCAGAGGACCCAGCCAGGTGTTTTTTTTTGTTTCTTTTGTGTGTGTATAGTTATTAGAAAAATAGAATTATTAAAAATTATCACTCTGAGAAAAAAGGGAAAATTTATATCAAATACTTACCGTAATTTTCCTTTCCTGATGGACTCCATGGCAGCCTACTTGTGGGTTAATCCCGCCTCTCATACCTCATAGGACCCTACTCCCATAAAGCTTTGCGTCTCCCCATAGACTGTGTTCCGTAATTTAGCCTACTCCAGCAATGGGAGGGAAACTCCGGCTGCCATGGAGTCCATCAGGAAAGGAAAATTACGGTAAGTATTTGATATAAATTTTCCCTTTTCCTGACAGACTCCATGGCAGCCTACTTGTGGGAAATAACTAGCCGACACACCCGGGTGGGAAATTGCTGATTAAAGAAAAAAAAGGTTTAATTGACACTGTCAACAGATAAAACATGTAAACCAAAATCAACCGACGACAAACAGGCCGGTTCTACGCAGTAATGCGTCATGAATGTGTTTAATGACGACCAGGAGGCCGCCCTACAGATTACTTCTGGGGAAACATGCCGGGCGGCTGCCCATGATGTGGAGATGCTACGAGTCGAATGCGCTGTCACCGCTTCAGGAGGAGCCAACCCTTTTGCTTTGTATGCCCCTTGGATTACTTGAACTATCCATGCAGCGATGGTTCTGGGAGAAGCACGCATTCCCCTGCTTTTTCCATGGAAGGAAACGAACAGATGGTCAGATTGACGGAAGGCTGCTGTGGCTTCCAGATATTGTCTTAATACATGTCCGACGTCTAGAGGATGGACATTAGAGTTCTCAGGAGATCGAAAAGTGGGGAGAACAATTTCTAGATTTTCATGAAAGACCGATGTTACCTTGGGATTGGATCCCAACATGGGAATTAGTACGACCCGATCAGGGAAAAAAGTAAGAAACGGTTCTTTGGATCCTAGAGAACCTATTTCTGAGACCCTTCTGGCTGATGTTATGGCCACAAGGAAGACAGCTTTTGAGGACAGATCTTTGATTGACAAGTTATCCGAGTGCGTAGTTTCTGAAAGGAAGTCCAAAACAAAGGGAAGGTTCCATTTTGAGAACCTTGGTTTTCTCTGTGGCCTAAGCCTCATGGCACCTTTGAAAAATTGTTTGACAAGGGTGTGTTTGGCCCATGAAAACCCAGTGAAGGCCGAAATGGCCGAAATTTGAACTCTCAGGGAGCTGACTGATAAAGACAGATCCAGACCTGTCTGAAGGAAGCCAAGAACATCCTGAATCCTAGGATTACTAGGGGATCCATCCATGGAAGAGACGAAATCTGCAAATTTTGACCATATTCTCTGGTAGACCTTGTTGGTGCTTGATCTCCTCGCACTTAACAGAGTGGAGATGGCTTGATTTGGGCAGCCTAACGCAATAAGCCTTTCCCTTTCAAAAACCAGACCATCAGATGAAGACGGGATGGACATGGATGGGGGGTTACCCCTTGTAACAGGAGATCTGCCCTGTTCGGAAGCGGGACTGGAGCCCGGAAGCTCAGATGAAGCAGCAACGGGAACCATGGTCTGTTGGGCCAATAAGGGACTATCGCCACCACCTCGACCGCTTCCCACCTGAGTCTTGCCAGGAACCGGAGGATGACCGGGACTGGAGGAAAAGCATAGGCACTGTGAAAGTTCCACTGGTCTGTTAGAGCATCCACTCCGAACGCTTGGGGACAGCGACCCCTCGTATAGAATTTCTCTAGTTTGTAATTGCATGGAGATGCAAATAGGTCCACTTCCGGCACAACTCCCAGGGATAGGACCCAGCTGAAGACTTCGCTGTGGAGAGACCATTCGTTGTGGTCGAGTGTTGTCCTCGAAAGGAAGTCTGCTTGGAGATTTTGAGATCCGGGGAGATACACAGCTGTTAAATCTGAGAGATGTACTTGTGCCCACGACATGATCGGATCCACTTCCTTCAGCAGGGATAGACTGCGGGTGCCTCCCTGTCTCTTTATGTATGACACAGCTGTCATGTTGTCTATTCTCAACAGGACTGACGATCCCTTTACTATGTGAAGAAAGGATTGAAGGGCACGGTAGGCCGCACGGAGTTCCAGGGCATTGGAACTCACACTCCGGGATGGTAACGTCCATTTCCCTTGAGCAAACTCCTTCAAGCACAGAGCCCCCCAGCCGCTGTTGCTGGCATCTGATGTAATTGTGATCCAGGAGATCGGGGCTAATGAATGGTAGTTGAGGAGATTTTTCCTTAGTAGCCACCAAAGAAGACTCTCTCGCATCGACGAAGTTATTCGAATGCGTTGATCCTGAGACTTCGGATCCCACTGTTGGAGAAACCCCTTCTGAAAGGGCCTCATCCTCCATTGTGCCCATCTCACCATGGGGACTGTGGACACCATGGTGCCCACTATCTTGAGGCATTGCAAGGCTTTTAGAAAGGGAGAATCCAATGCAAGCCGGACTCTGTCCCGGACTACCGGGATCTTTGTCAGGGGCAAGGAGATGGAACATTGAACTGTGTTGAATTGAGCTCCCAGAAAAATCAGAGATTGTGTGGGTTGCAGATGACTCTTTTCCCTGTTTATCAGCCAACCGAACTCGGTCAGGGTGGAAATGACCTGGATCTGGTGTGTCAACAGCTGTTCCTTGTCTTGCGAAGGTAACAGTAAGTCGTCGAGGTAGTGATGAAGTCGAATGCCCTTGGTTCTGATCAGGGCGACGACAGCCAATAGAAGTTTTGAGAACACCCGGGGCGATGTTGTGAGCCCGAACGGGAGACACGTAAATTGGAGGTGGACATTGTCTACTGAGAATCGAAGATATTTTTGGAAGTCCGCTGCGACTGGGACATGGAAGTAGGCATCTTTTAGGTCTATGGACACCAGCCAATCGCCTGGCTGAACCGCCTGACGAATAGTAAGCAAGGACTCCATCTTGAATTTTTCCTTTTTGATAAAGGTGTTTAGATGTGTCAGGTCTATTACCGGTCTCCAAGAACCTGTCTTCTTTAGAACCATAAACAGGGGCGAGTACATCCCTTGACCTCTTTCGGAAGATGGAACATGAATAGCGGCACCCAGAGCTAGGAGAGAGCTTGTGTATGACAGAAGAATTTTCCTTTTTTCTTCTGAGCCGGGTATTGTTGTGGGTACAAACTGTAGCACGGGTGGACTGATAAAGGTCCAGGTATGGCCTGTAGACACTGTTTTGACAGTCCAAAAATCTCTTATTGAGGCTGCCCAGATATGTCGGAACTGTAGTAGCCGAGCGCCTACTCTTTCCGTCTGGGCTGGCTTCGCATCAAAAGGACTTAGGGGCATCACGTCCGGCAGACGAGGGTCCCCTAGGGGGCTTCTGTCCAGAGGGCTGGACTCTCCTCCAGTTTTTCCGGAACTCGCGACCAGGTCTATACCGGCGCGCATCTCTTGAACGGTCTTGATCTTGCCTAGGGAAGGATCTTCTCTGACCGAACGGACGGCGATCCTGAGGAAGGAACCCAGACTTACCCCCAGTGGCACGGGTGATAGCGCTGTCCAGCTTGTTCCCAAACAGGGAAGACCCCTGAAAGGGGATTCTGCACCACCCTTGTTTTGAAGCGGGATCAGCCGCCCAAGGGCGCAACCACAGAGCACGTTTAGCTGTGACAGAGGAGAGCATGATCCGCGCCACCAACCGGATAATGTCAAGGGAGGCCTCCCCCAGGAAGACGGACGCCATTCTCAGCTCATGAACCGGTGTGCTGCTGAGCACATCTTCGGAGACGTTCGCTAAGGTAGAATCCACTTCATCCGTCCAGGATTCCATTGCCTTAGACAAGGCAGCTAGGGCTAGAGCCGGTTTACAAGCCATGCCTGCTGTAATATATATACGTTTCAGATCTGTGTCTATCTTTCTATCTAGACCGTCCTTAAAGGAGACGGTATCTTCCAGAGGGAGTGTGACATGTTTCACCAACCTCATCACGGCGGCATCAACCAAGGGAGCTGATTCCAAGTGTTTAACATGTTCACTTTTGAACGGGTACATCTTTGCTACTTTTGAAAGCAAAGAATTCTTTCTGTCCGTGCTGGCCCATTCGTCAGAAATGATATCTCCCAGTTCACCCAAAAAAGGAAAACTAGGGCGCTCCTTTTTAAGTTGTTTGAAATATTTTCTCTGTTTGGAAGGGGATTCCACCGGATCTTCCCACCTCAAGGCGATCTTTACCGCTTTCACTAAACTTGGTACTAGGGAAAAATCAAATCCTGCAGGATTGACAACACTCTCTGCTTCACTGACGGAAGACGCACTTGGACTGCGTACACGTTGAGAGGGACCAGGCGTTTCAGGATTATCCTGTGTAAGCGCTGGAACTGGGTCATCAGGAACAGTAACATCACCTCTGGAACCAGATTTGTTCAGGGATTCCTGGACTACTCTCCTGACCAGAGCCTCCACCTGATGACCATCATTTCCTCTCTCCCTCACCGCCTTGGAATAACATAGTTCACAAAGGGATCTTCCTTCCGAGACCCGAGCTCTACATCCCCAGCAGACTCTCTTACTGGAGTGGCTGGAATGGCGGTGGGAATGGCGGCCAGATGAAGATCTGGAGCCTTCTTTGCGGTGTCTAGAAGATGACCTGGGGCGTCTGGAACTTGATCTGGAGTGACGATGCTGTAACCTGGATTCGTCAACAACTTCGCGTGCTGAAGATTGATGTTCAGACCTAGAGGGGCTGATGAGGAGGAAAGAGTTAACCTCTGATTACACAGAAACCCAAACAGCCAGGTAGGGAAAAAAAAATAATTTTTTCCATCCTACCTGCAGCGCAAGGGTTGGCCACTGGGGGGCGGTGAGACATCCATAGTGAAAAGGAGTCACAAGAACTGCTAAGACAAACATATCAATGTAAGATGCAGCATGGATGAATCAAGCAAACAGGGCTTTAAAAAGGCAGAAGGCAAGAAACATACCTTGAAGAGGGAAGACTATCAATTTGGGGCAACGAAAACAGCAACAGCACAGCCTGCGTGTGTCCCAAAGATAGCTGTTTTGACAGCTATTTAAACCTGCCGCCCTGATGATGACGTCACCGCGCACGCCACGCTCACGCCGCAATTGCGACGTGACAGGCGCACCTCCCCACACAGACCTCGCGCGCATGCGCGATCGCGACAATCCGATCGTACTGCGCATGCGCATCCAAGCCTCAATCTCGGCTGGAACCAGCGCAGGCGCAGAGACCAGAAAACAACGAACTGGAACGCAGATGCGTTCCAGCGGCCATGGCCACGGCGGAGACAAAACAATCAACAAAACAACATAGAGTACGGCTGCCATGTACAAGGTAAGAGAGGATAATACGTTACCAAGGATACCATTGCCGACCTGTCCTGGAACTGAGAGCTATGAAGCTCACTCCGCACTATTCGGGCATTCTTAAAGGAATAGAGGCCTCCAGCTAATAGCTAGGACGTTTGGCCTTGTTGCTGCTTGCCTGCCAATGGCTGGTTAGTAAGCACCTGTTGATATTGCAACCGACGCCCATGTCTACCCTGCTAATAGCTGGGACTTGTTGGACACCAGAAGGTGAGCTCTATGTGCAGGATCATCAGGACTGAGGAAAAAAATAAAAGGTATTTCTTCTTTTTTCTGCTTTAACAGCATAGGTCCGAGGAGGAGGACAAAAAAGGAACACAGTCTATGGGGAGACGCAAAGCTTTATGGGAGTAGGGTCCTATGAGGTATGAGAGGCGGGATTAACCCACAAGTAGGCTGCCATGGAGTCTGTCAGGAAAATGCAGTAACACTTTGTTTTTAATAAAGAAAAATAATTGTGGCTCTTCCTTCTGCTGCAATTCATGCTGTTAAACAGTTTTTTTTCTTTCTCCAAAAGTTTTAATGTAATAGCAAAACAGTAAAAATAATAACAGCTGCTACAATACAAGCACAATAGAAACAATAATGACATTAGCTTGACTAAAGTTCCTTCTTTTGCTTTTCTCTGTTGAAAACAATGACATTGAAAATAAATACTAGGTTATGAGGAGGTGTATGTGATGGGGAGTAAATTAATGATACATGTTTTTGCTAAAAAGCCAATAGAAAGATTTTATAAATAGGTGTGGGGAGGTCCAGCTGCAGATAACAGAACGTATATTAATGTAGAATTCAATAATTCACAACAATCTCATCGGGAACTGTCAGGGACATTGTGGCACTCATTCTCGTGCAGCAAGTGAGTTCCACACCCGGTGTGTTTGAGCTTTAAGGTGCACACCCTAATGCAACCTATGGTCATGAGCACAGAAGCCCAAGATGAGCAAGGACTAGAATACGCACTCACTCTGTACACTGCGCACCCCTGAGCGCCGTACTCTGTACACTGCATACCCCTGAGCTCCACACCCTGTACACTGCGCACCCCTGAGCTCCGTAACCTATACACTTGGCACCCCTGATCTCCGCACTTTGTACATTGTGAACCCCTGAGCTCTGCACTCTGTACACGGTGCACCCCTGAGCTCTGCACTCTGTACACTGCACACCCCTGAGCTCCGCACCCTATACACTGCACACCCCTGAGCTCCGCACCCTATACCCTGTGCACCCCTGAGCTCCGCACCCTATACACTGCACACTCCGGAGCTCCACACCATGTGTGCTTGAGCTTTGAGGTGCACACCCTAATGCAGTCTACGGTCACGAGCAAAGAAGCCCAAGATGAGCAAGGACTAGAATATGCATGTACTCTGTACACTGTGCACCCCTGAGCTCTGGACTCTGTACACTGTGCGCCCCTGAGCTCCGCACTTCGTACACTGCGCACCCTGGAGCTCCGCACCCTGTACACTGCACATTCCTGAGCTCCGCACTCTGTACACTGCGCACCCCTGAGTTCCACACTCTGTACACTGAGCACCACCGAGCTCCACACCCTGTGTGCTTGAGCTTTGAGTTGCACACCCTAATGCAGCCTATGGTCAGGAGCATAAAAGCCCAGGATGAGCAAGGACTAGAATACACACGCAAATGATCCATACATGCCCAGTTATCTACAGATTCTGTTGCCAAGCAGCCTATTTAAACTGAGAGTCTGCCTGGCTTCAGTTCTGAATTGTCTTCAGCTTTGGTTCCTGTGCTCCTGGTTCTAATCCATGTCTTCTAACCTTGTTCATGACCTGGCTACATTTGACAACTCTCTCAGATCACTCCTGCTTGCTATATCTGCTTCTTGCTTATGTTACTAACTCAGGCTTTTATTTATGACTACTTCTCCACTTCCTGATTTGGTACCTCACTGCCAGCACATTACCAACTACTGCCTTTTTTCAACCTTTCCTGATTCTGAACCTGTCTGCTTGGATCCAGATAAACAAGGCTTGTGACCAGACTCCACACCACCCTCATCATCTCGGGCTCCTCAATCAGTTATGTGACAGGAACACTTACTGGATGTAACAGCAGTGTGTAAAGGAACAGTTCTTAAATGTGCCAACAGCGCCTGTCTCGGAGGGTAAAATGTTCCCTGGCCAGTCCATACCCAACTAGGCGATGTTTCCTTGAAGGATGGCATGTCCCTATTCTCTCCCTACCGCTAATCAATGTCCTTGCCAGACGGGTGACCTGTCCTTTCACTACCCACACGCAAAATGCATGTCAAGTCTGGGAGCTAGGATCTTGAGGGAGCTAAGGTTTCAACATACAAAAGCAGTTTTTTTTAAACAGCGCACTGTACATTCCTTCTCATTCTGGGCATGTACTGAATAGACCAGGTGCTGGGGACAATGTAACTCCCGTGCGTGTGGAGAAGTTACAAAGTCAGTGGGCATTTTAAGGCTGAATAGGAGTGCCACAGAACCCAGAAAAACCTCTACCAATTTTTATTTCCCCTCACTTCCTTTCTTGATGACCCCACAGAAAGTCAGAAAAGTATCATTACTGAAGATCCTAATAGAGGCTTTAACCCTTCCCAAGTCTGCCCAAAAATCTAAGAAATATATATTGATAACAATTAATGTTAGGGCTAAGCCCACATGCAGCATGTCTCCCACTAACTGCCATTGATCAAAAAAGTCAAACACAGGCCATATTATTATTTTTGATGTCTGCATAGCAAGATAAGCTAATTTGCAAATTATCAGCCATCCAAGTTTTTAAAAACAAATATAATTTATAAAACGCAATTAGAAATCTAAACAAGCCTGTCATTAGAAATAAAGGCCCAGA
Source organism: Rana kukunoris (assembly GCA_029574335.1). NCBI lineage: Eukaryota > Metazoa > Chordata > Amphibia > Anura > Ranidae > Rana > Rana kukunoris. The sequence goes on from CM056052.1 coordinate 219,720,114, forward strand.
TTCACAGAGCGATTACGCCTGCGCAACAGGAGATGCGCGTGCGTAAGTCTAAATGTGCGTGTGCGTTTCGTTGCGCGGCATCCCCAGAACGAGATACGCAAAAAATCGTAATTTCGTTAGACTGGCGCATCCTTCCGCGCAAAAGTGCGCTAGACACACCATTGATTTGCTAGTCAAATATGCTAATGAGGGACTTACAGGGATCCACAAAACAACGTTGGGGCAGCGCAGGCGACGCAGTGTGCGCAACAGCAAAATGTCCTGTCTAAAATTAGAGCATATAAAAGCTGGTCTAAAAAGAGAAAAAAAGTCTACTTGTCAGATAAAGCAACACTGTTAGTGAGGAGTTCAGCAGTCACACATGTTGCACAACAATCTGTATGCCAACATGCCAGGGGCATCATCGCGCATAGCTATACTACTGACTTTAGATGAACAAAGAAGGATGAGGGCACTGAGGAGGGCACTAAGGAGGGCACGGGAGATGTTTTATTTTTATTTTTTATTTGCTTATATAAAATTTACAATTTAATCTAATCTAATACAATATTCTTATCTGATACAAGCCCCTCACTCTTCACTTGATATATCACACACGCATAGACATCTTTGGCATGAGTGATTCTGAGGTGTCTCGCATCTTCAGATTCACCCCTCATGTCATCCTGGAATGACCACAACCTTGCAGGAGGACATCAGCAGCCCAACACATGGCACCACCCATGACACCCATGACAGCTACATATACAATCAGAGCCCCATCCCCACAGATTTCGAACAGAACATGTATGGGGACAGCTGGCTGGTTGGTGAGTGACATGGGAGTCAGGCATGACTATCCTCTCCCGTGATGCACACCTCACAAGTGGCACATGCATGACTAACATCCTCCTGTCTTTTCCCTTCAAGGTGACTCTGCATATGCACTGGTACCCCATCTCATGACCCCATCTCATGCCAGCTCACATTATGCATCTTTGCACGGTAAACACACACATTAATCATGGCACAATGAGAATGCATGCATGCACACCACTGTGGTCCCTAGCACATACACATCACATCCTCATCAAATTGGATTGGCACCAGTCCACCATGCTGGACTTGTGAGCAGCAACGCCATGCCAAGGCTCCAATTATGTCACTGTACATTCATACACCATTCACACGGACCTGGGGATCACTTCTCCCTGGTCCTGAGGAACCCTTCTCCACCAAAATAGAGGGCGACACCCCTTTTCCGGCAGGAATGTCACCCCCACATTCACACAGCATTCACAACACAAAAAAAAAATAACCAAAAAAAATGACCTGCAAAAGCAAAAAATTTCCAGCACAAAAAAAAAAAAAATGAAAAAAAAAAAAAAAAAAAAAGACAAAAATAAAATAAAAATCTATTTAAAAAAAAAAAATGGGGAAAAACAAATTAGTGCCCTCTGCCTGAGCCACGCCTGGGGCGCCCCCGGGCCACGGCCCCGGCTTCTCAGGGGAGACTCATGGGGGAGGGGTAAAACCGGGAAGGAGGAGCAGCCCCTGATCTCTGCCCACCTGGCGGCCTGCCCTCCAAGGCCACGGCTATTCTGTCCAGGGCAGCACCAAGTGTTGCCGTGTTGGCCTGGATAGCCAGGGTAAGGGCCCTCACATCCTGCCCAACGCCTGCTGATGTCGTCTGCAGTTCGTTTAGGCAGGTTGTGAAAGCCCGGGAGTGGGAGTCCAGGTTCCCCAGTGTATCCTTGATGGAGGACAGGCTCTCCTCCATCCGCACCAATGTCTGGCTGACCTGTCCCAGATGGCGGGTCTGGAGGAACTGGTCCCTTCTCAGGGTGGCGGGCAGGAGATCGGCCAACCCCCTGGTGGTCTGGGATGACATCCTGCCTCCAGCTGATGCTTGTGGCCGGGGAGAAGGGGAGGCCCTTGTGAGGGGAGCCATGTTGGGGGAGGATGGGGGGGGCTCCCCCTTAGGGAGGCCTGCCTGCTGCCAGGCAGAGGGGAAGAGTCCTCAAAACTCAAACGTCCAGTGCCTGACATGGACTCCTCCTCCTCATGATTCTCCTCCTCCTCATGATTCTCCTGCTCCTCTTGAACCTCCTCCGCGGACTCCGGCCTTGTTGGGGGGGCCTCATTAGGCTGCTGTCCTGGGGTTGGTGCGGTCAGGCCAGATGGCCCTGCACCCTCCTGCACATCTGTGGATGACACAAAACATTCACAGGTTGGAGGATCCACACACTTGCCACATATTCCCTTTCACCCCCTCCCCCACACATGCTACACACCTGATATTAAAAAAAAATAAAAAACTTACCTGGCACCACGGGCTCCAGACTTGAGTCAAAGCCGGGCAGGCCCGCAACTTCATGCCGATGAAAGGTCAGGGCCACCGCACGCTCCTCCGCTGTCAGGCTAATACGGCATGGTGGGCCCCCTCTTGTGCCCCTGGCATGGGCATGCATTCTGGCCAGCTTCTTTTTGACCAGACGCCGGAGGTCATTGATTTTTTTGTCAATCCCAGACCTGGTCCATGTCTCCCCCTGCCCCGCTGAATTCACCTGGTCAGTGATCCTATCCAAAATCTCCCTCCTCCTGGCCGGGGTGGTGTTGGCACTCTGTGGGCCGTGGAGGAAACGCCCATATTTGCTAATGGCCCGGGCAAGAATCTGTTTTTCCACAAGTGTAAAATTCAGCTTGCGTTTTCTCTCACTCATCCTTCCAAAAAAAATCAGTCCCAGTCAACAAAATTCACGCACACAAACAAGCACAACCAATCAAAAAAAAAACACACACACAGAGAGAAAACGACTCAACAAGAAACAGTCACCAAAAAACAAAACAAAAATACAGCAGGAAAAGAAAGAAACACAAATATATCAATCAAACAAACAGTCTCTCAAACACTTATCAAAAACCACTTTCAAAAATCTACTAACAAACACTTGATCACACAGAACACTAATCTGACAACTACAAAACACACCGCAACGAACAACAGGACAAAAGCACTTGGTTAAATGGGAAGGGACAAAGGGATGTACTTTTGTAATGCAAGTGCGTTTGTGTGTGTCTATTTATGCTGTCTGCGTAGTTCACAACGTTGCCCTAGTCCATTTCCAATTTCACTGATTACGCCGCTCCCGATTTGTGAGCATGCGCACAGCGGAGCTGACATGGTCTCCTTCAAGCGCGCATGCGCGAGCCGGCCCTTCATTTGCATGGGGTCATGGCTCATTTCAATGTAACACGCCCACGTCCTTCCCAATTTGTATTACTCCTCCTTACGCCTCTGAAAAAACGTTACGTATGCGCAATTTCCTGCGCAAAAGCTACGAGAATAGGGTGATTACGCGGCAAAATTGCGCAAGTCTAACGTAAAGGCGGTGCGCTACGCCGGTCCAATAATGCGCAGATGTACCTGAATCTGGGCCAAAGTTTTTGTCTAGACTTGAGTTCTGTTTTATACGTCCTATTTTTATGATGATAAATGAGAACACTAGAACAAACATCTTTAGATGCCATTGAATCATGAAAGTAGATTCATCACTGTGTCTGGTTAAAGGATCACATATTTGTCATTCTTCAATGTTAGCAACCAAAATAGGAAAATATATTTAGGTAAAAATTTAAAAACTGCATAAGAATAAAAGAACTACAGTATTTAGTTAAGCGTGATTAAACACTTGAAGATTTAGCAGGACTGTCACGTACCTGATAGGAGACAGAAGCGATGAGGGTGGCTTCTCTTGTATGTCTGGCCCAAACATTGCCCAGGGACAGTTGGAACATGAGTTGTTGCCTTGGACTGGAGATGCAAAACAGGAGGATCTAACAGAACATCAGTTCAGGAGCATCACATGAGGGAACAGCAGTACCACAAGGGAACCCATCAGAGACTAAGGGGGAACTTCAGTTGAGCTACAGTTTCATGAGGAGTCCCAGCAAGCAGGCAACAGGAATATACATAGGTGACTAAAGATGATTCTAGATATGTCTAGAGTTGGCACTTGGTGATATTGTGGAGCCAAATAGAGACAATTACAAAGTCACAGAGGCATCCAGAGCAGCAGCGAGTGGGCAGCGAAGTACAGAATCATAAGCTGAATCAGTTAGTTATGGATGTCTTTCCAGAATGTTTTAGCGGAAATTCCGACAGCAAAAGTCAGATGGTGCATACACACGGTTGGAATTTCAGTTCAAAAGCTCACATCGGACTTTTGCTGTCAAAATTTGCGAGCGGGTGTACGGGGGGGGGGGGGGGGGGGGGGGGGGTCACCTTGGGTCCGGGGCTTGGTTGTGGACATGACCCTTTTCGTGAGACATAGAGTTGTCCTGAACAGGTGGCATGGGAGCAAGAGAGGACAGAGGGAGTGCACTTCCAGGCAAAGTCTCCAGGAGAGGAACAACAGGTCACAGCCAAAAGGGCTGGTGAATAACATAGTCGGTAGAGGACTGGGCAGTGCAGTCTAAGATGGGTGCAGGGGAGTGGACTGGGGTGTCACAGGCATTGGAGAGAGGCAGCTGCAGTCATGAGGGCTGGCAGGGCATGAAGATGTGGTTCTGGGAGCAGTAGCTACATAGACAGTTAGCACTAGGACTACCTACATACTTTTTCTACACCAAAGGAGCCTGCTGTCCCTACCTGCAAAGGGCATTTGCCTTAGGCCTGGCTGAGCCAGTGTCAGGCCTAAAATATAGTGCTAGCTGGTCCAGAAAGTGCAAGCAAGTGATGTGCTGTAGGTGTGGAGGAGAGAAGAGAGGATTTGTATATACTGGAGCTATATATAGTCTCAAGTCCCTGATTTGTTCCTAATCATCTGGGCATCTCATACATATTCCTATCCCTATCTAAGTTTATTGCCCTTTAATAAAAATAACAAATACCAAGTTCAAGGACTGGTTTTCTGCCTGAGGGTGAATGAGGGTGTCTGGCTGGGCAGGGTGACAGATGGACTACTAGTGTTGAGCGGAATACGCCATATTCGATTTTGCGATATTGCGCGAATATATAGAAGAATATTTGCGAATATTCGCTAATATCGAATATTCGTGATATTTTATCCAAAAAAAATTTTGCGAAATTTCGCTAATGCGAAAATGATTGCGAAATTCTCATAAACGGAGATCATTTCCTGTATTACTAAACTAATATGCACTAAACACTAACTCTACACTAACTCTACTTAAAAGAAAGGAGAATAAGGGGGAAAAGAAGGGCGGAGAAGATAATCGCACAATATTCCTATTGCGCGATTATCTTCTCCGCCCTTCTTTTGCATCAGAGCCAATCAGAATAACTCGAATATTCGGCAAAAGGAATATCGCGCAATATTCCTTTTGCCGAATATTCAAGTTATTCTGATTGGCTCTGATGCAAAAGAAGGGCGGAGAAGATAATCGCGCAATATTCCGTTTGCTGAATATTCGAGTTATTCTGATTGGCTCTGATGCAAAAGAAGGGCGGAGAAGATAATCGCGCAATATTCCGTTTGCTGAATATTCGAGTTATTCTGATTGGCTCTGATGCAAAAGAAGGGCGGAGAAGATAATCGCGCAATATTCCGTTTGCTGAATATTCGAGTTATTCTGATTGGCTCTGATGCAAAAGAAGGGCGCATCAGAGCCAATCAGAATAACTTGAATATTCGGCAAAAGGAATATTGCGCGATTATCTTCTCTGCCCTTCTTTTGAATCAGAGCCAATCAGAATAACTCGAATATTCGGCAAAAGGAATATCGCGCAATATTCCTTTTGCCGAATATTCGAGTTATTCTGATTGGCTCTGATGCAAAAGAAGGGCCGAGTAGCTGATGCGATTCTTTTATGTTGCCGAAAATTCGCAATGCGATTTTTCGGCAACATAAAAGAATCGCATCAGCTACTCGGCCCAGGGTCTCTCTCTAATCATACCAGCAATGCTTTTAGACGTCGATGGAGATCACTAGGATGTGATCTGTTTTAAAAATAAATTTGAAAAAATACGAATATTCGCCATAGCGAATATTCGCCGCAATATTCGAGTTATTCGCGAATACTCGAATATGCAATATTCGTAGCGAATATTCGCAATGCGAATATTCATGAGCAACACTATGGACTACAACACTCAGCAGCCCTCAAGAGGGTACAGCTACATTTGGGAGCTCAATATGGGATGTCTGTTCACAGGTAACCTGCCAGCCATTGCCCCCAGCAACCAAAGTTGACAGAGTCGGGGGAACTGAACTTTGTTACACCACTATTGAAGGATTGAACCAGGAAGAATTGATGTGCTCTGCCTGCTATTCAGTACTTCAGTAACAAGTGTCATTGCCCATAGCAACCAGTGGGAGCTGCCTGTCAATTTATTGCTGCCTGCTTACCCAGTTTCGCAACTGCGGCTGGGATGGACACATACATTAGGTTGTCAATTCAGTAACTTTTTACCATGGGCTGTCACCCATGGCAACCACAGCGGGTAATCATGCCCATGGATTACAAATATGTCCAGCGATCTGCTATTGCTGGACATCTTGAACTTTTGGCCCAAAATTCCGGCTTTGAAAAGTAAAGTGTGCCTGGAGATGTCTACTGTTGCCCGGGGTGATCGGGGTAAGCCTGTGAGTACCTGTTGGCAGGATTGTGCAAAAAGTGCTCCCTTCAGTGAAGCATGGGTTACAAACGTTATTGTTGCTACCTAAAAACACTGGAAAAGTCAGCGGTCATCTGCTCACAGTTGCGCGGGAACAGTTGGTGTCAAGCAATATGCCCAGACAAGTCCTGCTAGTTACAGTGTGCCTGCAAACTTCAGTTTGTCTAACAAGGGGTTATAGCAGCACGCAGAGGGGAGGGGCCTGCCTATCAGTTTTTCAGACACCAGCCTGTCTGGAAGCGAAGGGGTGGTGCTTCCCTGCTAGCAGATATCATGAGGAGCAAGATGGTGGAGGGTGCTCTGTGTTTCCAGCACTGACCTGGTTGCCTGATCTGCATACATTGGTGTCCAGTTGGAGCATCGCAGGTGATTCCCCCTTGGGATGATTGAGGGGATAGAGCGACTGTGCCTGCGATTTCCAGAGTGCCAGATACTGACCACGGTGGTCAGTGTCTGGATTCAGTGCGGTCATTGTAGCGAACCGCTCACCCGGCTTGTATCCAGCCAGCACAGAGTGGGCCTAGAATCATCTGGGTGACTGGAAAAGTAGGGTAGAATCCGAGCCTGATGACTCCCCTGTGAAGATCAGTGACATAAGGGAAGAGAAGCCTGTCATGGCCTGTGGCCTGGTCGGGGACCTGGTACCTGTAAACAGAGCAGCTGTATCCTGGCCTAGGCCAACAAGGCCCAGGCCTAGGGCAGCACCTTGCATGGGGGCAGCACGAAAAGAGTCCCCGCCGGCTTGCGCTCACTGTTAGGAAAATTAGTCTAGCGCCCCCATAAAGTGGCCACGCTGCTTCTTGTATGCGGACGGCTGGCATTCTGCAACTGTGGGGGGGGGGGGGGGGGGGGCGCTTTCAATTTTGACTGTTTTGTCATCCTGGACCACAAACCTTCCTCACTGTGCTATATGTTTCTGCTGCACCATCTACTTAAAGTAGAACTATAGGCAACACTTTTACCATCCCTGTCCCATTGCGAAGATTTCCCTTCACTTCCTGCTCTATGGGCAACCAGGAAGTAAGAGGAAATCTAAGTAAATTAAGAGAATCCATTGCCCCCCCTCCCCATGCCCTCAGAACTAGTGTCCTCACTTGAAAATTTCAGGGCGGGTCTTAACACAGGGTGAGGCCGTGACAGGAAGGGTGGGTCATATTTAAATTAGGGGGTGCATGAGTTTAGTCAGGCCTAGGGCAGCACAAAACCTAAATACACCTCTTCAGGGAGGAACGGCGTGCTGACGACACCATTGTTTTTATCCTCACGACCATCCGGAAGGACGGGCGGATTGTGAGAGCCGGCCGGCTTACTATTTATATGCTCCCCTAAGGATTCGATATTTGTAAGTGCAAACGAATTTCTTTTATTACATTTTTTAAACGGTACTACTCTATGTTGGCATCCCTTTTCTTTTCTGGGCTACACTTTGGGAGTGATTGCTTTTTGGGACCCAGCCGCATTGAGACTGAGTTTGGAGATTCACACAGGAATCCACGTGGATATTCGCTAAGGCAACCCAGCCAGATGTGCTGTTGATGCTTATGATTAATATCTATCTGGTAAGCAGATCTGCATTAAGAGGTGGAGGTGGAGGCTCTCTTCTGTCCTGTAGAATCACAATCTCCTACTTGGGATATTTCTCTGAACTCACTGAATTTTGAATTTTCCCTGGAGCTGAATACCAACACTTTATGAACTTTGTCAACACTGTTTGCTTTTTTTATGTTATTTTGTTATACATTGGAGCACTCGGTGTTGGTTTTTTAGATATCTCTTTTTGTATTCAATGCATATTTTATCATCTATATCACATATATTATTGATGTATTAATTCTAGCAGCGCAGCACACCTTATTTATTGCTTACATTTTGTTTATCTGACATTTGTGCTGCAGCAGCACCCACGTTTATTTTCATTTAAGATTGCTTGGTTTTGTCACCAATTTTTTTTTTTTTGTTTTACATTAGACCTGCGCAGTATTTCCCACTGTTTTTCACCTGTTTCTAAATACACCTCTGCCTGTAAGTACTGCCCAGCATGAACCAGAAATAGCCCCCGCATTACCAGCTGCCCTTGTGTCCCTTGATGACCCCATCTTAAAAGGAGCTAGTGTTGGAGAAGGATGAGCCCTCAGGTGAGCCAGAAGGGGAGTGCAAGGACAGGGCCATAGATTGGGTTCCCCCGAAATGCAAGCTGAATTTGGGTCCCTCTCCCCACGAACTCCAAGAAGAATGGTGCACCTTTACTTTCTTTGCTTTTGTGTCAGCAGGACCGTAATTCCTTGTTGACAGAACCATGTATAGCAAAAATGATGATGTTGTGCTCGATGTCATGCAAATTTCTTTCAGTCGACAGGATACTAACCCCACTACTGACAGAAAGTGATGAAAATGTGTAGATAGTTGTAAGGACAGGATATTGGTGAGTTTTTTGTTGTCTTTATTTTATTATAGGATATTTTGGGATGGGACAGCTGTCCATCCATCTCCGAAAGGAGTTAAAATCCTGCGTGCAGAGTATTTCTCTTGAGTGGAAAGTGCTCTGGCTCAAAATGTGATGTTGCTATTAGCTACAGGGACCTGTAGTTAGGTGTATAGTGTAATGTATATGCTGTAAATACCGTACTTAAAAAATATATATCTATATCACTTTATTTTTATACGTATTTATTTGGGTAAAAGGAAGGAAAAATTTGCTATGTGAATAAAGGAAAATAAATGAATATAAACTAGTAAAAAGGTTCTGCTGCTAAACACAAGAGATTAGATACAAAGCAAAAAACAAATGTGGATAAAAAATGTGTAGCGCTGAAAAAAGTCACATGTTACCAAAATGATTAAAAAATAATTATAACAAAAATAGTGTCCAATAAAGGTGAATGAAGTTCATATGGGAAATATTCCCGCGAGGAAGATGTAATCCTGTGTTTCTCCAATGTTATTCCAAAATATGTGAAGACTCACCACCAGTGAATGTAAGGGGAGGCTTACCAGCTAGCCTGTGACTGCCCTTCTCTGAGGGGGCGAAACAGGCTCTGCAGAGATACAGATGATCGTGAATGGTGTCCTGTGGAGACCTCCAGGAATGATCCTTTATCGATCCCCTCTGTAGCGATGGTCAGTGCAATCACTCAGGTGGCTACAATATGTTCTATGTGGGGAAGTTCTTAGTGATTAAAGCCTTAAATTCACCAAGCTGAAAGGTCACTTTTTAACAAACATAACATGAAAAAAAAAAAAAAAAAAGAAATTCTTCCATGGCAAGGAGAATACCCCAGTAGCTAACGAACATCATTCCACCAGATTAGCTAGGTTCTGTAGTAGTTTTCATCTGCCTGTCCCTGTATAATGTATTATGCATACAGAGCTGCATTAAGTACTTTTGTATAATTTTTGCTTACTATACATTTATTTACCAAGAAAACATTACTATTTTATTTGCCTTTGTATGGTTTTGCAGACATTTTCTCTTCTTGGGTCCCAGTACAGTATCAATTTTCTCATTTGTATACCTAATGTTCAAAATGAGTGCCTGGACCTTTCATTTATAGATACCTTTGTAGCGCTTACCCCTGCAGGAGCTGCTAGGGATGATGGGTTCTCTGTTCTGCCACGTCTCCTTAACCTGCTCAGTCCCCACTTGGTTAAAGGTAGAAGCACGCTCAAACAATGCATAATTTATACAACAAGCAGATGATCGATAGTTTACCAGGTAAATGGCCACTAACTCATAAAATTGCAATCAGTAGAACTGCAGCTTTGGTAAATGTAACTATAGCTAATGTATGTAGAGTTTTAAGTGGAGCGCTGACTTTTAATATAAGGACATTTATTTACCTGTCCATGGATCGCACAATGTCAACACCCCAAGTCGATTTGTCCATTGGCTTCAGATTTGCACTGACATTGCAATCAAAAGGAAACTGGCAGCGAGGCCTTCAGGCTTCACTGCCGGTTTTCTACTGCACCATGCATGAGTCACGCTGTCCTTTCTGAATAGTCCCACCATCTTCTAGGACAAACACATGTGCCAGAAGGCAGTGGGGGGAAGAAAGAGTGGCCGGATATGTCGTCAATCGCCGTGTGGCAATCTTACTCAGAAGTGGGAGTGGGTACCTGTCAAAACCAGTTCCCTGTTCCCCCCAAAAAAGTGCCAAATGTGACAGTAGAGAGGGGGTGTGCGAACAAGCAGAGCTTAACCTTTTGGGTGAAGCTCCGTTTTAAGTAATAGCATTACTTAATGCTAGGTTCTTGCGTGTATAATATTTATGCAACCTCAATGTGGGCGTTAAGGTGTCCGAAAGTACCTGTTACCCAACTGTCAGCATTAGCTGACTTACATTGGGGCCCTTCTGTAGATGGTGCATTTTCTCATTAAGGAAGAAGGCTACGTGAGATCATTCCCTATTTTATTAACTATGTGTGGTAAGAGTTTAGGGTATATAATTCAGTTCCTGGCACGCAACATGTCTGGTTGCAGGCACTTGGCAGTTAGCTATCTTAGAAATCTCAGTCCTTAGCTTTGTCCCATGATCTTGTATATAGGCACAGGCCCGCTAGCACTGGGTCTGCACCGCCCCTGGTCCACACACAAAAAAGGCTTACAATGGCCTAGCTTATCGGCCTTCTGGGGTATATGGACGCAGACACTTCAAGTAGCAGATCCTTACTTGCTCACTCCCAGCCTTAGACTTCTATGAGTTCCAGTGGTTTGCCTGCAAAAACACAATCCTCCCTCCCCTGATGTGCAGTTAGAAGGAATAATGTAAACCAGCTTTAGGGTGGCAAATGCATATACTGCAGAATTCTCAGATTGACTGAGAATCACTACTTCATTAACCACTTAAGGACCTTGGGTGTTTTTCAGATTTGGTGTTTGCAAGACTAAAACAGTTTTTTTGCTAGAAAATTACTTAAAACCCCCAAACATTATATATATATATATATATTTTCTAACACCCTAACAAATAAAATGGCAGTCATTGCAATACTTTTTGTCACACCGTATTCGCATAGCGGTCTTACAATCGCACTTGGAGAAAATTCACTTTTTTAAATTAAAAAATAAGACAACAATACATTTGGCCCAATTTTTTTATATATTTTGAAAGACAATGTTACACCGAGTAAAATGATACCGAACATGTCACGCTTAAAAATTGCGCCCGCTCGTGGCATGGCATCAAACTTTTACCCTTAAAAATCTCGATAGGCGACGTTTAAAAAATTCTATAGGTTGCATCTTTTGTGCTACAGAGGAGGTCTATGGCTAGAATTATTACTCTCGCTCTAATGATCGTTGTGATACCTCACTTGTGTCGTTTGAACACCGTTTTCATATGCGGGCACTACTCATGTATGCGTTGGCTTCTGCGCACGAGCTCGTCGGGACGGGACGCTTTAAAACATTTTTTTTTTCTTATTTATTTTTATTAGTGGGAATGCTTAATGGCATCCCCAGTATTTTTTTTATTATTCTTATTAATTTTAATTTTATTATTCTGTACGTTTTTTGGCTCTGCATAACTTCTGCATACTTTCAGCTATTGAGACCATTCAACTTTTAAAATGTTCAGCTCTTTCAGCTAATGATTGAACTTCTTCAACTTTTTTTGTACTATTTATACTTTTTAAAATATTACGCTTTTAGACACTTTTTTTAACATTGAAGTCAATGAGAGCATCCTTTTTACCCCTTAAAATGTTATCTGCTACCAAAAGTTTCAGCTCCTTCATACTTTCACCTACAGACACCAAACAAACTTTAAAACATTCACGAAATATTCAGCTGGTCGGCTATGACTTTTCAGTTTGATATCTTTTACAGTTTTTGTGAAAAAGCAGTTTAAGTTTAGTGATTTTTTCAGAAAATGTTATCGATTATACAGTGTTTCTATGGAGCTGGTTTAGAGTGGAGAATGACACCATTAGAGCAGAGAGCATTAAAAAAAATTATCTTTAAAAAAGGGGGAACAAATTGCTCTCACGCCCACAAGATCTACTTGTCATAAACAATTTATATATCAAAACGTAGATATTTTTGTCTCTGGTTTCAGGGAATGTGGTCAGTTTTGTGATACGCCTTTTACTTTTGGTTGACGGAGCTTTTAAATGACAAGAGTTCCAAATTTTCTCCCATTGACTGTCATGTAAAAAAATCTATAAATTTCCCAGCAAAACGCACAAAGAACCTCTTTTTTAAATCGCTGACATGCCCACATTTTTAAGTTTTACAATATAAATTTCATACCGATACGTTCACAAAGGCTGTGTGTTTCTAACGGTGAAGTCGCTGTTTCGATAGCAGGTACGGTTGTGGATTTATTAAGGTTTGTTTGAAGGGTTCTTTCAGCCATTAGGTGTGTGGATTAAAGGGGTTTGTAAAAGGTATTTTTTTCCCTAAATAGCTTCCTTTACCTCAGTGCAGGGGGAAGGGGCGAACAGGCAAGTCAGGACACACTCTCTATATTGCAGATAGAGAAAGGAGCTGTGTGTTATTAGGCATCCTGCTCGCCCCCTCCCCCCTCAAGAGGCTTTCTCCACACCAGGGAAAAAGCCTTGCATTACTGTTTGTAGTTACAGACAGAAGATCAGGAAGTGAGGATTTCTCAGAAGAAATAAGAACATTTAAAAGCAAAATGGAAGGATGAGGTAAGTGAAAGAGGACTGCACTAAGGTAAAGGAAGCTATTTAGGGAAAATATTTTTACCTTTACAACCCCTAATGATCAAAAATAGGCTTTATAAGTACTGAAGGAACATTGCTTGAATGTCCTAAAGATAGTGTAGTGGTTATGGTGAATGGCTTCGGTGTGAGCTTAGCAATTCAGCTATTCAGCATTCCCACGCATTTTCTGCAGGAAATGCATTTTCTAGTTTATTATATTATTTTTTACACTGAAAAAAAAAAATGTGATCACTTTTATTCCTATTGCAAGGAATGTAAACATCCCTTGTAATAGAAAAAAACATGACAGGTCCTCTTAAATATGAGATCTGGGGTCAAAAAGACCTCAAATGTCATATTTAGGCTTAAATGCAAAAAAAAAAATTGAAATTTTGTCATAAAAAAAAAAAATGTTTCTTTAAGACGCATGGGCGGGACTGACATTTTGACATCACTTCCGCCCTGCACTCGCATCCCCACACAGCCAGCAGAAGGACCCGATCGCCTCCGCCGCTACCGACGGCTCTGGTAAGCGGCGGAGGGTGCGAGAGAGCAGCGGGGCCCTCTCCCGCCGCCGATAGCGGCGATCTCGCAGAGAATCCGCCACGGAGACCGCCATTATCATTTAAAGGCCCACTCATGTTAAAGATGGATGCCTCGGTTGTGGCAGCAGCTGCTGCCGTTACCGAGTTATTCATCTTTAAAAAAAGGATGTATATATATATGAACAGGTCCTTAAGTGATTAAAACAGTTCAGAGGGCAAACACACAAATGGCTGCTAACTCTTATCCTCAAAAACAGAATCCCTCTCATTGAAGTCCAAGGTACCTTTGGTAACATAGACACACAGCTAGAGAAATCCATAGGGTAACCCTTCGGAAACTGGAGTACTCTGGTAGTGAATGGGGAGGTGATCCCCATAGTAGCTATGTCTTCTGAAGAAGCTGCATGCTATAAGGTTTAAGTGTAGCAGCCTGCACACTGCTTCTGACAGTGCAGGGACTTTCACCAGCAGGTCACTTGCTCAGCTAACTCTGCCTGATGTCATTGAGCTGCTGAGGCAAGGAAGCTGTGGACCTGATGTTCCCCTAGTTTGTTCAGAAACCCAAGGAGCTGTAGGGAATTGAGTAAAAGAGGCCTTCACCTGCCTCTGAGCATGTTATTTAACCATAAAGAGCCAGCACATCCATTGCTGTTGGGGGGAGCAAGAGACATGCTCGGCAGGTGACAGCAGCAGCCTGTGTGAGTGGACCTGGAGCAGTATTACACTTTTGTATTCAGTACTAAAAGAGGACTAACATTGAATAACTGGAGACATGTACTTCTGTAATACATACAGTGGTCAAATAGAGATATATTTTAAAGGACACATACATGTCAGGGATTTCCCACAATAAAGTTGCTTGCCTAAGTTTGGAAATTCTGTCTTGATAGGGAACTGCTACAGTGGTCAATGGGTGGATAACCAATGCCTTATCATCATATAGGGCAGCATAGGGTATATTTTTGTGCCCCACATTCCTTACTTACTGTACTTAGTCACATGTGAGAATTACTGCTCCACATGTTCTGCTTATTTACAGATCTAGCTCAAAGACTAGGTTCATTTTAATTGAAGATAGTGATTCTAAACATAAGCTTCTGTTTGCATCTTCAGGGGTTTTTAAAACTACTTGTGCCAGCATAATACACGGTTGCAGCAATAGAATAAATGCTGCTTTGTAATAAGTTAATAATTATTACACAGTGCTCTTCTTAAACGGTAAATACATTTTACAAATCAATTAGAAAATGTTAATGTATGTACTGCTCTAAAGTTATAATGTTTCTTCAGCAGACATTAGTGCAGCCCAATTCAAAACTGTATAAATACAATGGATAAGAATTAATTTACTATGCACTTCATTGTTTCATATTCTTCCAAGGTGCTTCCAAGCCCATTAAACCTTGTGAATTATTAACTCTCTGGTAATCACCTTAACCTGTAACTCATATGACTTGCTTTCACCACAAACTGAAAATGTCTGTAACTGAAACACAATATAAAAATGGAGATGAGCTAGCACTGGGGTCAAATTTGATTTTTTTTAAATATGTTAAATATATTTTTAACAAACATAAATATACTCACCGGCCACTTTATTAGATACATCTTGCTACTGTGGGGTTGGACCCCCTTTTGCATTCAGAACTGCCTTAATTCTTCATTACATAGATTCAACAAGGTGTTGGAAACATTCCTCAGAGGTATCGGTCCATATTGACATGATAGCATCAGGCAGTTGCTGGAGATTTGTCGGCTGCACATCCATGATGCCGATCTCCTGTTCCACCACATCGAAAAAAGGTGCTCTATTGGATTAAAATCTGGTGACTGTGAAGTACAGTGACCTCATTGTCATGTTCAAGAAACCAGTTTGAGATGATTTGAGCTTTGTGACATGGTGCATTAATCTGCTGGAAGTAGCCATCAAAAGATGGGTACACCCTGTAGTCATGGTCAGCAACAATACTCAGGTAGGCCGTGGCGTTTACATAACATAATAATAAAGCAACTGACAGTATAGTGAAGTGAAATCACTGTTAATACACCATAGATAAGCAAAAATTGGGGGCTCTGCGAGTGCAGCAAGGGGAGGGGGCAAGCAGGTTTTTTGACGTGGTCCCGTAGCGGTCTCAGTGGCCTAGTTAAAATGAATGCCGTGGCACTCGCAGATTCCCGTGAGCATGTACTGGCTAGCAAGCCAACATCGATAGTGAGGTCAGTGCGTCATTCATGTGGTGTCGTGACAACTGACTAGTTTTGCCCAATCACCTTGAGCTTATTCTATGTGATGCAGGTTGGAAGAGGGTATACATATTTGTGTGTCACCTTGTGAAGATCTCTCACCCCAGGATTCTGCCGGGGGGGGGGGGGGGTTGTACTCCTAGGCCAGCTATCTAGGTGGGCATCCATGTGCTTGTGAGACAAGGCCTGAGTCTGGGGTCAGTGTCAGGTTCACAGGTTCACACTGCCCTACTGGAGAAAGCTTTCCCTGCAGAAGTTATTTAGTGCTGGGAGGAAGCACCAGCAAGTAACTCTGGCTGTAGGTACCTGAAAACTGGAATTTGGCAGGAAGTCTGTTGATTTGCCTAGAGGGTTTATTGCTGAGAAAATTATTATTTGTTCAACTACTGGAGTATGTCATGCATCTGACCTTACCCTCTTCTTACCGCACTCTGTTTTTTTATATATTTGGAAGCATACAACATGGCATTCTCCCATGTTTAGGAAATATGAAATCCCCTCCAGGATAGAAAGACCCGAGCCTTTAAAGTGTAAATACTTTATAGTGTAATATATTTTATAAACATAGAAAATAGTATCCAAATAAAATGCCAGAAGAACAATAGGGCTGATTTATTATTGTCAATGCGCTGCGCCGGTTCATGGCTTAATTAGTACTCCAGATGAATGCTTAATTAGGTGCATGAAACGGGCGCAATGTAATCAATATGTAAAGCCACCGCTGAACTCCCTTTAGAAGTCTATGGGAGAAATCAAAAGTGTTCATTTTAAAGGCTAATATGCAAGTTTTGTCCTAAAAATTGTTTGGGGACCTGGGGCCTGCCCCAGGGGACATGTATCAATGCTTTTTTAGTTTTTTTAAACGGCTTTTTTATCGGAAGCAGTGAATTTAAATGACATTCTGAAGGAAAATTAGGCATTTAAAATTCACTTGTGGCTATAATGAATTGGCGTGGAGCCCCCCCAAAAATCCACACCAGACCCTTATCCGAGCACGTTAACATGGCCGGCCGCAGAAAAGAGGGAGGGGACAGAGTGCGCCCCCCCTCTCCTGAACCATAGCAGGCCACATGCCCTCCACATGGGGAGGGTGCTTTGGGGTCCCCCCCAAAGCACCTTGTCCCCATGTTGATGGGGACAAGGGCCTCATCCCCACAACCCTGGCTGGTGGTTGTGGGGGTTTGCGAGCGGGGGGCTTATTGAAATCTGAAGACCCCTTTAACAAAGGGGACACCCAGATCCCACCCCCCTGTGTGAAATGGTAATGGGGTACATTGTACCTCTACCATTTCACCAAAAAAAGTGTCAAAAGTGTAAAAAATTACAATAGCCGGTTTTTGACAAGTCCTTTATTAATATCTTCTTTCCGTGCTTTTTCTTCTTCTTCTTCTTCCATCTTCTTCCATCTTCGTCTTTTCTTCTTTAATTCAGGTTTCTTCCTCCATCTTCTTCTTCCTCTGTTTCTTTCTTGGGTTTTCTCGTCCGCATCTTGACTGGTGTATTTTTTCATCTTCCTCTCCTTCCGCTGGCCTTCTCGTCCCGCATCTTGACCGGCGTATTCTTCCATTTTCTCCTTCCGTCGGCCTTCTCGTCCCGCATCTTCTTCTTCCCCGGATGCTGCACTTGAAATTGAATTCCCAGCCGCGTGACGCTCCTGTGACCCCACCCCCCACTGACGCCGCGGGTAAACTCCCAAATAAGTCCCCATGTGGTACATGTGCGTCAGAGGGGGGCGTGGTCACAGGAGCGTCACACGGCAGGGAATTCAATTTCAAGCACAGTGTCCGGGGAAGAAGAAGCCGCACAAGATGCGGACAAGCTTCCAATTGAATTCCCCGCCGTGTGACGCTCCTGTGATCCCGCCCCCCTCTGACGCACATGTACCACACGGAGACTTTGTTAAGAGTTTACCAGTGGCGTCAGATGGGGGCGGGGGTCACAGGAGCGTCACACAGCGGGGAATTCAATTTCAAGCGCAGCGTCCGGGGAAGAAGAAGATGCAGGACGAGAAGGCCGGCGGAAGAAGAAAAAGATGGAAGAATACGCCGGTCAAGATGCGGACGAGAAGACCCAAGAAAGAAGAAGAGGAAGAAGAAGATGGAGGAAGAAACCAGAATGAAAGTAGAAAAAAAGAAGCGAGGAAAGAAGATATTAATAAAGGACTTTTTAAAAAAACGGCTATTGTCATTTTTTACAATTTTGACACTTTTTTTGGGGTGAAATGGTAGAGATACAATGTACCCCATTACCATTTCACACAGGAGGAGGCCGGGATCTGGGGATCCCCTTTGTTAAAGGGGTCTTCCAGATTTCGATAAGCCCCCCGCCCGCAAACCCCCGGTGTATCTTCTTTCTGAATCTAGCCCATAGTTTCAACAAATATCTAGTGAACTAAAGCAGACAGGCTATTTTGTGTAATTAATTGTAATAATCTGTACATTTAGTATGTTTTTATATTTGTAAAGGGGCCACTAACTGTGTTATCAGAAATTCTCATGAAAAAAAAATGCATTTGGAGTGCAGCTGCCACATATGTCAGCCTGCTGTTAACTTTGACATGTGGCTGGCATCAGGCTATATGCTTTATCTGTGCCCCTGTGTGGCCAAAAACATATTACTGGACCATTAACTGAGTGTGTATTTAACATTTTGATTATTGAGTTTTCAAAGCAACTAAAAAAGATTACAAAAGGTTTAGATACCCGAAGTTTCTTCTGTTAAAAAAAATGAATATTAGAATAGTTTAAAAGGAAACCTGTCAGTACTGTTAGACCCCTTTTACATTGAGCCGCTTTGCAGGCGCTATAACGCTAAAAATAGCACATGCAAGAGCCGCTGCTGTCTCTCCAGTTTTAAAGCCCTTACGGCTTTGACACTGCGGTGCACTAGCAGGATGGTAAAAAAAGCCCTGCTAGCAGCATCTTTGGAGCGGTGAAGGAGCGGTGTGTATACCGCTCCTGCCCATTGAAATGAATGGGCATCGCGGCTATACCACCATCAAAGCGCGGCTGCAGTGGTGCTTTGCGGGTGGTTTTAACCCTTTTTTGGCTGCTAGCGGGGGTTAAAATAGCAGTGCTGTACCCCCGACGCTGCAGGCGCCCCAGTGTGAAAGGGGCCTAAGAGCTATATAGAGACTGCCATAAAAGACTTTCTAACACTGCTGGTTGCCTGAAAGTTTTGCTGACTTAGGGGTCAATTCACAAAGAGAAACGTTATTGGTTTTCTTCAGGTGTTAAATTAGCACTCCTTATTTAACGCTAGCAAACATGGTATTCACGAAAGCTATAATCGTTATTTAACATAGTCGTTATGGTTTTCAACTGACTCTTTATCCAAACGTTATTCTAACTACTCAGACGTTATTATTAACATTTGGGACGTTAAAATAACTCTTAAGATCGTTAAATAATGCTGGAGAGATGCATTCTGGGAGCAGAAGGGGAGGAGAACAGCTGCATGTGGAAAAGAGCAGATACGGAGAGAGAGAGAGACAAGCATGGAGATTGAGCATGTGATGTGCAAAACTTCTAGTGTGTGTTTTTTTTGAAGCCATGTGTATTTCCTCATACAGAGAATAAATCATGGGAGATGATAATCGGAATTTAGCTATCACCTGGGTTTCAGAAAAGTCATCCAAAATAGTATGTGAACGGAATACACGTTTATAAATGTGAACAACATTCTAACGTGTTCTTCTTCGCCTCTGGATAATTTTAAGTTCAAATAGAGCGCGGTTCTATCTTGCCCAACACTACTAAAAACGTCACTACACTACAAAAATCGCCAAAAGCTTCCCCTAACAACAAAATATCGCCTGGGAAATGTCATAACGCCACCCTGAGGGAGGTGTTAATTTAACGATTGCTTAATGATTGATAACTGTCAAAAAAATCTTTGTGAATTGCACTTCTGTACATATTTAACGATTTGACTCTTTAAAATAACGTTTTGAATCTTTAAAATAACGATTTGACTCTTTAATAAGGATCCACACCTTAAAATATCGGTTCTGTGTAGGGAAACGTTATTTGATGATTTTTCAAAGCGTTAAATCGTTTAGTGAATTGAACTAGCTTCAATAACGTGCAAAATCGTTAAAATAACACTCGCAATCTGAAAATAAAGCTTTGTGAATTGACCCCTTACTGGCTTACTTCACTTTGACTTTCCTGCTCCGCGTACTTGTTCCTGGTCAGTGATTCATTGTAACATCCAAGCAACAAGCCGTTTCATGTGAAAGACCGCAATAGCAGTCCCTATATTTATTTGTCTCATGACATGTGCATTTTGTTGTTTTTAGTCAAACTACTTAAAAATGTAGACTTATTATGAACACATTGCTTTAGCAAAGAGAAAAAGTGGGTGACAAACTAAAGCTTATTGAAAAGAATGAATGTGCATGCAGCAGGATGATTGCTAAATGCCACAAAAGTAAAGCCTCCAAAACCACCACATTGAATAGTGTACACAGAACTAACCAACAAACAGCAGAATACGTTTCCCGATCCTGAGTAACTATGATCAGCGAAACGCAAAAATCCACGTGGGAATACATGGTAGATTCATTTGAAATGGTGAACTGTTTAATATATATATATATATATATATATATATATATATATATGTAATATGTATATAGATATATGTGTAAAGGTAGGTGTCCCAATACTTTTGACAATATAGTCGATATATAAATATATATAGATTTAGATCGATATAGATCGAAAGTTCGGGCACCCCAGGTAAAAATTTGTATTAATGTGCATAACGAAGCCAAGAAAAGATGGAAAAATCTCCTGAAAGCATCAAATTACAGATTAGACATTCGTATAATATGTCAAAAAAGTTAGATTTTATTTCCATCATTTACACTTTCAAAATTACAGAAAACAAAAAAATGGCGTCTGCAAAAGTTTGGGCACCCTGCAGAATTTATAGCATGTACTGCACCCTTTGCAAAGCTGAGACCTGCCAGTGTCATGGATTGTTCTCAATCATCGTCTGGGAAGACCAGGTGATGTCAATCTCAAAGGTTTTAAATGCCCACACTTATCTGACCTTGCCCCAACAATAAGCACAATGGGTTCTTCTAAGCAGTTGTCTAGAAAACTGAAACTGAAAATAGTTGACGCTCACAAAGCTGGAGAAGGCTATAAGAAGATATAAGAAGATAGCAAAGCGTTTTCAAATGTCAATATCCTCTGTTCGGAATGTAATTAAGAAATGGCAGTCATCAGGAACAGTGGAAGTTAAAGCAAGATCTGGAAGACCAGGAAAAATATCAGACAGAACAGCTTGCAGGATTGTGAGAAAAGCAATTCAAAACCCACGTTTGACTGCACGATCCCTCCAGAAAGATCTGGCAGACACGGGAGTTGTGGTACACTATTCCACTATAAAGAGATACTTGTAAAAATCTGGTCTTCATGGAAAACCTCTTCTACGTCCGCACCACAAAAATCAGTGTTTGAACTTTGCAAATGAACATATAGACAAGCCTGATGCATTTTGGAAACAAGTTCTGTGGACCGATGAGGTTAAAATATAACTTTTTGGCCGGAATGAGCAAAGGTACGTTTGGAGGAGAAAGGGCACAGAATTTAATGAAAAGAACCTCTGTCCAACTGTTAAGAATAGAGGTGGATCAATCATGCTTTGGGGTTGTATTGCAGCCAGTGGCACAGGGAACATTTCACGAGTAGAAGGAAAAATGGATTCAATAAAATTTCAGCAAATTTTGGATGGTAACTTGATGCCATCTGTGAAAAAGCTGAAGTTAAAGGGGAGTTCCACCCACAATTTCACTTTTTAAATTTAAATACCCCTGTAATACACAAGCTTAATGTATTCTAGTAAAGTTAGTCTGTAAACCAAGGTCCGTTTTGTTAGGTTGTTACAGAATTTAGATAGTATATAATCTAGAAATAAACCGTGGCCATCTTAAGTGTGGGCATCATGAAGCCAGACTGTATGACTTTCTGGATTTCAGCTTTGCATATCCCGCACATGCTCAGTGCTGCACAAGCAATGTAATAGGTTTCAGTCAGGTTTGCAAGGACTACTGGGAAACATGATGCCTATTTCCAGAAACCCTTGCAAATAGCCTTGTGACTTAATAGCCTAGCCACTTAAGGACCCCCGCACGCACATATACGGCCACAGAATGGCACGTACAGGCACAAGGGCGTAAATTTACGTCCCCTCCTAAGTGCGGTTCGGGGGTCCCATCGGGATCCCCTCCGCGGCGTGCGGGGGTCCCCCTGGCTTCGGGAGCGATCCGGGACGAGCGGGCGGATGTCGGCGTTTACCCGCCCCCCCGCGATCGCTCCCAGCCAATGGGAGCGCTCCCCCTTCGTGTAACTTCCTCCTCCTGTGTTTACACAGGAAGGAGGAAATTATGTCACCTCTCATCGCAGCGGTGTTTCCCACCGCTGCTGATGAGAGAAGACATAACAAGTAAGTGTGTACCAACACAACACTAACACACACTCACATAGGCACATTAACCCCTTGTGATCGCCCGCCCCCCTGTCACAGTGTCACTGAATGCAGTGATCTAATCACTGCATTTAGTGTCAGTGTGACAGGCAGTGTAAAATCAGTTAGTGTTAGGTTCAGGATAGCCCCCCCCACCCCCCCTAATAAAGTTTTAACCCCCTGATCACCGCCCTAGTTAACCCTTTCACTCCCTATTGCCAGCGTCACTAAGCGATAATTTTTCTGATCGCTGTATTAGTGTCGCTGTTCCCGCTAGGTAGCTATTTTTTTTTATTGCGATTTTTTTTTTTTACTAAAGACATGTGGCTAAATAAATTTTGGCCTAAATGTTTGACTAAAATTTAGTTTATTTGATTTTTTTTTAACAAAAAGTAAAAAATAGTGTTTTTTTTTCAAAAATGTCGCTCTATTTTTGTATATAGCGCAAAAAATATAAATCGCAGAGGTGATCAAATACCACCAAAAGAAAGCTCTATTTGTGGGAAGAAAAGGACGCAAATTTTGTTTGGGAGCCACGTCGCACGACCGCGCAATTGTCTGTTAAAGCGATGCAGTGCCGAATCGCAAAAACACCTTGGGTCATTTACCAGCGTATTGGTCCGGGTCTTAAGTGGCTAGGCTAATAAGGAGGATGAAGTAATGAAGGAATACAAAATAAAGGTATTTACAAGCAACAAAATAAATAAAAATTGTCCATTCTGAACACTATGAGATTAAGAAATGCAGCACAGACAAACATAAAAAAATGGGTGGAACTCCACTTTAAAGAGAGGATGGCTAATGATCCTAAACACACCTCAAAATCCACGGGGGATAACATGAAGAGCCGTAAACGGAAGGTTTTGCCATGGCCTTCACAATCTCCTGACCTCAACATAATTGAAAATCTATGGATAGACCTTAAAAGAGCAGTGCGTAACAGACAGCCCAGAAATCTCAAAGAACTGGAAGACTTTTGTAAGGAAGAATGGGCAAAGATACATCAAACAAGAATTGAAAGACTCTTGGCTGTCTACAAAAAGCGTTTACAAGCTGTGATACTTGCCAAAGGGGGCAGTACAAGATATTAACTCGGCAGGGTGCCCAAACTTTTGCAGACGTCATTTTTTTGTTTTCTGTAATTTTGAAATTGTAAATGGTGGAAATAAAATCTAACTATTTTGACATATTATAAGAATGTCTAATCTGTAATTTGATGCTTTTTGGAGATTTTTCCATCTTTCCTTGGCTTCGTTATGCACATTAATACAAATCTTTAGCTGGGGTGCCCAAACTTTCGATCCCCACTGTATATATTGTCAAAAGTATTGGGACACCTACCTTTACACGCACATACACGTATGTCATCCCAGTCTTGTGCGCAGGGTTCAATATTGAGTTGGCCCACCCTTTGCAGCTATAACAGCTTCAACTATTCTGGCAACACTGTCTACAACGTTTAGGAGTGTGTCTATGGGAATGTTTGCCCAGTCTTCCAAAAGCTCTTTTGTGAGGTCAGCCACTGATGTTGTACGAGAAGGCCTGACTCGCAGTCTCCACTCTAATTTATCTCAAAGGAGTCAAGTTCCTTGACCCCAAACAAACTAATACATGTCTTTAGGGATCTGGTGCAAAGTCATGTTGGAACAGGAAAGGGCAATCCCCAAACTGTTTCCACAACGTTGGGAGTATGAGATTGTCCAAAATGTCTTGGTATGCTAATTCTTTAAGAGTTACCATCACTGGTACTAAGGTGCCAAACCTAAACCCTAAAAAACAACCCCACACCGTAGTCTCCCCTGCAACAAATGATTTGGACCAGTGCACAAGGCAAGGTTCATAAAGACATGAATGAGCAAGTTTGGGGTGGAGGAACTTGATTGGCCTGCAGAGTCCTCACCTCAACCTGATGAACTAGAGCAGAGACTGCGAGCCAGGCCTTCTTGTCCAACATCAGTGCCTGACCTCACAATTGTGCTTCTGGAAGAATGGTCAAACATTTCTATAGACACACTCCTACACAGTCTGTAGAAGGACAGTCTTCCCAGAAGAGTTGAAGCTGTTATAGCTACAAAGGGTGGGCCAACTCAATATTGAACCTTACGGACTAAGACTGCCATTAAAGTTCACATGTGTAAAAGAAGGCGTCCTGATAATTTTGACAATATAGTGTATATATTAAATGTCAATACATTTTGTGATTTTACCACTTAAGGACCGGACCAATATGCTGCTAAATACCCAGAGGCGTTTTTACAATTCGGCACTACGTCGCTTTAACAGACAATTGCGCGGTCGTGCGACGTGGCTCCCAAACAAAATTTGCGTCCTTTTCTTCCCACAAATAGAGCTTTCTTTTGATGGTATTTGATCACCTCTGCAATTTTTATTTTTTGCGCTATAAACAAAAATAAAGCGACATTTTTGAAAAAAAAAATCAATATTTTTTACTTCTTGTTATAAGAAAAATCGAATAAACAAAATTTTAGTCAAACATTTAGGCCAAAATGTATTTAGCCAGATGTCTTTAGTAAAAAAAAAAAAAAAAAAAAGGCAATTAAAAAAAAATTAGCTACCTAACGGCAACAGTCACACTAATACAGCGATCAGAAAAATGATCGCTTAGTGACGCTGGCAATAGGGGGTGAAAGGGTTAACTAGGGCAGTGATCAAGGGGTTAAAACTTTATTAGGGGGGGTACGGGGGCTACCCTGGACCTAACACTAACTGTCTGTCACAGTAACTGTCACACTGACACTAAATGCAGTGATCAGTACATATATGATCATTGCATTCAGTGACACTGTGACAGAGGGGTGATTGGAAGGGGTTAATGTTCCTGTGTATCCTGGTGTCAGTGTAGTGTTGTTCAGACTTACTGTGATGTCTTCTCTCCTCAGCGGCGGTGTCCGCCAGCCAATGCGGGTGGCGGACACGCATAGGCTGGGAGTGATCCGGAGGGGGCGGACAAAAACTAACAGCCGTCCCCTCGTCCCGGATCGCTCATGAAGCCACGGGAACAGCCGCATGTACCGGGGGCGTACCGATCGGACCCCCGACCCACGTCTAGGCAGGGACGTGCAGGTACGCCAATGTGCCTGCCATTCTGCCGACGTAAATGTACATGTGCCGGTCCTTAAGTGGTTAAGATATTAGAAGTGGCAGTTTTGATACCCTTGGAGTTTGTCTTTGTGGTACCTCTCTTAAAGAAGTAAAAAAAAATATATGTTCTTGTTCCTTTACAGTCCAGCCTAAGCTTGTTTGTCTGGGTCACAGTAGTGTAACTAGTTTTGCACTGCTGTGACCTGTTTTCAGCAGAGAGCGGGCTGAAGTCCACTCTCTGCTGACATCACAGGAATCAGTCCAGGCTCCACGTCATCCCGACCAGAAAGTCTGGATTCGCCAGGTGCTGATACCCATCTCAGAAAACCACTGAGAGGCTGAGATGGCCGGTCAGCAGCTCTCTGCTCGTGGAGCTGTGAGAACAGAGACATTGGTGGTGGTCAATAGCTCAGTTCTCAGTGCAGAGGCAGCGGGAAAGTTATAAGGGGCAATTAACACTTTATATTTTTATAAAATATTTGTTCTGTGAGTTTATCACTATTCATACTGTACAGCAGTTGCAAATGATTCCCACAACGTGTCTAATATGTTTATTTCCTTTGATCATCACCTCCATCTAGTGATCATAATTTGCTTTCTTTCTGAAAAAGATTATTCACAATTTGCAGCCTTCTTCTGTTTCAACAGATTTTTATTTATTGTTTATAGACATGGATCGTTCATCAGACAACAAAATCAGAGTTTTATAATATCAGTTAATGTTAAATAGAAAGCTATACAGTAAAGCTTCTCATAGGACTATCTCCATTCCAAATACTTTTGAGTGTAATTGTTGAAGCTTTCGTAGTATGGCAACTAGGACATTAGTAGATAAAAAAAGTAAGAAAGCAAACTAAAAAAGTCTGGATTCGCCAACTGCCTGGACTGATACTGTACCCATCACAGCAAGCCACTGAGAGACTGAGATTGCCGCTGCCAGCCCCTCCACAGCCGAGCTAGGGTGACCACATGTCCCGGATTGCCCGGGACAGTCCCTTTTTGTGGAGCTTTGTCCCATGTCCCGGGTACATTCATTGCGGGACAATACATTGTCCCGGAATGGAATGGCCCCGGCCGGCCGATGCAGCCGTTCACAATTCTCTGTGGCCATGTCTGTCTCTTCTCTTCCTGGTTCTCCCCTCTCCCGCCCCACCAACGATTTCATCCTATCAGCAGAGCAAGGGGGCGCGAGAGCTGCACAGTCAGCAGGATTGGAGGAGTCTTTTCACAACAGCTCCTCCCGCCCCCCCTGCTCTGCTCTGCTGATAGGAAGGCAAGACTATAGGTGGTGATTGGCTGGAGGAGCGGGGCAGGCAGTGGGTTATTAGTACAGTGGATTGAGGTGTAGCTTGGGGATAGTGGTGCTGGCTCCCTACTAGACATGCAGTGTAAAGGCTGATCACTGTGATCTGTGTCCTGGCAGTGCTCGTCTCTTGTGACCAAAATGGGGGCGAAGCGCTGCCTGTGTCTCCGAGTCCCTCCCGTGCTTCCCAGTACTCAGGTCCCTCCTAGGTGCTCGTTCACCTCCAGCTGCTCTTCCCCTCCCCCTATGTGCAGGATCCCCTCTAACACTGTCCTCTGCTCCTCCATTGAACCCTGGATGAGCGCTCTCTCCTTCCTGTACCTCCCATCTACCCTGCACCCAGCCCCCTCTACTCCACAGAACCCTGCTCCCAACCCATAATACCCTGCACCCCAACCCACAGAACCCTGCCCCTAACCCATAGTACCATGCACCCCTCCACAGAACCCTACCCCCAACCCATAGTACTACCCCCAACCCATAGTACTTTGCACCCCTCCACAGAACCCTGCCCCCAACCCATAGTAACCTGCACCCCTCTACGGAACCCTACCCCCAACCCATAGTACCCTGCACCTCTCCACATAACCCTGCCCCCCAACCCATCGTACCCTGCACCCCTCCACAGGACTCTGCACCCCAACCCATAGTACCCTGCACCCCTCCACAGAACCCTACACCCCTCCACAGAACCCTACACCCCAACCCATAGTACCCTGCACCCCTCCACAGAACCCTACACCCCAACCCATGGTATCTTGCACCCCTCCAGAGAACCCTGCACCCCTCCACAGAACCCTGCACCCCAACCCATGGTACCTTGCACCCCTCCACAGAACCCTGCCCCCAACCCATAGTACCATGCACCCCTCCACAGAACCCTGCCCCCAACACATGGTACCATGCACCCCTCCACAGAACCCTACACCCCAACCCATAGTACCCTGCACCTCTTCACAGAACCCTGCACCCCTCCACAGTACCCTGCAACCCAACCCATAGTACCCTGCACCCCTCCACCCCTCCACAGAACCCTTCACCCCCCCACAGAACCCTGCACCCCAACCCATAGTACCGTGCACCCCTTCACAGAACCCTACACCCCAACCCATAGTACCCTGCACCCCTCCACAGAACCCTGCACCCCTCCACAGTACCCTGCAACCCAAACCATAGTACCCTGAACCCCTCCACAGAACCTTTCACACCAACCCATAGTAGCCTGCACCCCTCCACAGCATCTGGTGGAAGGCTACAGGCGGCAAGTGAAAAGCTGTATCTGGTGGCAAGTGACAAGCTTAGGATTCCCACTGATTCTGCATTATGGTGAGTTTAACTATTTTATTTTATACATTACAATGTAGTAATAGAAATAATTTGATTTGATCATCCTGACACCATATCAAGCATGGTGTCGGGATGATTTAAGTGCTGACATCAGCCATTCACCCAACAAATCACGCGCCACTGAATTCCCTGTCAGCCCAAAGACTACATTCCTCCCCCCTTCCACAAAACCATTCCCCCATGCAAAAAAGTTTGGGGACCGCTGTTCTAAAGTGACATCACTTGCAGTTTGGAAATGTGGTCACCCTAAGCCGAGCGCTCAAAAAAAAAAAAACATACTTCTCTTTTAAAGCACGATAAACAGCATAGTACATTTGCAGTGTAAGTTGTCTCTCACTATGCTGTAAAATACCTGGTTTATCCTGCCTGTTCCTGTGTTCCCCTATACTAACTGAACACAGTAATCATAGCCGCTGATCCATGATACCATGGTCAGTTTACGTGCCTCCATTATTCTGCAGTCTCTCCCTCTCCCCCTCTTCCTCTCTCTTCCCGCTTGCAGCTCAGTATTCTATGTGTGTGAGCCATCTCCTTCCCATCCCTCTCCTCCCCACCCCTCCCTCCACTATTCTGCTGTGACTGTAAAGTCACTGATCACAAATCCTAGAAGCCCCTCTGTTACAGTAAGATATACAGTGCAGTGTCTGTGTTTTAAAAAAAAATATGGAGCTTAAAGTGACTGTAAAGGATCGTTTTAAAAAAATAAATAACAAACATATCATACTTACCTCTGTTGTGCAGCTCGTTTTTGCACAAAGTGGCTCTGATCGGCCATTTCTGAGGACCCCCAGCGGCTCTCATGGCTCCTTTCCACATCAGATAACACCCCTAAGAGAAGCGCTCTCCCGAGGGGGTTACTTTGCAGGTGTGCTCCAGAGTCCAGCATTTGTGTCCACAGACACGAATGCTGGACTCGGCCCCGCCTCCTGGCGCCTGCGTCATTGGACTTGATTGACAGCAGCGGGAGCCAATGGCTGCCCTGATATCAATCTATGCAATCAAGAGCTGGGACCCCATGGAGAGAGGGACGGCGCAACGCTGAGGGAAATTTGGGGCCTCAGGTAAGTAAAATGGGGGCTAGGGGGCCGGTCACTGCAAGGTGTTTATTCACCTTAATGCATAGGATGCATTAAGGTGAAAAAAAATGGAGGTTTACAACCCCTTTAATACATTATTTTACAGCCCTGCTGTTTGGTCACATGATGTGAAAGGGGAATCTCAGCCTCTCGCTCTGTAGTCCATAGATCGGGGAAGGAGAGCGTTGGGAGGTCACGTGACCTCACAGCGGCACTGTAAAATAAGGTATTTAGCTGCAGATTTTTTTTAAAACAAAGACACTACACTGTATATCTTGCTGTAACCGAGACTGATACTTGTGACTAATTGTTACAGTGACTTTACAACCACTTTAAGCAAAAATAATAAAATATGTACTTTATAAATATGTGTCAGTTTTAGGCTGGGACTGTCCATTAAACAATCCCATGTATTTGATCAGTTACTTTACTAGTGTTACCATTAGCAATAGTATATTCCCACCTATGTCTATCTTAATATACAGCAACCCTTTCTGACTATAAAAAATACCCGATGAGTCCGAAAAAAAAAAAAATTCTTACGGCATTTTGCTACGCTTACTGCCATCTGCAAACAAAACGGTAGAAAAGGTTATATAACACAGAATGATTGACAAAGTACATAAGAAAAAAATCTTGTTTTTAAAATGTTCATGTGATCATGACATGAGATCCACAATGGAGACATATGATTCTTAAGCAGAAAACTAAGGGCCAGATTCAGGTAGATGGGAGCATCTTTGCTCTGGAGTAACGCATCTCATTTACGTTACGCTGCAGAAATTTTAGAAGCAAGTGCTGTTATTCATGAAGACTTGCTCCTAAAGTTGCGGCAGCGTATCGAAAATGAGCCGGCGGAATTCAAATTGGGCGGGTACGGGGCGTGTAGTATTCAAACTATGCGCGATCCCGCGGCGAACGTACTGCGCATGCGTCGAGTGTCAATGCATCCCAGTGCGCATGCTCCAAGTTCTGTCAGTGAACGTCAATGACGTCACGTCCCCATTCATGAATGTTTTACGCAAACGACGCGATTTGTTTTTTTTCCGACGCGATGACGACGGCTATACCTAACATAGGATATTCCACTAGGGGGCTGCTTTATCTTTACGCGCGTATCGCTTCCGGAAAACGTCATAAAGTCACTGCGTCGCGCCCGAAAAAGATCGTGAATTTCCAAATCCCGCTGATTAATATATTTTTTCAGCGTTAATCAGCGGGAACGCCCCCGGCGCCATTTTTAAATTGAAGTAACAATGCGATGGCGAAATTCAATTACGCCGATCGCATCGGAAATCCAACCCGGCGTTTCTTGTTTTCTGGTTATAGAAAACAGAAACGCCGGCTTAAAGTGACAGTTAGGCTGGCGGATCACTGGATCCGCCAGCCTAACTCTTCATGAATCTGGCCCTAAGAAGATATCAAACTTCATAAGTTCATGAGTTTATGAATTTTAATTTCATCTAAAATACAATTTACATGTCTAAATTAATCTTGGATCCTGCCCCTTGAAGGGCTTATCCAGTCATTATTATTGGCTAACATTGGTCTGTGGACAAAATCTGACAGCAGTATGTTCGAAATTAAGCAGCTGTCAGAGACCTGTAAAAGTCTCATCAGTAGTGATGTACTCTTTTATTGCACTGAGCAGGTAAACATAATTTTTTTTACAATTTGAGGTTTTATTATCTTTCCTTTGAGTGGTGGGTTGAAGCCTTTGCAAGTGTAACATTGTACACAAAATAAATATCCATTTGATTTCATCTTCATTTGTTACAATAGAAGTAAAGGATATTGGCTTCAGCTGCTTTTTTTTATTCATTTCTGCTCACCGGATAGATTAAATAAGGCTGTTAATAATTAAAGTCTCTAGCTATGCATTCTACTACCTTGGTTAGATTATATTTCTTATTAACATACTGTTCCGAGCTGAGAATATAGGTTCTAGCATCCTATTCGAATTATATCCAAGTCTTGGTTAAGAGCACTGACTTGCTCTAAACTGTAATTCACGCTCTAATGTTCCAAAGCTTTGTTTGTGATTGTGAGGAAACCAATAAAATGAAAACAAATGAATATTCTATTAGGATCATGATATGTAACACTCGGCTGCCATGGGAACAGAAAGAAACGACTAAATAACTTTAATCACTTTTTTTAAATTACAGTCTTGAGGCTGATGAGTTTTATCATTTAAATAAAGTATGTGGCATTTCTATATTTCACTACAACATAATCTTTACATTTTAAATTCTGACTTGCTGAAAACACCTGTCCGCGCTCCCATGAATATTCATTGTAAGGCATCTCCAACTCAAGGGGGAAATAAACTTTCCACCTTATGAAATTTTCAATTAAAAAATAAATCGACTGGCACGAACGTGAGTGCATGCAAGCAGAAATCGACATTGCAAAAAGACTATTGTAGTTTATCTTTTATGTTGCCGTTTTAGACTGATAAAAGTTTATAGACAAATCGTAAGTCAGTGCTTGAATTGACTTCATAATTCGGGATGTAATGGCCTTTTTAAAGCTGAGTTAGAGGCATCAGCTGTATGGTAAACACTGCTTGTAGGACACTGTAATCTAATCACGCTCACTTGATGCATTCCTGCGGCAGGGAGACTGATGGAGAATGTTAATACGCTCCTGGCAAGGTTGCTCGAAGCCCATTCCCTCTGGAGAACACTTACAAACGTGCAGCAAGTGGTAAAAGTAACAATACACATAGAATGATAAATAGCCCAGACAGGTATACAAGTGAGCAATAATGTGTATTACTTGTTAGAAACCTCTCTAGGTCCACAGGGGCCTACAACATAGCAAAGGAATTGTTTTCAAGACCAGAGAGAAAGTTAATTAATAAAGATTCATTTATTGTGGGACTTATTTTAATGCCTAGCTCAAAGATAAATGCCATACAGGATCTAGAGGATAGAGAACATAAAAATACACCCTGCCCCTATTTTGTAAATCAAAATACAATGTTTTTTGATCCATTATAGATAAGCCTTCCAGACATTCATAAATCTACGGGCAATCCAAACAATTCAGACTAATACAATTATTGCTGCAAATAGAAGTGTTCCTAAAAGCATGTCTGTGGTATGTTCTTCACTTCAAAACAGTTTTTCTCCTCATACAATTCTATGGGAATGCAAAAACCACTGAAGAGGGTCAAAAACAGTTCAGATCGAGGTCAATGAATTCTGAATAATTTTAGAAGCATCTCAAACTGATGTCAAAGCAGACTGCATTGGCCCATCAAAGCCTATTGAAACATGTCCTTAAAACGTATAGGTTTCTATTGCTTGTGTCTGTTAGCTTTGGTGTTTCTAAAGTTTATATTTTTTTAAAGTCTTGGATAGAATAGTAAGAGTTTAGAAGCCCCATCAAACATTTGTCTCTGTATTACCCTGCTAGGCAGATTTACCATACTCTCTACTTTCCTGATCATCACTATTATCATGACTGAAAGTGATGAAGCGGACAAGAGAAGTGAAGCGAAATCTTGGAGTTGGACTGCAAAAAAGAAACAATCTGAACAGGAGTTTTACCCAATTTTCTACTCTATATAACATTTTTTAAATACGTTTTGGTTTTGGATATACTGTACAGGCTATACTGAGGCGTCATTGAGTCCTGTAGACAGTCAGTAGGCACATTGGTCTAGCAGACGGACGTGTGCCTAAGAGCTCCTCTCACCTGACCTCCAGTGACTCCATCCTGCAGCTTGCTATCACGCAAATCGGCTCTCCCCCCAGGACTAGTTTCAGCTAGGCAGTGTCCTTCCACCGGCTCCCCAGCTTCCCCTGGCTCCCCTCTTCACTCCAGGGAAGCTCATCAGGTAAGAGCCATCCACTGGGATCACGGGCGGCCGTCCTTTTCAGGACAAGCCGCAGCAACCACCTATCCCCGTCGGCTCTCCCCTGCTCCTTTTTCTTCCCTCCCTGTGCCCCCACACCACCATCGCCACTCGAGGCATCCCTTCGCCACCTCCCCGCTGCAATTTCCGCCATCTCTAGTGCGGTTTTTGACACTCCCCGTCTTCTCCCCTGAACCGCGCCAGCCACAGCTGATTTGCGGCCGCCGCATCTTAGGAAAGGCCGCGGCTTCATCCGCGGCCTAGCGGCGCGCCGCACTCTCGGCCTAAAACATCACCTGAAACTTTCCCAGAAGTTCACCCCCAGCCCCTACAGGACTCATCCTCCCCTGTTTCAACAACCAGTCCCCCCCCTGCTCACCAATCCACCCAGCTGGCTACACACCAGCCTGGGTCCCATGTCCTGCTCCTGGTCGGCGGCCATCTTGGTACGCCCCAGCAGCAGTGACAGCTCTCACCCCCCCTTTTTTTTTTCACAACTTAACAGTACTTGATCCAGGGGTTTTGCCCGATCGCCGTTCAGGGATCAGGAAGGAATTTTTTCCCCTACCAAAGCAAATTGGCATAGCACGGCTAGGGGTTTTTTGCCTTCCTCTGGACCAAAGCCGGGAGGATTCACCGAATCCTCTCTCCATCGCCACCAAAAAAAACTACTTCACCCCCGGTGAATGGCAACCATGGCTTATCTGCGGTACTCTGCAGAAACCATTTGGGATCTGAGGAGTTTCGCTGCAATACTGCCAGCCATCACCAAAAAGACCCTAAGAATTGAGCAACTTTTGAAGATCGATCGACGATCGACTGTCAAAAATTTTAGCCGTTTACCCCAGCCTAAGCACATTTCATGTGCTTTGATCAACACAAGATCGGCAGTAAAACACAGACTTGAAATCCATGATTTCATTCTACAACACGATCTAGACTGCCTCTTCATTACAGAGAGCTGGCTTGCAGCCGACTGTAACACCATTCTAGGTGAACTGGTGCCAGAAAACTACCGTATCATAACGGAAAACAGAATAGGGCAAAGAGGAGGAGGACTGGCGGTGATCTACAAGACTCACCTTGCGATCACTAAACCAGTCCTCCAAAATCCTCTTCCATTCATGGAAACCCTTACTCTGCAACTACAGACAAATTCAAAGGAGACCGTCCACATTCTGCTCTGCTATAGGCCACCTGGCCCAAAATCGCAGCTGCTATCATCATGGACGGATTTCTTCTCCACTTACACCCTCAACAGCAAACATCTTTTGCTGCTCGGGGATTTTAATCTCTGGGCCAATTGCTCACAAGACCCCGTTGCCGATGCCTGTATTAACCACCTGGAAGATTTAGGGTTACAGCAATTAGTATGTGGGCCCACACATGCTTCAGGTCACACACTTGATCTTATTTTCAGACAAGATCTGGAAATAAAAATTTTGGAAAATGAAAGGTTGCCATGGACAGACCACCATGCAATTAAATTCATTATTTCCACAATCCCCCCCGCAACAAAAAGATCAAATCCAGTGACAACACACTGGACTAGATGTCAGAAGAAGCTCCACTCGGAACTCTTCAAAACCACTTTAAGGAAAAAAATAGAAACAACTCAGCCGCATCAAACGGCCGTTGAAACACTGGATGCCATAAATTCGGCCATGCTACAGTCAGCTGACTTGGTAGCGCCGAAACGTAAAACCCACATCCGGAAAAACAACCGCAGCTGGTTTAACAACCAGCTGTCGTTACTGAAGCAAGAACGCAGAAGGGCAGAATCTGCCTGGAAAAGATGTTCTTCAGAGCTAAACCTATCCATCTACAAGGCGACCACAAGAAAATATCGCAAAGAAATTTTCCAAGCTAAGAAAAATTATTTTTCGGAAGCTATCAACAGCGCCTTAAATCGCCCCCGCGAACTCTTCAAGATGGTCACTCAGACCATGAAACCAGGATGTATTGAAGCCCCCAATACAGACACACAAGATTTTTGCAATGAACTATCGGATTGCTTCATTAATAAAATCGAGGCAATCCGTGAAAGCATTCAGCAAAACAATTCCCCCCTCAATCCCCCCTGCAGCCGCTCACACAACACCCATAGTAATTCCCCTATATCAGGTAAGTTCACCCTGGAACCCATCTCCATCGAGACCACTAAGAATGTCATTTGTACACTGCGCAATAGTACAGTGCCAAATGACATTATCCCCACAAAACTGCTGAAGGAATGCGCCTACATCCTGGCTCCCCCCATCACGCAGCTTATCAACCAGTCTTTCTTGGAGGGCATAGTGCCCTCACAGTTGAAAGAGGGTGTAATCCAACCCATCCTGAAGAAACCCAATCTGGATCCAAAGGACCCACTTCACCGCCGTCCCATAACAAGCCTCAATGTACTCTCAAAGGTAATGGAAAAAGTAGTGGTACAGCAGCTGCAACAGCATCTGGATACCCACAAGCTACTTGACCCATTGCAATCAGGGTTCCGTCCCGGACACGGGACTGAAACCGCATTGCTCAAAATATGGGACGATGTTCTCGAGGCCGCAGACGAAGGAGAATCTTGTCTTCTAGTTCTGTTGGACCTAAGCGCAGCTTTCGACACTGTAGACCACAAACTGTTACTGACTCGGCTTGCTGAAGTAGCCAGAGTCGCAGAAGGCGATTTATCTTGGTTCTCCTCTTTTCTGGAAAACCGATCGCAAACAGTGAAGTTAGGACCTTTTACGTCTGAAAAACGCACAGTATCATGCAGAGTCCCTCAAGGATCGCCTCTGTCACCAGTGCTGTTTAACATATATCTTTGTCCTCTTTTTGAGATTATCAGCAGCCAAAAACTGCTCTATCACTCATATGCAGACGACACGCAACTGTATTTCCGCATTTGCAACAGAAAGGATCATCACCTCAATCTAGAGACATGCCTCTCTTTGATAGAGGACTGGATGACAAAGAGTTATCTTAAACTCAACGGAGCGAAAACAGAACTTCTTCTGTTTCACGCCAAGCGCAGGAATCAACCTTCAACAGCATGGACACCCCCGCCTATTCTGGGCAAAATCATCACCCCTAGCGCCAAAGTCAAAAGTCTCGGGGTCATTTTTGACTCCTTTATGACAATGGACACACAAATAGGGTCAGTAGTCAGCGGATCTCACCATCTGCTGCGCCTACTACGCAGACTTACCCCTTTCATCCCCAAAGAAGATTTGGCGGTCGTGGTGGGAGCAATTGTTAACTCCAGACTGGATTATGCAAATGCCCTTTACCTCAGACTCCCCAAGTACCAAATCGCTCGTCTGCAAGTCGTTCAGAATACGGCCGCCAGACTTGTGACCGGGAAAAAACCCGGGGAACCATATTACCTTCTCTGAGAGCCCTTCACTGGTTACCAGTTAAAGACAGGATTGCTTTTAAAGCTCTCTGTCTTACGCATAGATGTGTCCATGGGAATGCCCCCCATTATTTATGCGAAAAAATAAAAGCTCATAATTCCAATCGCATTTTGCGATCCACCAATCAAAACCTGCTCCAGGTTCCGAAAGCCAACTACAAGTCCAAAGGAGATAGAAGATTTGCGATCCAAGGTCCCAGACTATGGAACGCTTTACCAATCAGTATTCGGTTGGAGGAGAACCACCTAGCATTCAGGAAAAAGGTCAAGACTCATCTCTTTTGATATCAAAGGAGACAGGAACAACAAGCGCCCAGAGGCGATTCAGTTCGCATGTGCTGCGCTATATAAGTTTTCATTCATTCATTCATTCATACAGTATGCTGTATTATAATCTATTCTAATGGTCTCCAAAATAGCATTCTACATTGTGAGGTTAATATGAGATCACGCTTGGATTAATCAACTGTTATGGGATGTGTTTGTATAAATTTTGACCTCCTCATACTTTTTTGGCAGTTACCCATAAAAAAAAAAACAGTACAGTCAAACAGATCTGTGGAAGGTGGACATGGATGGATCGGAATTTGGCTGTTTTTTTTAGCAGAGATTAACTTCTGTTCAACACCCTGTCAGATAACAGCCACTCCATCATCGGCTGCAGCCAATGACTGTGCACCGATCTGTGTGTTCTCACAGTACAGAACATTTTGGGGAGGATTCCTCCATTCACCTTGAATGTGTGGATGGGGAAATCAGTCCAGTTTTTTTTGTTCTGCTCGATGGCTGAAGAAAACAAACACAACCACCAATAGCCAGTTTAATACATGTCAACTCCATATGAACAGATTCACTTACCTCCAGAAGTAACCAATGTATTCCATTCAGTCTTACTGATTGGTCGGTGTGGTTTAATGTACACAATTTTTCTTTTTACTTTTTAAAGGGTAACTCCACTTTCATGGGGAAAAAAAAATATTAAATAAAGAGAAAATAATGTAGCACATATAATTGCAACAAGTCATATTGTAATTGAATGTTATTAAAAATTACCTTTCCTTTTCAATCTGCAGCCACTGTAATTTTCTGAGAATACATTGCTAAATGGAGTTGTTCTGTACACAAGATGTGTACTGACCACTCCCCAGAAACATAATTTCCTGCTTGTGTGATTGGCTCACCAATTTTCCCAGAAATCTGCCTAAGATACAAGTCAGATTTCAGGCATCCCCTGCAACAAAAATTTATTTTTTGGAGAGATACTTTCAATAGGAGCATGTCTAAGACCCCTTTCACATTGAGGAGTTTTTCGGGCGGAACAGCGCTAAAAATAGCGCTGTTATACCGCCTGAAAAACTCCTTCACTGCATCCTCAATGTGAAAGCCCTAGGGCTTTCACACTGAGGCGATGCGCTGGCGGGAGAGAAAAAAATCTCCTGTCAGCAGCATCTTTGGAGCGGTGAGCAGAGCGGCATGTATACCGCTCCTTCACCGCTCCTTCCCATTGAAAAGAATGGGAAACCGCGGCAATACTATTAACCCTTTCACGGACGCTAGTGGGGGTTAATACGGCACCACTAGCGGCCGCAACTCGTGGAAATCCTAGCGGTATTGCGCTACTATTTTTAGCGGCTCCCGCCGCAATGTGAAAGGGGCCTTAAGGGATGCAGGCCCAGCAGATTTCCTCATTAGTACCCTGCAGCTGCACAGCTGACAGTTAATTATGAAACCACTCCTATTATGCTGCATACACACGACCGTTTTTCATGACGAGAAAAATGCAATTTCTTAAATTGGTCATTAAAAATGACCGTGTGTAGGCTCCAGAACATTTTTCTCGTCGTGAAAAATGGGCATTAAAAATTTAGAACCTGCTCTAATTGTTCTCATAGTTTTTCACGTCGTCGTTTTTCGCGCCGTGAAAAATGGTCATGTGTAGGCTTTAACGACGGGAAAAAAAATGTGCATTCTCAGAAGCAAGTTATGAAAAGGGAGCACTTGTTCAGGTAAAACTAGTGTTCGTAATGGAGATAGCACATTCGTCATGCTGTAACAGACTGAAAAGCACG
The DNA here is from genome assembly GCA_029574335.1 of Rana kukunoris. NCBI lineage: Eukaryota > Metazoa > Chordata > Amphibia > Anura > Ranidae > Rana > Rana kukunoris. Next base: position 219,758,828 of record CM056052.1, read on the forward strand.
AAGACTGAAAAGCGTGAATCGTCTCTCACCAAACTTTTACTAACACAAAATCAGCAAAAGCAGGCCAAAGGGTGGCACCTTCCCCTTTATAGTGCAATCGCACGTGTTGTACGTCACCGCGCTTTGCTTGAGCATTTTCTTTCACGATCGTGTGTATGCAAGGCAGGCTTGTCAAGAATCACATCGAAAAAAAATAAGTTTTCCCATGACATGAAAAATGGTCGTGTGTACGTTGCTTAGGACCCACTCCTGTACTGAGGCACAGACAAACACACAGGGATTTCCTCAGAATAACAAAAGGTAGAAATCTGCAACAAAGGTTTTTATGATTCTTGCAATATACATAGATCACCCAGAGGGGAAGGTTTTTATCTCAACAGAAGTGGAGGTATGCTTTAAGCAATAAAGGCTCATTCAGTTCTAAAATGTAAGCTCTTGTCCCTGCAACCTGTCAATAAAAGACAAATATAAAAACCTTTTTTTTTTTAGATTTGGATATAGTGTTAAGGGGCTAGGACCACTGTCATATTTTTATTGTTATCTGAGTCCCCCTTAGGGAGATTCACTCTCTCTAACTGATCACTAATTTCACTGGGAATAAAAGTGAGAATAAATCCGACATTTCGGGTTGCCGTTAGAACAGGAATAAATGGGAAATATTCCAAATGGAAACCATATTTCTGTGACTACTCTGATTTCCCCTGCATTGTAAACATATACTTCCTGTTGAGTCTACAAGGCAGGAAGTGAATAGAAGTCTCCTAAATGAGACACAGATGGCAAGAAAAACTGACAATGCTGTAACCTCTTTCTCAACCTACATAAAAATAGTTATTTATACTTCAATGTTAATTTTATGTATAACTGATTTATATATACAATCACTTTATTGTTTAAGCAAAACTACGGTATGTTTTTTTTCTTCGGCTTGCAGCCCCCTTTTTGTCTTTCAAATGCCTTACTTGTACAAAGACTCTTTTGAAATGAATGACATGATAGAATGTACAACAGTAACACAACTTGTGTCATCTCTGCTTAATCATCTATTGCTGTGAGCACTTTTTTCTCTTCCCTAGAATCTCAATTGAGAAAGATCAGAAATTCAGATATGTCATGTTTTTTCCCTTTATAAAATCGGAATATAATGATATAGGAATGTGCATGTACTGCCCTTACATGTGTGCTGTATTAGAAATATAATGTGCCTCTAGGAATGCATAAACATATGTATGTACATGTGATTGGGGATGATTAGGATAACATGTATTAGATTTAAATACACCTGGCCCAACACAACCAACACTGTGGTTTAAGCTCTTTCTGACAACCTTTCTCTTCCACGACCTCTTTACATTATTCCTTATGAATTATCTGGCTATTTTTGGCACACTGACTGTGCAAGAACAAGACGCACTGTAATTACTGTTTCTCTGAATAATATTCTTCTGAGCTTGTAACAGAATTCTAATCAGATAAATATGGCATTCCTATAAGTATGTGTCTTATCTTTAGCAGGTTTTCAATTAATTTAAATATGCTAATAGCCTACACCAACCAATCTCTTAATTGATATTAGACCAAAAGGGACTGTGCTTTTTTCCCTTTCCATTATTACATTTTATTACACAACCAACAAATCCTGCTTTGGGAGCTAAAGCATTATATCTGCATTATTTCCAGAAGGGGATACACAGTATCTCACAGGAATATATATGTCTTTACTGTTATGTACATTCTTTGGAAGCAAAAGGCTATAGTGACTACACTGGAATTAGAGGAAACGTGACCTTGGTAAAAGCTGAAAATCAAAATAAATCATGATTCATTTTAGTTATTTTTCTATGTTTTAATTCTTTTTTTGTTTACAAAGTTTAATGTCACTTTACAATTGCCAATGATGCAAGGAGGTTTAACAGTATGACAGATGGTGAGTATATAGACACAGAAGTTATAGAAGACAGACAATACTTTTGTTGTTTAACAAATATGAACATTGATCTTAACAGGTTGTTATGTAAGAAGGTTTCAAAGGGGTTACCAGTAAATGTATATACTATAGAGTATCTTTAACTAAAAGTGTGCTGGATTTGGACCCCCGGCTCCCAAGAGTTCCTTAATTTCACAGTTGAGCCTGATTGTAAGGCTGAATATTGTTCGTACTCTTTAATAAGTTTGAGGTGCGTTTTGACATCCGAGTTGTTAGGGACAATAAACTATCTCCATTTCCTCGTTATCATCAATCTGGCAGTAAATAAAATATGCATTTCTATGGTTCTGAACTTAGTTGGGAAATTGGTGATCCCTAAGATAAGGATTGCTAATGGCAGCAAAGGATTTAGTATGATACCTGTTAGGTCTGATATGAATGAAAAATATATTTTCAAATCTCTTTCCCATTGTTTGAGAGCTGAATCTTTAGTGAATTGTTGTAGATGAGTGTGTAAAACTGTCAGTGAAGCTAACAGACCAGACTGGGTGACTGCGAAAGAGGAACCCAAAACGTATATAGGTGAAATAAAAAGGTGTTTATTTACAAGGTGACAAACATGCAAAAATAACCAGTGCACAATTAACCACAAATAGTATATACAAATCAAGGGGAGATACCGTAATCGTAAACAAAGCCAAGCCAAGGTCATACACTGGGAAAATCAGCAGATGGGTGAGGATGGGAACACAACAGAGCAGGGAGATAATGGATGGACAGACTTGCGGGGCAGGAATCCAAGTAAAACAGGATCCAAGGTAAACAGGTAACAGGAAGGATAGGTCCAGGATGGGCTTGGGATAGGGATCAGAATCAGGGTCCAAATAGCAGGCTCAGGGTCAGGATAACAGGCTCAGGTCAGGAAGGTAGAACGATACCAGGGCGAGGTATGCTTGAACTCACCGGGTATATGTAGAGGTGGTGATTAAGTTCAAGTGACACCTGAGCGCAGCAAGAGCTGTACGCTCCACACTGTCAGGGTCCATCCGCTGGTGGAGACCAGTACTGCGTCCCAAAGGTGATATAACACCAGCATGGAGTAGTTCTCGTGACAGCTGAAAACTGCCAGGAGACACCTGCTGGTGAAACGCAGTACTGCAAGCCAGATAATAAATAGCACCAGTAGATGGAACCTTTCCTGACAAAAACTGAGATATGCCTTTTAGTGCTAGCGTTTGAGGATAGGAATTCTCAGGCGGCGTACACAAGGCAGAGATTCTCGGCAGAAACCAGCGAGAAGCTCGCTGGGATCCTCATTCTGCCGAGAACCTCGGCCGTGTGTACGGTTTCGGCGAGCAGCCCGTCGGGAAATCCGTCCAGCCAAAATAGAGAGCAGGTTCTCTATTTGCTCGATGGCCCATCGAGAACCATGGCTCGGCGCCTTTCCCGATGGCTTGGTCGTCGATTTCGATGGCCGGGCGAGAACCTCGACGGGCGGAACGATGTGTTTGGCCTGTCGAGGTTCTCGTACGTGTGTACGCGGCCTCACACTTTTTTAGATAGTTGCATATCTGGCATGGGTTTATGTTTCATGTAGGAGGCCAATTGTCTGTATGTAAATAGGCCTTGCTGTGATAGTTTGTACTGTGCTTGTAAAGAATAGTAAGGAAGGAGCTTTTTATCTAGAATCACAGTGGAAAATGGTTAATTTCTAAGATTGGACCAGTTACTTAACCACTTTAGCCCCAAACCATTTGGCTGCCAAATGACCCGGCCATTTTTTGACAATTGACAATTGTGCGGTAGTGCGACATTGCTCCCACAAATATTTTTTTCCCACAAATAGAGCTTTATTTTGGTGGTATTTTGTATTACCTCTGCGTTTATTTGTTTTTTTGCGCTGTAAACAAAAATAGAGCAACAATTTTGAAAAAAAAGCAATATTTTGTACTTTTTGCTATAATAAATATCCCCATTTTTTTAAAAAGCATTTTTTTCCTCAGTTTAGGCCAATACATATTCTTCTATATATTTTTGGTAAAAAAAATTGCATTAAGCGTATATTGATTGGTTTGCACAAAAGTTATAGCATCTACAAAATAGGGGATAGTTTTATGGCATTTTTATTTATATATTTTTTATTAGTAATGGCGGCGATCAGCGATTTGTATCATAACTGCGACATTATGGCAGACACATCGGACACTTTTGATGCTATTTTGGGACCATTCACATTTATACAGCGATCAGTGCTATAAAAATGCACTAATTACAGTATAAATGTGACTGGCAGGGAAGGGGTTAACCAGTAGGGGAGCGGGGAAGGGGTTAAGTGTGTCCTAGGTGAGTGAGTCTAACTATAAAGGGGCGTGACTTACTGTGACTGATCGCTGCTCCCGATGAGAGGGAGCAGACGATCAGTGTTGTGTTACTAGGCAGAACAAGGAGATGCCTTGTTAACAAAGGCATCCCCCGTTCTGTCGTTCCGTGACCCGATTGCGGGACACCGGTGGACATCGAGTCCCTGGGTCTGGCCGGTATGGTCATGGAGATAAGAGTTCAGGGATGATAAATTGGTATATTTCTAACTTAATCGGAACACAAGTGTCAAATGTTTTTCCTTGACATTAGAGACAAAATACTTTCACACCCTGAGGGCTGCTGTGATTGTTGGAAATATTATGCGATATTCTATGTGGGTCACCCAATAAGCTGAAAGTAATGTTCCTAGATCTCCTTCTATGTGTCTCCATTGTTTGCCCATTGTGGGAGTGAACCAATGACGAATCTGGTCAAGTAGTATCGCTACATACTAGTCTTTCATATCAGGAAGTCCCATGCTTATTTAAGTCTGATAGTAGGGACAGTGTATTTTTTTTTTCAAACATAAGTAAGAGCGCAACATATTTTGTAAGGCCCCATACACACGATCGGACATATCCGATGAAAACGGTCCGCGGACCGTTTCCATCGGATATGTCCGATCTGGAGTTTGGTCCGATGGCGTGTACACACCATCGGATCAAATTCCCCGCCGGCGGACGGCGCGGTGACGTGGCGGTGACGTGGCGGTGACGTTGACGCCGCCACGTCACCGCACCAGGAAGTAAAACACTTCCGCGCATGCGCCGAATCCATTCGGCGGCGGCGCGGCGGCGGTGCGGGACGACATGTCTGCTGGTAAGTGTACTAACCAGCAGACATGTCGGGCGGACACATTCCCACCCGATAGATTTCAAAGCATGCTTTGAAATCTGTCGGGTGGACAAATCTGTCCGCTAGCCCATACACACGATCGGAGATGTCTGCTGAAACGGTCCATCGGACCGTTTTCAGCGGACATATCCGCTCGTGTGTACGAGGCCTAAGATTTGAAGAATGTATCAGGGATGACTATAAGTTTTGCTCTATAAAGGTATAGTAGTTTCGGGAATGTAAACATTTTAAATGCTGCTACTCTACCTACCTGAAAGGTTTTTGCTGATCTTTTGAAGATCTTGCTTACATGTGTTTAGAAATGGATTAAAGTTGTATAAAAACAGACTATTTGTTGGAGTGGTTAAGGAAATGCCTAGATAGGGCATGGGGGAGGACGCTCACTGAAATGTAATTTTGGATTGTAGTTTTTTCTTTATGGAACTGCTACTCCTGCTTGTAAGATATTACATTTTGACTACTTGACCTTGTAAAAGGAGCATGAATTACATTTGTCAAGAACGTTGCATTCCGCTCGAAGGGAAGAAGTCGGTTCAGTGAGAGTAAGGATGATATCATCTACATAAAGGGTGATCTTATGGTTTTGGTCTGCTACAAAAATGCCTTGAATTGATATGTCGCTACGTATTGTTTGTTATTTGGGCCAGTGGTTCCATCATTAGCGTGGGGAGAGAGGGCACCCTTGCCTAGTACCATTACTTATTTTAAAGGGTTCAGAGAGGGTACCATCTGTAAATACTCAGGCTGAGGGTTTAGAGTAAAGGGCTAGTATGGCTGTCAATCTGTTACCCTGGAATACAAATCTAGTTAGGCGGCGTACACACGACCGAGAAACTTGTCGGGCGAAACACATCATTTTCCCTGTCGAGTTCCTTGTTCAGCAGTCAAAAAACTCGTCGAGCCAAATTTTCCCATTGCCCATCGAGGAAATAGAGAACATGCTCTCTTTTTGGCTCGACGAGTTCCTCGACGGGTTTCTCGCCGAAAAGTGTACACACGATCGGGTTCCTCGGCAGAATACGTCTCCCATCGAGTTTCTTGCTAAATTCTGCCGAGGAAACCGGTCGTGTGTACACCGCCTTCGTGTTAGTTTAGCACCAGTCAATCTGGTCGAACGCACTTTCGGTGTCTAGCACTACAAAGATTGCAGGGACATTTTTTAGATTTAGAGACGTGTATAAGATTTATCATTTTTGGTGTGGAGTGGTGTCGGGTGCCTGTCTGTCCATGGTGAAGCCAACCTTATCTGGGTGAATAATGTTTGGCATGATTAGTGCCAGACTTTGGGCCACCAATTTCATATATACAGCAGCTTGAGATCAGTGTTTAGTAGCAAAATTGGGCAAAAGTTTTGTGGTAAGACCAGCTCCTTCCCCGGTTTGGATAAGCTAATGATATTAGCTGACAACATTTCAGAGGGAAATTCACCCAAGGACACAGCAGCATTGAATGTGTGGCATAAGTAAGAGGTTTGTAGTACTTGGCAGAGAAGCCATCTGGACTTGGAGCTTTACTGTTTGGAAGTGTTGAGATTGCCTGGGTGATTTATTTGATAGTAAATAGAGCAATAAGAGCTGTCAGGTGTTCATCAGATAGTTTAGGCAGGTGAAAGGAGGCAAGAAAGTTTTCAATGTTTAAATCTGTGGGTTGTTTCACAAAGGGGTAATTCTTTACATTGTATAATTTCCCATAATACACTTTAAAGGCGTTGGCAATGTCCCGAGGGTGAAATATTGTGTTGCCCTGGGTGGAGGGTAAAATGTATAGTATTTGGCAATGAATTTTGAGTTTTTTGATTAGCACTGCCATTAGTTTGCCGTCTCTATTCCTTGGGCATAAAAATTGGCTCACATTCTAAACAATAGTTTAGCATGGTTGGCATTAAGGAGGGATCTAAGATCGCTTCTGGCTTGCCAGAGTTTGTTACTATTGGTTTTCAGGTATTTTTTGTGAGTTCCAGCCCCTTTATGGTATATAAAAGGTCTGTTAGTGTAACAGGCGCTCCCAGCACCACACGGCGACCGCACAATGATGTCATTGCCCGGCACGGCATGCATTCCAGCTTGGAACTCGGAAGTGCCGAGCGCACTCAGCATTGGATTCGGCACACCTGCCTTGCACCTGTCTGCTGCCTATAAAGGCATTCAGGTTATACAGAAATTGTATTATTGTCGGCCGTAGCTGGCTTGGCTAACAAACTACAGGTACCATCAACCCCAGTCTGGAAACTATCCCACTCCTGCATCTGCGTTGCAAACTCTAGAGATATCTACCACCACGCTACCATTGCTGCTGGCACTGTAAGAGGAATTCCTTGCTGACATCCTACTGCAGCCATTCATCCCTACAAAACGGATAAGTAGCAATTGTTTCACTTGTAGTTCTAAAGGAAGACCTGCTACATATAATTGCTCCTAAACATTTATTGTAATTTCTCTGGCTTGCTAATTATTAACGTACTTCTTGGGATTGACTGGTGTGTCTTTAGCTGTCGCTGTAAAATATCTTAAAGGGATATACACTCTCAACTCAGCTCGGCTATACTTGCCTCTCCTATGCAAATATTACTTAACACATAAACAAGACATAAGTTCTTACTTGTTAAAGGGCCGATGCCCTAAGTTACTGAAAATGTTCGCCCTAACTTTTCTATGCTAAGGGTTGAAGATAATTCATGCTTACTCCCTTAGTGGCCTAATGCACTGCTGTGACACGCCTTGCTGGCAGGAATGTCACCCACACATACACACACTCACACACCAGTCACACTGTATCAGCACCGGGCAAACCCTGCCCCAGCAAACGGGTGTCCGGGCACCACTTCTGCACTCCTCACCGTGTGCAGTGATAAAAAATAAAAATAAAATAGGGATCATGCCCTTACAGGAGGACGGCACATACTTCTGTGCACGTCCAACAAAAACAAAAAATAAAACTCATACTGTGAGCAAAAATAAATCAAAGAGCAGTCATTTGCCCTCTCGTGGGCCAGGCCTGGTGCCACGGGTACGGCTCCTCAATTGTCTGGGGGGAGACTCTGGTGGGGGGGGTGACGCATCATGACGAGGTTCATCCCCTGGTCTGAGGGCGGATGTACCCTGCATGCCCTCCAACGCTACGGCAATGGGGGTGAGAACAGAGTTATTATCCGCCTGCATCCGCAGGTGGCGGGCGTTGGTCTGCCGCTGGAGTCGCCTGTTCTGCCGACCCTCTGCCTGGATGGCAGCAGTATTGGCCTGCACAGCCTCCCCCAGGCTCTTCACCTCCGCTACGAGGCCTACTGCTGTGGCCTGCAGCTCCCCAATGGCCATGGTATGCCGCTCCAGGCTGGCCTGCACAACCGAGCCATGGTCCCCAGATGGTGAGGGACCCCCTGCTACCATGTGGTGCCGCATGGCCTCAAGGATCTTGGTTTGGTCACCTAGACATGTGACCATGGCAGCGCAGTTTGCGCTCCCATCCTGCAGGCAGTCCGACATCGAGCTGGTATTCTCAGCCTGCTGGGTGAGGCACTGCTGCATAGTGGCTGTGGTTCCCTGCACTCAGCCTGGGTCTTGGCTGAGGAGGCCAGGCTGTCAGCCACACAGCGCAGGTCACAGGCTAGATCACCCATGTGGCATGTCTGCCTTGCATGCTCCCTCTCCAGCCCTTCTTGGAGGGATCCAGCTACACCCCTGGTCTTCCTTAAAGCCTTCCTGGGGGATGGAGATGATTGTGCCTGTCCGGATGGGGTAGCCCTGTAGGGGGTTCCCCTGGATGGGGTAGCCCTGGAGGAGGTTCCCCTGGATAGGTTAGCCCTGGAGGGGGTTCCACTGATGGGCGTGGAGGTCTCCAAGGGTCTGGGGAAAATGGAAGCCTCCTCTAGATAGAGGCATTCCTCGAAATCATCATCCACCGGCTCCTTCACAATGACCTCTAGAACCAATCTTACTTGGCTTCCCAAGGGGTCAGGCTGAGGCTGAGGATGTTCTAGGGTTTGGCGTGGGTCAGACACCGGCAGACGATGGCCCAGCTCTCTCCAGCACATCTGTGGATGACACAAAACATTCACATGTTGGTGGACCCACACACTTGTCACATGTTCCCTTCCAACACCTCACATGCTACACACCAGATGGAGGATAAAACACACTTACCTCTCCAAGTCCTGATCACTGGAGTCAAAGCCCTCCATGCCCTCCACCTGCTCCCACTCCAGACAGCTGGTGATGACCTCCTCCTCATCTGTCAACTTCTGAGCAGAAGCGGGTCCGCCCCCCATGCCCCTGAGGTGCCTTCTCATGCTGGCCAGTTTATGCCGGACACGCCGCCTCATATATTTTTTTGGATGTCATTGGGGGTCCTGGTCTCATGCCCAAGAGCATTGACCTCCAGGGTGATCTTCTGGTAGATCTCCTTCTTCCTGGCCTTGCTTGTCCTGGCACTCTGTGTGCCATGGTGGTAGGCATCATACTGGCCTGTTGCTGAGGTCAGGATAGCCCTCTCTTCCAAGAAGAAACTTTTCTTCCTCCTCTCCTTGTCCACCTTAGCAGCTGACATGCCTCCGCAAAAGTACTGTGCTCCAGGGGGAAAACAAGCAAACGGGTGTACTTTTGCGCTGGACGGGCGTATGGCTGGGCGTATTTATGTGCTCGGCGTAAGCCAGTGGGCCGGCGTATCTCAGGAAGTTGCGCCGGCATAGTTGTGAGCATGCACATAGGGGTGCTGGTCATACGTCCATGTCACGGCGCATGTTCCGTTTATGATACGCCGGGCGTAAAACATTGCACCACGCTCGGACCATCATTTGCATGGGGTCACACCCACTTCCACCTACGCCAGCTTACGCCTATGAAATTACGTTACGCCAGCGCAACATTGGGAGCATTTGCTTTGTGAATTCCATGCTTGCCTCTCTGCGCTGCGTTGGCACAGCGCAAAAGAGATATGCTACGACGGCATAAATATGTGCCGATGTATGTGAATCCGGGCCATAGTATTCCTGGAGGTAGGATTTAATGTAAAGTGTCCCTTGTGCTAGTGCAGCTATCCCAGTTAAAATCCATTGTCCTCTGCCCCCTTTCTATACCCAATAAACTAATCCCCAATCAGACTTCAGCATATTTAGAGCCAGGGATATGGGGTAGAAGCAACCTGTGGAAAAGATGCTTTGACAGGGGAGAGGCCTGGTAAGGAATCCTCCTCATGTTAAGGGCAAGTGGCCTGGTATGGTTCAGTGGGAGGACAAGGGAGTTCTTGCATGGGCGTCCTCTGAATTTTTTTTTAGGGGGGGGGGGGCGCTTCGGCAGCGGCGATACACAGTTGCATTTTACCCTTTAATCGACCGCTAGCAGGGGTTAAAAGCGACCCCCCCACGCTAAAATGTAAATACACCCCACTGTGCCCCCTGCATCTTTCAATATTTCTTTGTCCCTACTGTGTACCCCTCTACACAACTGCACCTCTGGACCCCTTTATATTACACAGCACCCTGCACAACTGGGCCCATTTACATTACACAGCACCCTTCACCACTGGAGCCCTTTTCATTACACAGCACCCTTCACCACTGGACTCCTTTGCATTACACAGCACCCTGCACCCCTTTCACATGTTGAGGATTGTCACTTGCCATGTCGCCTGTCACATGTCGTGGATTGTCACTTGCCACGTTGCCTGCGGTCACACATTGTGGATTGTCACTTGCCACAGCGTCTGTCACACATTGTGGATTGTCACTTGCCACAGCGCCTGTCACACATTGTGGATTGTCACTTGCCACGTGGCCTGTCACATGTTGTGGATTGTCACTTGCCACGTGGCCTGTCACATGTTGAGGATTGTCACTTGCCACGTCGCCTGTCACATTTCGTGGATTGTCACTTGCCACGTTGCCTGCGGTCACACATTGTGGATTGTCAATGGCCACAGCGCCTGTCACACATTGTGGATTGTCACATGCCACATGGCCTGTCTCATGTTGTGGATTGTCACTTGCCACATGGCCTGTCACATGTTGTGGATTGTCACTTGCCACATGGCCTGTCACATGTTGTGGATTGTCACTTGCCACGTGGCATGTCACATGTTGTGGATTGTCACTTGCCACGTTGCCTGCTGAAACACATTGTGGATTGTCACTTGCCACAGCGCCTGTCACACATTGTGGATTGTCACTTGCCACAGCACCTGTCACATGTTGCGGTCCGGATTGTCACTTGCCTGCTCCAATTGTTCCTTGCTGTGTCCCAGAGTCAGTGGCCAGGGTTGTCAGGCAGCAGAGAGATTATTTAATCTCTCTGATTCCCGCGCTGCCTACACAGAGAGGAGGGGGGCTGCTGGGTGGGTGGTGAGAGATGATGTCATCTGATTGGCCAGCACTCACTCAGACACTCACCAAGCCAAGCCGCCCAGCTGCCCGGCCCCAAGCTCTCTCACCTGACACCCGTCAGCGTAGCAGCCCACACTTTTAGACCGTCTGAGCCACACACTATGTCACCTGCCCACCGAGCCACCCGCTGCCTCCCCAGCCCACCCAGCTGCCTACAGCCTGGCCTGCTCGCTCTCACCCATCCACGGCACTCACCCGCTATCAGATTTCAGGGGGAGCCGTCCAGCTGACAGAGAGGGGGAGGGGGGGCGATCGGGGAGATATACAGTGCAGACAGCCTGCGGCTCTCCTCTCCCTGTTACAGCACCGTGGCTCCATTTATCAGAGAACTTGGCAGCGGTGCTGTGACAGGGAGAGGAGAGCCGCGGGCTGTCTGCACTGTAGATCGCCCCCCCTCTCTGTCACGGAGCTAGAAGAGAGAGAGCGGCTCTAATGTCATTCACTGTGCCGCCGCCTTGCTTTCTGCCCTCCGAGAATTATGGCACTGGTTTCTAGGGGGGGGGGGCAAGCACCCTCACTTGCCCTATGGAGCGGACGCCCATGAGTTCTTGGTTATTCCATGCTCCGGTAAGGGTCTGTTATAGATTTTGGGGATATACCACACTTTTTTTCCTTGGGCTGGATCCCCCTTTAAACTTTTTACATTTTAAACCCCAGATTTACCCATCGCTAGTAATAAGTTAAAGCCTAACTTTACCCAAAAGGGGATTTTTCTGCCTCCTCTAACACCTTTGGACACAAATACCTAGCTTTGACAGGTACCCGCTACCACTTCTGCTCGGATTGCCTAGGCAATCCGAACGGAAGTTCAGCCCACCTCTCTTTTCCTGCAGCTTTCTGGAACATGTCACAGGTGCCAGAAAGCTGTGGGGACATTCACAAAAGTGCAGCGTGGCTTGAGCATGTGTAGTAGAAATCTGGCTGTGCTAGGACTTCCCATAGTAAAGATGCTGGTGCCAGAAACCCAAAGCCCAGTAAAGAACCAGTTCGGGTGAGGACAGTGCTGGATCTCTGGACAGGTAAGTGTCTTTATATTAAAAGTCAGCAGCTACAGTATTTGTAGCTGCTGACTTTTAATTCTTTTGGAGGCCACTGAAGATCCTCTTTAATACACCTGATAAAGCTAACTTGATAAAACGGTTAAAAATCCAAGTTTGATGTTGGTTTGTGAAGAGCAAGAGTCAATAATGACTCCAATCATTTTTTAATCCAAAGAAGCAAAACAAATATGCCTCCACTGCAGAAGCCTAAGTGCTATTTAAAAGCTAAAGCTTCCAACAGTGATGGTGCCATTATTAAGTCTTGCTGTTCCATATTGAATCCTTCTATTCAGAATAGGCACTAGTGAACAAAACCCATTTTATACGTCCATAGCACCATTAATGTATGAACAGTCTGAAAACAAAAACTGCCTTTTTTATACGGGAAATAAATAGCTGGAGATTAAAATATTTGTATACATATTTAGATTTGTATGACTCTCAAAAAATATATATTATTTAAAAATACCAAATAAATGAGCATAAATTGAAAAATTTGCATTCTGTCTGAGAAAACTCGACTTTTTACCTTGGAACATAGGTAGATGGGAAGAGCTGCTTCATCATTTCAATATCTGAAACAAATAAGCGTATATTGATTGGTTTGCGCAAAAGTTAGTGTCTACAAACTATGGGAAATATCTATGGTATTTTACTGGCATTTTTATGCCAGTAATTTTAATACAGCGATCAGTGCTATGAAAATGCAGGGAAGGGGATAACACTGGGGGGCAATAAAGGGATTAATTGTGTGTTTCCTCAGTGTGTTCTAACTGTGGGGGGGGGGGGGATAGGATTGACTAGGAGAGGAGACATAGGGCTAGATTCACAAAGACTTAAGACTGGCGTATCAGTAGATACACCGTCGTAAGTCCTAATCTCAACCCGCGCAAATCAAATTTAAGTGTATGCTCATAATGAGATACGCTTAAATGTTGCTAAGATATGAGCGGCGTAAGGCACTTACACCGTCGTATCTTAGATGCATATTTACACTAGCCGCTAGGTGGCGTTCCCGTTGTAAAATATGCAAATGAGCAAATATGCTGATTCCCGAACGTACGCCAGGCCGGCGTATCTGTTTACGTAAGACTTACGCCCGGCGGAACGTTATCCCTGCTATAGTGAGGCGCAGCCAATGTTAAGTATGGACGTCGGGACAGACGTAATTTACGTCGTTTGCGCAAGTCGATTTACAATGGAGCTGTGCGTTAGTTATGCTCACGTCGCTTTCATTGACAATTAGTGACGTGATTTGGAGCATGCGCACTGGGATTCAGTCACGGCCGGCGCATGCGCAGTTCGTTCGGCGCAGAGACGCGCTTGATTTAAATACTACACGCCCCCTACCCGCTGAATTTGAATTCCGCCGGGTCATTTACGCTAAGCCGCCTCAACTTTACAGGCAAGTGCTTTGTGAAGAAAACACTTGCCTGAAAAAGTTGCGGCGGCGTAACGTAAATTACATACGTTACGCCCGCACAAAGATAAGACGGGCTACGTGAATCTAGCCCATATAGTTTTTCCTATTTAGTAGGAACAAACGATATGGCTCCTGTTCCCTGACAGCACAGGGATTTGTGTGTTTACACACACAAATCCCTGTGCTGGTGCCCGGCCACGCGAATCGGGTCCCCCGCTGTGCAGCACGCGCTCATTCCCTCTCGTGGACGCTAAAGGAATGGACATACCCATACAGGATTTCACCCAGGTGAGCCATTCTGCCACAGTATATCTGCGTTAGCCAGTCGGAACCCAGTTAATAAGCAACATTCAAATAAAATAATAAAGAGCACTGGGCCTTTATGTGTTTAGAAATTCTCACTCCTGATTTTACGACCAGGGATCACCTATAATAGCTCCTCCTCATACTCCTTGCAGACTAGTTTTAGTGTTTACTGTCCCCCTGAAAATCAATCCACAGTGGATCATGAAAAGAGGCTGGTAAAAGAGCTTTGTAGGAGTCTCCTGTTGCCTCTTTTTTTTAAATATATTAACCACTTCCAAACCGCCGCACGCTGATAAACGTCAGCTGTTTGAAGAGGGATATCTTTGTTATGGCAGCAGCTAGCCACCATAACCCAGGTATCCTCTTCTTCAGCAAACGGTCCGGTTTCTGATAATAGTGGTCTGGCCGCGAGATCACTTTTTCGGCTTACCGGAGCCATCGGCAGCAGCAGAAGCGATCGGGTCCTTCTGCTGGCTGGGTATGGAGATACAGTATTTAAGAGGTCCTGTCACACTTTTTTTTTCTATTATAAGGGATGTTTAAATTCCTTGTAATAAGAATCAAAGTGACACATTTTACACGCCCTTCCTGCCAAGCTTGCACGCAGAAGTGAACGCATAGGTGAGCAGCGCCCACATATGAAAACAGTGTTCAAATCACACATGTGAGGTATCGCCACGATCAGTAGAGTGATAGCAATAATTCTAGGCCTAGACCTCCTCTTTAATTCAAAACATGCAACCTGTAGAAACGTTGCCTGTGGAGATTTTTAAGGGTAAAAGTTTGTTGCCATTCCACGAGCGGGCGCAATTTTGAGGCGTGACATGTTGGGTATAAATTTATCGGTGCAACGTTATCTTTCACAATATAAAAAATATTGGGCTAACTTTACTATTGTTTTATTTTTTTATTCAAAAAAGTATATTTTTTCCAAAAAAAAGTGCACTTGTAAGGCCACTGTGCAAATACGGTGTGATATAAAGTATCGCAACAACCGCCATTTTATTCTCTAGGGTGTTAGGAAAAAAAAAAAAAATATTCGCATGAAACCCCTCAACTGAATCATTCGACTGGGCTATCGTCTCCTCCATGTCACAGATATCCTTAATCCTGTACAGCCAATCTTTAATGGACGAGACATTCATGGATTTCCAGAACAGAGTAATAAGAGCTTTGGCTGCGTATAGCAGGTGTTTAGACAAAGAGGCCCAGATTCACAAAATACTTACGCCGATGTAAGTGCAAATTTGCACCAGTAACCGCAAATGTGCACCGGCGAATCTGTGCGCCAGACCCACAAACCAACATATGCCTAAAAACTGGCCAGCCTACGCCGACGTAGCTTACATACGCCGACCTAGCGTGGGCTGTTTAATGCGTCCACGTCACGGCAAAGTCACGGCGCATGCGCAGTTCGTGATACGCTGGGCGTAAAAAACACTGCACCATGCTCGGACCATCATTTGCATGGGGTCACTCCCACCAACGCCAGCCTGCACCTTCGAAACCTAAGCCACGCCGATGCAGCGTTGGGAGCAATAGCTTGCTGAATGCAGTGCTTGCCTCTCCGCGCTGCGTCTCTGTAGCGTACGGCGTTTGCACTACGGCGGCGTTAAGTTGCGCCCACTCTCTGTGAATCTGGGCCAGACTTTTTGCTCTGAAGTCTGAGGGAACCATTTACGCAGCTTGGCTGGCGTGGCATACCATTGTGTAAGCAATTTGTAGGATGTTTCTTGAGTCCTTGTACTAAGTGAGCATTTGTGTGCCAAGACACAGGCTCTCTCCCATTGCTTATCAGTTATAAACAGACCTAAGTCCTTAGACCAGCTGTCTCTGAATCTGTCAGTGGTTGCTTGTTTAGGGCTTTTCAGCCTTGGCCTTCTGAATATGATCACCCCCCAGGCACACTGATTCCATCTCTGTTGGTTGTCTGGGAAATGGCTCTTATTGCAAGAGGTGTTAACAAAGCTTCTAATTTGGAAATAAGTCCAGCACGGCAAGTCTGGCAAGGGGATATCAGTTTTAAGCGTAGGGAAGCTTTTAATCTGAGAGCCCTGGAAGCAGTGTGTGGCAAGGATTGGAAAATTTGGATTGGAGGATTGGAAAAGCCGGTTTTCAACTCCCAGTGGGAAATCCGGGTTATTCTGGAGAGGTGTAAGCGGGCTCAATGCACTCGAGAGTTTCCGAATTTTTAGTTAGCTCATGAAAAGTGGTGAGGGAGGTATGTATCAAGGGGTGTTGTTTCAGGTCCAAAGGAAGTTTTTCCCAGGGATCCAAGGCGAGTATTTCAGGGGTACCGAGCATAAATCGTTTTCCAACTAAATCCAATCTTTAAGGTCAGAGTGGCAATGCCAGTCAATAATTCTGGTAATGTGCGACGCCTGATAGTATTTCCTAAAATCGGGAAGGCCCATTCCCCCTTGGTCTTTGGGTCTCGTCAGAAGGGAAAATGTAATGTATGGGCGTTTATGGGCCCAAACAAAGCTCATTTGGATAGACTGTAAAGATTTGAAAAAGCTTGAAGGGATTTTTATTGGCAAAGCTCTGAGTAGATTAAAAATTCTGGGCAAGACAGTCATCTTACAAATGGCTGCCCTGCCAAACCACGAGAAGTTTCTTGGGTGCCAGGAGGATAGGTCCTTCTGTATGGCCTTAAGAAGGGGAATAATTTTTTTTTCAAAAATCTGTGAAACATGCGGGGTAAGCCAAATCCCCAAATACTTGAGTGCAGAAGTTTCCCACTTAAAAGGGCAGTTGCTACGAAGGTCTGAAAGGGCTGAGTCAGGAATGGTTATGTTAAGTATTTCGGATTTACTATAATTAATCTTTAGGTTGGACACATAACCAAATCTATTAATTCCAGATTTGGGATAGAAATGTGCGGCTTAGTCAGGAAGAACAGAAGAGCATCCGCGTATGCGGCTACCTTGTATTCCTTGGTAGCTATGTGGAAACACTGGACATCCTGATTAGACATCAAAGTCCTAATAAATGGTTCAAGTGTAAGGATAAAGAGGATTGATGAGAGGGGGCATCCCTATCTAGTGCCGTTAGCAATAAACACTGTATCCGATAGGAAGTTAATTTTTAATTTAGCTGACGAGTTCTTGTAAAGTGCCGAGATCCAAGAAAGCATGTGTTCCCCCATACCAACAAATCTACAGGTTTCCATCAGGAAATCCAATGCTACTCGATTAAATGCCTTCTAAGCATCCGTAGACAGGAGAAGGCCCCCGATCTTTCACTTCCTGGCCTGCATAAATCAGGTTGAGTGACTTCATGACGTAGTCTCTTGCCTTTCTACCTGTCATGAAGCCCGCCTGCGCCGGGCCTATCAGCGTATGCAGGAGGGACTTGAGTCTGTTGGGCAAAATTTTTGCCATAAGTTTAACGTCTAAGTTGAGCAGGGATATTGGCCGGTAGCTGGCACATTGGGCGGGATCCTTATCTGGTTTGGGTATAACTAATATGGTATAAAACAAAGTATCACACTAATTAACCACTAAAATACAGCTGATTAAAACATGATAAAATAGGGCATTAAAAGTCCAATGTAGATTTAAAGTGTTAGATAAGGTCCATAGATCAGTAAGTGAAGCTGAAAAAGGCATGAGGAATGCTTGGGAACAAATGGTGATGTACCCTCCACCGATCTCCAATTTCCACCAAAACGTGAGGCACACGCCCCCTCAGGGGTTCAAACTCACCAAAAATACAAAAGACCAAGCCTTGTATATCAGTAGATCATCCTGACCAGACCTCCAACATCAGTCACCGGACAGCAGGGGTTAATTTATAAAGCTCCAGTAATATGGATCATAAAAGAAAACAGAAGCACTATATAGTGTAATACTGTTTAATTTAATATAAAAAGACCCATATAACACTGCCCCGCATCATATCTACGTACATAAAAGCATAAGGTAAATGAACAAAAATAGAGTGTAAGGTTCACCGCTCTCCTCCGCACACTGGGGGTCGCGCTTATCCCGCGGTCACGCTGCTGAAGGCGCCTCTCTTGGTAGCGATGGTGAGATGGTGGAACGCACTCTGTATGTTTCCTGGTTACGCCGTCGTAGCCACGCCCTGACGCGTTTCGTCACATCCGACTTCAACAGAGGGCATGGCTACTCGGCGTTCATCACGTCTTTATGTCCCTCAAACGTCAGCCATTGTACAATCTGTCCGCGCTCATTTGCTCCCATTGGTAAATCAGGAGACGGAAGTGAGTAGTGGACGTCAACAATAGCTAAACACTGAGACTGCACAAGTACGTGATTATATTAAAGAATACTGCACAAATTTGTTATGACAGTCACATACAATAATAGGGATTGTTGATCAAACATCATATACCCAAACGTTTTAATATGATGTATTGAAAGCAACCATGATTTCTGTAAACAACAGAAATCTTTGGGAAAAAAAAAAAACACAACAACGGCACCGCTCGTGTTTAACCCTTAGTTGGCCGCTCGTGTTTAACCCTTAGTTAGCTGGTCAAAACCTATCTGTCACATTATAATGAATGAACGATCATGGATTTAACTAGTTGTCTAGTCATCTGACAAGGCTGTTAAATATCCATCAGCTTTTATGGAGAAAAGGAACAGCCTTTGAGGATGTGTGGTGGAGATCCACACAACACCACATAGTCAGCTAAAACAACATAATAAAACATGTTAAAAAACAAACCCATGTTAAAGGATATATATATCTCAAGACTAAAAATATAGGAAAATAGCGAGGAATCCTCATCAATAGAGGTTCTATATGAATTCAGTAAAATTGATAATAATAATATTAAATAATAATAATCATTAAAAATCAATAAACGTCAATAATCATTAAATAATCAATACACATTAATCAATATTAATAAAAGGTTGGAGAAAAAAGGAGACGACTTAATGTCCTATTTAGCCAAGGGTTAATAGTCGGTTGGAGCAGGCCAAACTGATAGATAACCATGCGAACAGATAACCCAGGGGGCGCATGCTGAGACACCTGTCGAGTCAATAGATACTTATATAGGCAAACATATACACACATACTCCCATACATATATGTGTATATAAAAGTAAATGTAATGCACACATAAATAAAAGTACCATACAGTACACAGAGATCAGTTATCTCATTAAAAGATAAAAAAAACTGTATAATTATATATACACCAAAATAGGGAGATAATGTATATCTACTATAATGTGCAATACTAATGATCACTAATAAAGCAGTTAATATCTAGTTCAACGTTTAACCCTTTGGGCACTAGAGTATCCACCGAATATATCCATTCAGTTTCGAGCTTGGACAATTCTCTCACACGATTAGAGCCCCTCCAAGAGGGTTTCAAATGACGAACTCCCCAAAATTTAAGGCCTGCTGGGTTCTTATCGTGGAAAAGCTTAAAGTGTAAGGAAACGTTGTGGTCCTTGTACCCCAATATAATATTAGCTATATGTTCAGCTATCCTGACTTTTAATTCCCTCTTTGTGCGGCCTACATACATAAGTTTACAAGGACACTCTAAAATATAGACTACAAAAGAGGTAGTAGTGCATCATCATGCTGGATCACAGTATAAAGGGAGGATACGTCAGCTGTAACTAAAAACACTTCATCACCCAATGTTGATAGATCTATACTTTGTAAAAGTATAAGTAGATCTTTTGTATCTTTCAGATAGGCCTTAGTCTGGACCACACTTTTCTGTAGAAAATGGTCCAAGAATTGGCCCAACCGTGATGAGAGGGATCCAATCCCATTAACGATTGGCCAAAATAGGTGTATATATAATTATACAGTTTTTTTTTATCTTTTAATGAGATAACTGATCTCTGTGTACTGTATGGTACTTTTATTTATGTGTGCATTACATTTACTTTTATATACACATATATGTATGAGAGTATGTGTGTATATGTTTGCCTATATAAGTATCTATTGACTCGACAGGTGTCTCAGCATGCGCCCCCTGGGTTATCTGTTCGCATGGTTATCTATCAGTTTGGCCTGCTCCAACCGACTATTAACCCTTGGCTAAATAGGACATTAAGTCGTCTCCTTTTTTCTCCAACCTTTTATTAATATTGATTAACGTGTATTGATTATTTAATGATTATTGACGTTTATTGATTTTTAATGATTATTATTATTTAATATTATTATTATCAATTTTACTGAATTCATATAGAACCTCTATTGATGAGGATTCCTCGCTATTTTCCTTTATTTTTAGTCTTGAGATATATATATCCTTTAACATGGGTTTGTTTATTAACATGTTTTATTATGTTGTTTTAGCTGACTATGTGGTGTTGTGTGGATCTCCACCACGCATCCTCAAAGGCTGTTCCTTTTCTCCATAAAAGCTGATGGATATTTAACAGCCTTGTCAGATGACTAGACAACTAGTTAAATCCATGATCGTTCATTCATTATAATGTCACAGATAGGTTTTGACCAGCTAACTAAGGGTTAAACACGAGCGGCCAACTAAGGGTTAAACACGAGCGGTGCCGTTGTTGTGTTTTTTTTTTTTCCCAAAGATTTCTGTTGTTTACAGAAATCATGGTTGCTTTCAATACATCATATTAAAACGTTTGGGTATATGATGTTTGATCAACAATCCCTATTATTGTATGTGACTGTCATAACGAATTTGTGCAGTATTCTTTAATATAATCACGTACTTGTGCAGTCTCAGTGTTTAGCTATTGTTGACGTCCACTACTCACTTCCGTCTCCTGATTTACCAATGGGAGCAAATGAGTGCGGACAGATTGTCCAATGGCTGACGTTTGAGGGACATAAAGACGTGATGAACGCCGAGTAGCCACGCCCTCTGTTGAAGTCGGATGTGACGAAACGCGTCAGGGCGTGGCTACGACGGCGTAACCAGGAAACATACAGAGCGCGTTCCACCATCTCACTATCGCTACCAAGAGAGGCGCCTTCAGCAGCGTGACCGCGGGATAAGCGCGACCCCCAGTGTGCGGAGGAGAGCGGTGAACCTTACACTCTATTTTTATTCATTTACCTTATGCTTTTATGTACGTAGATATGATGCGGGGCGGTGTTATATGGGTCTTTTTATATTAAATTAAACAGTATTACACTATATAGTGCTTCTGTTTTCTTTTATGATCCATATTACTGGAGCTTTATAAATTAACCCCTGCTGTCCCGTGACTGATGTTGGAGGTCTGGTCAGGATGATCTACTGATATACAAGGCTTGGTCTTTTGTATTTTTGGTGAGTTTGAACCCCTGAGGGGGCGTGTGCCTCACGTTTTGGTGGAAATTGGAGATCGGTGGAGGGTACATCACCATTTGTTCCCAAGCATTCCTCACGCCTTTTTCAGCTTCACTTACTGATCTATGGACCTTATCTAACACTTTAAATCTACATTGGACTTTTTATGCGCTGTTTTATCATGTTTTAATCAGCTGTATTTTAGTGGTTAATTAGTGTGATACTTTGTTTTATACTTTGAATAGATGAATTTATTTATCTTATTTTAAATAGCTGCTCATAGTAACATATATTGCTTGATTGCTCTCAAGTGGAGATTCTATATCTTGAGATTTGTATATGTTATTATATTTTTTTATTTTTATTCTTTATATTTATATACCTTTATACTTTTATGGTTGGTATACTCCTTGGATTTATCCAACTCTTAGTCTAAGTAATACCTGTCCTTGGCGCCGGGAAGTGCACAGTGGATTTCTTTCTGCTGCCGTTTCCCCCCCCCCTTATTTTTCTTTGTGCACTCTTCTATATATAACTAATATGGGCCGATAAAAATGTGGGGGGAACATCTCTAGGTGAGGAGAAAGAGTTTAGGGCTGTCGTGAGGGGGGCAGTTAGGATCTCCACAAACATTTTGTAATAAATGGAGGAGTAACCATCAGGTCCTGGACTCTTTCCTGTCTTCAAATCTTTAATTGCTAATTGGACTTCTGAAGTGTTGAATGGTTGGTCTAGGAGGAGGTCAAGTAATCCAGTGTAACTTGCCTCCTACTGTTGTGAAGGTCTGGTGGTTTGTGTTGTGCCGGTAAATTGTAGAGTGTAGTAATCGTGGAAGTGGGCAATGAGATCGTCCATCACGTTAAGTTTTCCCTGTTTGTTTGTAATTCCCGAAATATTATTTTTATAACGAGGGCCTTTCAGGCTTCTGGCCAGAAACTTGCCTGTCTTGTCACCGTGCTCGTAATAATTTTTTTTTCTAAAAAAGAGGAACCGTTTAGCAGTTGCGTCAAGTGTTTGTTGTAGTGTCTTCCTAGCATCTAGTAATTCAGTAGCCGTTTCTGTCGTCAGGGATTGTTTATGAAGTGTTTCCAGCTTCGCAATCCTATCAGTCAATTTTAAGATGTCTCTGTCCCTGTCCCTCTTACGCTCGGCTCCCATTTAGATCAATTCACCTCTAAGAGTGCATTTATGGGCTTCCCATACCTTTAAAGGGTCCACATCGGGCGAAGCGTTGTGAATAAAAAAATTATTTCAAAAGCGAAGTGATTTTTGGAAGAAAGAGTCGGGTCTGTCAGCAAAGAGGAATTCAGTTGCCATGTAGGAGGTTTACCCCCAGGGGCTACAGTGGTTAGTGTTATCGAGGTAGGGGCGTGGTCAGAAATGGACTGGATCCCTAAATGAGCCCCAGACACGTTGTGCAGATCTCTACGAGAAATAAATATGTAGTCTATCCTAGAGTACTTGGCATGGGGAGCTGAATAGAAGGTAAAATCCTTACCCTCTGGGTGGAGAAACCGCCATGAGTCCATTAATGTAATGAACTCAGTAGCATTTTAAGGCTCTTCAGTATCCTATAAGTTGTGTGTGTTTTACCCTTTGAGGTATCAGACAGGGGATTCAAGGGGGAGGTTAAAGTCACCGCCTAACACAATGCAGCCGGAAATGAAACCCTCCAGCTCCTTGATCAAGTTTCTGCAGAATGACAGGTGGGAAGCATTGCGGAAGTATACATTGGCGAGTGTAATGGGGCTGTCTTTGTATTTTCCTTTAAGAAAGATAAATCTTCCGTTCGGGTCTGTGAGTTTGTCCATCAGCAGAAAAGGGGCCTCTTTGCTAACCAGAATAGTGACAGAAAAGGCGAAATGTGGCCTACCTTTCCTTAGTTCCCTCAATAGGGCTGTTCTTTTCTCCGGTATTATCAGACCTCTGAGATTATGTGAATCACTGTAGGATGGTGGCCTAGAGAGGAGTAAGCCATGTTATAAACGCTAAGAGATTCAGAGAGCCGATACCTGTGGGCAACACCTACTGTAACAAGAGTTAAATGTTAGTTAACCTGTATAGGGGTATCAAAAATTCACAGTAATCAGTATCCACTACCAGTATAGAATAGAAAGCGGGGATAGCAGAAGAGTAGAAGTAAGTAAGGAGAAATTAGTATCGTACCTTTAAAATAGAAATTCGATCAACAAGGTTAGCAATAGCGTGTCTAGGGTCGTCAAAAACTTGCGACTCAAGACACTGAGGGGGAACGATGGGAGGCAACAGTCAGGAGGGGGCGCTAGGACCGACCGCTCGTCACTCGAAAGAATGAGAGCGAGGAACAGGTAGAGTAAAGATCGGAGGCCCGCAGCCTGCCTAAAATCAAATTGTAAAATTTAAAAAGAGTAATTTGGCACAATAGGGTCTAGGTGATTTGAACTAGCGAACTAGGAAGTAGGTAACAAACATAGGGTCATCCGACCCATCCAGGGATTGTTAAATGTAGCATACAGTGAGGCCCAAGCAAGGGACCAGTATCACAATGCCAACCGCAAAAGTATAAAAGTAAAACAATAGGGTTAAGTAACTACATATGGAATGTATTTCTCAGCACGGAGGGAGTTTCCCATCAGGCAAAAAAAAAAAAACTCCAAGCCATGTTCTTTTGCTATTGTCTGGTGAGGGAAATCCACGTTGGGGTTCATCCGTGCCTTCCAGTTATGACTCCACATCACCAAGTGGTCTGAGTGCAGTGGCGAATTTCTGCAGTCACTTTCAATGTCAGCTAAGCCCGCCAGCTAGCAGATGTCATTGCTCGTCCTTCAGCTGGAGGGAAAATAGTGAGAGTGTCTCATGTGACTCTGATCGTGATGGCAGACGTTTGCGGTGACTCCTATCTGCTGACAAAAGCATGGACGAAGTCTAGTATGTCTCGCTTCTGCTGCATTCATCTACCTGGGATTCACACACTCGACCAACCACAATTCAGCTAGGACAAGTAGAGCACAGGTGCGCTTTAAGGCAGTAAGCAGGAAGAACGTACACTGGCCGTTCATAATTGGAAAAGGCAAGATGACAGGAACTGCCAAAAGGAGTCAACAGAGGACCAAGGTGGGGTTAATATAAGCAACCATTTCAGAGGAGAATTGAGGCTCACTTGTTAGGCTTCAACTATGAGCTTTACCGCTGCTTGGTGTTCCTGCAGCCGAACCACCCTGTTTGTTCTGCTTCTATTTTTTAGACAGACGTTTCTCAGGTGACATGAATGGGGAACAAGGGGGGCATCTCTTAGGAGGGGGAGGCAAAATTCTTGATACCACTGCGGGAGGTCTATCGGGTCCAAGTGCAATGCGTTGCAGAACTCCGGAAGATCATCAGGGGATCTGAGTGTGTGCTGTCTGCCACCATATGTGACCAGCAGAGCAAATGGGAATCGCATGTATATTGCTAAACTTTCTCACAGAGTTTGTCAAGGAGGGGTCGCAGGGCCCTGCGGTTCTTAAGGGTGATCTGGGATAAGTCATGAAAGAGCATAATGGTCGCTCCGTTGAAAACTATCCGTTCGTTGCGGCGTGCTTTCTGCATTATGTCTTCTTTTAAGGCAAAGATTTGCAGGCAGCATATGATGTCACGTGGGGGCTGTGTGTCAGGGCCTCTGGCCCTCAGAGCTCTGTGAGCCCTGACCAATTCAATCCCAGTGTCTTCGGGCCTTTCCAACAAGCCAATAAAGACTCTTTGCAATACCGGGGTGATTTGATCACTATCAACCATCTCAGGGAACCCCCTTACCCTGATGATGTTCCTTCTGCCTCTGTTATCGAGGTCTTCTAAATGTCTGTTCATGTCAATGAAGTGATTAGAATGTGAGGCCGTCACTCTGTCCAGTCTGGCTATGGCCCTGTCTCTGTGTCTCCCTGTGGCTTCGGTGGACGCCATTCGCTCATTAAGGACCATTATGCTAGATTTAAGCTCCGTGATCGCGGCCGAAAAGCATGACTTAATGTCCGCAGCAATGATGGACATGTCTGCATATGTGAGGGGGAGGTTAGGGTGAGAAGATCCCCTACCATTGTCCTCCGGCGCAGATTGCGAATCCTCGCTGAAGTCCTCTGCAGCATGAGTCGGCGCCATCTTAGGTTTAGACACGCTGGTCTGAGTGAGCGACTGAGATCTGAATAGATCTGAGATTTCTCTTCCCTTGTAGTTCGCCAAAGCTCGACGGGATCTGGTGTGAGGGGTCCGGTAGTTCAGCTTGCTCATTCTAGGGGTTGAAGGTGCCAAAAACAGGCTACAGGCCGTTATGTCTCCGGAGCTCCTCTAACAAGCCGCCATCTCAGTTGCGTGCCAAGCCATGCCCCCCTTAAAGTGGTTGTAAACCCAAATTTAAAAAATAAAAACCTGCAAGACAAAGGCATAATGAGCTAATATGACTAGCATACTAGCTCATTATGCATTACTTGCCTTAGAACAAAGCCCCCAAAGCCATCCTCGTCTCCCCCTCCGGCAGCAGACACCTCTCCCGGAGGTTACTTAAGAGTATCGCCGCTCCAGCGCTCTAAGTGGCCGGAAAGGCGATGATGTCACTCCGCGCATGCCATCAAACCCGGCATTATCCTTTCAGAAAACCACTTAAACCAGCATTCCCTAGACCAGTGTTTTTCAACTCCAGTCCTCAAGGCACACCAACAGGTCAAGTTTTCAGGATTTCCCTCAGATGAAATGGCTGTGGTGATTACTAAGGCAGTGAAACTGATCAAATCACCTGTGCAAAATAATGGAAAGCCTGAAAACATGACCTGTTGGTGTGCCTTGAGGACTGGAGTTGAAAAACACTGCTCTAGACAACGGTGCATTCTTTTTGGCAAATATATCCTAAACCATGTAGGTTTAGAAGATATTGCAAACACCTACAGGTAAGCCTTAATCTAGGCTTACCTGTAGGTAAAACATGTCAGAGAGGGTTTACAACCACATTAAGTGGTTATTGAACTTTCATAATACTGAATTTTACATTGTGAGAATGTGTCACAATAGCTTGTGGTTACAGCATGCCCCTATTTAAATATATAGGAGAGTTTAACAGATGGTGCCATCTGAAAATCTCTGTACATAGCATTAAAGTTGCCTCACCACAATGCAAGGCATTGCAGCCATGGTAATGTATACTCCTCCAAGTGGCACCATGTCCTCTTGTAAGTTGGGCTGAACCACAGCCCCATGTCTAAATGGACACACAAAGCTGTGGCTTGGCTTGGCTCGGCTCGGCTCGGGTGGCCCCATACCAAGCTGCTTGCTGTGGGGGGGCATTTGACAGGAGGGAGGGGCCAGGAGCGCCAGCAAGGTACCTGAAAAGAGGAAGATTGGGGCTGCTCTGTGCAAAACCACCACACAGTGCAGATAAGTATAACATGTTTTTTATTTTTAAATAAAAAAAAAAAATAGACTTTAGTATCCCTTTAATAATTTTTCTAAAGAAATTAAATATTTTTTGAAAGACAAATAAAAACATTAGATAAAAATGTATTGATTGCTACAACCTCACTGACTACTATTACTATTTTATTGTTGTGTGTTTTTTTATGTCAGTCACCATATAATGAGAGGTTATATTAAACAAAAAAATATATAAAACTACACTCTATTTTGATAATCAATTTTTTAAGGGTCCTGCATCTCATTTACTAGATTTGCCAGACGACATCAAACAAACCCTTTTCAATCAGAGAAAATCTTGTAGTCATTAAGAAAAATACAAAGTACTTTCTGAATGGTGCCCATGCTGAGCAAGCGATTCCCTGTGGTTACTATGCAGCAGGGCAGCCACTCCGAACGATATTTGGAGGACCGTGAGGATCACTAAACTAGCGGGGGCTACTACAGAGTTTCTCTGCTTCCATGGGCATCATCCAGGTATGGAAAACCTGATCCAAGCTGGGTTGATATAACTATGCAAACATATCCATACCTGGAATTCAGCTTTCAAATGTAAACAAGCACAATAGTAAAATAAAAATATCACCTCTTGTGATTTGGAGATATGTAGCAGGTGTACTGCTCTCTGAAGTAAACAGCCTTTTTAGGCACCTATACCAGTCCAGTATTATATTGGTGAACTAGTGGTACATGTATTTGTTCTGTATACAAGCTACATAGTAGTTCTTTAAAGGGTTATACAAGAAAAAAAAAACTTTCAAAAGAAAGCCTATAGCCCAGGAAAGGACAAACTACGGCCCCCACACGCGATCCCATCGTGCCGCGATCGCTGCTAATTGAGGCTGCGGCTTTGCGGCCTATGCTTCGATGCTATTAGTCTGGGCTATTATCCATCTCCATTGATTGCCACTGCAGTTTGAGCCTTATCCATGCCCTGCACTAGTCTCATCTTTGCCTCTCCGGGCTCACGTCAGCGTTGCTATCAACGCCATGTCTGTGCCTCCCATTGGTCCAATCATTGTTTTGGTTGACATCATTAGAGTGCGCCCTGCTTCCTATTGGACGGCTTCCCGGCGCCGCTGCACGTGCGTCAGGGACCCTCTCGCTGAAGCGCGGCTCCGTTCAGCGGGCATTGATGCAGGTTTGCCTGTCAGTACCTGCATCCGTGCATGTTTTGCTCATCTCCTTCTGGATCACCCCATCATCTTCGGGTCCCTCAGGCTACGTCCCTATAACATCTTGCTGCAGTAGGACAGCTGCCCATTCTAACAGGTACTCTTGAGCTGTTAAACTACACTTGCATCTCCTATTTGGTTCCTGATGGTTACTGTGATGCAAGTGTGACAAGACAACTCAGGTGACTCAGGATTGATGTTAACCCCTCCATCACAGACTCCTCAGTGGCATTCCATTGGATTATCTATTTAATTCACTATTAACTCTATGGGCCAGATTCAGGTAGATGAGAGCATCTTTGCTCCAGAGTAACGCTTCTCATTTACGTTACTCTGACGACCCTTTCAGCGCAAGTACTGTTATTCACATAGCAGTTGCGCGTAAACTTGCGCCAGAGTAACGATAATGCGCTGGCGTAACCCGACGCAAGGGGAAGTGGGTGTGATCATATGTAAATGATGGGCGGAGCCCAGCGCAGAGGCTTACGTTCAGCGCATCAACCACGGAGCATGCGCAGTGAGTGAGGCTCCACTAGCCCCCTTTGTGCGCATGCTCACAACTTCCGTCGGCACCACTTCACGGGAAACGTCAGCGCAATGCCTTCCGTTGGGCGTTTAAATGCGCCCGTAGAAGCGCCATTCCAGCACTAAAGTATATCCTGCTCCCCCTCCCCGCAGTGAAGTTACTTTTGTTCTGAGATGGCTGCTCCCGTTCCCCGCAAACACACAGGAGAAAGCTGAACTCTAAAGGCCAGGAGCTGTCAGCCGTCATCTCGGCTATGGAGACCTATGATGTCTTCCTCCATGGCTGTAAAATTTGACAGACAAGCATGGACAGAGGTGTTGTCCTGCAAGTGGGGGTGCTCAGCTAGCTCGTCTCGTCGGTAACGCTGCTGTAGCTGCTCTCCTGCTGACCTGTGGCCACCTGGAGTAAAGATAAAGCAGCCTTTTGTAGAAATAACTTTGCGCCGGACGGACGAGATACGCGCGGCGCATGTAGCCAGCGTATGGTGCTAATCCGTTCGTGAATTGGGAAAAATCCCTCATTTGCATATTTGCAGGGGAAATCAATAGGCGCGACTGATGCGCCAAGCGAAATTAAGCGCTGACGATACTCTGGCGTCGGAATGTTCCGCCGGTCGCAAATGGCCCGTTATTGGGCGCATCTAGTTTGGTGGGGACGGGCACATAGAAACGACGGCGCATCTTCACAGTTACGCGGCGCATATCAAAATACTCCAGCGCAACTCTACCTGAATCTGGCCCTATATTGACTTTTTACTATTACATTGTAAGCAATCATTGTGCCATCAATTGTCACCACTGTGCCATGCCAAATGCAGCCACTGTGCCATGCCATCAAACGCAGCCACTGTGCCATCAATTGTCACCACTGTGCCATGCCAAATTCAGCCAATGTGCCATGCCATCAAACGCAGCCACTGTGCCATCAATTGTCACCACTGTGCCATGCCATCAAAAGCAATCACTGTGCCATCAATTGTTACCACTGTGCCATGCCAAATTCAGCCACTGTGCCATGCCATCAAACGCAGCCACTGTGCCATCAATTGTCACCACTGTGCCATGCCATCAAAAGCAATCACTGTGCCATCAATTGTCACCACTGTGCCATGCTATCAAAAGCAATCACTGTGCCATCAATTGTCATCACTGTGCCATGCCAAATTCAGCCACTGTGCCATGCCATCAAACGCAGCCACTGTGCCATCAATTGTCACCACTGTGCCATGCCAAATTCAGCCAATGTGCCATGCCATCAAACGCAGCCACTGTGCCATCAATTGTCACCACTGTGCCATGCCATCAAAAGCAATCACTGTGCCATCAATTGTCACCACTGTGCCATGCCAAATTCAGCCACTGTGCCATGCCATCAAACGCAGCCACTGTGCCATCAATTGTCACCACTGTGCCATGCCAAATTCAGCCACTGTGCCATGCCATCAAACGCAGCCACTGTGCCATCAATTGTCACCACTGTGCCATGCCATCAAAAGCAATCACTGTGCCATCAATTGTCACCACTGTGCCATGCTATCAAAAGCAATCACTGTGCCATCAATTGTCATCACTGTGCCATGCCAAATTCAGCCACTGTGCCATGCCATCAAACGCAGCCACTGTGCCATCAATTGTCACCACTGTGCCATGCCATCAAAAGCAATCACTGTGCCATCAATTGTCACCATTGTGCCATGCCAAATTCAGCCACTGTGCCATGCCATCAAATACAGCCACTGTGCCATCAATTGTCACCACTGTGCCATGCCAAATTCAGCAACTGTGCCATGCCATCAAACGCAGCCACTGTGCCATCAATTGACACCACTGTGCCATGCCATCAAAAGCAATCACTGTGCCATCAATTGTCACCACTGTGTCATGCCAAATTCAGCCACTGTGCCATGCCATCAAACGCAGCCACTGTGCCATCAATTGTCACCACTGTGCCATGCCATCAAAAGCAATCACTGTGCCATCAATTGTCACCACTGTGCCATGCCAAATTCAGCCACTGTGCCATGCCATCAAACGCAGCCACTGTGCCATCAATTGTCACCACTGTGCCATGCCAAATTCAGCCACTGTGCCATGCCATCAAATGCAGCCACTGTGCCATCAATTGTAGTTTTGTAACATAACTCTTTTTATGCTTTTCTACCTTAAATTAATCTAATCATTTAATGTTACAAATTTAAATTAAATTTATATTACTTCACACATACACACCGTCCATCTACTCTTGGCTCGGCCCCCGGGTCCAATATATGAACCAATTGCGGCCATCAAGTCAAAAAGTTTGCCCACCCCTGCTATAGCCTAGCCTATAGTGTCTCAGCTGTAACTTCACACCAGCCATTTTAACTAAGGGGCTGCTCAAGCCTAATGCTTGTATGTCTAGAAATACACATCTTTATAAAAGAAAAACAACTTTGCTTCAACAGATTTGACTTGTCTGCTCCTCCAACTGTGGCTACGTGTCTCACCTGATGTTAAAGCAGAGTTCTGCCTTGGAGAAAAAAAATAAAAGTCAGCACATATATTGTAGCTACTGACTTTTACCATATGGACACTTACAATCTTACACTTAAAATCTTCAGATCGACTGTTGGGTGCAGCCACTGCCATTCCAGGTAAAGGGAACCTGGCAATGAAGCCTTTTGGCTTTATGGCTGGTTCCCTACTGTGCATGAACTTTTTTATTTGACCCGGTGGTGGAGGAAAGAGGAGGGGACCGTTGCACCCTGAAAGGTGCCAAATGTGACACCGGAGGTGGAGAGGAAACAATTAAGCGAAAGTTCCCCTTTTGGGTAAAACTCTGCTTTAAATATATGGCCTATATCATATATACTTTATATTTAACCCTCCTATTGCCAACGACCCTCATATATAAATATATATATATATATATATATATATATATACAGTTGTGCTACATACGTTTACATACCCTGGCAGAATTTATGATTCTTGGCCATTTTTCAGAGAAAATTATAACAGAAAAATATTTCTTGCGTTCATGGTTAGTGTTTGGCTGAAGCCATTTATTATCAATCAACTGTGATTACTCTTTTTAAATCATAATGACAACAGAACAACCCAAGTGAGCCTGATCAAAAGTTTACATACCCTGATGATTTTGGCCTGATAACATTCACACAAGTTGACACAAAGGAGTTTGATTGGCTATTAAAGGTAACCATACTCACCTGCAATCTGTTTGCTTGTAATTAGTGTGTGCGTATAAAAGATCAATGAGTTTCTGGACTCCTGACAGACCCTTGCATCTTTCATCCAGTGCTGCGCTGATGTTCTGGATCCTGAGTCATGGGGAAAGCAAAAGATTAGTCAAAGGATCTGCAGGAAAAGGTAGTTAAACTGTATAAAACAGGAAAGGGATATAAAAAGATATCAAAAGAAATTGAGAATGCCAATCAGCAGTGTTCAAACTCTAATCAAGAAGTGAAAAATGACGGGTTCTGTTTAGGGTTGAGCGAACCCGAACTGTATCGATTTTTTGTACCCGGACTCAAACCCAAACAATTTGCTGTAGGTTCAGGTTCGGATTCGGTGTTCGGCAATGTAATGGCGCGCTGCAGGGCAGCCAATCACCATTTGTTTTACTCGCGTGACCCAAAAGAAATCACAGCTATGTATGGCATGGCTGTGATTGGCCAGTGCAGCATGTGACCCAGCCTCTATATAAGCTAGAGGCACATAGCACAGCTCGTCACTCTGCTTTAGAACCTTCTGGCACAAAGTCATTTGGAGTGCTGAGACCAAAATTTTGCTTTTTGGCCACAACCATAAACGCTACATTTGGAGAGGAGTCAACAAGGCCTATGATGAAAGGTACACCATTCCTACTGTGAAACACTGAGATGGATCACTGATGTTTTGGGGATGTGTGAGCTACAGAGGCACAGGAAATTTCCCCCCTGAAAGGTGCCAAATGTGACACTGGAGGAGAAGAGGAAACAATTAAGCGGAAGTTCCCATTTTGGGTGGAACTCTGCTTTAAATTGCTTAAAAGGAGACGAATATGCTTATGATGAGAGGTGCACCATTCCTACTGTGAAACACGGAGGTGGATCACTGATGTTTTGGGCATGTGTGAGCTACACAGGAAATTTGGTCAAAATTGTTGGCAAGATGAATCCAGTATGTTATCAAAAAATACTGGAGGAACATTTGCATTCATCAGCCAGGAAGCTGCACATGGGACATACTTGGACATTTCAACATGACAATGATCAAAAACACAAGGCCAAGTCGACCTGTCATCGGCTACAGCAGAATAAAGTGAAGTTTCTGGAGTGGCCATCTCAGTCCATTGACCTCAGTATCAATAAGCCACTCTGAGGCCGCGTACACACGATCGGTCAAAACCAATCACGTGTGGGCCCCATCGGTCAGTTATCCTTTGGTCAAAAAAAAGAGAACTTGCTTTAAAATTTAACCGATGAACGCCTAACCGATAGGTCAAAACCGATCGTTAGTATGCAAAAGCATCGGTTAAAAAGCCGCGCATGGGGGGGCGTGGCTACCGAGCTCCTGCATGGACGCCTGAGCAGCGAGCTCCATGCCTGACCAGGGAACAACGACAAACTGAGGATGTGTCACCCGCTCAAAACCACCCAAATTGCTCCAGTAACCACGAGCAACTCGTCGGTATGGCCCGAAAACGGAAAGGTTCTCTCCAGGTACAGAAGCTGTCCCACTTCTTCCCGCCGTCGGATCGCGGCATTGCTCAAGATGACGCCGGAGGCGCTTCCCCGGGTTCCTCTGGCGGATCCTCTTCAACCCCGACGAGCCCGGCTCTCCAGGTCAGTGCCACCCGCAACTCCCCTGATGCATCCACTCCTGTGTCACGGAGCCCGGTGAAGTCAAAACCCCGCTTATGCCCTGAGTGCACCGGGAACGGCGGGAGTGAGGGCCAAGACTCGCTGAATGACACCAGGGAGCTGGCGGAGGCCATTAACTCCTTCCCCACTGCTGGCAAACCTATCTCAGACACAACGTTGAAGGACATGCTGGTGTCCCTCCGCAGCTCCCTCCATGCGGACATGATGCAATGTATGCAGGGATTTAAAGCTGATGTAAGGGAGCTAGGGGACAGAGTTGAACACGTGGAGCAAAAGATGGGGGAGTTCGCAACATCCTATAACTCACTTGTGGACTCACATAATGACCAGTCTGATGAGGTGTTGTGGCTGAAATCTAAAATTTCTGACCTGGAAGACAGATCCAGAAGGAACAACATTAAGATACGTGGGGTCCCTGAATCTGTCTCCCCTATGCAGCTCCAGCAGTTTGCACAGGATATGATGAAGGCCTATGTTCCTGATCTGTCTAAAGCCGACCTCCATATTGACAGGATTCATCGCCTGCCCAAACCTTCCCACCTCCCAGATGCCATACCACGGGATGTCCTGATGCGGGTACACTTTTTTCAAGCTAAAGAACGCTTCATGATTGCCTTTAGGAAAAATAGACACCCGCCCGAGCAATACTCCTCCATCCAGCTTTTCGCAGACCTTTCCCAGTTTACAATGCAGAGGCGTCGGTCCCTCCTGCCGGTCACCAAAGCCCTGCGCAACCATGACATAACTTACCGGTGGGGGGACCCGGCTAAACTCACAGTCACTCGAGATGATCATACTTCAGTGATCAACAACTTGGATGAGGGCTTTGTTTTGCTACGCAAATGGGATATCATTCCAGAGCCTGTTAAGGAGGATTCCCCCTCGGCGGCCAAGATGAATACCCGGGATCAGTGGCAGATGGTGTCTCATAAGAAGAAAAACAAGAAGCTCTCCTCTTCATCTCCTCGGTCTCTACACAAGTTTTCACAACCAGTCCCTATGTTTCAGGTTTATTTTTCCCCCCTGTCAAATGGGCAGATGCAATGCCCACAGATTCACAACCGAATCTCCCTTTTTACCAGTTTGGTCTAAGCTTACCACACTCGTCTGTTTTTTTGTAGTCTGTTGTTATTTTTATTTTTTGTTCTCCCACGTACTTTTCTTATTGTGTATTTCTTTTGAGATGGCCTTTACTTCAACGGATGGAACTGTGCGAGTGACCTGCACGCGGACTCATCACCCTTGCCTACAACTGACTGCAACTGTCGCATCCCACCTGAGGTACTGTTCTTATCGCCCTTTCACTGTTTCTCTATGGCGATCAATATAGTTTCATTTAATGTTCATGGACTAAATCATCCAGTCAAGAGATCCTCTCTCTGGAAGGAGGCCCAAAAACTGCATGCAGACATTTTGTGCATACAAGAATCTCACTTCCTGTCTACCAATCCACCCTCTTTTAAACACAAGAATTACCCTAATATCTTCTTTGCTTCGGCATCAGACAAGAAGCATAGAGGGGTTGTTATTGCAGTCAGGGACTCTGTTGCCTTCACACTCAGGGAGCTGGTCTCTGATCCTGCTGGCAGATACCTGATCCTTGTTGGAGAATTCAACAACCGTCTTTATACTATTGTAAATTTATATGCACCTAACTCTCATCAGCTTAAGTTTTTCCACAGGACACTTAAGAAAATTGCCAATGTTAAAAAGGGAGCTGTCATTTTGTGTGGGGATTTTAATTTGATAGTTGACGGTAGTGTGGACACCACCGCTAAACCCAAACGCCAGCCACCTACATTATCGCGTGCCCTACATGGGGCAGACCTCTATGATGTGTGGAGGTGTCAGCATTCTAGTGAACGGGACTACACCTTCCATTCCTCTAGGCACAATTCATACTCCCGCATAGATATGATTCTGGTTGACAGGTCTCTGCTCCAGGCGGTCTCCTCCTCCACCATCCACAACATCTCATGGTCAGATCATGCACCTGTGTCTGTGTCCGTGGTGGTGGGGGAGGCCCCTGGCCCAGCGTATCTGTGGAGAGCTAACACCAGTTTGTTCCAGATGCCCACCCTTGTGACTTCCGTTACCAAACAGCTGACTGAGTTCTTCTCCTTAAACACTGGGACGGTGTCAGATCCGGCAATGCTGTGGTGCGCTCACAAGGCCTTCATTAGAGGCATCTTGCTACAAATGAGTGCAAGACTTAAAAAACAGAGGGCCTTAAGAATAGATAAAATGTTAGATGAGATTAGGGCCTTGGAATCACAAAACAAGATTTCCCCTGATGTTCAACTGTCCTGCAACTTGACTAAACTCCACTGAGATCTGAGGCGCCTCCTACTTGAGCACTATGGCAAATTTGTCAATGCGTTGAAGCTGACCCATTATTCTGCAGGTAATAAGGCGGGCAAACACCTTGCGCAGCGCCTGAAAGACCAGAGGACACGTTCTAAAATACCTTTCATACGTAGCTCCCTGTACAATAGTAAATTATACAACCCTAGGGACATTGCTGACTCTTTTGCAGACTATTACTCGTCCCTTTACAATCTAAAAAACGACGCTATTACACCCCAGCCCACAGATAACGACATTCAACAGTTTTTGGCAAATCTGAACCTCCCAAAGTTGTCCCCAATCCAATTAGAAGCACTGAACGCCCCCATTACTGAATTTTAAATCTTAAAGATGATAAAGCAGTTACCTTTGGGGAAATCCCCCGGCCCGGATGGGCTCCCCAATGACTATTATAGGGTCTTCGCTGAGGTTCTTTCCCATTCTTTGAAGTCGGTTTTCTCCCAGGCGGCCTCCTCGGCAACGTTTCCTGAGGAGATGCTCAGAGCCTATGTGGTTATCATCCCTAAGCCTGGTAAGACCCCTGACACCCCTTCTAATTTTCGCCCCATTTCACTCTTAAATACTGACGTCAAACTGTACGCAAAAATCATAGCCCACAGACTTCTTGATGTGATGCCAACTTTAATTAATGCAGAACAATCCGGCTTTACTTCCGGAAGACAGTCGGCAGACCCAAGCGTAGGATCATCGGGGTCATACAGCATGCGTGGTCCTGTCGGACGCCTTCTCTGCTCCTATCTTTAGATGTGGAGAAGGCGTTCGACAGGGTACACTGGGGTTACATGACACATACATTGGCCAAATTTGGCTTTCAGGGCCCCATTATGACAGCCATCCAGGCCCTTTACTCGACTCCGTCCGCCCAGGTTTACAGTTCTAGTAGCCTCTCCCGACCTTTTCACATCACTAATGGCACGAGACAGGGCTGTCCCCTGTCCCCTTCCATATTTAATCTCCTTATTGAGCCGTTGGCAGAAAAAATTAGAGCCTATCCCCATATTCAGGGTTTTGTTATCCAAGGTTCGTCCCACAAAATACATCTTTTTGCAGACGATATTATATTATCAATTACCTCCCCGGCCAACTCCCTCCCACATGTTCAGGAAGTATTGGAGGGATTCGGTAATATCTCTTATTATAAAGTAAACTCCACTAAATCGGTCATCCTGCCCATGAATTTACCTGTAATCCTTAGTTCTTCCCTGAAGGCGACCCTTCCATACTCATGGAGTCAGAAAAGTATTTCATATTTAGGACTTCAGCTGACTGCTGACCCGTCGGACTTGGCAGAGGCCAACTTCCCACCATTAATAGCCAAACTTACTAAGGAGGCGGCCCGATTGGCTAGGACTGTACTGTCCAGGTCGGCCCGGCTTGCCGCCTTTAAAATGCTCTTGCTGCTTCGAATCCTTTATGTTTTCCGTACACTACCTGTCCCCATCAAACCCACCCATATCACAGCCCTTGAGAAGATCCTTGGTGGATATGTGTGGAATCTGCGTAAACCTAGAAGCTCTAGAGCCCTCTTGGTTAAACATAGGTCTGTTGGAGGTATGGGGTATACTGACCTTCGTAATTACTACCGAGCTTCCTTGTTAAACCAAATAAAATCGTGGCTGTCGAATACGACGGACACCCCTTGGTGTAGTCTTGAAAGGGCAATGAGCCCTACCAAAGATCTCCTCTCTCTACTAATTGTTGATAGGTGGAAACCCTTCCCCTTGCGCCACCTCCCCCTGTCCATCCAGGCCACTTTAAGAGCCTGGAGGGATTTTGGAACTACTGCTGATCCCCCATCTGAAATGACTGAATTGCCTATCCCTATCTCAACTTTATCTGAAGCTATTCCTGATATCGACCTTAGAGGGTGGAGTGATAAAGGGTTAACTTATGTCTCCGACCTCTACTGCAATGACCGTCTCGTCCCCTTCCAATCTCTCCTCCACAAGTATAACCTGCTTCCTAATGACGCTTTTAAATACTTTAGGGTGTCCCACTTTTTGACCTCTCTCAAAACACACCGTATATTTATACAAAAATCGGTATGGACCTTTCTTACCTCCTCGCCTTCCTCGGCTAGAGGTATTCCTCTTTTTTACAATTATTTTCAAACTAAACGCGTGTTTGGCCGGTCTGCCCCCTTTGTTAAATGGGAAGGCGAAATGGGAAGGTCTTTTACAGACTCACAGTGGAAAAGCGCCATTAATTCTGTGTACAGGGCATCCAGATGCACGAACCACTCGGAACTCACCCAAAAGATCAACCTAAGATGGTATCTCACCCCGTATAGGCTTTCCAAAATCTCTAATGACAACTCGCCCCTGTGTTGGAGAGGGTGTGGGGAAGTAGGTAATTTTTTACATGTTTTTTGGAAATGTAAGAACCTCACTAGTTTCTGGAGTAATATATTCAAGTACATCTCCTTAGTGACAGGTTTTTTTACCGCCCCATCACCCGAACTAGCCCTACTGAACCTGACTATAGACACCTTCCCTCCTCAATTCCGTACTGGGGTCACGCATGTGCTCCTAGCAGCTAGAACGCTTATAGCCAGAAACTGGAAATCGGATACTGCACCAAATTTGTCTGAAGTCCTTACTATTGTCCAAACAAAATATGTGTATGAGTCCCTGTTGGCCAGTGCTAATGGATCCAGAAAGAAACTCGATAACCAGTGGCGGACCTGGACGGAGAAAATCAAGTGATGTGACTTTTCCTTCCTTTAAAATACTTACTGATTACTATGTTCCTCAGACAGGTCTCTCCCTAGCGGTTCCATAGAAACCAATTTGTCAAAATAGTTATCCATCTCAATTCCCCCCCTTTTTTATTTTACATTTTTGTTTTAGTTTCTATGTAGGTTTCAAAACGTTTTTATTTTTTCATGTTCTATTTTTGAATAGCCTACAGTTGATATGGAGCCGGCATTGGTCGAATGTGATTACCTATGTCTGTGTTCACCAGATTTTTGCTGTTCATCTGATATGACCACTGTTTAATGAAGATACCTACATAAGTTCTTATGTAACCATTTATAATCCAGCCTGTCCATGCTGTATTGCTCACTCGTTCCTATGCTATATTGTATGTGAAAACCTTTT
Source organism: Rana kukunoris (assembly GCA_029574335.1). Classification (NCBI taxonomy): domain Eukaryota; kingdom Metazoa; phylum Chordata; class Amphibia; order Anura; family Ranidae; genus Rana; species Rana kukunoris. The sequence continues at coordinate 219,797,819 of CM056052.1, forward strand.
AATAAAAATGTTAATATAAAAAAAAAAAGCCGCGCATGCTCAGAATCAAGTCGACGCATGCTTGGAAGCATTGAACTTCGTTTTTTCAGCACGTCGTTTTGTTAAAACACGTAAACGTCACCGTTTATATAAAATATACATATACAATTTGGAGATCCTAAGTAATTTTTGAGCAAACAATACAATTTAAACTTGTAAAGAAAAAATTCTAGAAAAGGCCTAGTCAGCAAGTGGTTAAAGGGGTTGTAATGGCAGAGTTTTTTTTATCTTAATGCATTCTATGCATTAAGATGAAAAGTCTTCTGTGTGCCGCAGCACCCCTCAGCGACGTACACGAGTCCCTCGGCCGTCCAAGATTCTTCTTCCTGATTGGCTGAGACACAGCAGCAGCACCATTGGCTCCTGCTGCTGTCAATCAAAGTTAGCTAACCAATCAGGGGAGAGAGGGGGAGTGACCAGCTCGGGTGCACCATGTCTGAATGGACACAGTGAACTGTGACTCAGCTCTGCTGCCCACATAGCAAGCTGCTTGCTATGGAGGCACTGAACAGGAGACAGGGGCCAGGAGAGCTGAAGAGGGACCCAAGAAGAGGAGGATCAAGGCTGCTCTGTGCAAAACCAACTTTACAGAGGTAAGTATAACATGTGTGTTATTTTACAATCATTTAAAGTTAGAAAAAAAATATATTAATACGTTGCAGATCAAATTTACCAATGTAGGACATATTATCACAGGCATGTCAAATTAACATTTTGAGAAGAATCGTAACCTGTACTTGTACAAGTACTTGTACAAGTTACATAACCGTCCATTAAAGCAGAACTCCGGACAAAATTATTTTGTGTCTTTGTTGCTGATCTTCACCAACTTTGCCATCCATGTTCTTCTGAGCTCTGTAGTTCCTCTGTAATAGGCTGCTGAACTATCTGAAAAAACAGTGGGCCAGATTCAGGAACAGTTAGGCTGGCGGATCCAGTGATCCGCCAGCCTAACTGTGACTTTAAGCCGGCGTTTCTGTTTTCTGTAACCAGAAAACAAGAAACGCCGGGTTGAAGCTCCGATGCGAGCAGCGTAACTGAGTTTCGCCATCGCATCGTTACTTCAACTTAAAAATGGCGCCGGGGGCGTTCCCGCCGATTTCCGCTCAAAAAATATGTTAATGAGCGGAAATCGGCAATTCACGATCGCATTCCGGCGGCGACGCAGTGACGTTACGACGTTTCCGGACGGGATACGCGGCGCATAGTTATACCTACATGGGGTTGGAATATCCTATGTTAGGTATAGGCGTCGTCATCGCGTCGAAAAAAAAAAAAAAAAACGTCGCTTGCGTAAAACGTTCATGAATGGGAATGTGACGTCATTGACGTTCATTCACAGAATTTGGAGCATGCGCACGGGGATGTTTTGACACTCGACGCATGCGCAGTACGTTCGCGGCGGGAACGCGCTTCGTTTTAATACTACACGCCCCGTACCCGCCCAATTTGAATTCCGCCGGCTCATGTGCGATGCGCTGCCGCAACTTTAGGAGCAAGTGCTTCGTGAATGACAGCACTTGCTCCTAAAATTTCTGCAGCGTAACGCAAATGAGAAGCGTTACTCTGGAGCAAAGATGCTCCCATCTACCTGAATCTGGCCCAGTATTGCCTGGTGATTTCCTGTTTGTAAGACTGTTGGCCGCTATTCCTCTCGTAAGCTCAGACAGCGGTCTGACACACCCAGTTGTAGTTCTCTGAAAGCGAGCAGGGAATTCTATTTCCTGAAGTGTGCAAAGGGGTCTCACAGCTCCCTGTTCTGTGCCGCCCATGCAGGAGGTGTCCCTGCTATCTCCGTGTAGAGCAGAGATTATTATCAGAAATCACTTGTATGACACAGTAGGGATGTTCTGTTGTGTCAGGCATAGTATATGAGAACACCACTCACTGATGTCCCGCCTCCCACCGTTATTATGATTGACAGCACACAGTGCAAATTGTGCCGTTATTGGTACAGTGAGATGTCAATCATAATGACAGCAGGACATCAGCGAGTGGTGTTCTCATATACTATACCTGACACAGCCAGAGATCCCCACTGTGTCATACAAGTGATTTCTGATAATAATCTTCGCTTTGCACTAGTAGGACTGATATTCGACACTGGTGGCCCCTGACATTCGGCACTGGTGGTCCCTGACATTTGGCTCTGGTGGTCCCTGACATTTGGCTCTGGTGGGCCCTGACATTTGGCTCTGGTGGACACTTACACATTGCATTTATAAGGCTGTAACCCAGGCATGTCCAAAGTCTGGCGCGTGGGCCAATCGCGGCCTGCGAGCCGGTTTTGAATGGCCCGCCTGGTTCTCAGGTGTGCCGCGATATCAGGGGAGATAAGGGCTGTCAGATGAGCCCGATCTCGCGATCCCCTGCCGAACTATACATGGGCACTGTTAGAAGCTCTGTCAGCCTCAAAAGTGACTGTAAATGCAGGGGAGTGTGCTGTGCTCTCTGCTTCCCCCTGGAGTGCAGTACCCAGCTGAATGAGGAAACTGGAAAGGTACTGTGCTAGAAGCTATATTTGTTTTAAAAGGGCTTTATACATGTGAGTGTCTGTCTGTATGTTTGTGTGCATGTTACTTTTAATTCGGACCCCCCTCCCCTTTCCTGTACCATAGGAACTGCTTTTTTTAGGGCTTGTTTGTGATAGCAGCCAGGACTGCTGCTCCTATGAAAAGCAATCCATGCACAGATCGCTTTTCAGATGCATTTGACAGGCAGTAAAGCCTATACCGCAACAGTGCAGTGCACACAGTTGTGGGTTAGTTGCAGTGCAGCACCATTTAACCTGGGTTTACCTCCAGCTGCAGCCACAGCAGCATGTGTACACCCCAGCTGCTGCCTCTGCAGCTAATGGGGGAGAAGTTGGGGGGTGATAAAAAACACTCAACTATGTGGTTTTACTGCCCCTCCAACCTGACATGGGAACAGGCCCTTGGTTCACATCTGTGTGGCTGTGTGCTGCGTGTAGGGCAGCCCATTCATTTCAATGGGCTTCCCTACCTACAAAAATGCAGGGTAAGAAGTCACAACTTTTTTTTTTTTAAATTGCACTGCACCAAAAGCACCCCACGTTTTCCAATGTGTGGGGGTACCTTTAAGAATTAATGGTACCCCAAAAGAGCAGAGCATTTGTCTGTGTGTCAGGAACGAGCGCGACAAAGGCAAGAGAATTCTTGTTGGACAGTGTATTAGTGATCGAACAAACACAATTTTAATGGTTCAAAGAATGTCAGGCAAAATGCTCAGCCCTCACGCATGTTCACTTCATCAAATCTGGCCCTCTTTGAAAAAAGGTTAGACACCCCTGCTGTAACCTATCATACCGTGTGTTATGGCTTGCTTGCTGCAGAATGAGGGGTGTGATTTATGTTGAAGTGGGCGAGTTCACATTTACATGTACAATCCTAGTGTACCTCCCACATTCAATCCCATTTCTTTCTTATTCTAAGATAGTTGTCTTATATATGCCTCCACTGTAGCGATGATGCTAGAAGGTAAAGTTCTGCCCCAGCTTTAGGTCCCTAGCAGACATGTTTTCCTTGAATTTCCTTTTTTTTTTTGCTCCATTGTGCTTTTAGTCTTTTTTCTAATTCCTGATGTTAAACACATTTCTGAAATATGCTATTAACATAATTCAACCAAGCCAAATGTTTTGGTCTAATTATCATATTTATTGTGTGTCTCCTATATGCCGTTTGGCAGTCATCAAATGAGATTTGTTTTATTTCAGCAACGACTTTCTCTGGCAATTGATACATTAATTGGGGAAATGTGTATAAAACCACTGTATGTAAAACCAAACAGAGGTTTCTCAGGAAACATAAGCATATATGCATTTAGGCTTTACTTTTTTATTTGTAATATAATTTTAAAACATCTATGTTAGGAACCTACATACAACCTAGAGAATTAGAGATGTACAGCTCTACAAAATGAGAAGTCTACTGTGATATCTTTCTAAATGCATACACTTGTCTGTTTTCATTCAACAAAACCCATACATTTTACTGAATAAAAAGCCCTCTTTCCCGTGTGACCAGTTTACATCTATGCATTGTAGATGAAAGTGTTTTGGAAAGGGAAACTATATGAGCCTGTATGTGTGTGTTTCCATGTGAATTGCAACGCAAAGGGAACAGTATGAATCCTGAGAGTCAGACTCAAAGGTTCTGCATTTTGATTAGTAATGTCATATTATATACTTATGCTGGCATTCACTGATATGGTACAGTACAGACTTCTACTCTACTGTACTTTGCTAGAATAATAAATGTTTCATTTTCAAAATTTTAGCTTAAATTGATACAAACTATTACAATTCAATACATGGTTATAAAAAGGACATTCCTAAGAGCCGGTTCACACTGGGGCGACTCGTCAGGCGGCTCATCCGCCTAACGAGTTGCGTCCCATTCTATGCAATAGAACCATCCTAATAGGAGCGACGCAAGTCGCTCCAACTTAAAAAAAGGTTCTTGTACGGCTTCGGGGGGCGGTTCAGGGCGATCTGCATTGACTTCTATACAGAAGTCATTTTGCAGGTCGCCTCTGAAGTCGTCTTCAGGACGCCTTGTGGAGTCGCCCCCAAAGTAATGCCGCCTAAGTGTTAACCGACTCTAAAATGTAGGAGCCCCAGTCATTTCTCAAAAAATGAAAAAGCCAATAGCTACATGTACTGTAGCTGCTAACTTTTAATAAAGAGACACTTACCAGTCCAGGGATCCAGTACTGTCATCACCTGGGCCGGTTTTTGTGTTCCCAGTGCCACCATCTTGCTTGTGTGACTTCCTGGTTAGGGATGAGCCGAACACCCCCGCGTTCGGTTCGCACCAGAACCGTTGAATGGACCGAACGTTCCCGCGAACATTTAGAACCCCATTGAAGTCTATGGGATTCGAACATTCAAATTCAAAAGTGCTAATTTTAAAGCCTAATATTCAAGTTATTGTTGGAAAACGTCTTTGAGAACCCGAGTCTTGCCCCAGGGAACATGTATCAATGGATTTTTTTTTTTTAACTATTTTTTTCTGGAGCAGCGATTTTAATGATGCTTAAAGTGAGAGTACCTGCTGGGTGTCTATAGTATGCCTGTGAGGTGGCACATGTTTTCAACTGTCCCTGCACAAAATGAGATTACTTTTAGAAAAAATAAATTTAATACAGCTTGCGGCTTTAATGTAATGTTTGGTCCCTGCAATATGGATAAAAATCATTGAAAAAATAGCATGGGTTTCCCCGCCACCACTCCAACCAGGTCATTACAAGACCCAGTGCTGATCCTGACCTCCCTGGGGCCCTAAGCAAAATGACATGGCACATTAAAAATGAGAAGTGGGGGGCGCTGATGACAGGACAGTGACATGTCACATTAAAGAAAGTTGAGAAGCAGGGGAAGGGGGTGTTCTGCTGTCGTAAATGACTCAGACAGCGAGTTTAGAAGCGGGGTGAGGGGGCGAAAATGACTTCTCACCAGGCGGGGCCTCTAGTAATTTGGGGGGCCCTTTGCAGCTTTGCGGGGCCCTAAGCGGCTTGCATAGTGAGCCTATAGCGAGGATCGGCCCTGACAAGACCCTTTGGCCCTATATACTTTGAACAGCAGTATACAGGCGGTGCAAACAAGACAAGGACTGTAGGTTTGTTAAGTAGAATCTGAACCATGTCATACTGTAATTGGAGCGCAACAAAGAGCCACATGCAAAGTATTGCATCAAAAATTGTTATTTGATGCCCCTGTTAAACAGGGGCAGAAATATTAGGCACAACACGACACTGCAACCCCTCACAGATACTGTAATTGGAGCGCACCAAAGAGCCACATGCAAAGTATTGCATCAAAAATTGGTGCTATTAAACAGCACACGTGCAGTAACAGCAAATGCGTTTAGTTGCAAATAAACAGGACAAGTGCAGTAACACCGAGTACGTTTAGGTGTAAATTAAACAGCACACAGGCAATACAACACGTTAGAACACTGCAGCCAAATAGGAATAGCTGATCTAGCTAAGCTATACAGTGTATAAATATATCTACAACTCCTAGCGATGTATATATATATCCTCTACACACTGTAAATTAAGCTAAACTGACTAGCCTGCCTGCTCTATCTATCTATCTGGTAGAAAAGACACTGGCCCAGATTCACAGAGCGATTACGCCTGCGCAACAGGAGATGCGTGTGCGTAAGTCGAAATGTGCGCGTGCGTTTCGATGCGCGGCATCCCCAGAACGAGATACGCCAAAAATCTACTTTTTTTTGTCCCGCGTAATTTCGCTAGACACACCATTGATTTGCTAGTCAAATATGCTAATGAGGGACTTACGGGGATCCACAAAACAACGTTGGGGCAGCGCAGGCGACGCAGTGTGTGCAACAGCAAAATGTCCTGTCTAAAATTAGAGCATATAAAAGCTGGTCTAAAAAGAGAAAAAAAGTCTACTTGTTAGATAAAGCAACACTGTTAGTGAGGAGCTCAGCAGTCACACGTGTTGCACAACAATCTGTATGCCAACATGCCAGGGGCATCGTCGCACATAGCTATACTACTGACTTTAGATGAACAAAGAAGGATGAGGGCACGGAGGATGGCACGGAGGATGGCACGGGAGAGGATATACCGCACCCGCATAGACCTTAGGCATGTGCATTTCGTTTCGTTCCGAATCGAAATTCGGACGAATTTTCCATTATTCGGACGTTCGGATGCATACGAATTCCCGAATTGCTATATTAGCGAAAAATTTCGACCGTTTTCGGAATTCGTTGGTTTTCGACCGAATTTCGAAAAAAAAATGGTCGAAATCGAATTTTTTTTTCGAATTCCGAATCGAATACCCGCGGACTAAATTCGATCGGAATTCGAAAAAAAAAAAAAAAAAAAAATTTTTCGAATTTAATTCGAAAAAAATTCTATTCGAAAAGAGACTATTTGTTTTCTAATCTGGTTGAAATATTTTCGATTTCGACCGTTTTTTTTCGAAATTCGGTCGAAAACGAACGAATTCGAAAAACGGTCGAAATATTTTCGATTTCGACCGGATTTTTCGAAATTCGGTCGAAAACGAACAAATTCCGAAAACGAATTCAACATATGTAACGAACCTAACTTAACGAAATTTATTAAATGACGAATTGAAACGAAACGAAACAAATTTTTCACTTTTGCACATGCCTAATAGACCTGTTTGGCATGAGTGATTCTGAGGTGTTTCGCATCTTCAGATTCACCCCTCATGCCATCCTGGAATTAACCACAACCCTGCAGGAGGACATCACCAGCCCAACACACCGCTCACATGCAGTGCAGCCACTGGTCAAGGTACTGGCAACACTCCATTTCCTTGCCAGTGGCTCTTTTCAGCGTACAAGTGGAGTGGTGGCTGGGATGTCACAATCCTCCATGAGCAGATGTGTGCACCAGGTTGTCCCTGCAATTCTCAGACGCATGGCCAACCAAATCATCAAACCCACCACTGAGGACCTGCGGCTGAAGGCAATGACAGATTTCTACAGAATTGCCAGATTCCCACGCACTGTGGGGGCCATTGATTGCACACATGTGGCACTCCAGCCCCCCCAGGAGACAGAGCAGATGTACCGCAATCGGAAGCATTGGCATTCCATCAATGTACAGGTGATAGTCGATGCCCAAGGCCTCATATGGCACGTCCGTGCCAAACACCCAGGGTCCAGCCATGACAGCTACATATACAATCAATGCCACATCCGAAAGGAATTCGATCAGAACGTGTATGGGGACACCTGGCTGGTTGGTGAGTGACATGGGTGGCAGGCATGACTATCCCCTCCCATGATGCCCATCACAAGTGGCACATGCATGACTAACATCCTCCTGTCTTTTCCCTTACAGGTGACTCTGCATATCCACTGGGACCCCATCTCATGACTCCATTCCGGAACCCCCAAACCCCAGGAGAGGAAAGATACAATCAAGCACATGCCCAAACACGAGCAGTGGTGGAGCGCACCTTTGGCCTCCTAAAGTCACGTTTCCGATGCCTGGATAAGTCTGGGGGTACCCTCTTGTATTCCCCAAACTTCGTGTGCCAGATCATCGGTGCATGTTGCATGCTGCACAACTTCGCAGTAAGAAAGGGCCTGCAGATTGACCTACGTGATGACCTGACCCCTGAACCAGACAATCCCCCCCTAACTGAGGCTACCCCGTCTTCTGAGGGAAGAGCAGCCAGGAGACAGCTCACATTGGGCATCTTTGCACGTTAAACATACACATTAATCATGGCACAATGAGAATGCATGCATGCACAACACTGTCCCTAGCACACACACCCCACATCCACATCAAATTGGATTGGCACCAGTCCACCATGCAGGACTTGTGAGCAGCAACGCCACGCCAAGGCTCCAATTATGTCACTGTACATTCATACACCATTCACACGGACCTGGGGATCACTTCTCCCTGGTCCTGGGGAACCCTTCTCCACCAAAATTGAGGGTGACACCCCTTTTCCGGCCGGAATGTCACCCCCACATTCACACAGCATTCACAACACAAAAAAAAATTACCTGCAAAAGCAAAAAATTTCCAGCAAAAAAAAATATATAAAAAAAAAAAAAGGGGAAAAACAAATTATTGCCCTTTGCGTGAGCCACGCCTGGGGCGCCCCCGGCCACGGCCCCGACTTCTCAGGGGAGACTCATGGGGAAGGGGTAAAACCGGGGAAGGAGGAGCAGCCCCTGATCTCTGCCCACCTGGCGGCCTGCCCTCCAAGGCCACGGCTATTCTCTCCAGGGCAGCACCAAGTGTTGCCGTGTTGGCCTGGATAGCCAGGGTAAGGGCCCTCACATCCTGCCCAACGCCTGCTGATGTAGTCTGCAGTTCGTTTAGGCAGGTTGTGAAAGCCTGGGAGTGGGAGTCCAGGTTCCCCAGCGTATCCTTGATGGAGGACAGGCTCTCCTCCATCCGCACCAATGTCTGGCTGACCTGTCCCAGATGGCGGGTCTGGAGGAACTGGTCCCTTCTCAGAGTGGCGGGCAGGAGACCCCCCTGGTGGTCTGGGATGACATCCTGCCTCCAGCTGATGCTTGTGGCCGGGGAGAAGGGGAGGCCCTTGTGAGGGGAGCCATGTTGGGGGAGGAGGGGGGGGCTCCCCCTTAGGGAGGCCTGCCTGCTGCCAGCCAGAGGGGAAGAGTCCTCAAAAACCAAACGTCCAGTGCCTGACATGGACTCCTCCTCCTCATGATTCTCCTCCTCCTCATGATTCTCCTGCTCCTCTTGAACCTCCTCCGCGGACTCCGGCCTTGTTGGGGGGGCCTCATTAGGCTGCTGTCCTGGGGTTGGTGCGGTCAGGCCAGGTGGCCCTGCACCCTCCTGCACATCTGTGGATGACACAAAACATTCACAGGTTGGAGGATCCACACACTTGCCACATATTCCCTTTCACCCCCTCCCCCACACATGCTACACACCTGATATTAAAAAAAAACGTACCTGGCACCACGGGCTCCGCACTTGAATCAAAGCCGGGCAGGCTCTCAACTTCATGCCGCTGAAAGGTCAGGGCCACCGCACGCTCCTCCGCTGTCAGCCTAATACGGCATGGTGGGCCCCCTCCTGTGCCCCTGGCATGGGCATGCATTCTGGCCATCTTCTGTTTGACCAGACGCCGGAGGTCATTGATTTTTTTGTCAATCCCAGACCTGGTCCGTGTCTCCCCCTGCCCCGCTGAATTGACCTGCTCAGTGATCCTATCCAAAATCTCCCTCCTCCTGGCCGGGGTGGTGTTGGCACTCTCTGGGCCGTGGAGGTAACGCCCATACTCGCTAATGGCCCGGGCAAGAATTTGTTTTTCCACAACTGTAAAATTCAGCTTTCGTTTTCTCTCAGTCATCCTTCCAAAAAAACTCAGTCCCAGTCAACAAAATTCACGCACACAAACAAGCCCAACCAATCAAGCAAAAACACACACAGAGAGAAAACTACTCAGCAATAAACAGTCACAAAAAAAACAAAACAAAAATACAGCAGGAAAAGAAACAAACACTAATATATCAATCAAACAAACAGTCTCTCAAACACTTATCAAAAACCACTTTCAAAAATCTACTAACAAACACTTGATCACACAGAACACTAATCTGACAACTACAAAACACACCGCAACGAACAACAGGACAAAAGCACTTGGTTAAATGGGAAGGGACAAAGGGATGTACTTTTGCAAAGCAAGTGCGTTTGTGTGTGTCTATTTATGCTGTTTGCGTAGTTCACAACGTTGCCCTAGTCCATTTCCAATTTCACTGATTGCGTAGCTGACATGGTATGCTTCAAGCGCGCATGCGCGAGCCGGCCGGCCCTTCATTTGCATGGGGTCACGGCTCATTTCAATGTAACACGTCCACGTCCTTCCCAATTTGTATTACTCCTCCTTACGCCTCTGAAAAAACGTTACGCATGCGCAATTTCCTGCGCAAAAGCTACGAGAATAGGGTGATTACGCGGCAAAATTGCGCAAGTCTAACGTAAAGGCGGTGCGTTACGCCGGTCCAATAATGCGCAGATGTACGTGAATCTGGGCCACTGTCTCTCTATCTCTCTCTATAGGACTTCTCTCATTAACAACGCCGCAACACACTACACAAGGTTTTCCAGCAGGCGGCCTTTTATAGTGTGGGGCATGTGCTAAAGCCCTGAGCCATAATTGGCCAAAGCCACCTAGGCTTTGGCCAATTATGGCTCTTCGTTTTTTGCGCGCTGTGATTGGCCAAGCATGCGGGACATACAGCATGCTTGGCCAATCATCAGCGCGCAATGCCGCAGTGATTTATGGGCAGTGACGCGTCATTCGAATTTGGCGCGAACGACCCGTTTTGTTCGATTTTCGATGAACAATCGAACAGCCAATGTTCAATTCGAACATGGGTTCGAGTCGAATGCGAAGCTCATCCCTACTGTTAATACTCATTGTTATCATTGTCAATTTTTTTCCACTTCAATATTTTAAAATTACTCTGTGTAGATCAGTAGCTTTTTTTGCTAATTAAAATTTTGGGTTGTAACACAATTTTTTTTTAAAATATCTATGAGAGCGTGTGTATGTGTGCCTATGTGTATTTATGCAAAGAACTGATCATTCACATTTCTTGAATCTGTAAGACTACATCTACAAAACAGCCAGCTGCTTGTAGTGATATACTTTTCTAGAAACTATAAAACAAGAGACATAAAATGCAACCCTTCAAATTGCTTGCTCTGCATCCTTGCTTTATATCTACAATCACTAATAATGCAACTACTAACTGAATTGAGGATTAACACATAATCCTATATAATCTTAGATTTCATAAAATCATTCTGAGGTCACAGTTTTAATATAATCCAGATGTAAAAGTTTGACCCCGATGGCACTTTTATATAAATGATCAATACAAACCTTTTTTTTTTACAATATATGATCAATTACAGAACATTTACGAAACATTAACATTTTTTATGTATTTTCACTGATCTAATATTTTACACTTGAAGATTATATCAATTTCAGTCATTATGCACGAGCAGCAGAATACAGTAGCTCTATTTTATTATATAGCTATTTTTATTAAAAATAAAAAGAAGAAAAAAAATTACAGCATCTGGAATAAATCCAAATATAACTTTTCAAATAGCTTGAAGCAAAACTTTGCCCATAATTGGCTGAAAGTCAAGACATTTAGGGGAAAGAAAAAATATCTCCAAAAATGTGAGCTCGGTTGGGCAGTGGATGAGTGCATGGTTTTGATTTGCCCTACTGCAATTTACAGTTTATCGCTGCAATGTTTATGTCCTTTGCAAGCCTCCTAATATCCTTAGTATTACCTCTGACCTGGGAAACAACCATTTCACTATCTCCAGCACAGGGGAAGTGTATAGATACTCCCCTATTTAAAATATATAGAACTCAGAAGAGCGGTGGGTAAATAAGGGACTCTATTGCGTAGACCACTTCCTTAACCACAAGGGCATATGCCCATCTTCCTTTTTTACCCAACAATTGGAGGTGCCAACTTCTGAGCTTTACAGCTCACAGCAGATTTCACTCATATTTTTGCTCATTAAAATGAACTATTGTTGAGTTCACACAAAAACATGTTTCTGGTGGCGTATCAGCACTTTACAGACAGTTTGTAAAACTTCCTTATACAGTACCATGAAAAAGTATTCATATCCCTTGAAATTTTCCACATTTTGTCAGGTTACAGCCAAAAATGAAAATTTATTTTATTGGGATTTTATTGGGATTTTATATGATAGACCAACACAAAGTGGCACATAATTGTGAAGTGGAAGGAAAATGATAAATGGTCTTCAAAATGTTTTACAAATAAATATTTGAAAAGTGTGGAGCCCCCTGTACTCTGATACCCCTAACTAAAATCTAGTGGTACCAATTTCCCCCAGCAGTCACCTAATTAATACATAGAGTTCACCTGTGTGCAATTTAATATCACAGCTCAGATGTTTGTTAGAGAACATTTGTGTATAAACAGCACAATAAAGGCCAGGGAACACACCAGACAGGTCAGGGAAGTTGAGGAGAAGTTTAAGGCAGGGTTAGGTTATAAAGAAATATTGAACATCTCTCAGAGGACTGTTCAATCCATCATCCAAAACTGGAAAGAGTATGGCACAACTCCAAACCTACAAAGACATGGCCGCCCACCTAAACTGACAAACTGGAAAAGGAAATAATTAGAGAAGCAGCCAAGAGGCCCATGGTAACTCTGGAGGAGCTGCATAGATCCACAGCTCAGTTGGGAGAATATGTCCATAGGACAACTATTAGTTGTGCACTCCAAAAATCTGGGCTTTATGGAAGAGTGGCAAGAAGAAAACAATTGTTTAAAGAAAGGCATAAGAAGTCATGTTTGCAGTTCGCGAAAAGCCATTTGGGGGACACAGCAAACACATGGAAGAAGGTTCTCTGGTCAGCTGATACCAAAATTTAACTTTTTGGCCTAAAAGCAAAACGCTATGTATGGCGAAAAACTAACACTGCATCTCACCCTGATCACACCATCCCCATCCTGAGAGATGGTAGTGGCAGCATCATGTTGTGGGGATGCTTTTCTTCAGCAGGGACAGGAAAGCTGGTCCAAGTTGATGGGAAGATGGATGGAGCCAAGTACAGGGCAATCTTAAAGGAAATCCTGTTAGAGTCTACAAAAAGACTTGAGAGTGAGGTGGAGGTTCACATTCCAGCAGGACAACAATCCTAAACATGCAGCCAGAGCTACAATAGAATGGTTTACGTCAATGCATATTCATGTGTTATAATGGCCCAGTCAAAGTCCAGACCTAAATCCAGTTGAGAATCTGTGGCAAGACTTGAAAATTGTTGTTCAAAGAAGCTCTACGTCCAATCTGACTGAGCTTGAGCTATTTTGCAAAGTAGAATGAGCAACAATTTCACTCTCTGGATGTGCAAAGCTGGTAGAGACATACTAAAAAAGACTTGCAGCTGTAATTGCAGCAAAAGGTGGTTCTACAATGTATTTACTCAGGGGGGCTGAATACAAATGCATGCCACACTTTTCAGATATTTATTTGTAAAAAAATTAAAAAACATTTATCATTTTCCTTCCACTTCACAATTATGTGGCACTTTGTGTTGGTCTATCACATAAAATGTCAATAAAATACATTTACGTTTTGGGTTGTAACATGACCAAATGTGGAAAATTTCAAGGGGTATGAACACTTTTTCAAGGCACTGTATGCTTACCTGGGAGAGGAACTTTGGAATAGAGATAGCCAAATATAATTGTAAAGCCTGATCTCTTTGAATATACAATGGCATTATGAATGTCACTCTTATCAAGGCCGAAATACAAGGTATTATCCCGATAGTATCTCATTCTTGGGCACCTCTCTAAAACTGTACCCAGTGTCTTCTTCCTTATGTTTCCAATGAACAATGAAAGATAGTTAGCATTCTGAAAGATACCTCCTATGGGTTTTAAAGGGTTTGGGACCCCTGAATTCATTACCTTCATATTCTTGCTAGGCGGTGGTGTGGTAGCAGCCAGCAGGGCCTTTGGAGCAGCCCTGGTGTTTCTCTTCTTCTCTTTTTCCCTCTTTCTTCCTTTTCCTCCCCTTCTTCTTTTCCCTTCTTGTTTGGTGATGAAATAGTACCCCTTCAATTATCACAGATTGTGATTCATGGTATGTATCCTGTAAATATTAAATGGTTGCTATGAAACGGTGAGGTACTTTGATGAGCATTGGAGAATCCCACTCGTAGGAATGGAACATAATCAGATTATTTTAATGTTCTCAATTGACCTTCTCTTCGCTTAACATTTTTGAAACTGTATCTGTGACACCTACCACACCTACCTTATTGGTTTGTTGATTTTGACTATATCCCTCACATACGTTGCAAGACCACTACACAGTCTTATGGCTTTCGGAATGTCCAATTTTTTTTTTGTTAAGTCTGGAGGAGGACGATTTTTTATTGATTTTTGAAAAATAGTGTGCCTGTTGTAAGTGCAATCAGGGTCGGAACAAGGGGCAAAGGAACTCTTGCCTTGGCGCAACCTTATGTAGATGGTGGGGAACTTGGAGCTTGCTGTACCTTCCCTGCCTCCACTTTGGATTTTTCAGATGCCGCCTTGCCTAGAGCATGGGATCAGCTGTTTTGCTTATAGGTCAGTCTGTATCTTACACCTCTCAATCCCCTGTAGCTCCCCTGCAGTTTCCAGCTTCTACTCCTCTATTCTTTGGGTGCTGATGATTTTAATGTATTTTTAGTTAAAATAGTGATTTGATAAACATTTGGGCAATCATTGCAGTGCCTAAAAAACTAGCAGCACTTTCTTTTTATTCTACTGGTCTTATGCTTACACAAAATATATGGTTTGGGAGGTCTTTTACAAACTCTGAAAGCTGTAAGTGACCTTGTCCTGCCAAGGAGTACAATGGATACCATTGTTGTGGCTGCTGTTAGTGACTGTTATATTTAGAAGATTGGAAGACTGCTGCTGCAGTGCCGTGCTCTCCGATTCAGTCTTGTGTCATCTATACATTGCTAGGAAAACATGTCAGTGGCATTCTTCATCTGACATTATCAGACTAAGCACCACGCTGTCAGTTCATTTGCTGAACAGCCAGCAGAAGAGATTGTCAGCCTGCATTTGCTTTCATTTGTCAGCAAAGCTCACACTCATTTGTTGTCTCACACAGTATCTGAAACTGTTATTCTGACTGTCCACTTTTCAGACTAACAACAGAGGAGACTTCCAGCCACTGAGCCACCCTGCAAGTTGTAGAACTTCTTAGAAACACTGAACATTCCAAATGGTTTGCTGTGGGCAAACACCTAAAAAACTGTGCACAAAATATGTATGACTTCTGAACACATCTCTCTTCCACAACTCTAAGCCACAGTGCTGAAAATAGAAATATAGAAATTATCTTTGTAACCCTGATTGTAATGCATACATGGATTTAAGAGCTTTTTCCTCCACTACCTATATACTATATTTATATAGATTAGTATATTAGAGAAAGGGAGTAGCGTGTTGTTGTCTATATATTGCACATTGCACTGTCTATATATGTCAGGCACATTGCAGCTTTTTCTAATAATTTAGCAAAACTTTTTATAAATCAATTTCTCCAAAGGAATCATTTCAGTCAGTAAACTGCATGACCTATATAAGTCTTCTTCTAAGAAGTCATTAAAGTGGAGTTCCACCCAAAACTGGATCTTCTGCTTTTCGGAACCCTCCCCCCCTCTGGTGTCACATTTTGCACCTTTCAGGGGGAGGGGGGTGCAGATACCTGTCTAAGGCAGGTATTTGCACCCACTTCCAGGAATACTGCCCCTACCTGCACCCCCCGCTGTCACCTGGGAAAAACACTGTTCCCAGGAAAGAGCTGGGGCCAGTGATGGTGCGCCGCGCTACTCGCGCATGCATAGTAGGGAACCGGGCAGTGAAGCCGCAATGCTTCACTTCTCGATTCCCTCACCGAGGATGGTGGCGGGTGCAGCCGAGGGATGACTGATTGCTTGTCCCTCGGCTGTAGACATTGCAGGCGTGCTGGACAGGTAAGTGTCCATATTTTATAAGTCAGCAGCTGCAGTATTTGTAGCTCATAACTCATAGAGCGCTTTAACTCATAGGGTGCATCTTAGTCCTGTTCCACACATGCCAGCATTCAATCTTTGAGTTTACAGCGTTACCTACCTCTCTCCAGCTACAGGCTAGGTTTTGAATTGAATATGAGCAAGGTGAAGGTGGGCTGGGAGTACCAGATGCTAAAACAAGTTCTCTGTATTATTACACATCTCAATCACCGTCTAGTAGCCGTTAAAGTGATGACAAAGATTGCTGATTGCATTGTTCATTATGTTTTTGCATTGTTTATTCTGTTATAAAGTAGGTGCGCCCTACTATTACTGCTGACTCTTCTGCTCCTAGTAATTGGCTACCACTGATTATGCCATAATTCACCTATGCAAAAATGTAATATTGTTTTATTACTTTCTTCTGAACAGTTGCACAGCACTCAAAAGTCCCCAAAGGAAGAAAAAGGGAGAAAAAAATACTTTCCTGACCACTATTTGTATCATCTTCAATTTTTAAAAAAATGTTATGGTACATTTCTAAGTTTACAAAGGATGCTGAATAGTGGTAATGGAAAGGAGCTGTAGCTAGTTCCTTCATAGAATTTTAATTAAAACCATTTTGTAAAATATATGATTTCTGTGATGGATTTTTGGCATCAAAGAGACAATTGGTTCTAATAAGCTCAAAACAGAATGAATATTGATTGGTTCACCCATCTCTGTTAGCAATATGGAGGCTTCTGCATTAGCTAGAAAGGTATGTCTGAGTGTTGGTTAGCTTGCTTGTTAAGACTCAGACTTCTCCTAAACCAGTACAATTCATTAGATTTATTGCATTGTAAAAGCTTTCTATTCTTGTATTTAAAACTACCACATATAGCATGTCCCTATAATTGTGCTACCATGCTTTAGACATGTTTGATCATACACTTACAACAAAAGGTTTACCTGGCTCTTAAAATGTGGTCTGAACTTTAGTTTAACCACTTACTGACCGGCTCATGTACATATACAATCGGCAGTTTAAAGATGGATATCTCAGTAAAGTATTTTATTTTTATATTTTTTGCATTTACGTCCAAATATGAAATCTGAGGTCTTTTTGATCCCAGACCTCATACTTAAAAGGAACTGTCATATGTACTTTTTTCTATTACAAGGGATGTTTACATCCCTTGTAATAGGAATAAAAGTGACCCATAAAAAAATTAAGTAAAATAAATAAGAAAAAATATATATTTTTAAGCGCCCTGTCCCGACGAGCTCGCATGTAGAAGCGAACGCATGTGTGAGCAGGCCCGCATATGAAAATGGTGTTCAAACACACGCGTGAGGTATCGCCGTGACCGTTAGATCAAGAGCAAAAATTCTAGCCCTAGACCTCCTCTGTAACTCAAAACATGCAAACTGTTGAATTTGTTTAAAGGGTAAAAGTTTGACACCATTCCACGAGCGAATGCAATTTTGAAGCGTGACATGTTGGGTATCAATTTATTCGGCGTAACGTTGTCTTTTACAATACAAAACATTTTTGGCTTACTTTACTGTTGTCTTATTTTTTTAATTCATAAAAGTTTTTTTTTTTCAAAAAAAGTGCGCTTGTAAGACCGCTGCGCAAATGCGCTGTGACAAAAAGTATTGCAATGACCGCCATTTTATTCTCTATGGTGTTAGAATTTTTGTATAATGTTTGGGAGTTCTTAGTAATTTTCTAGCAAAATAACTTGTTTTTAACTTCTAAACACCAGGCTTGGTCCTTAAGTGGTTAAAGTCACAATAAGCAGAAATAGAGAAACACAGTCTGCTAAAATTAACATACAAACAATGTTCTTGCATCTGCCAAGCATGTTGTTTCAACATTTGTAATTCAGGCTGCAAAATATTTGTGAGCTTTTGTATTAGTGATTGGTAAAACCTCCTTTAGTAGCAATAACCAACACTAAACATGTAGCTGCTGATGGTACTTGCAGAACATTTAGAGAAGGTATTTTATGTAATTCTTTCTAAAAAAAAACTGTTTCAGCTGATTGATATTTTGTGTTGGCCTGTAAGAACAGCTCTCTTCAGGTCATACTATTTCAGCTGAATGAGATCTTGATGCTGCCTTAGGCATTCTAGACTAGAAGTTTCTGTGTATTTGAGCCACTCATTTGGTAATTTGCTCTGTGTTTTGGGCCATTTTCTTATTAGATTATGATTTTCCTATTACAATTCAGACCTGCTACCCTGAAATTTTCATGTACAAGTTCTTTATATAATTTTGGACTCATAGTTCCTTTTCTGGCAGCAAGCTGCACATACTATTTGGGCAACAAAGCAACCCAGAAAATTACATTCTTTCCTGTGCTTCACAGTTGGGATGAGGTTTGTGCACGCTGCTATTTTTCCTTTCGAATTATTGTTCATTACAGCTGAAAAATATGACTTTTTTCTTATCTACCTATGAAATATTGTACTTGAATTTTTAAAGGTTTTTTTTTTTTTCAAATTTTCAATATGCAGCAGTTTTTTTTCTTTGTTGTGTCCTTCTGTTAATGCTGTTCTTTTTCATAATGTTTTTTTTTTTTTTTTGCGGAATGGAGATTCATGCAGTTCTGCACCTTGCCAAAACATCAACTCTCATGCCATGTACACACGACCATTTTTCGGGTTGTAAAAAATTAGGTTTTTTTTCCCCCAATTAAAAACGATTGTGTGTGGGCTCCAGAGCATTTTTCACGATGTAAAAAGTGGCCATTAAAAAATTAGAGCGTACTCTAATTTTTCACTACTTTTTTAATGTTGTCGTTTTTAACGTCGTAAAAAATGGTCGTGTGTGGGCTTTAACAACGTTCAAAAAACATTCATGCTCAGAAGCAAGTTATGAGATGGAAGCGCTCGTTCTGGTAAAACTAGAGTTCGTAGTGGAGTAAGCACATTCATCACGCTGTAACAGACTGAAAAACGCGAATCGTATTTTACGAACACGAAATCAGCAAAAGCAGCCCCAATGGTGGCGCCATCTGAATGGAACTTCCCCTTTATAGTGCCATCGTACCTGTTGTACGTCACCGCGCTTTGCTAGAGCATTTTTTTTCATGATCGTGTGTAGGCAAGGCCGTTTTAACGATCAGGTTGAAAAAAATAGTTTTTTTTAGACCCTTAACCACTTCAATACCCACCCATAGTCATTTGACGTCCACAGATGGGATCTCCCATCCTGAATGGACGTCATATGACGTCCTGGGCTTTGTGGGGGAATATATGAATTCTGATTCTGTGCAACATAAGAATGATCATAGCGGCGCCGCTATGATCATTTGCAGTTCCGCCGATTCAGCATTCTTATAGGCGGTGGGAGGTGCTTCCGGTGATTATCCGGGCTCTCCTGTGCCATCGGGGGCCCGGAGAAAGAATCGTCCTGCACAAGCAGGAAGCATAGAGATGACTGGTGACCAGATGGTCACCAGTCATCTCTATGACCGTCGGAGGCCCGGGCGCGATGTGATGACATCATGCCCGGATACCCGTAAGTAAACAAAGCCGCGATTGCGGCTAGTAAGCAACACTAATCATGAGATTGGTGAATTTTTTTTCACTGATCTAATGCTTTCCAGCCTGGAGGAGAGATAAAGAGGACCTGTCACACACATTTCCTATTACAAGGGATGTTTACATTCCTTGTAATAGGAATACAAGTGTAAAAAAAAATTAAATAAAAAAAAGTGTAAAAAAATAAATAAGTAAAAAAAATATAAAAGAATAAAACAAAAATTAAAAAGCCCCTGTCCCCAGTAGCTCGCGCGCAGAAGCGAACGCACACATAAGTCCTGCCGACATATGTAAACGCCATTTAAACCACATATGTGAGGTATCACCGCATGCGTTAGAGTGCCAGCAACAATTCTAGATCTCCTCTGTAAGTCTAAACTGGTAACCTGCAAAAAATTTCAAAGCGTTGCCTATGGAGATTTTTAAGTACCAAAGTTTGGATACCATTCCATGAGTGTGCGCAATTTTAAAGAGTGACATGTTAGGTATCTATTTACTCGGTGTAACATAATCTTTCATATTTTACAAAAAAATTGGGCTAACTTTACTGTTTTGTTATTTTTTTAATTCATGAAATAATTTTTTTCCCAAAAGAGGCGCTTGAAAAATTATTGCACAAATACCGTGCAAGATAAAACGTTGCAATGACCATCGTTTTATTCCCTGGGGTGTCTACTAAAAAAACATATATAATATTTGGGGGTTCTGCGTAATTTTCTAGCAAAAGAATGATGATTTATACATGTAGGAGAGAAGTGCCAGAATAGGCCTGGTATTGAGGTGGGCATAAAAGCCCTGTATTGAAGTGGTTAAAAATGTAATTTTTTACAACCCGAAAAAAGGGTTATGTGTACGCGGCATTAGAGAGTATACAGCAGCAGCAATAATGTAGACTGAAGGCAATTTTTTTTAATGCATATGTAGCCTTTTAAAGCTTCATTCTTCTTCTAATATCCTGTCAAACATCTTTTGAGCAGAGCAGGATTTTCAAAACAGACCTTCATTGATAAAAGCAGATCTTGCTAATAAGAAAGCTATGTGACCATTTTTTTTTTAGGAATGGTAAAGATGTCTTTAAATCACAATAAATCTGATGTCATGCAATAAGATATTTGATCCTAATTATCCTATTTTTAGGCTCATTGCTTACATATGTTTTACTCAAAAACCCTAACTGTTTAATAGAGAAATGTAATGTAAAAGACAATGTAAAATTCCTTGTCTTATATGTTAACCACTTCCTTACTGGGCATGTATACCCCCTTCCTGACCAGGTGAAATTTCAGCTTGTGGCACTGCGTCGCTTTAACTGACAATTGCGCAGTCCTGCGATATGGCTCCCAAACAAAATTGATGTCCTTTTTCCCCACAATTAGAGCTTTCTTTTGGTGGTATTCAATCACCTCAACGGTTTTTATTTTTTGCGCTATAAACAAAAAAGATTTTGAAAAAAAATACAATATTTTTTACTTGTTGCTATAATAAATAGCCCAATTTAAAAAAAAATAAAAAAATTCAGTCTAGGCCGATACGTATTCTTCTACATATTTTTGGTAAAAAACAAACAAAAAAAACGCAATAAGCTACTGGTTTGCGCAAAAGTTATAGCGCCTACAAAATAAGGGACAGAATTATTATTATTATTTTTTACTAGTAATGGCGGCGATCTGCGATTTTTATTGCGACTGCGACATTATGGCGGACACATTGGACACTTTAACTGTGGGGGGAGGGGGGTCACTGGGGGGTGACCGATCTGTGTCCCTATGTACAAGAGACACAGATCGGTCTCCTCTCTCCCTGACAGGACGCTGTCATTGTGAGAGCCGGCAATGAGAAATGATCTCATATGTTTACATATGAGATCATCTCTCATTCGCCGCACAGATCGCATCGCAAACGGACACTCTGATTGGCCGTTCGTGGCAATCTGTGATTGGCTGTGTCCAAGGGACACGGCCAGCACAGAAGTTCCCCGCTGCACGCTCTGGAGCGTGCGCAGGGAACGAGGAAAGGGGCGGCCGTAAAAACACGGCCCCCTTTAGAGAAGTAGAACCACCCTGCGGCCGTATATAGTCGTACGGCCGTCGGGAAGTGGTTAAAAAGACTCTTTATTGATTTTTTTAATTTAGGTGAAGAAAGATGAGACCACAATTTTATTTATTTTTTCATAGGATTTATAACCTTTTTCTTACAACCCCTTAACCTTATACAGTTGGTGCAGACATGTTACGGTACTTCTTTTTCTATTCCAAATTGTATTCTTCCCGACATAAACTTCAGAGAAATCAGAAAGTACCAATTGAACAAATTTTTGAACTCATCTGATTATTTTCTTCCTAATGTCTAGTTCTACGGAACTGCATGAGGCTAACCCACAGACATTAGCTGATCAAGCCATACAAAGCTAATGGTATCTATCTAATGTCTATGGGTGCATTTATTATTTATCTCTGACTGTGAAATGTCCTTACGTGACTGTATTCTTTTGTAGCACCCTTACCCTTGGACAGGCACTCACCTTGGCATTGGAGCGCATGCTCAATTTGTTAAAATCGAGTCTGCAGCCTTCTCTGTTAGTCCAAACTCCTACTGAAACATGACGGGGTAGTCATAAGCTGTGCGTTCGACTGAACTTGAGATTTATGATAGCTTCTGCAGCAGCTTCTATCAATCTCTCACTGATGCATTGTTTCTTTTGGGCTTCTGGCAAATCTCATTCTTCCAGGGCCTGCATGGCTTACTTCATCCAGGTTTGTTCAGGTTTGTTCAAAAATGTTCTCAGTTTCCGATACCCAGTCCCAATGTATGTTGGGAGGTCCATCTGACATTTTGTCACAAAATCTCCCAAGGCTGAAATGAACTCCGGCCCAATCATGGGTACTAGTGGCGGTAAGGTGGCTTTCTCTGCCAGGCCTGCTTGGCTCAAGCTTTCTGGACTCATGTCGGGCACATTCAGCTGGATTAGATCACCAGTCAACCAAAACCCCTCCCTTCGGAAACAAGTGGGGATCCCTTTCCTCCACTCAATAAGGGCATAAGTGTGGGAGTTCTCTTGATTGGGCTTGACATCTATCACCCACACCTTCTGACCTGAGACTAGTGTCTTCACAGCTTGCCTGATATTTTTCTTACAACACTTAACTCCCATTGCCCATTTTCCTCCTCACACCACTGGGTTTCAGCTGTCTGGTCCATCTTGACACTGGGGCATTATATTGGAGGTTTGTTAGTAGAAAAAAGGTTCCCAGACCACATGTAGCACTACCCTCGAAGAAGCTGCCTGGTATTTTTAGGGTTTTTGTTTCATGCCTCGACTCCAAGAACAATCCCAGCCCCTCTGACACACCTTCTGCAAGCACAAGTCACACCACAAATGTAAAATGCCCTTCACCTAGCTGTGAGGTATTATCAGTAGAAAAAACACACACACACACACCGGTTAGGGATAACTTGTTTAATTTATTAATACAGATTAGCATAAATGGCAATTTCAACAGAATTAAACCACAGGGCAGGAAAATTCAGACACAGGCTGCTAAACAGTGTAAAATAACTATACCACAAGTAGAACATTGGAAAGAAAAAAAAAAAAAAGAAGAAGAACAATACACTTCTATATCATTAGCTAAAAGCAATACAGTGGGGGAAAAAAAGTATTTTGTCAGCCACCAATTGTGCAAGTTCTCCCACTTAAAAAAACATGAGAGGCCTGTAATTGTCATCATAGGTATACCTCAACTATGAGAGACAAAATGTGGAAACAAATCCAGACAGACAATCACATTGTCTGATTTGGAAAGAATTTATTTGCAAATTATGGTGGAAAATAAGTATTTGGTCTCCTACAAACAAGCACGATTTCTGGCTCTCACAGACCTGTATCTTCTTCTTTAAGAGTCTCCTCTGTCCTCCACTCATTACCTGTATTAATGGCACTTGTTTGAACTTGTTATCAGTATAAAAGACACTTGTCCACAACCACAAACAGTCACACTCCAAACTCCACTTTGGTGAAGACCAAAGAGCTGTTAATGGACACCAGAAACAAAATTGTAGACCTGCACCAGGCTGGGAAGATTGAATCTGCAATAGGCAAGCAGTTTGTTGTGAAGAAATCAACTGTGGGAGCAATAATTAGAAAATGGAAGACATACAAGACCACTGATTATCTCAATCTGGGGCTCCACGCAAGAGCTCATCCCGTGGAGTCAAAATGATCACAAGAACGGTGAGCAAAAATCCCAGAACCACACGGGGGGACCTAGTGAATGACCTGCAGAGAGCTAGGACCAACGTAACAAAGGCTACCATCAGTAACACACTACGCCGCCAGGGACTCTGATCCTGCAGTGCCAGATGTGTCCCCCTGCTTAAGCAAGTACATGCCCGTCTGAGGTTTGCTAGAGAGTATTTGGATGATTCAGAAGAGGATTGGGAGAATGTCATATGGTCAGATGAAACCAAAGTAGAACTGTTTAGTAGAAACACAACTCGTCGTGTTTGGAGGAGAGAGAATGCCGAGTTGCAACCAAAGAACACCATACCTATGAGAAGAATGGGGGTGGCAACATCATGCTTTGGGGCTGTTTCTCTGCAAAGGGAACAGGATGAATGATCCATGTACATGAAAGAATGAATGGGGCCATGTATCGTGAGATTTTGAATGGAAACCTCCTTCCATCAGCAAGGGCGTTGAAGATGAAAACGTGGCTGGGTCTTTCAGCATGATAATGATCCGAAACACACTGCCTGGGCAACCAAGGAGTGGCTTTGTAGAAGCATTTCAAGGTCCTGGAGTGGCCTAGCCAGTCTCCAGATCTCTTTGGAGGGAGTTGAAAGTCTGTGTTGCCCAGCGACAGCCCAAAAATATCACTGCTCTAGAGGAGATCTGCATGGAGTAATGGGCCAACATACCAGCAACAGTGTGTGACAACCTTGTGAAGACTTAGGCCCCTTTCACATTGAGGCGTTTTTCATGCGGTACAGCGCTAAAAATAGCGCTGCTATACCGCATGAAAAATCATGCCCTGTAGTGTTCAATGTGAAAGCCCGAAGGCTTTCACACTGAAGCGGTGCGCTAGCAGGAACGCTCCCGCAACGCGGGCGGTATTAACCCTTTTTCGGGCACTAGCGGGGGTTAAAACCTCACCGCTAGCGCCCGAATATCGCGGTAAACACGACGGTATAGCGGCGCTACAAATAGCGCGGCTATACCGTCACCGCGGCTCCACGCCTCAATGTGAAAGGGGCCTTACAGAAAACGTTTGACCTCTGTCATTGCCAAAAAAGGATATATAACAAAGTATTGAGATTAACTTTTGATATTGACCAAATACTTATTTTTCACCATAATTTGCAAATACAGTAGTGGGCCAGATTCTCAGCGGCGATATGACGGAGTATCTCAGATACCCCGTCGTATCGCCGTTTTTTTTGCCTTGTATCTATGCGCGTGATGCTTAGCATCACTTTGGCATAGATACGCTTCAACATCCGACAAGTGTAAAACCATTACACTTGCGGATCGTAGTTGTAATGACAACTCCGGCCACTAGGTGGCCTTTACGTTGTTTTCTCATTTGCATATGCAAATGAGGCTAGTACGCCGATTCCCGATCGCTTTTACGCCGCCCCGTCGTCGCGTACGTCGTTTTCGTCCGCGTAAGTTTACCCCAGCTTCTATGTGGAGTAACCTTACGAAGTTCCGTCGGATGCCGTCGGATGCCATGTTAAGTATGGCGTCGGGTCAGCGTCGGCTTTTTCCATCGCTTACGTCGTTTTACTAACTCGTTCGCGAATAGGGCATTGCGTAAGTGACGATCACGTCGTTTTGACGTCGGTTTCAACGACGCTTTCCGACGTGAGCTGGAGCATGCGCACTGGGCTTTTTCCCCGGGCGGGGCATGCGCAGTTCGTTCGACGCGGGGGCGCGCTTCATTTAAATACAAGCCGCCTCATTTGAATTACGCAGGCTTACGCTGGGTCATTTTCGCTACGCCAACGCAAACGACGGAGCAAATGTAAGGCCTGCAAGCAATATTAGAGCTATGCAATCACTGGTTAAGTAGCTCCTAGTGGCTTTATTCCTTAGCAGTGATAGTAAGCAAGTAGTGACCGCAAGGCCCACTCACTAGTCCCGGTAACACTGTTAGTTGCCCCTCCGATCAGGCATCCACTGGCTTAGGTTGTTTGGGGCGACTTTGGCAGGCAGCATGTTTTCCAGTCCTAGAACTGCTTTCAGTCCTAGAACTGCTTTCCCACCTTGTAGTAGCTTCCAATGTTATGGCCTCCCTCTGTCTCTGGACTTTGTAGGTAACACCCCACGGCTCGTCTTCTCACCAGAATGGCTCTAATAACTCGCTGAAGACTACCTAAAAACTGAGAGACAGAGAGGACACTGGGAAAAAGGGGAGTTTCAGGAAGGGCTGAGGAGGCTGAGGTGATTTTTAGAGGAAGTCTAGGAGGCCAGAAAAAAAAGGGGGGGCTCTGACAGGACAGTGCAGAGACAGAGTGAGGTGAGAACAACTGTGCCCAAGATTTTCAGTCAGAGAAAAATCCAGCATCCTGTTGGAGGAGAACCACTTGGCCTTCAGAAGAAAGATCAAAACTCTTTTGATTACAAAGGAGAAAGGAACAACTAGCGCCCAGAGGCGAATAAGTTCGTATGTGCTGCGCTATATACGTTTTTCACTCACAAAGAGATAGCTTGAATCGGCAGAAACCCCCAGTTATTTAGGTAGTTTCTGCCGATTCAAGCTCTCTCTTTGGGCGCTAGTTGTTCCTTTCTCCTAGCGTCTCTAACATCCACCAGCTCTGTGATGTCATCATGGAGGAGTGGTAGAGGACTCCAATGGCAACCTGTGATGCTCTGGTGAACTCCATGCCCAAGAGGGTTAAGGCAGTGCTGGAAAATAATGTTGGCCTCACAAAATATTGACACTTTGGGCCCAATTTGGAAATTTTTCACTTAGGGATGTACTCACTTTTTTTGCCAACGGTTTAGACATTAATGGCTGTATGTTGAGTTATTTTGAGGGGGCAGCAAATTTACACTCACTACTTTACATTGTAGCAAAGTGTCATTTCTTCAGTGTTGTCACTTGAAAAGATATAATATATTATTTACAACAATGTGAGGGGTGTACTCACTTTTGTGAGATACTGTATACTATGTATATCTATCTAGCTATCTATCTAGATGTAATATGGCAAACTATATTTTTTTAAATGCACAGTATACCTTGTGATATAAACCAACCAGATAATAGAAGGTAGAGTTAAAAGATGAAACTGGTTGCATTAAGGCACATTATTATTTTATCATTGTTGTCTTTTTAAATAAGTCCTGTGGTTGTTCTATTCATGTTTTTTTTTTTTTTTCAGTTTAAAAAATAGTACATTTTATATTAACTAACAACATTCCAGAATTGCATCTGCCTGGAAACAAACAGACTGTCAAGTCCTCACTAGAAAAAATGTGAACCAAAATGCAAATTAATTGGCAGATCATAATGGAGCACGAAAACCCAATAAAGCCGCGAGGAAAACAATATTTCCTTGAACACCCGGAGTGATATGCGATTTCTGCATCTTTCCAGAAGATTAAAAAAGCTTTACGTATTCTGGTGAAGCAGTCTGACTAGGAGGTATCCCATTAATTTGGAGTCTTGTCTAACACATACCAAGACAACTATATATTAGATGCGTGGGGAAATTGCATGGTGTCAACAGGCACAGTGGGGGGCTGCGACTCACCTCTTTGCTTACTTTGTAGCCATTCGTTCCCAGATTAAAGAAACGTTTTAGAGCTCCCCCTCCTATATTCACTTGCACACTCCTCCTCCAGTATAATGGCCACACTGCATTTTAAAATGACAAAAGACTTCTTCCTATGCCTTGAGGATTAAACGATTTAAGAGAAAACATTCTAATCTTTCCATTTTATGATTAAACACATGCAAATATGAAAAGGCATAGGTGCACCTCTGCTACTGATGTAAAGCAGTTTTTATGTTTATTACAAAAAAGAATACACAGCTGCATTATGCCAGAAGTAATTTTATAATTGCAGCATTGACCTGACTGTTGCATTCTTAGGTACTATGATATTGCTTGGGCTGTTTGCTGTGACACTTGGAGAGCTTATAATGGTCTTACACATACACATGAGTACACTATACAGAATGCTGTAAAATGATTGTACTGAAAGAAACCAACATGTTTTTATGAGAATACTTTCTGTTTTTTCCCATCTCTATTTGCTTAATTAAAACAAGGAGAGAACAGTCAGAGAAATTTTTCATTGATTCTTATTGCAACATGACAGCGTAAAAAGGAGATAATTCTGCAGTTGCCCATAAGGGGTAGGTGCAGATGTTATAAAAATGGACCATATAGTAAGTTCTCTTTAAAGAAAAGTTACAGTCCAATTAAAAAACCTCAATGTTTCTAAAGTCGTATATTCAAAACCAAGTATTAACATTATCAGTACAACATCTTGTCAGAAGTTATGGCAGAAGCTTTCTCCATTCTTCTGTATCCAACCACAGCCCACCATCTTCTGATCATGGAAACCAGGCATTACCATCATCCATACAACATGTTAAGAATCATGACTTCCTTCAGAAACTTTCTGCATTCTTCTTTATTCCTAAACACAGACCACCATTGTCTAATCTTCAAAAAATATATATTTTCTTTCCTTCTTTTTCTTTCCTTTCTTTTTTTCTCACAATCCCTGCTCAATTGGTCTTTTTTCAATCACCGTACACATACATGAGCTCTTTCCCCATTGATTCCCTCCCCTGGCAGACTCCAAAGAGTCATGTCATTTAACCAGCAACAAGTCCCAAGAAGCTATGAAAGTTGAGTTTTGTGATGATGCTTACAGTGTATGCAGTTGTGATCATACTCATTTGCTCTCATCTGGATTGCAACAATTAACATGTGTGGTACTGTATTGGTATTCCCATGACTACTCCATGTTTTTCCATCAATGTTTATAATCAGTATACCAAAGATGTTTGATGACCATAATACACCCTAAAGTGATTGTAAAGGCTTGTTTTTTCTCCCCTATAATAATAACAAACATGTTATACTTACCTACTCTGTTGCAGTGAATTTGCACAGAGCAGCCTGGATCCACCTCTTCTCGGGTCCATCTGTTTTGATCCTAGCTCTTCCCTACTGTTCAGTGCCCTCACAGCAAGCAGCTTGCTATGGGGGAACCCAAGCTGTCGCAGCTCCCTGTGTCCATTCAGACATGGAGCCCCGACCCAGCCCCGCCCCCTCTATTTCCTGATTGGTTAGCCGACTTTGATGGACAGCAGTGGGAGCACAGCTGTTGTGTCTCAGTCAATCAGGAAGGAGAATTTCGGATGACTAAGACACTCATGGACTACACTGGACAGGGAGGGACGTCAGGTAAGTGTTAGGGGGGCTGCTGCACACAGAAGGAATTTTATCTTAATGCATAGAATGACCTTTTGCCTCTACAACCCCTTTCCACAAAGCTTCTTATTGCTTGTTTTTCTAAAATCAAGTTTTATTAGCTTCAACAACTGGAAATCATTATAAGTGCTTAAAGTAAAATGCAAGCCTAACACTTTTTAAAAATATTCCCTCCCCCTCCTCACACCTATCCTGCCAAACCGGTGTAAAAATGTTTTATTTCACATATTTTTTAAGTTTTCTCAGGTCTTGTCAAATAATCCTGCAAGTCTGTCTCCCCTGTGTCCTGTGAGCAGCATCTGCAGGGAGAGGAGGGAGAGGCAACAAAGACTAGGCTATTATCGGTGACATCAGGGCTCCAGGAAATTTCCAGATATTTTCAAGTGAGCCAAAGCTTCTGGATCACGTGCCCGTACAAGACATTTTACACAGGGTAGCCAGGATAGGTAGCAAGGAGGGGGAAGTGAACAGTGCTTGGCTTGAATTTCCCTTTAAAATATTTCTCCTGTAGAGTTACCTAAATTTACCTTTGTACCTAGAGAGAATTTCACTTTTAAATTCATAAAACTTTTTATCCCTTTTATTTGGATTGCTACTGATCAACCACAAAAGCCATCCTACAAGCTACTTTTTGCAATACCATGAAAGCTGTGATTAGTGTACCCTTAGGCTAGTACAAAAATCACTATTTAGTTGTACTAAAATAGATTGCTGGGTGGATGTTGAGTCAGTCTTACAAGCTTATACTTGTATAGGAAAAACCTGCCAATAATCTCCTAAATGGGTAATGGTTTAGGGGGTCAATCTCCTACTCCCATTCAAGTGCATGGAGATAAAGACAGGTGACACGACAATGTTTAATGGTCTAGAAAAAGCCTGCCTTGCCTACACACGATCGTGAAAAAAAAAATGCTCGAGCAAAGCGCGGTGACGTACAACAACACGTACAACGGCACTATAAAGGGGAAGTTTTATTTGGATGGCACCAACCTTGGGGCTGCTTTTGCTGATTTAGTGTTAGTAAAAGTTTGGCGAGAGACGATTTGCGCTTTTCAGTCTTCGTACTTTTCAGTCTGTTACAGCGTGACGAATGTGCCTTCTCCATTATGAACGCCAGTTTTACCAGAACGAGCGCTCCAGTCTCATAACTTGCTTCTGAGCATGCACGTTTTTTTCACGACGTTAAAGCCTACACGTGACCGTTTTTCACAATGTGAAAAACGACAACGTGAAAAACGACACAAAAAAATAGAGCATGTTCTAAATTTTTAATTGCCATTTTTCATGTCATGAAAAATGCTCTGGAGCCCACACACGATTGTTTTTAACCACTTCAGTCCTCGCTTATCGTCAATTGACGGCAGCTTAGTGGATCTGAATATCCAAGCTGCCGTCAATTGACGGCATCGTGTTCTCCGGCCACTGGGGGGCGCGCGCGCGCACCCGGCGCGTCCCCGAGATGCCGATGTCCGCCAGGTACCCGCTGATCGGCAGTTTTAGAGCAGGGACACAGAGCTCCACGTCCTGTCAGTGAGAGGAGACAGATGCTGTTTCTCTTGTACATAGGGAGACAGCATCGGTCACCTCCCCCAGTCACCCCCCTCCCCCCACACAGTTAGAACACACCCAGGACTCACATTTAACCCCTTCCTCACCCCCTAGTGTTAACCCCTTCACTGCCGGTCACATTTATACAGTAATTAGTGCCTTTTTATAGCACTGATCGCTGTATAAATGTGAATGGTCCCAAAAATGTGTCAAAAGTGTCCGATGTGTCCGTCGCAATATCGCAGTCCTGACAAAATTCGCAGATCGCCGTATTACTAGTAAAAAATAAATAAAAAAATTGTCAGAATTCTATCTATTCTATCTATGAGAATTCTATCCCTTATTTCCTAGCCACTATAACCTTTGCGCAAACCAATTACTATACGCTTATTGCGATTGTTTTTTTTTTACCAAAAATATGTAGAATACATATCGGCCTAAACTGAGAAAAAAAATATATATTTTTAAAAAAATTGGATTTTTATTATAGCAAAAAGTAAAAAATATTCTGTGTTTTTTTCAAAATTGTCGCTCTTTTTTGTATAGCGCAAAAAAAATAAAACGCAGAGGTGATCAAATACCACCAAAAGAAAGCTCTATTTGTGGGGAAAAAAAGGACGTCAATTTTGTTTATAAGGCACGTCGCACGACCGCGTAATTTTAATTTAAAGCGACACAGTGCTGAAAGCTGAAATTTCGCATGGGCAGGAAGGGGGTATATGTGCCCAGTAAGCAAGTGGTTAATGTCATTTAAAAAAAATTAAATTTTTCACGTCATGAAAAATGGTCGGGTGTACAGGGTATAATAGTCTCTCCTACAAGATTACATTAAAAATAATGATACCAAAGAAAAAAGATTGATCTCATATTTTTGAAGCACATTTGAGCTACTAAAATCCCATGTGCAGCTCTGCTGTGACATGTGGCTTGCTTTCCTGATTCTATCAACTTTCTGCCATATTAAAGAGAATACATATTGGAGCATCACTCTGTCTCTAGACTATTGATAATATTCACTGCCTCTGACAAAGAGAACTGTATGTATTATCTGTACTGTACTATCTGTAAGGTAGGCCCTACCTTATGCAATTGTCTTCCCTTCAACAATGGGTGAGCTTTGTCCCCTGGAAGCTCCTGAATCTCTAAACTGAACATTTAAAAAAAAAAAAAATGTTTTCAATGATGTGCGCTGATGAGGCTGCACTAATGGGCACTAATAGGCTGCACTGGTGGGCAGTGATGGGCATTGATAAGGCAGAACTACTGAGACAGCACTGATGGGCAATGATGGGTACTTATAGGCTGCACAGATGGGCAATGATTAGGCTGCACTGATAGGTGGCACTAATTGGCACTGGTAGGCGGCACTAATAGGTGACACTGATAAGGAGGCACTGATGAACACTGATTGTCAGCACTGATGGGCACTTATCAGCACTGGTGGGCACACATTGGCATCACTGGTTGGCACCCCTGCGGTGATAGGTGGCACTGATGAGCACTGACATGCGGCACTAATGGGCACTAATATGCAGCACTGATGGGTACTAATAGGTGGCACTGATGGGCACTGATAGGCAGCACTGATTGGCACTGGTAAGTGGCACTGATAGGCAACACTGATGGGCACTTATTAGCAGCACTATTGGGCACTGATTGGCAGCAATGATAGGCACTTATTGGCAGCACTGGTGGGCACACTTTGGAAGCAATGGTGGGCACTGTTGGGACTGCACTGATAATCAGGACACTCATATTCAGTGCCCTGATTATCAGTGTTGATGTCCCTTTTAGAGAAGCTGGTCATCGACTCTCTTCTCCTCTCTTCATGCTGTCAGCATGAGGAAAGGAGTGACAATAACTGTCTTCTGTTTACATCTGATCAGCTGTGATTGGACATAGCTGATCATGTGGTAAACAGCCGCTAATCTTTACCTCAATCTGTGATCAGCAGTGTCCTCCGGACACTGTGATCACATAGCGTGCCGCTGCCACCCAGCAGCGGGCGTGATCACAGGAGGCTATCGTATGACGGCCACCCAGAACTAGCCGGTCATGCTGTTGCCATCATTGGGCTATAGCGTGGTCGGCAAGTGGTTAAACGGCTGAGAGGTTCTCATTGTTGCCATTTACAGGAAGCCTTGTATATTTATGAATAATTGTCCAAGGTGTAGAGGAGGGAAGATAACATTACAATCTCCACCTGTGAATGGTTGAGAAGCACTCAGCCAGACCTAATTTAGTTCTGGCAGCAGACGGGAAAATCCCATGCTGCTTGTGTTACAACCAGTTCATACAACACTGACAGTGGCCATCAATTAGTAAAGGAAATAATTTGGGTCAGCTTGGCATTCAGGTTTTCAAAAATATTGTTGCTTTGTAAAATGATCGTCATGGTAGTGCCCAGCTCCCTTTGCCCTTTTTTTGAGAAAGATTGCCTATTAGACATGAAAATGGACAGAATTTAGTGTCAAGATTCACACCAACCCTATAGATTTCAATGGGATTCACGTACAGGGACTGAAAGTATTTATACCTCTTGAAATTGTACACAAAATTGTACCAAAAATGTAAATGTATTTTATTGGGATTTTATGTTATAGACCAACACAAAGTGGCACATAATTGTGAAATGGAAGGAAAATGATAAAGGGTTTTCATTTTTTTTTTTACAAATAAATATGTGAAAAGTTGGGCGCGCATTTATATTTTGGGGATGTCTTCAACAGCTTTGCACATCTAGAGAGTGAAATTTTTTCCCATTTTTTTGGCAAAATAGCTCAACCTCTGTCAAATTGGATGGAGAGCATCTCCAGACCACAATTTTCAAGTCTTGCTACAGAGTCTCAGTTGGATTTAGGTCTGGACTTTGACTGGGCCATTCTAACACATCAATATGCTTCAATCTAAACTATTCTATTGTAGCTTTAGCTGTGTGTTTAGGGTGGTTTTCCTGCTGGAAAGTGAACCTCCGACACTGTCTCAAGTCTTTTGCAGACTCTAACAGGTTATCTTCTAAGATTTACCAAATAAGTACTGATTGCGAGCCCTACCTAAGTACAGCTCAGTGTTTAGGATAAATGCTACTTCAATGTTAAAGTATATACTATTACAGATGTACCTCTATAAATCAACGCAGCGGCTGCTTAAAATTGAAAACATATACAAGCAAGCAGAAAAAAGGAAAAGACACCCTCAGAAGAAGTCTCAATGAGACGAAACGTCAGCACTACAACCGGAAGTGACGTATGCGCTTCACAGAAGAGGAACCAGGAAGACTACAGAAACCGGATTACATACAAGGTGGTCTTCAGGGAAAAATCCATAAGCACAATACCTCATCAGTATTATTGTTTTGCCTGATTAACATTAACATTTGGTACACATATATGTAGGGGGGTATGTTTTTGGGGTTAAATAAATCTTTTAAAGAAATATTGCCCTATGTATATTCTTTTGATTTTCTCACATGGCCATGAGATTGGATATCATTTAACCACTTAAGACCCGGACCAATATGCTGCCAAATGACCCAAGGGGTTTTTGCGATTCGGCACTGCGTCACTTTAACAGACAATTGCGCGGTCGTGCGACGTGGCTCCCAAACAAAATTTGCGTCCTTTTCTTCCCACAAATAGAGCTTTATTTTGGTGGTATTTGATCGCCTTTGCGATTTTTATTTTTTGCGCTATATACAAAAATAGAGCGACATTTTTGAAAAAAAAAATCAATATTTTTTACTTTTTGTTATAAGAAAAATCAATAAACTAAATTTTAGTCAAACATTTAGGCCAAAATTTATTTAGCCACATGTCTTTAGTAAAAAAAAAAAAAAAATCGCAATAAAAAAAAATTAGCTACCTAGCGGGAACAGCGACACTAATACAGCGATCAAAAAAATGATCGCTTAGTGATGCTGGCAATAGGGAGTGAAAGGGTTAACTAGGGCGGTGATCAAGGGGTTAAAACTTTATTGGGGGGGTACGGGGGCTACCCAGGACCTAACACTAACTGACTGTCACACTGCCTGTCACACTGACACTAAATACAGTAATCATACATGTATGATTACTGCATTCAGTGACACTGTGACAGGGGGAAGGGGGGGGGGCGATCGGGGGGGGTTAAATGTGACTATGTGTAGTGTTAGTGCAGTGTAGTGTTAGTGCAGGACTTACTGTGTTGTGATCTCTCCTCAGCGGTGGTTGAAAAAAACGCAGAGGGAGAGATCACATCGCTTCCTCCTTCCTGTGTTTACACAGGAGGAGGAAGTGACAGGGCGGGCGGGAGCGCGCATTGGCTGGGAGCGATCCGGAGGGGGCGGACAAAAACGAATAGCTCCCCTCTTGTCGGATCGCTTCTACAGATGCGCGGACCGCCCCAAGGCACCAACGTATATATACGTTGATGTGCCTGTCGGTGCCATTCTGCCGACGTAAATGTACATGCGGCGGTCCTTAAGTGGTTAAACTCAGTGGAGTGAGCGGAAGATGATTTAAGTTGAAGGCTGGTTTATTCTCAGTATCTGGTGAGTTTAATCCCCAAAGGGGATCTGCTGTCCCCCCACGTGGTGAACATCCCTTTTGGTGAAAGGAGCACTGAGTACAACTATTCTGATCATCACATCATTTGGCTGTTTATCTTCACAAACGCACTGTTTGTAGCGCTGCTGCAGGACTCGATATAGACTCTATGCGAGTTTCTTTTCCCTTTTCTGCTTGCTTGTACATACTGTATCTTCTAAGATTTCCCTGTATTTGGCTCTATCTATCTTCCCATCAACTCTGACCAGCTTCCCTGTCCCTGCTGAAGAAAAGCATCCCCACAGCCATGTTTCTCAGTGAGGATGGTATGTTCAGGGTGATGTGCAGGGTTAGTTTTCAACCACACATAGCATTTTGCTTTTATGCCAAAAAGTTGAATTTTGATCTCATCTGACCAGAGCACCTTCTTCCACATGTTTGCTGTGTCCCTCACATGGCTTATTTTCGCAAACTGCAACTGTGACTTCTTATGGCTTTCGTTCAACAATTGCTTTCTTCTTGCCACTCCTCCATAAAGGCCAGATTTGTGGAGTGCACAAATAAGCTGTCCTGTGGACAGTATCTCCTCCTGAGCTGTGGATCTCTGCAGCTTCTCCGGAATTACTATGTGCCACTTGGCTGCTTCTCTGATTAATGCTCTCCTTGCCCAGCCTGTCTGTTTAGGTGGATGCCTTGGTAGGTTTGCAGTTGTGCCATACTCTTTCCATTTTCAGATGATGGATTGAACAGTGCTCTGTGAGATTTTCAAAGCTTGGGATTTTTTTTCTAATCTAATCCTGCTTTAAACTTCTCCACAACTTTATCCCTGACCTGTTTGGTGTGTTCATTGGCCTCCATGATGCTGTTTGTTCACTAAGGTTCTCTAACAACTTCTGGGGGCTTCACAGAACAGCTGTATTAATACTGAGATTCAATTACACACAAGTGGACATTATTTACTAATTAGGTGACTTCTGAAGGCAATTGGTTCTACTAGATCCACTAGATTTAGTTAGGAGTATCAGAGTAAAAATGAAAACCATTTTTCATTTTCCTTCCACTTCACAATTATGTGCCACTTTGTGTTGGTCTATCACATTAAATCCCAATAAAATTCATTTACATTCTTGGTTGTAACATGACAAAATGTGGAACATTTGACTGGGTATGAATATTTTTCAAGGCACTGTAAGTTTGTGTTTGCAGATTTTAGGTAGGATTCAATGAATCCTCAACAAACTTAACTCAGGCACATTTTTTCACCCCTACTCCTTTGTAGCAAATAAAATTGCACTAAGTTGGCAATTTGATATGTAACGTTCTGATCTTGTGCTGCTATGGTTCTAATCAAAAGAAGCACCAGCTCTACACAAACCGACATTATGTAAGTTTACCAGTAATGTCACTCTAGCTATAGCTTTGCTTGATTTCTTCTATATTGTTCAGAGAATATAAGATGACCACATTATTTAAAAAAAATAAAAAAGAGTGCTACTTGTCTTACAGATGCAGTGTACTGCAGAGGCTCAGCTGACAAGACAGCTCACTGGGTGCAGAGTTAGAGACAGTTCATGCAGATATAACGACCTTGAAAGCATTACTCAGCTGATGATCCTTTATGTATATTGGAAGTTAGCATACTCCTCCCTCTGCTGGCTGGCTGACGGCACTGAGCCAGCTCGGATTTAGGTTCTGAAAAGACCTTGAATACAACGCTCATCAATAATCCCTTTTTTAAGTCAACAAAGCAGATAAGATGACAGTGCTGCACATTATTGTTTACTTATTTCCTGCTTGGGGGGAAAAGAGTACATGTTTTAAAACAAGAAAATTCACAATTTCGTTTTTTTCAGGCGCCGAAGGATTAATGCGTAATTTAAATGAAAAATGACATAACTACTACTTAGAATTGCTTTCCTTTCTGTAGTTCACATTAGCCAGTTTATCATTTGAAGGCATTCAGTTATTTATTTTTTATTTTTATTGTTTTCCATTTTATTTTCCATGTAAAAAAGTACATTTTTAATTTGGAGTGGGTTAAATGGATATCAATTATGATCAATAGTATTAATTATATAGTTATTTAAATTAGAGCTCAGTGTTTTTGTTATTCTTTTTTAACATAGTCATTTATTTTATCTGCTAATTGTTATTTAAAAAAATACTGCAGGAATACCTGGTAGAAGGTATGGGGGGGTGACTAACAGGAATTTCATTTATACCATGTTCTTTAAAAAATATATATATCACAGTGCCTAAATGGCAACTATCTGAAATATTTTTAAAGTAGTACCAAAAGTATTACCTTAATGTATTCTCAAGCCCCATACACACTATCAGTTTTCCTGACGGTTTTCTCTTCAGGTTTACCAAAACCATGTAGTGCAAGGGCCTGCCTGATTGCATACAAATTGAAACTCTTGAGGTTTGACCTCATATTAGATGGTTTTGGTAAACCTGAAGAGAAAACCATCAGAAAAACTGATAGTATGTATGGGGCTTCAGTCTAGCACTATTTTTCTCTCTCTCTGCAGCTACTGAGGTATGATGGCGTCACCTGTATAGTAATTAGGAGCAGAGTCTTAATAATCTGTGTAATCAGGACAGGATCTTTAACCACTTAAGCCCCAGACCAATATGCTGCTAAATGCCCAAAGGCGTTTTTACAATTCGGCACTGCGTCGCTTTAACAGACAATTGCGCGGTCGTGCGACTTGGCTCCCAAACAAAATGTGCGTCCTTTTCTTCCCACAAATAGAGCTTTCTTTTGATGGCATTTGATTGCCTCTGCGATTTTTATTTTTTCGCTATAAACAAAAATAGAGCGACATTTTTGAAAAATAAACTAAATTTTAGTCAAACATTTAGGCCAAAATGTATTCAGCAACATATCTTTAGTAAAAAAAATTGCAATATAAAAAAATAAAATTAGCTACCTAGCGGCAAAAGTGACACTAATACAGCGATCAGAAAACCGATCACTTAGTGACACAGGCAATAGGGGGTGAAAGGGTTAACTAGGGCAGTGATCAAGGGGTTAAACCTTTATTAGGGGGGTACGGGGCTACCCTTGAACTAACACTAACTGCCTGTCACACTAACTGTCACACTGACACTAAATGCAGTGATCAGTAAATATATGATCACTGCAATCAGTGACACTGTGACAGGGGGCTGGGGGGGTGATCGGAAGGGGTTAAGTGTGCCTATGTGTACTGGTGTCAGTGTGCTGTTGGTGCGACTTAGGCCTCGTACACACGATCGGACATATCCGATGAAAACGGTCCGCGGACCATTTCCATCGGATATGTCCGATCGGGAGTTTGATCCGATGGCGTGTACACACCATCGGATCAAATTCCCCGCCGCCGGAAGGCGCGGTGACGCGGCGGTGACGTTGACGCCGCCACGTCACCGCCACGTCACCGCACCAGGAAGTTAAACACTTCCGCGCATGCGCCGAATCCATTCGGCGGCGGCGGCGGTGGGGGACGACATGTCTGCTGGTAAGTGTACTAACCAAGAGATATGTCGGGCGGACAGATTCCACCGGATGGATTTCAAAGCATGCTTTGAAATCTGTCGGGTGGAGAAATCTGTCCGCTAGCCCATACACACGAGCGGTGATGTCTGCTGAAACGGTCCATCGGACCGTTTTCAGTGGACATATCCCCTCGTGTGTACGAGGCCTTACTGTGATGTCTTCTCTCCTCTCGTCGGATTGAAAATACCACCGAGAGGAGAGCTGACATCACTTCCTCTGCCAGTGTTTACATTACACAGGCAGAGGAAGTGCAGGGTGGAGGCTCGGCAGATTGGCTGGGAGCGATCACAAAGGGGCGGACAAAAACGAACAGCTGCCCCCTCATCTCGGATCGCTCCCACAGGTAAGATGCCCGCCGCATGTAGCAGGGGGGTCCCGATCTCACCCCGACCCGCAAGAAGGCAGGGATGTACATGTACGCCCATCTGCCTGTACGTGCCATTCTGTGGACGTACATATACATGCGGCAGGCGTTAAGTGCTTAACAAGCACAGTGCCTCCACTCAATTGGGGCTTGTGCATAGCAAGTGAAATCTCAATTAAGAAATATATCTCCACATAGACAGAAATCCACACAGCATTGTATTTGAAAGTCCATGTATTGAAAAAATAACATTCAGTGAACCATCCAACATAAAGTATTTTCCAAACAGAAACATGAAATCATTAACAGTCTCTATGTTTGTCCCAGTGAGATTAATCTGCAGCACTTACTCAGTCTGTGTTCTCTAAGCAGGTAATACTGTTCTCTCTTCACATGTCGGTCTCTCCACCCACTTACCCACAAAACCCCTTGCCATCCTCTGCTCTTCTTGATGACCTTATCCTTGGTGAGAGAGAGCATAGCAACCATTAGACATGTGCAATCGTTTTCGTTTTTGTCCGAAAATCGGGTTTTTTCGTTATCGTTTTAACAAACGAAAGCGCAAGAAACGAAAACCGAAAGATCCGACATAAAAAATGCTTTATTTTCGTTTTCGTTGTGGTAACAATTTGATATAGAGAGATTCGACATTATAGGGAAATAATTTGACATTATAGGGAAAAGATTCGACATTACAGGGAAAAGATTCGACATTACAGGGAAAAGATTTGACAGTATAGGGAAAAGATTCAACGTTATAGGGAAAAGATTCGACATTATAGGGAAAAGATTCGACGTTATAGGGAAAAGATTCGACATAATAGGGAAAAGATTAGACATTATAGGGAAAACATTCGACATTATAGGGAAAAGATTTGACATTATAGAGAAAAGATTTGACACTATAGAAATAATGGATTCGACATTACAGAGATTAGATTTAGATTTATGAGAAAATAGATTCAACATTATTACTAGTCATACAACATTAGAATTCTTGTAGGCGGAATATTCGAATGGAAATGTACGATTCGACGTAAAGATTCGATGTTCCGTCAAATATTCTTTTGACCATTCGACAGAAACCAAGTATTATTGGATTTTCGGACGAAAGCTATTCCCCAACGAAAAATGAAATAAATCAAAACGATTTTTGGGAGTAACTAAATACATTTATTTTCCAAACGAAAACGAAAAAACAAAACGAAATATTCCAGTCTGCACATGTCTAGCAACCATATTGGAAACGGGCAAACAAACACTGCATAACAAGAGTAAATGGGAAAATAAATGATCACATCACTACAACAGCATTAAAGTTGAATTCCAGACTAGATCTAACTAAGCTTAAAACTGCTCCTGCCCCCTTTTAACTCCTATTCTAACTACCCTGTAAAAGAGCTTATACTTACCTATTCTTGGTTTGCTTTGGTCTGGGTTATGTTGTGATCTCCTCAGTGGCTGGCTTCAGGGGAGAAGAAGAGCGCATACAACTACATACCTCCCAACTATTCAACTTCAGAATGAGGGACAAATGAGCATACCATGGCGCACGTCTTCCTAGCAGTAGGGCGTGTATGCTTTGGCTCCAGGCAGGCAGGTCTCAGGTTTCTCTTTCCCAGCCCAGTCCAGCCCGGCCTCACAGCAACGAACCCAGGAGCAGCAACCCTCCTCTCCCCCCTGACACCCTCCATCCACCCTCCATCTTAAGGTAAGAACTTCCCTAGAAGCCCTGGTCTACCCCTTGGGACTGGACACTTCCGTCCTTCTTAGGATAGCTGTGGTTCTACCGGTCCTGGGAAACGATCGACCGGACGACCGGGACCCCCCCCCCCCTGGCATCCACACTCCATCCAGCCGCCCCCATCCCCCATCCGAGATCCCCCGCTCTCCACCCCACTACCGCAACCCCGGGGGTTCTCGATTAGCTCGGGAACCAGGATTGCGGTCACAAGTGCGGGAGGAGGCCTCAGGAAAGTCCGCGGCTTCGTCCGCGGCCTACCGGGACACCCCGCCCGCACGCCGTAAAATAATAAACAAAAAGGAATCCATCTGTCCTCGGGCCCCCCCGAGGACCCCCCCCACGCTATATCCCTACAAGCCCATTTCTCTCCCCCCGCAGTCCCCGCAGTCCCCTCTAGTACCTTAGCCCCCGGCTCGGGCCTAGGTCTGGTCGGCGGCCATCTTGATACTCCCCAAAGCACTGCAACACACCATCCATACCCCCCCCTCATCCTCCCTGGTACAGGCCTTTCCTCAATTGGAAAACGAACACCCCTTATTTCGCAAATTGATCCAGGGTTCCGACCGATCGCCTATTGGGATCAGGAAGGAATTTTTTCCCCAGGTAAGGCAGATTGGTATAGCAGGCCTGGGGTTTTTTTTTGCCTTCCTCTGGACCAAATTGCAGAAAGGGAGGACATAGTGAAGTGACAAGTTCGCTTGGCTATTCCTCCTCCCCAGCATCACCAAACCCCCCCCCCCCCATTAATTTTCAATACTCCCATTTTTTTTCTGCAACTTTTGGTTATCAGAAATACTCTGCAGAAACCATCTGGGATTTAAAGCCATTTGCCTCAACACTCCCAACGGTCACTGAAAAAGTTCTAAAAGGCGAACAACTGTTGAGAATCAATAGACGATTCACAGTAAAAAAATTGCATTAGAACACAGCAGCCCAAACGCATATCCTGCGCTCTGATCAACACCAGATCTGCAGTAAATCACCGGCAAGAAATCCATGATTTCATCCTCCTACATGATATAGACTGCCTCTTTATCACAGAAAGCTGGCTTACAGCCGATTGCAACACCATTCTGGAAGAATTGGTGCCTGCAAATTATCGCATCCAAATGCAGAACAGAGTGGGGCAAAGAGGGGGAGGTCTGGCAGTGATCCACAAGATTCACCTCTTGATCACCAAACCAGTCCTCCAATACTCGCTTCCATTCATGGAAAACCCTCACCCTACAGCTTTAAACAAACCCCCAAGACACGGTTCATTTATTACTGTGCTATAGACCCCCTGGCCCAAAAACGCACCTTGTCACATCATTAACAGAATTCATCTCCTCTTACACCCTAAGCATCAAACACCTGTTGGTGCTTGGGGACTTCAACCTCTGGGCCAACTCATCGTTGGACACCGTCGCTGACGCTTGCATCGACCATCTGGAAGGACTAGGTCTGCAGCAATTGATTCAAGGCTCCACTCATGCCTCAGGCCATACCCTCGATCTCATTTTCAAACAGGATTTGGAAATTGAGATCGGGGAAAATGAGCCACTACCATGGACCGATCACCATGCCATTAAATTTAAAATTGCCAACCACCTCAGGCCAAATAAAACAAGAAAACCGGTGATAACTCACTGGACTAGGTCTCAGAAGAAGCTCCACTCGGAACTCTTCAAAACGACCCTAGCAAATAAAATAAACACAATACAACAACAACGAACAGCCGTAAAAACACTTGACGCCATCAACAAGGCGCTACTTCAGTCCGCTGACTGGGTGGCACCAAAACGCAAAACTTGCATTCAAAAAAACAATGCCGGCTGGTTTAACGACCAGCTGACGTTGCTAAAGCAAGAGCGTCGAAGAGCAGAAGCTGCCTGGAAAAGGAGCTCTTCAGATAGAAACCTCACCAT
Source organism: Rana kukunoris (assembly GCA_029574335.1). Taxonomy (NCBI): domain Eukaryota; kingdom Metazoa; phylum Chordata; class Amphibia; order Anura; family Ranidae; genus Rana; species Rana kukunoris. Next base: position 219,840,577 of record CM056052.1, read on the forward strand.
CATCTATAAGACAATAACTAAGAAATATCATAAAGAAATCTTTATGGCGAAAGAAAATCATTTCGCCAACATCATCACCAAGGCCCTAAACCACCCCCGCGAACTCTTCAAGCTGGTTTCACAATTGATGAATCCAGCCTGCTTAGAGCCCCCCAATGCTGAATCACAAGAATTTTGCAACAAACTATCGGATTATTTCATTAATAAAATTGAAGGAATCTGGGTAAGTATTGAGCAAAATGGAATCGGCATGAATCCCGCCCCGAACTCCTACCCCGATACCATTACATACCCGCCTCAAGCACAGAAATTCACCTTAAAACCCATTAACATCGCTGCCACTAAAAATATCATTCAGTCTCTGCGTAACAGCACAGCACCCAATGACATCATTCCCACTAAACTGCTGAAAGAAAGTGCCGATATATTGGCACCAGCTATCACGCAGCTTATAAATCAGTCATTCAAGGAGGGCATGGTGCCCCCCTTGTTGAAAATAGGTACCATAAAACCTATCCTGAAAAAGCCCTCCCTTGACCCGAAAGACCCAAACAATAGGAGACCCATAACGGGTCTAAATGTTTTCTCCAAGATAATGGAGAAAGAAGTTGTACAACAGTTACAACAGCATTTAGAACCCCAAAAATTACTCGATACGTTTCAATCAGGTTTCCGGCCAGGGCATGGAACTGAAACGGCTCTGGTAAAAATATGGAATGACGTCCTAGAGGCAGCAGATGAAGGAGAATCTTCTCTCCTGATCCTGTTGGCCCTAAGTGCGGCCTTTGACACGGTAGACCACGGACTACTACGTGATAGGCTAGCGGAAGTGGCCAAAGTCGCGGAAACGTATCTGTCATGGTTCTCTTCCTTCTTGGAAAACAGATCACAAATAGTGAAATTGGGATCTTACACATCAGAAATGCGTACGGTATCATGCGGAGTCCCTCAGGGATCTCCCTTGTCACCGGTACTGTTCAATATCTATCTCCGTCCCCTCTTTGAGATCATCAGCAACCAGAAGCTATTCTACCATTCCTACGCAGACGACACTCAACTGTATCTCCGCGTCAGCAATGGAAAGGATCACTCGCCCGGATTAGAGAGAACCCTCACCCTAATAGATGACTGGATGACATCCAGCTATCTTAAACTCAATGGTTCAAAAACTGAGCTTCTCCTGTTTCACGCAAACAGGAGAAGTCACTCCACCTCAACTTGGACCCCACCGCCCATCCTGGGAAAAATTATTGTCATTTTTGATTCCTACATGACAATGGATGCACAAATATGGGCGGTAGTCAGCGGATCCCATCATCTGCTACGCCAATTACGGCGACTCACCCCTTTTATTCCTAAAGAGGACATTGCAGTTGTGGTGGGAACAATTATCAATTCCAGATTCGACTATGCAAATGCCCTCTATTTAGGACTTCCCAAATACCAAATCACTCGTCTGCAAGTCGTTCAAAATACGGCTGCTCGATTAGTCACTGGTAAAAAACCATGGGAGTCAATCTCCCTTTCGCTTAGATCTCTTTACTGGCTGCCAGTGAAAGACAGAATCAATATTAAGGCACTCTGCCTTACACACAAGTGTATTCAAGGAATCGCTACCCAATATCTATGCGAAAAAATAAAAGCCTATAACCCTAATCGCACTCTGCGATCCACAAATCAAAATCTACTGGACATACCGAAGACGAGATACAAATCCAAAGAAGATCGGAGATTTGCTGTCCAAGGACCGCGACTGTGGAATGCATTACCAACGACCATCCGACTGGAGTCGGACCACTTGGCCTTCAGGAGAATGATTAAAACTCATCTCTTCTGAGGCAAAGCCATCCTTTACTGAAGGGATGGAAACAGCGCCCAGAGGCGATTTAGTTCGCAAGTGTTGCGCTCTATAAGTTTTTCACTCACTCACTCCCAAGCGAGGATCAGAGTTGTTAAGCGGGAGGGTTGCGCAGATCAAAGTTGTTGAGCAGGGGGGGGGGTTCCGCGAATCAGAGTTGCAGATCAAAGTTGTTGTGTTGAGCGTGGGGGGGATTGGAGTTGTTGAGCGGGGGGGTTCCGCAGATCGGAGTTGTTGAGCGGGGGGGTTCCGCAGATCAAAGTTGTTGGGCGGGGGGCGCAGATCGGAGTTGTTGAGTGGGGGGTTCCGCTGATTAAAGTTTTTCGAAGTTGTTGAGCGGGGGGGTTCCACGGCTCGGAGTTGTTGAGCTGGGGGTTGCCGCGGATCTGAGTTGTTGAGCTGGGGGTTTTCACAGATCGGAGTTGTTGGGCGGGGGGTTTACCTCGAATTGCGGGACCGCAGGATTTACCACAAATCGTGCGGGGGGGGTGCCGCGGGATTCTAGCCCTGACCGCGGGATTTACCACGTATCGCGGGACAGTCCCACGAAATCCGGGACGGTTGGGAGGTATGCAACTAATGGAATATCTTGGAGGTGACGTCATGATAGGCTTACTATAAAGCATCTGTTTTATGTGACTGGACTTGAGCACCCTGAGAATAGCATCATCCTTCTACAGGGTAGTTAAAATAGGAGTTAGGAGAGGGTGTGGAAGACGTTTTAAGCTTAATTCAAAAGGTAGAGCGGATCCGGATAGTTTCAAAAACAAAAAACGCACCTCATCCCTATTAGGTAATGTATAGGAAGAGAAAATGATGGGCAGAGGCGGCTCTAAGCTTTGTGTGTCCTTAGGCAAAACTTGACATTGGCCCCACTCCCGCCCATGATGGGGAAAAATAATTCAAGGACTTGAGCCTCTTCCCCACAACCCTGGCCAGTGGTTGTGGAGGTTTACGGGCAGAGGGCTTATGGGAATCTGGAAGCCCCCTTTAACAAGACAGCCCCCAGATCTTGTTTTTTTAATAACTGAGGGGCGGGGGGAAACCCGATGATGTCACCCGGTGAACCTGCCCCCTTGTGACGTCATAAACTAAGGGCATGCTGGGTCATTGACGTCACAAGGGGTGGTGTCACCGATATTCACTGGTTGTTAGGGACGCTGGCGGCCCCACTCCTGAGTTAGGGCTCTTAAAGTTGCCTGAGCACAGCAGCGTTAAGATCCCCTGTCCCTCAAAACTGGGGTTATGCATTGGGCAATTAAGGCGGCGGCAAGGCCTCTGTGAGTGTGAGGCCTTAGGTGACCGCCTAATTTGCCTAATTAAAGAGCTGCCTCTGATGATGGGATTATGGCGGTGCTGAATTATTAGAGTATCAACATAACAATAGTTTTAAAACTGTTGTTATGTTGATACTCTAATTCCGCGTACACACGATCAATTTTCGGCATTAAAAAAAATGTAATTTTTCAGCATGTCCAAAAAAATATGTTTTTCCAACTTCATCATTAAAAACGATGTTGCCCACACACCATCGTTTTTGAAAAATGATGAACAAAGCGCGGTGACGTACAACATGTACGACGGCACTCTAAAGGGGAAGTTCTATTCGCCTTTGGGCTGCTTTTAGCTGATTCCTTGTTAGTAAAAGACGATTCACGCTTTTTTGTCTGTTACAGCGTGATGAATGTGCTTACTCCATTATGAATGGTAGTTTTACCAGAACGAGCGCTCCCATCTCATAACTTGCTTCTGGGCATGCGCAGGTTTAAAATGTAGTTTTTGCCCACACACGATCATTTTTCACAACACAAAAAACAACATTTCGAAAAACGTCATGAAAAAATGCAGCATGTTCGAATTTTTTTTTGTCGTTTTTCAGAAGCCCACACACGATCATTTTAAATGACGTTTTAAAAATTTCGTTTTTTTTAAATGCCGAAAAATTATCGTGTGTACGCGGCATAATAATTCAGCACCGCCATAATCCCACCATTTTCTCTATACATTGTAAGCTTAGTTATATGTAGCCTGAACTTCCACTTTAAAGAGGAGTTTATCAGCTGGTTTTAGTATTACGCAACTTTCCAGAAAAAAAACATATAGGTTTATACTACTGGGTAAAACATACCGTAATGATCAGTAAGATTTTTGGACTTCCAAATAAAGGCCAAAAAGACACTCCTCAGGCTGAGCTGGCTACCAAATTTATAGACAATTGAAAGGGACCCGAAACATGGCAACCATACAATTTTTACAAAGGTTGCCCATTTAGGGCAATGTGACAGTCTCTTCAAAATACACCCCCCCACACCCACCCCATTAAACCCACTCCTTCCACTTTATTGCTCTGCAGCCCTAAACTATGTAAGCTTCATGTTGGTGGTACTGGAGGTTACACAAGGTTGATGACCTCTTCTCCTAACCCAGATGGAAGTGCTTAGTCATAGCATTGGGTTTACACCCAACTTGGACAGGCGTTCAAGTCCACTGCAGGGATCTGGAAATCAGGGTTCCAAAGGCACACAAGAAATATATAACAGATGCTTGCAGACAACACACAAAGCCTACATTTTAGCAATATTAATTCACCTTAAAGTATTTTTTAGTATCAATAGTTTTTTATTGAAACATTCATCAGAACAAACATGCATTCAAACTGACCAATACAATTGAGCATACTTAGTGCAGTTAAATTTGTGTAAACATACATTCTGCGGTACTGAGTTGGAAAACAGGACTCAGATCACACCCGTGTACCAACACCCCCCTTGCGATCCTACACTTTGGTCGCTCCAGGAGATACATGTCCTAAGAGTCCAGCACCATATCCAGATAATGTGAACATAGTTATTTTCCTATTGGTAGTAGTCTACATGGCATTATGCTCCACCAATAAGCAATATGTAAGGGCAGCAGGTGCAGTAAGAACACATAAAAACGGGGCGTGACCGGAAGCCAGCCTGGAAGGAAGCATCCCTTGAGAGCTCCTATCCTGCCCGCAGCTTAACGGCAAAAAAAACGGGGAAACCGCAGCCGTCCATGGGAGGATCGCGGACCACCAGGTCCAGCAAGGCACGGGGATCATCACAACCTCCGCCGAGCTCCTCCACGATCTTCGAACGCTATTTTAAACCACCCGACATGCCGCCGGGTGGAGAGGACAAGATGGCCACATCCAACACAGGGGCCTCTCCCCCTCGCCTGCCTCTGCATCCAGATCCATCCCCAACCCGATCGCAAACCTCAGAAACTTCCTCGAGCCCAGATGGCTCCCAGCAACGGGTGAGTGGTTTCCCGCACCCCCGCCCTATCACCGCGGATCACGAGGCACAGGCCGCAGCTTTCCTTAGCTCCCGGGACATCCACTGCACTGGGGCCTCCCCCCGCACCGCCTCGGACCCGGGACTGCAGAGCGGGACCCAGCTCTCCCCCTCTCCCACG